>CM075776.1:68733466-69933466 GCA_037974665.1 Ehretia macrophylla | reverse complement strand
CCCACTATTTTCGGTAAAAGATCACGCGGCGCGGTTAGTATAATTATAACACCACAAAATATGCCTCAGATATTCATAAATGGACTCATTCATAACTAATCTACAAGGCATGAAGAACACATTACAATTACACATTTATGCTAGCTAAGGTTACTAACAAAAAGGCATTTAAGCAACAAATTTTCCAAAAAAATGATCAAAAATTAAAGTTTTTTTTTAAAAAAATTTGGTGAAAATTAGAAGGAATAAACTTACCTTTTGCTTACCAGGGCTAGTGCAGTGCCACACCATGAGATTCACTGAACCATCCCCAAGTGTCTTTGGCCTTGCCACAAAACCCTAGAACCATAAATCATAACCATTTCATTCAAAATACACACAATTTTTTTTATTTTAAAAATGATATAAAGAGAATGATAAAAACCAACGTGAGGATGATTTTTACGCCACACTTTGTGTTCCTCGGCAAGATGCCCATGCGCTATGCCTCCCGACATTTTGCTCAAAAAATTGTTGAAAATTTGTCTTTAATTTTTTTTTTTTGGAGACGAGCAGAAAAAATGAGCGACCTTTTGGTGTTGTGATGTGAAGAATGTGGAGGACGAAGAATGTGGAGGACATCGTTGATGTGTTTGTGACATTGAAAGAGAAGATGAATTTCGACAGAGGAAAAAAAAAAAGATGAACAGTCTTTTGCAGGTTTGAAAGACGCTGCAGGTTTGAAAGATGAATAGTGCCTTATCGTAAATCGTGAAAGGTCAATAATGTAATTTTCTTTTAAGGATAAAATAGACTTTTTATCCATACTTATGATTTTTGGATTCAAATGATAATTTAGTCATTATTCCTTATATATTAAATTAAAAAAAAAAGTGAGCCTGAACGTCAGACGTTTTGAAAACATCTGACGTTCTAAAGAGCTTCCCAAAAAAATATATTTCTAATTTTTGTTTTTTGGGTCGTTCATATCCATTTATAAATTCGATAGATGCACCTTTGCAAGTTTAGCCGCCGCCCTGATTAAAAAAAAAATAAAAAAAAGAGTTTAGCCGCCGCACCGATATTTTTTATTGAGAGAAACCCATTGTCTGATAACGATTCTTCCACCAACTACTGCCACGTGCACTTAACAGTAATCCCTCAACCACGTGACTAAAACAACAGTCTTTTGCCACGTACAAAAGCTTATGCGAGTGAAAACAGTGCAAACTAGCCAACTTGTCGCCCGTGCGTGGTAAGATTTTTGTTTTCTTTTGTTTTGGTCAATGTGTGTGGAAGATGGAACAATTCCTTAATTAATGCTATCAATAATATTTACTTGATCCAAGTCCACACGGCTTAACTGCGGTCAATTCAAGGGTCAAATAATAAATTTGACCCCACAAAACACCTCTTCTTATCCCATTTTTCGTGTACGATTACGTTATATCTTTTGTCGTGTTTTAATAAAAGGATATTAAAGGAACAGGGGGTTTGAGAGCGTTCACGCGAAAACTTGTTTTTATTTTTTGTTTTTAACAAACCTACCGCCACCTATTCTTATTTTTATGAGATTTAAATTCTTACCTCTCACTTATTAAAGAAAAAAATTGATAACTACACTATTTTGAATTGAATTTCTAATGTTAATTACTCGTAAACAATTGCTATACGATATTTTATCTTTATCACTAGTCATCATTTTATATATAAATATTTAATTGACATATTAAAATAATATATATATTTTTTAATTTTTCTCTCTTTTTTAATGCCAATTAAGCATCAAAACATGATGTAATTAATATGTGATGAAAATAGAATAACATATAGTATTTCTTTCACTTGCATAGTAGTTCTTCAACTAAAGCGTAGAGGGCAAATTGATTCCCGATTTCTAAAATGAATATTTTGGTTCTTGAACTTATAATTGTGTGACGTCGTTAGTCTCCAAATTAATTTTTATTCAAAATTTAACTATTTTCGTACAAGAAAAACGTGCCTATAACAATACTATTGGGGTGAGATTTGGTATTAGTATCACTAACTTTAACAAGGTTATACTATTATAAATCCAAAGACTAAAAAATTACTTTGAAACTAATTTGTCCTCTATAATATAGTTGATGAAATATACAAATAATTTATTTGAAATTTTAAATATTACTATTATTTCGAAAATACGATAAAACATAGCGGTTATTAGTAAAATTTATTGTAATTAATACTAGGAATAGGATTAACTTGAACCGCCAAGACGGATTAACCATGGTTAGTTTAACCTAACCAACATTTTACCCCCACAATAAAGATGTTACTATTTGCCTCCCTTTTAACTCATTTCTCACCGCTTTCTCTTTTTTTGGCTTGGCTTTTCACACCTTACATTATTAAACCACATCCTCTCATTTTTCCTGTACCTTTTTCTCTCATCCCCAAAGGCAAAAGCAGAGTTGAGCTATACAACCATAGTTGGTAAGCTTCATTTTTAAGCTCTTGTTTTTAATTTTTAATTTTTATTTTTTAAAGTGCAATTTTTTTTGTGATCTTAGGTTCTTCAATTTAAACTCGTAAATTTTCATTTGTTGTTCTAAAGAATATTTTTGTTTTGAGTATGTTGTGTCTGAGTTTTTTTTTATAAAAAAAAAAAAAAAAAATTATAATGGATGTCAAAATCATGGTTCGAGTTCAGAACTATAATTGCAACATGTTTGGGTGTATCTAAGTTTGTTTTTGGGTATCTAGTTTTATTTAAAATTCTTGCAACGCGCAATCTATTGTGTGAAAAGTTGTCCTTTCAGTTTCATTTCACTCCTTGTTTTGGGTGATCATTTGTTAAATGGTTAAATGTAAGGTAAGATTAGTACAATATGTTCTCAGTGTGTTCTTTTTTTTTTCCTAATCTTGTATCAGTGATATTATGGGTATTCTAGTAACTAGATGATGAGCAAGTCTGTTTTCTGTGCTTTTGTTGTGGAAAATAGGTAAAGAAAGGATCTTCAAGAAAATGAATAAAGACAATAAAATAGAAGAAGAAAAAGAAAAGGTATTTCAGATTATTTACTAATATTTAAGATGAATTGTTTCTTCTGCGACGTGTTACATTTCCTAAAATTGTTGAGATTTGTAGTTGTTGTATTTTAGTTCAAGTTGTTCGGTATTTGAATTTGATTGTGTCGGTTGTGTATGTTAAATTGTCTTTAATGATTCTTGATTTATTTTATTTTTGCAGAAAAGAGTCGCGCGTCTCTGCTTGATTTCTTCGGGGCTTTAGTCTTGATTAATTTTGGATTCTAATAGTCTGGCAAAGTGATAATCCGGTGTATTGCAATAATTCTATTGTTACGGTGGAATTAGTGGTTTTTGCCAAATGGGAATGTTTGAAGAAATGGGTTTTCCTGGTAATCTTGATTTCCTCTCGGCTCCTCTGACCGAGGGAGATGTAGCTGCTGAATTTGAAAATGGGGCAGCGGGGATGGTTGATGACTCTAGTGATGAGGAGATGGATGTTGATGAGCTTGAGAGGAGGATGTGGAGAGATAAATTGCTCTTGAAGCGGCTCAAGGAACAGAAGAAGAATAAGGAGGGAACTGAGAGTGCGAAGCGGCGTCAGTCTGAGGAACTAGCGCGAAGGAAGAAAATGTCTCGGGCACAAGATGGTATACTGAAGTATATGCTGAAAATGATGGAAGTGTGTAAAGCTCAGGGGTTTGTCTACGGTATTATCGCTGAGAAAGGCAAGCCTGTTACTGGTGCCTCTGACAACCTACGTGCCTGGTGGAAGGAGAAAGTTAGATTTGATAGGAATGGTCCTGCTGCAATTGCTAAGTATCAAGCTGAACATTCTATTCCAGGAAAAGTTGAGGAATGCAGCACTATGGCGGCAACCCCTCACACTCTACAAGAGCTTCAGGATACCACTCTGGGCTCGCTCTTATCCGCTCTAATGCAGCACTGTGATCCCCCACAAAGGCGTTTCCCATTGGAGAAGGGTGTCTCTCCACCTTGGTGGCCTACTGGGAATGAGGAATGGTGGCCTCAAATGGGTATTAAGGAGCAAGGACCTCCTCCCTACAAGAAACCTCATGATTTGAAGAAGGCCTGGAAGGTTGCTGTTCTAACGGCGGTAATCAAACACATGTTCCCGGACATTGCCAAGATTCGCAAGCTTGTTCGGCAGTCTAAATGCTTGCAGGATAAGATGACAGCTAAGGAGAGTGCCACTTGGCTTGCTATCATTAACCAGGAGGAAGCTTCGGCCCGAAAGTTATACCCTGATAGATGTCCACCAGCCTCCTTAGCTGGTGGGAGTGGGTCATATCTAATTGATGGTACGAGTGACTACGATGTTGAAGGAGTGGATGACAATCAAACTGCTGAAGTGGAATGTAAGCCATGTGACATCGATGTCTTTAACTTGGGGGTAGGAGGACCTCAAGATAGGAATATGAAGCTTCCTTTAGCTCAAGTTAAAGCAGAGATTATTGATGTTGATTCAGTTTCCTTTCCAAAGAGGAAATTACAGTCTGATAATGTGCAGGTGGATCCGGAAGTGTATACCTGTGAGCACCTTCAGTGCCCCTACAGTGATTATCGTGTGGGTTTTCATGACAGAAATGCAAGGAACAATCACCAGATGAACTGCTCGTACCAATTGCATACTCCCCAAAGGTTTGGCACTCCAGAATATCAAATTAACAATGAGAAGGCCTTGGAATCTGCTGCATCTCTGGTTCAGGGAAAAGAAGCTGCCATAGTAGAAAATAGAGCTCCACCTTGTGTAACTATGTCTGAACTTGGACTGCCAGAAGATGACCAGAGGATGATCTCGGAGCTCATGTCATTTTATGATGACAACCTTCAGCACAACAGTAGCTTCAATTCTGGGAATGATAACGTGGTAGATCAAAACCCGCAGCAGCAAACAATGCCATTTCAGATGGAAAACATTGTCTTCAGTCAGGGCGTTACATTAGGAGGCAGCAGTTCCCTGGAAACCAAGATCCCCTCGTGTCATTCTGCATTTCCTTCAACAGAATCTCAACATGCTCAGTGTAAGCCATCATATGATCTCACGTTCACTGGTGATCCTAGTGAGAATGTTGCCGACTTCAGATTTAGTTCCCCGTTCAATTTGGCACCAGCTGATTACTCAATGGATCCATTTCAGAAGCAGGATATCCCCACCTGGTTTTACTGAAGGAAAAACAAAAGGTTGTCGGAGAGGGTAAAACGCCGTACAATTTTCGCCGCAAGTTATGGTTGGCAGAGTAACTTTTTAGATGGGGAAGCTTTCGGTTAAGTCGTTGCATTACTTACTGTAAGCAATTGTATATAATCTAGAAAACTATTGCTACTATGTTGCACTTAGGTCTGGTTAATGTAGCTTGCATTGCTGTAATAACGTATTTCTAAGTATTGTATATGTTGTAAGATGCTTATGAAGTCAAAACTGTTGCGAAAGTTGATTTTGGCTTTTGGTTTTATGTACTACATCTGCGTAATATTTGGTTTCGTCATTCATTTAGGTCAAAAGTTACCAGGATTTTGCGATCTGTTACTGAACTTATTCTAGTTCCAAGAGCTCGGATCAAATCGGTATTTCTCGTTTGTTGATTGTCGTGGAGGTCCTCAATCATTATGCCTTTTTTATGGGTCGGACTGCTAGATCTTTTAAAACTTTTAGGTTATTGCGCTTTTTATGTCAATGCATGTCATGTTGTAAGTCCCACGTTTGATAGTATCACATAGTTTAGTTTTCAATGTGTCCTTTACTCTCATTGAGATCTAGAGCATTCGATTCGTCTTTTTAGTGTGTGTTCAGAACATTTGATAGTGTAGAACGGTAAAAAATTCGATGTTGATTCATTTTTTGACTCCAATGAGATGGAAAAATTGTGATCCCTTTCGAGAAGAGGAGTCGAAATTGTTGTGAGTGTGTTCTTGACAACACATACGCTTTCTTTGAAAAGGCTGAAAACGGGAATGAATAGTACGACATTAGGATGTGGTAAAATGCATTATATCCCTTTGTATTTTTATAAAATTGTGTCATAGCATAGATCCTATGTTTTAGAAAATTGTGTTATAAATCCTGTGTTATAGTAAACGTTGCATATAACCTCCTCCTGTCAATTTTAACATGAGTGTAATACACGCGGCTATGATGCGAATATGGCATTTATCAATTTATAAAACATATAGAGAAAGACAAAAATACCCCTTTTTCTCATGTAAATAGCCTCTTTTAAATCTAACCCCTTGTGATTATGTACGAGTTGTATATTGCTCCCTATGACTTTGAGAAGGTTGCTAATTGTTCTCAGTATTTTTTATAAAGTTGCAAATTGTTCCTTTTAAAAATAAAAAAATTTAAAAATACCACCCCTATTTACATAATTTACCAACTTTTTTTTGACCCGCCGCATCCGCCAAATGCCACAATATTTTAATTACCTCTTAGAGAAGAGAAAAGGGTTATTCAGTGTATTTTAAATCTGTTCTTGAGCGGCTACGGTTACAAAAGTTTTTTCCAATAGCATTCATCTATGTGACCTTAAAAAGAGAAAATAACTAAAGTCCCACTTTGTCAACTGGACGTTTTGTCCACTAAACAAAGACTTTAGCTTTAATTAGTTGTATAATTGTCAATATATTGAGTCTTGGAGAAAAATATGTATGGTTAAATAACGAAGAGTAAGAAAAGAAGACAAATAAGCAATAGAGTTACGCGACTTTGACTGAAATTTGGGACATCAGCATGAGTCCGCTCATCTAATAACTTTTCAACAGCGAGCAACACGACGATTCTCATTCGCAAGAATACCAAAATTTTCTCGATCGAGCACAAATTATTAAGTCCAGAACAATATAAAGACAATGATACAAGTCAAAATTTCAGTGATTACTCAGTTGATAAAAGTAAATTACACCTTTAAATCGATCCAAAATCAGCTTCAAATCAATAGAGATTCACTTTGAAGGAGTTCCTCTCTCTAGGATTTTAAAAGGGAGTTTATCTCTCTAATATTGAGAAATTTTTTTTTGCAAAATGGTAACAGAGATATAGAGTCGTGCGGTTAAAAGGTTTTAAACGAGGGCAATTTTATCTTTTAACAAGATTAATTGATAGGGATAAACAGAATTGTAGTTTGAGGCGTGTGTGCAACTTTTTCAATACAATAGGTGTTAAGGTAGAAAATCCACAGAGCTAGCTTGAGCTTGGTCCCGGAAGGAGGTACACTGTGAGTTGAGCCTATGTTAGCATTCCGACAATCAAGTTAGTAACCTTCTTTAGGATGAAGAAGATAAGTATGAAAAATGAGTGTGTAGAATGTGATGTTTCCTTTTGGATGAGAGTGTGAGTGCTATTTATGTCTTTCTAGGAGCTTCTCTTTTCTCTCTCATCCCTGATATTCTGAGATTGTGTCAGAGTTAGTTACGCCAACTTATGCCAAGATCTCTTCGATATTTTTACGGTCTGAGGCCTCTGGGTTCTAGATATTTGTAATACGTATGACCTCGGGCCTCGGACGAGGTGGACCTCAGGCCGAAGTCATTAGTGGCCGCAGTCGAATATCTCACCTCAAGGGTGTTATGGTAATTGTGCTCAACCTCGGGAATTCACCTCATATCAATTGCCCCCTTGATTCTCTGAGCAATGCAATTGGTCGAGGGAATCATTACTGGGTTTAACCGCCATAAGATTACAATTACTAATAATAAATGCTCTTTTAAGTCGTGCTTTAGTGGAGGCAATTAATTGCTTGAGACGTGGGCACGTGGCAGCTCCTGCTTGAATGTAAGAAGTAATGGCTGTTATGAAGGGGCTTTTGGTTTTCCCGCCTAAAGCTTTGTTTGTCCTATAAATAGTTGCTTCCTTTGAAATCCTCCTTACACCTTTAGAACTCTACTCTTCAAACTCTCTCAAAGTTCTTCGGTTGTCTTGCATTTTTAAAAGGCCGCAGGGCTCTTTCTTTTATTTCCCTCGGCACGAGAGTACCGTGAAGCTAATCTATTCCAAACTTAGTCAATAAGTACGTGCTTTCTCCTTTTCTTCCCTATGTCTAGCCAGGAAGACTCCCAAAACCAATCTCTTCATTCCTACAGTAGAGACTATAGGAACCCTTCTGACTCGAGTTCCATAACAGAGGTCAAGGCGGCTGCTTGTCCTTATTCTTCCGAACACATGGAGGTGATAGGCGAATAGCCCTCTTCTCTTGTTAAGTCCCTTTTAGAAAGGTCTAGATGTGTTCCTCTAGAGGTAGCCCCCATTAGAGCTATTCAATATGAGGGGTCTAGCCCCAAGCCCCTCGATCCTATACAGAATCCCAATGTCTCGGCTACTAAGCCTGCCGAGCCCGACATAGATTCAGAAGCTTCTACCTCAGCCCAAGCTCAAATAAAAGGAAGTTGGCAGGTGCCTCTTCAAGTGGCACTTGCTTTACTAGGTTTGTTTTTCTTCTGGCTATGATTTCTGACTTGCTAAGTTTTATGATTTGCAGGGTACTAAATACTTTTAGGGAGCCATCGAGCATCTGGGAAAACTTTCCGAATTCTACGATGACCTCGACCACAAATATGGGGAGCTTGAGGTCCAAAATCAACAAATGCTCGAGGCCCACAACACTGCCCTTGCCACTCTCTACACTGAGTACGAGGGAAAACTGAAGATAGCTGTGGACAAAGACTCAGCGGGGAAGGCATTCAGGCTCACTGTTGAAAGAGAGAGGGATGAAGCCTAGAAGGAACTGAAGGACCTTCAGGCCAAGCTCCCTAAGGCCTGTGAACAAGCTGTAGATGAGTTCCGTGCTAGTGAGAAAAACAAAAAGACCTTTAAGAAGGGCTATGAGCTAGCTCGAAAGAATAGCACCAAGGAAGCTCAGTCTCGAATTGATAGATACGCAGCAAGGCATAGGCTCTACATTCATGTCGACTTCCTTACCGTTGAAGACTCCGAGTCAGAACAAGAGGAAAAGAACGAGGGAGATGGCGATAACGCCGAAGGGCAGCAAGGGGATTGAGCCATTATTGAAGTCAACCAACCGGAGACCCATGAGTCTGCTGAGGATGGTAAAGAGAGGCAGGCCCTAGCAGCTTAGACATAGGCCCTTGTACTGTTCATTTTCTTTTGCTTTGTAAAAACATCAATTTTTAATGGAATATGTTTTTGTTGCTCAATTCCTTCGTGTATGTTTAACTTTGCTTTTTGACCCGACCTCATTTGCATATTCATGTCTTTCAGAGGGTTAAAGTAGTGCTTAGCCTCAAGGAGTTCCACTTTGACTTGGTGGTGTGGCATAACAAGATCCCGTAAGAGCCTTGTTTTTATCAAGGTAAATAGTAATTGCTGAGGTGGGCCCGATGCCTCATTCGTTGCTATTATTTTAAGTTGATGAAGCATGGTAGGTTCCCGTAGGACACCCGCAGAGGCCCTTAGAGGGATTATAATCCCTGAGGTGGGCTGGTAAGTCCCCGTAGGGTACTCGTCTTAGCCTTAGTGGGGCTTGGTAGGTCTTCGTAGGAATCCCGTCACGGCTTTTTTTGGGAGGATAATGACTCCCGAGGTAGCTATTAAGCTCCCGTAGGAGTCTTGTTGTAGCTTGTGGGGCATGGTAAGTCCTCGTAGGAATCCCGTCATGGCCTTTTTTAGGAGGATAATGACTCATGAGGTGGCTGTTAAGTTCCCATAAGAGTCTTGTTGTAGCCTATGGGGGCATGGTAGCCACTCCCGTAGGGTACCCGTCGAGGCCCTTAAGGGAATATTGATCCCTGTAATGAATTAAGGAAGACTTATGCCGAGGCATCTCATTCCTCTTATTTGTTGACAAAAGCAATATATGAGACACATTCATGGGGGGAAGAAGCCTTTTATATTAAAGATAGAAACATTACATTGTTCATACATAGTATTTTCTCAAATGCTCGTCGTGCCAAGCATTCTTTAACTCCTTCCCTCCAGCCTTGGCAAACTTGTAGGTTCCTGGTATGATTTCCTTGATGACTTGATAAGGCCCTTCTCAGTTTGGCCCAAGTTTTCCCTGGGTAGGATCAGGTCTAAAAATGACTTTTCTCAGCACCAAGTCTCCTCCTTTGATAGCTCGAGGCCTGACTTGTTTAGAGAAGTTGTGAGCGATGACCTTCTTTCCAACCATCATTTTGATCTAGGCTTTTTATCAGAATTCTTCTTCCAGATCTAGCTCCTCTCGGAGAGCCTGGTTATTCACTTCTTCCTCATATTCTTTGACTCTATGGCTCGGGGAGCCGATCTCTACAAGCGGAACATCCTCTGCCCCGAAAGTTAGACAAAAGAGGGTCTCGCTTGTGGCTGTGCTGGGTGTTGTCCTCTAGGCCCAAAGGACCTCAGGAAGAATGTTCGCCCATAGCCCCTTCATGTATGTCAGCTTTTTCTTAAATCCCTGCAAAATAGTTTTATTAGTAACTTCTACTTGGCCATTAGTTTGGGGATGGGCTACAGATGCAAAGGGCAAAGAGATCCCAAGCTCTTCGCACTGTTTCTTGAAATAATAGGAGTCAAACTGTTTCTCGTGGTCTGTAGTGATAACTCTTGGGATTTTGAACCGATATATGATAGATTTCCAGACAAAACCCTAAGTTGCCTTGTCCGTTATCTTGGCTACTACCTCAGCCTCGACCCACATAGTGAAATAGTTTACTGCAATGAAGACTAATCGCCTCTGCACTGAACTGTGGGGTAAAGGTCCCAGAATATCCAGTCCCCACTATGAAAACAGCCATGGGCTCTAGATGACGGTCAGATTCGTGACTGGCTTCTTTGGAATTCTAGAAAACCTCTGACAAGTATCACACCTCCTGACTAGAATCAGAGTATCAGTGTACAATGTTGGCCAATAATACCTCTATCTCAGGACCTTCCAAGCTAGGGCCAAGGTTGTGACGACCGAGATCTTCATCATGTCATATTAACTGTTACATACTCTATTTGTGCATTTATTCACTTTTTAGTAAAAGTCACTATTCAAAGTAAAAATCAACTATTTTATTTTTTTGAAATTGCATTTTTCCCTTGTTATATGACTTGTAGGAGGAATAAGAAAAGTGTTTTTTTTGTGTATTCGATGTTAGGAGTATGCGATTAGAAAATAAGTTTGGGTATCGTATGAATAGTAGAATAGTGGGAACATTTAGTTACTAAACTAGTTAACTTTAATTGCATTTTAAAGTTAAAATTGACTAAGTCTTGCTTAAGTTTGACCACCAAATCAGCCCACATATAATATATACCATATATAAGCCAAAAACACCATAAAAATGCAAAAAAAATCAGCCAAAAGTCCTCAAAATAAGCCAAAAATAAACCTACGGAAATAGTAACTTTTCTTCAAAATTTGCTCTAGTTCTTGCTATTGTATAATCCTCCAAGCAATCTACAAGTGGTTTAAGCTTCTCCAAGTCCTAATCTAGCATCTTCAAGCAATTGGTGAGGAAGATTGCATTATTTTTGTGTATTTAAGTTATGGTAACTTTATGGAGAAAAATGTTATGATGCTTGTAGCTTCTAAATTACTCTAATATTGTGAAATACTTCATATTTATGCTATGTAGACCTTATATGTTTAGTTCTTGTGTTATGGTTGAATGCAAAGGTTGTAGGAAGAAGATGATGAATAGTACATATTTCTAGGGTGTTGTTATAAAATGCTAGTTAGATTAATTTTATGCTTCCTATAGGTGCTAGAGATGCTAATTAACATAGAATTGTAGTTGTATGAACTTAGATTGCTCGAAACTTAAGTAAAAATGTATAATTGGCTTAGTTTACAAAGGGGTTTTGGGTATAAAGTGAATTCAGGTTGATTTGAGTGACATATTCAGTGTTTTTAGAGTGAGGAGGTGCTAAATGTGCAGTTATGAACTTCGCCACCAGTGGATAGCAGCATACCGACATGGTTATGGCTTCTAGTTTAAACCATGGAGGTGGTCTCAATAGGTAATTTTTTATTTTTTCGCCAACCTGTTAAGGTAGAAAATTCAGAGAGCTAGCTTGAGCTTGGTCCTGCAAGGAGGAACACTATGGGTTGAGCCTGTAACGCCCCGATCCTTCATGAGACCGGAGGCCCCGATCCCATTCCCGAGGTCACAAAAATGAGGAAACGGACAGAGTCTCCCCTGTTTATAGGACTAACTGATACCTGCACACATGCTATATAACCACAAAACAACTCCTTCACAATTTCCGTCCTCTGATATCAACACATACAACAAACTCCTGAAGGCCATTCGAGCCTTGGAACTCAACCAACTCAACAAAAGTACACAAGCATGCATGCAGTCTTATAAGCTATTGAAATACTGAGTTATAAAATCAGTTATCATACCACTCTACAACTCTCTATTCAATCTACTTAAAGGTTAAATCTTTCAATCATTCCTCATTTCAATTCATACAGGCATGCAAGCTAATTAGACAATAAAGTAAATCATTGAAGTTATTACAATCCAGCTACACCTATCAAATCATTCAAGACTTTAACTTTAAATTACATTTCTTATGACTAATATATATACAAGGCACGCAGGCCTCAAAAGAAACATAACTAACTCAATTGTTCATAGAAACAAACAACTACAACTAGCACATCCGATGTAGAATCCCGAGCTTTCTTGACCTCAACTTAAAAAGCTCCGAACCTGAAATGGTTAGAAGAGGCATGAGCATACTACAACACATATGCCCAGTGAGGGAGGGAATATAAAGTCGGGAAGTTTTTGAAAAGGTTTTGGTGCAATGCATGTAAAGCATAAAATCAATTAACAAAATAAGTACTCATTCGACATAATAAAACTAAATAACATATTCAGGAACTATAACTAAGTACAAGTAATAAAATAAAAAAACAAGACTTTGTAACTTATTAACCACATAAACATAGTTAACAATATGAGACCAATAGACAATTAACAACCAAGCATTGTCTATCAAGGAAAGGAGGATAATCACATCAAGTCAAATATACAATATCATATAAGTTCACAATTAAAGGTAACTCTCCAACGAACAAGGGCCCAAGTGAGAGTTACACAATAGATATCCACGTAACAAGATAGCAACTAAATCAAGTAGCACGAGTATCACGTAGTCAAGCTTGACTCAATCAGGAGTTAACTCCGACACATTCTAGAGGTAGCCTCCGATACATTCAGGAATTATATTCTGACACATCGTACATTCTGGAGGTTTACTCTGGCACATTCAGGTGTCTAGCACCGTACATTCAGGAGGTTTACTCCGGCACATTCAGGTGATCAAGTATTCAAGTCATAAACATATTCTCTTACAAGTCATAGCCATGTACCAATCCAAACAAATAGACTTTATCAACCCAATCAAAGCTAACACAACTAGCAATCCATTCACTTTAAAAGTTTAAAGCAATACAAGTAACTCTAAAACATTTCTTTAATCTTACAAATGATATTAACTACACTAGAATTCTAACAACCTAGGCAATGGAACAATAAGTTCATAAACAATAAAAGTAACTGCACTTTGAACATGCAAGGTAATACAATTATCAAGTACATTTCATCAGCTAGCACGCATTTAGTTCGTTAATGCCCTTAATTTTTTCTAGATAACTTTACATATGACTCTACCATCTTGGTATTTAGCTAACCTTGAATTCACATTAATGTCTAAGTTAACATTTAACCACTTAACTTTAACAAAAACACAAAACTCAACTACTAAAACATGCTTATCACCCACTCTTCCAACAAAACTTTAGCTTTATCAAATCAACCCCCTATGTTACAGATCTCCAAATTCTCTGATTTTTACATATAAACGTATATATTCGAATGTAGATGACTTTAGAATCAAACGGAACTTAATTCAGACATAAATTCAGCAAGTAACGACCTTTTCCATGCAACTGCGCAACTGCCCCTGCTTCAGCGATTTTCAGACACATTTCTAAAATGGCTAGATCAGAGGGTCAAAACATTAGAACTAGCCCTAGCACCAGAAATCAACATTTACTCTAAACTGCCTAATATAGCTGCTGTACAAATTTCATTAATTTTTGAGCACGTTTACTATGTCAAATGGCCCTAGAAAATAGGGGTAGTGTACTGTCTGAATTTGCACTTTTGTTGTCTTTTTGAATTTTAGCTAGTTTAAACCATTGCTAAGGCATGGATTGGGAATATGAAACCTTCTAGCTTCACTTAGACAATTAAACAAATACCTAGTCTTCATTTTTAGATCATAGAAGCAAGACAAAGGTACAAACTAAACAACATACCATAGTTCACTTCATAAGTATTTCCAGGTTAGCAAGGTTGTCTACACACATAATAACTCATTTTATATGCATTTATAGCCCAAACACACAATTGTATACAACATTTCATTCTTGGTACAAGCAAAATAAATCAACAAAAATGCATACAAGGATGATCCCTCACCTATTCTTGGCTAGAACAAGCTCAAACTCCTTCTTCTTCTCTTCTTTCTTCTCTTTTCCTCTCTTTCTTTCTTCTTTTGTGTGTGTGTTTCAGCCGTGAGTTAGTATGTGTGTGTGTAGAGAACGATGTGTGTGTTGTGTGCTATGCTTTTGTTTTTATTTTGGTCAATTGTTAGATAGGATAATTATAAAAGCCAATGGATCAAATTGACATCCTAACTAAACATTAACTACTAGTTTGCCATTCTAGTTTAATTGCAACTAGTTTAGTTCCATTACAAATCAATTACATACAATTAATATCTACGAAACTTAGAATATGTAAATGCACGTAAATGAGACGAATGCACATTTCTCAAGAAATATAGAAAGTAATGCTGATAATTATATGCAAACAATTAAGACAACATGTAAATGTACGCAAATGATTAAAATAAGCATTTTAATATATGCAAGTAAATAAAATAACTGTATGCTCGGGGTTGGGTGTTACAGAGCCCACGTCACTCCAACAATCAAGTTAATAACTTTCTTTAGGATGAAGAAGATATGTATGAAAAATGAGTGTGTAGAATGTGTTTGTTTCCTTTTGCATGAAAGTATGAGTGCTATTTATAAATTTCTGAGAGATTTTTTTTTTCTCTCTCCTCCTTGATATTATGAGATTGTGTCAGAGTTAGTTACATCGACTTATCCCGAGGTCTCCCTGATATTTTTACAGTTTGAGGCCTCTGGGTTCTAGATATTTGCAATATGCATGACCTCAGGCCTCGGGCGAGGTGAGCCTCGGGCCAAAGTCATTAGTGGCCGCAACCAAATATCCCACCTCAAGGGTATTATGGTAATTATGCTCAACCTCGGGAGTTCACCTCATATCAATAGGGTTATGACGCGACGTTTTAAAACACAAGATTTATGACATAACTTTCAAAAAATACAAGGTGATTTAGTGCATTTTACTCCATTAAGATATGGTAACTAAAGTTAATATACGTAAGATGTATTCAATAAATATAGTGATTGAAACGTCAGGGTGTTTACATCTAAGCATATTATAGAAAGTTCTCTTCAAATGGAGAGTAAAAATAGATATTCAAGTCATATTTGATATCTTACAAAAAAGTTTTAAGTCATATTTGATAATTATATTTGAAATTGAAAGATGAAATCATTATAAGAATCATTTTTCAAAGATTAGACAAAATAGAAGATGACGTGGATATATACCATGTGATACATGTAACTTTTATTTTTATTTTTTTCTCAAATTTTTTATTTTAAAGTATATTGACATGCTAGGTATGTGATATACGTGTTGGACATGCTTGTCTAATTATTTTTCCTTTCTTTCTTGTTTTGAACATATGTTCAATGTGTTCAACACTATTTAAAGTGTGTCTAAGAGTGACTCGAGTCTTTATATGTGTCATAAATGAACACATCACCTTTAGATAATTGAATACATCATGACTTTTTAAAAAGAGCAATCGTACAATTTTACTCACTTTTATTAATGTATTCTAGAATAGTGTCTATCGTCTAAGAGCGAAATCCAATTGTAAATGATCAATATCAATAAAGTAATTATAATTAGGAATGTCTTTTTTTTAAAGAAAAAAATGTTGAGGTAAAATTTGGATAGTAAGCTGGAATAAGTTCACCGACCTGTTAAGGGCTTGATTGGGCTCACTGACTTGTTTCTTTACAAAACAAAGGACCTCGGAGTGTCCTTAAGATCCTATTCTGACGCTCAAGTCAGTTATGAGATCTAGGAATTGCTTAAGAGCAAGGTGGAAATATAGTGTTTAGGCTCGGGATAAGTTACTTGTTACTGTCAAAGTAAGAGATATTTATACTTACTAAATGCTTAAAAGGATAAGGATAGATTTCCCTTGGTCTGATGAGATTATTTTCAATTTCTTTAGAGTGGTGAGTTTCCCTTAGTCCAAATATTCTGAATTTTCTCAAAGTAATTATTTGTTCTGCCATATGTTTATTTTCTTTCCATCAATTCGGTATCACTTAACAGGTTGTAATTGTCCAATCACCTAAACTATTTACAAATGGCCACCAATAATAGAATTATTTGCATTTCGTTCCCTGCCCCATATTACGCCATTTGAGACCCGCTATTTAGCCTTAATTAGAATACATTATATCATTTTCTCTTCGGACATGTTATCTTATTTTATCTCATTTTATTCTCCCTTTTTATGAAACATGATTTCCACATTTCATCTAATCTTATTCTCTCATTTTATGAAACATAATTTCCACCATTTGATGAAGATTGGAGATTTAAGTTTTGGGCATAGCTTTCAATGCAGCTTGAAGTTTGGTTCATTCTTTGAAGCTTGGATGCAAGAACTTGAAGTTGAAGATGATTTGTACATGCTTTCAATATTCGATTTTCGTACATTTCTTGTAGCAATTAAAGTTGACATTGAGGATTAATTTTTGGTCGTCTATTGAATAAGAGATTTTTTTATGGGTCAAGTCAATCAAAGGGTCGAAATATCCAAAAATTAATTGTAAATTATTTATTCTAGTTCAATGTATTTCTTTTATAATACAATTCACTGAACTATAGTAGGTGCAAATAATTTTTTATACTACAATAAATAATTCCCTTGTTCCCTTATTAAATAAAATATTTTTTTTTGACTTATAAGCACTAAACTTGCCTTATAAGTCATCTGTAAAAGCACTAAACTTGCCTTAAATTAAATATTTTTAACAATATAAATGTTTTTTAAAGTGAGAATAAGCTTGCTATCTTCTAGGTACCAACAAAAATAGTGAAAATAATAACATAAGTACAATTTTTCATCATTTCAGAATCAAATGTTCTAATTTCTGAGTTTTTATATTTGAATGTTGAGTTGATAAAGTAATGCATGTAATATCGTCAAAATTATACATGCTTATTCTTCCATCAATTTGTTTACTCTTTGTTGGGGTGTCCACCTTATGTACTCAACAACTCTGCTTCTAAGCTAGAGCCAAGGTCTAAAATGTGCCATTTGAAAGAATACCCTAAAAAGAACAAGAGTTTGAATTTTCTATAATCCTGAAGAAAAGGATGCTAATTAGTACTCATGCTAGATACTTGGAGGATGATAGTGTAATCCATCGAGAGCTAAATTTGGAAACTACACTAGAGGAAGTTTTTTTTAGACTTCTATTATACCTGCACCTATAACTGAAACAACAAATAATCAGCAAATTCTCTTAAGTACCCCAAAGCCTCGTTGTAGTGGGATGATATCGAAATAACCAGATCGATATGATGGAGAGTTTTTCGAGGTAGTCTCTGATCATTAGGTTGACGGTCCCACTAGCTACGATAAAGCAGTAACGGACATAGATGTACATCATTGACACAAGGTAATGGAATTGGAGTTGGAGTCTATGTATTCCAACAATCTGAGATCTTGTAGTTGCACTTGTAGGCGTAAAACCCATAGGGTGCAAATGGTATCCAAGAGAAAGAGAGGAGTGGATAAGAAGGTGGAAACCTTCAAAACTAGGCTGGTGGCAAAGGGATACACTTAGAATGAGGGTATCAACTATGAGAAGACTTTCTCACCAGTAGCCATGCTAAAGTCCATAAGGATTCTCTTGGCCATCGCATATCACTATGACTATGAGATATGGCAGGTAGATGTCAAGACTACATTCCTTAATGGGAATCTTGATGAATGCATCTACATAGTGCAACCAGATGGGTTTGTTGTCAAAGACCAAAAAAATATGGTATGTAAGCTTAAGAGGTCCATTTATGGACTTAACAAGCATCTAGGGCATAGAATATTCATTTCAATGAAGCGATCAAAGCCTTTGGTTTTGAGCAGAACATTGATGAACCATGTATGTACAAGAAAAAAGGGATAGTCATGCTGTTACAGTTCTTGTCCTTTATGTGGATGATATCTTATTAATTGGGGACGATGTAGGGATGTGGACATCCATAAAGATTTGGCTATCTTCTCCATTTTAAATGAACGACTTGGGAGAAGCTAGCTATGCTCTAGGGATTAAACTCCTACGTGATCGCAAGAACAAGGTACTAGCATTATCCCAAGCTGCATATATTGAGAAGATACTGGTCAAGTTTAACATGCAAGACTTCAAGAAGAGTTTATTGCCCTTAAGACATGGAGTTCCACTTTTTCGATATTAGTGTCCCAAAATTCCTAATGAGGAAGAGAGCATGAGACGGATTCCATATGTGTTAGTAGTTGGCAGTCTCATGTACACCAAGTTGTGTACTAGACCAGATATCTGCTTTGCCGTTGGCATGGTTAGCACATATCAGTCAAATTCAGGACAAGCTCACTGGGTAGCGGTCAAACATATATTCAAGTATATTTTTCTATTGCTAATAAAAAAAATTATATGTAAATAAAATTACAAGAAATATATTTTATTATTGCAATGAGCTTAATATATACAAAAATTAAAAGAAAATACTAAAGACTGTTTGGAAGCACTTGTGGTGTGGAATTCCTTTGATTTATAAATGAACTTCGTGAAGATTGATATTTACAAATAGGAATTCTCTTATTTAAAAATATAAAATAATATTAAGTCAATTATGTGATTTGTAAATATATTTATTGTAGGTTTTTTTTTATGCCTTTATATGTTGGAGCTCTACTTTTAAAACTTTGACATGAATATGTGTTTCGTCAATAAAACTACGTAATTTTAAAATTAAACCTAATTTATTAGTGTAAATGAATAGATAACTCAAATAAATAATTTATAATTTTAGATGGCTAATTAAATATGCTAAGACTACTTGAAAATAATAAGGATGAAGAATAAATAACTTATGATTTGAGCTTCTAATTTATAGACGAGAAAGAAGCTTGGTTTAAGAAAATATGTAAAAGAAATTCGCTGTGAAAAAACTAGCAAGAGAATAAGAATAACTAACTACTTAGGGAATGAGAGGGAAATGATAACGATAATAAAAAACTAAAAAAAAAACTTAGAGGGAAATTTATTCTTAAGAGATGAACAACTAACTTGGTGGCTTGGACTTGTGAATACCACTTCTTGGGCAAGAAATTTAGTAAAGTTTTAGTAAATCCAAGATTTGTAATTTTTTAAAAAAGTGTTTCTGAACACAAGTATCTAGATTTACAAATGAATGCAAGCAAAACATACTGAATGCAAACAAGTTGCAGAGGGATCATAGGATTGAGAGCTTTGTTGTTAAAAGATGAAATGATTTCTGCCTTTCTAAATGAACCAACAAATGAAAGCAAGCAAAGCATCTGCTTCACTATTCAACTGTCCCAAAAAACAATTTAGCAAAAATCCAAGAATCCAGTCGAGAGATGGAAGAAGGTTGATATGGCATTGGAGGTGCTCAGGTGTTTCTGCATCCTTGCCACATAATTTACAAATGGGGTTTTGGGTGAGTCTCCTTTTAAAACGGTTGCACTCTTTGTTGAGACAATTATTGCAGGCTTTTCAAAGAAAATGTTTAATCTTTTGGTGGAATCTTAAGCTTCCAAACATGTTCCCAGAATTTGGCTGAAATCTGATATGAAGATAAGCCTTTGTTGACAGGAGGTTTGACCTGTTTAATAGCGTTATCATAGCCAGATTTGGTTGTATATTCGCCATTAAGAGTGTAGGACCAATATAGAGTATCCCGCTTGCAGACATGCAGAATAAAGGTAGCCAAGATTTTCTCTTGAATATTCTATGGGAAAAGCTGGTTGATGGAGTTGATATTCCACTGAGAAGTCCCATGAATGATTAGATCGATGACTCTATCAATGTGAGAAGCATTAGGTGGACAAAAAGATAGTTCAATGATCAAAATAAAATAGAACTATAAAAATAATTTAATGGTCTCTGAATGATTTATCCGTATATTATAATATTGTTAAATTATAAGTTGAAAAAAGATCGAAATACATGATGTAAATCTATATGTATAGATATCATGTATACATGATCCACGACTAGATATAAAGGACTAAGTAAACTATAGAACTTTTCTTTTTGGGTATTTTTGATCTAGAGCCCTTTCACTTTACAAAAAATGTGACTTAGACCCCAAACTTATTGAAAAGTAAAACTTAGTCCCTTATGTTAGAATTTTGTTAAAAGTTCCATCAAGTTAAGGCTAAATGTGTCTTTTGCATATTATTTTTGACAAAAATAAAATTACATTTCACTATATTATGACACATGTATTTTTTCAAGTTACAAGTCAAATAAATGCTATTCTCTATTTTGTCTCTTTCTTCACCCTTTTTACTCTCTCTCTCTCTCATCATTTCTCCCCTCTCTATTTCCCATCTTTTTCTTTCTCTTGTTGGAATTGTTGGACTTAATAATCTCTTGTTAATCTCAGTTTTAATGATAACAAATAAAGAAAATTAATATGATTTTGTTGAAGTGTCAAATTGTTTCAACATGTTGGAAGAAATAAAATATATTTTTAATGATGTTGCTATAGCAAATCAATATTGTAGCAACTCGGTTACTGTAATGTGTTTGAAAATTTAAAATTGAGTACTGTAGCATACGAGAATTTGAAAATTTAAAGGTTATTATTTATCACTGTTGAAAATTTGAATATTTGAGTTGTTGTAAAGATTTGAAAATTTTGGCATTGTTTGACACTAGCAAATTTGAAATTTTCGGTTACTATTTGGTACTGTAGCATATTTGAATTTTTGGTTACTGTTTGACACTATAGTAGATCTCAAAATTTTGGTTACTATTTAGAATTGTAGCAAATTTAAAATTTTCGGGTACTATTTGGCATTGTAGCACATTTGAAAGTTTTGGTACTATTTGGCACTGTAACAGATCTGAACGTTGGAGTTACTTTGCGGGCATTGTAGCAATGGTTATTTTGCACAAAAAATGCCTATAAATACACCCAAAAAAATCCACAAAAATCTACACAACAAAATCTTGCAAAGAAGAATACTATTCTCAAATCAAAGAGCTCAAGATTATTATTTTCACATATATTTCAAGCTAGATATTTCAAAAGCTTTCTTCGACTTCATTTCAAATCCGAATATTGAAAGCTTCTGAAAGCTCGTAAGTTATTATTTGATTATTGGGCTATTATTCTTTTGTAATCATATAATATTTTGAGTTGTATTTTTGAAGTATACGAATAAGTGAAACTCTGTTATAGCCATTTATGTACATTCAATCCTTTGAATCTTATCCATTGAAGAAGATAGACTTCAAGACTAAACCCTGCCGCTTTCGAAAAATGGGACCAACAAACAATTAATTATAACAAAAATGATATAAAATTCTAACAAATATAGAATATTTTAAACTTAATATAATAAAATAAATGAAGTAACTAGAAAGATTGTTAGAATCACCCCCTTCTAGAAGGATCAGCCGACATCGAGGTGTCAAACCTTCCCGTCGATGTGAGCTCTTGGGGAAGAAGTTCGACACAATTGGGATTTTTTTTTGGAAATTGGTTTCTCATTTCGAATCTGTAAAATCAGAATTTTGATAGCCCGCCGTGCGAGCCTCCTATCAGGGGCCCGCTATGCCAAAAGCGAGAGAAACCCCATCCCTCTCTTTCCTTTTTATTTCCCCATGTCGCCACACAGGGGGACATATTGATCATTTCTTCGCAGTTACCTGCAGTAGCATTCAAGTAATGCCCTTTGATTTCACCTGTTTCAGCCTGTGAACTGAACCTCTCGCTAACTGCATCGGATTAACGCGTATATGACTAAACCAACGAAGCACCTCTTGAACAACTTCCAATTAATGATTTAGAGGTCACCCAGGCTAGCTCAGATCTGTCTCAGATGCTTACGAAGAAGGCAAAGTCCCCGCTCACTCAGCGGCTAAATTGTAATATTTGCCTAATTGAGAGATGTTGAGGGTTAGAATTTTGTAAGCAAGAAATCCTTGCATATTGTTAACTCTTGTTGAGTTAACTTAGAATTTTTATTCTAAACTTGCAGCTGTTGTTGTAATTGTTACTGTAATTATTGTTTTTATTAGTGAAAAGTTGCTGTAAAGCTGAGAAAATTCATTGGGAATGGACTGACCAACATCCAGGGGTGTTAGGAACCAAGATAAATCGATCTGTGTCAATTCTTCTCTTTCTTTACTCTAATTATTTTAATTGAGTAATTTTTTTGTTTGTAAAATCGTGTTAAATTTGCCCATTCAATCTATTCACCCTCCCTCTAGATTGAACGCTGGGACCTAACAAGTGGTATCAAGAGCTAGTATACTTTTGAGTACCTGGTTTATTTTCAAGTTGAGTAATAAAGATCCATGGCAACATCAAGCAATATTCAACTCCCATTCTACTCAGGTATTTCTTCTAACAAACCACCTTTGTTTGATGGTTCAAATTATTCTCACTGGAAATACAGAATGAAAATTCATCTACAAAGTGTTGACTACGAGTTATGGGATATAACTATAAATGGACCATTTGTAACAACGAAAAAGACTAAAGATGGAAAAGAGGTAGAGAAAGAGCCAAAGGAATATACGTCGAAAAATAAGTCAAAAATCTCATTAAATAAAATAGCTTTGAGTATATTACTTTGTTCATTAAATGCAACAGAACATTCAAGGGTTGTAGGATCTAAAAGTACTTATGCTGTGTGGAAGAAGCTTGAAGTAACACATGAAGGAACTTCACAAGTAAAAAATGCAAAAATAAATATGTTGCTTCATGAGTTTGAAAATTTGAGCATGAACGAATATGAAAAGGATGAGGTAAGACCAAGAAAATCCTTAGCTTTACTTGTTAATAGTAGTGATGATGATAACACATATGAAAAAAATGAATTTACACTATTTATTAAAAAATTTCAAAAGTTTTCAAAAATGAGAAAACAAAGAAATCAAGTACAAAGGCGAAGTCAACCTTCTTCATCCAAAGGTAACAAAGAACATGATAAATGTTATAAATGTGGTAACAAAGAACATTTTATTGTAGATTGTCCAATAAGGAGAGAGGAAGACAAGAAACAAGGAAAAAAGTTTAGTAGAAAATTCAAGAAAACACTCAAAGCAGAAACTTGGGATGAATTGCTCTCGGGATCAGAAAAAGAAGATTCAAATGATGAAATTGCATCAATTGGGCTCATGGCAATGGAAGATGAGGTAAGTTCTGAATCTTCAGATGATGAATTAGATGTAGATATGATAGTTGCAAAATGTAAAATGCTTATAACCAAAAATAAAGAATTAAAGAAACAACTTTGCGATGAAAAGATTGAAAAAGAAAAATTAATTTCTGAAAATGATATTTTAAATGCAAAGTGTAGTGAGTTAGAAAATGAAAATTGTTCTTTGAAAAATGATTTAGAAAATTTTTCAATTTGTAGTGCTAGACTTGAGAATATGTTGAATGCACAAAAATATCCATCCGATAAAAGTTTCATAGGATACAATTCTATTGACAAATGAAAGAAAGTTGATGTTCCTAGTAATTCCAAAAGTAACAATATTATTACATGCTTTTTATTGTGGAATTGTTGGACATTCAAACTTTGAATGCAAAATTAAAAAGAAATTAGAGAAAAATAAAGGAGAAAGAATTTGGCAAGAAAAAAAGGCCAAATCTAACATTAAGGGACCCAATCAACGGGTACGTAATCAAAAGATAAATGTTTTGAATGCAGGAGATAGAATGCCAAGAAAGATGTCTCAAAAGTATACAAAAACTTGGAATGTGGTACATCGACAACAGATGTTCAAGACATATGACAGGAGACAAAACTTTATTCAGCACCCTAATAGGGAAACAAGGTGGAACAGTCAAGTTTGGCAAAGGAAATGGAAGAATAATTGGTATAGGAACTATTGGTAAGAAACCTAACCCTGTAATTAGTAATGTTTTGTATGTTGAAAGCTTGAATCATAATTTGCTAAGTATAAGTCAACTTTGTGAAAATAATTTTGCTGTTGTTTTTAATTCAAAAGATTGTACCGTTTATTCAAATGATAAGCCAGCATTTGTCGCTCAAAGGCTAAATAATACTTATGTTATTAAGTTCAGTGACTTATATGCTCAAAATATTATATGTCTTGTGGCTAAAAATGATTCTTCATATTTATGGCATAGATGCCTTGGTCATGTAGAAATTAAATTATTGCAAAATATTTACAAAAAGAATTTAGTACATGGATTACCGGAATTAAAATTTGAAAAACAAACTTTATGTGATGCTTGCATGAAAGGAAAACATGTGAGAAGCTCATTCAAGCCTAAAACAGAAATTTCCACTTTCGAACCCTTGCAACTATTAAATATGGATTTGTATGGGGATATTGGAATAACTAGTTTGAGTGGAAAACATTATGTATTTGTTGTTGTTGATGATTATACTCGTTACGCATGAACAATGTTTATTGCTCATAAAAATGATACAGTAAAAGAGTTTGTCAAGTTGTGCAGAAGAAATGAAACAGGAAATAGAATAATCAAAATTATAAGTGACAGAGGTGGATAATTTGAAAGATTTTGTAAAGAAAAAAGATATGGTCATAATTTCTCAGCACCAAGAACACCTTAACAAAATGAAGTTGCTAAAAGGAAGAATAGAACATTGCAAGAAATGAGTAGGACCATGCTAAATGAGTTCAACTTACCAAAATATTTTTGGGCGGAAGCTGTAACGCCCCAACTCGACCTCTTCTACAATCAGTCAGGACGCAACGGAATTTCGGCAGTATAACGACAGTAATTAGGACACCGAGGCTCTAAACCAACCTCTTCGCAACTCATACAACCAACTCCACAAACAATTCAACAATTAAACAACACAACCACAATATACATTAAACATTCTTTTAACATTGCATCCATAGGTTATACGCCTCCGTTCCAACATCATACATTTACTATATAACATATATTTCCAAAATAGATTATAACCAATCTAGCAACCTAATCATGTTCCAAAACAAGACTACTAAGCTAGCAACATATAATCCATTATCTTTACAACATCTTATACATCATAAACTTCTAAGTAAATACAAACCAACTTGTTTTAATATACAAGATAACAAAAGAGTACAACATCTCAGATATTAAGGACAAGACTCTGGCACATAGGACTCATTCACATATGGGACATTCTCAGCTTCCTGAGGCACGTACCCGTAATCTTGTTCAATATCACCTATTTGCATGCAATAATTGAGAGTGAGCTTATATAAAACAAGCCCAGTGAGGATTCGACAGATCTCTTAACAGTATTTACTATACTATTTGGAAATCATCATTTGAGCAGTAAACACATAATAATCATCAATAACAATATAAGCACATTAGTAATAATAACCAAACAATAAAGGATACTCTAGTTGGTGTAGCTCCAAACGCCATCACGATCTCAACTATTTTTCTTATAACTCACGCACCCGAGGTACCTCACTAGCCCCTCCCTCCATGGCACCTTCGCCATGCGAGCTGGGGGTAGCCTATGATAGTCATGACATTATCAACCCGACAGCCCGACGCTGCCCGAGATGTGACACACATATACCAAGACTCATGATAATAATAATAATCATTCACATCTTAGGAGGACAACAAAGTAGGTTGCCTATCTCCCGGCTTCATCAATAATCAATAATCAATAATCAATTAATAACATTTCAACAACATATTATCAGTTAAAAAATTAACAACTCAACAACTAAGTTAGATGACAAAGTAGGTCATCCAACTTAACATGCATTAATCCACTCAACCAAACCCGACTCCAACCAATAACAACCCATAATTCAACCACTCAAACACTACCCAAACAACTAAAGACATTATCTCAACATTTAAAGAAAGATAACCTAATCTTCTAAAAGTCATAACTTACAATCTACTAATCAAATGACCTCCAAACCAGTTTCTATCACTCACCTACTCAAGCAGCTACATTAGCACACTCGGAAACCAACCACAATCCATCCAAATTAAGCCCAACAGCCCTAAAACCTAAATGCACCATGGCCGAAATTTCTGGACTTTCACCACGACATCATAATTAAAATTTCGTCATTACAACATTACTCTCACGTATTTAACAAACTTTTAGAAGCTAACAGCAATTGATTCCAATCACCACAACTCCAATTATTCAACAAATAGCCAACCACTCAATTTTAATACCCGAAAAATAAAAATTCATGCTACAACGGTTCAAAACTTATATAAACACATATAATCAGTCTTTAGAATCTACTGAGCAATAATATAACATCAATTTAACATTTCAACAGCTAAAAATTCGATTATATGAATTAACATAAAAATGACATTTTGAGATCTAGAATTTTTCTCTCACCTTTGATGTTATTTGATGCAAGAAAGATGTAGAATGGATGCTCAACAAGTGTAATCAAGCTTTGGTTCAAGATTATTGGCTTTGTATTGCAATTTCTATTGAAAATTTTGAACAAAAATAAAGCTAAAATGGCCTTGAGAGTTTCGGCCATGTGTGTGAGTTTTGAGTATGCTTGAGCTTTTGTTTTATGAGTTATTTAGTGTATTATGCATATATAAGCAAAGTCAACAAAATAATAAAAGGTCAAAGGTGAACACTTGTTAGTTTATTTAGTATTTTTAGTCTTTTAATTTAGTTTCTTGGCTATTTTTGCTCAAAACATGCAATTGACACTTAGACTAATTTAAGTAGAATATTTTTGGGTGACAACAATTTTCTCATGCAAAGACTTTCACCCGACTCGGTTAAAAACGCGATTTTTGCAAAAGAAAGTGTAAAAACCTTTAAAATTCTAAAGCCGATTTAAAATCTGTTTTAATCAAACACGGGTCTATTAATATCCGAGGACTAGGTTTTAAAATGTTTAAAACACCCGTGTAAAAATTTTAGCAGACGTGTGTTCAAAATACTATTCACAAAAACTGTCGATAAAATTTCTGATGCCGTTTTTTATGAAAATTTTATGAATGCACACATAGCATGTAATAGGATTATAAATCACAAAATTAGCACATTCTAATTCATATAACACAAAAACACGTCAAAACACACAAATTAAGGCAAAGATAAAAATATGGGGTCTCACAGAAGCGGTCAATACAAGTTGCTACATCATCAACATAGTATACATAAGACCAGGTTTTGAGTAAAACTCCCAATGAACTTTGGTATGGTAGAGCACCTAATATTAGTTATTTCTGAGTTTTTGGTTGTAGATGTTATATCTTGAATACAAAAGAATATTTGGATAAGTTAGATCCAAAATTAGATGAATGAATCTTTTTGAGATATTCAACCAAAAGTAAGGCCTACAGAGTATACAACAAAAGAACTCATATTGTAGAAGAATCAATTCATGTGAAATTTGATGAAAGTGAACCTCAAAGACTGTTTGAAATTCAAGATGATGAAGAAGATGAAGAAGATGAAGAAGAAATTGAAGAAATTCAAAGAAAGCTTCAAGAAACAAAATTGCAAAATGAAGAAAAGGTTGATGAAGCTTCAAATCAACATGATTATCTTCCTAAGGCATGGAAATTCAAGAAATCACATCCTAAAGATCAAATTTTGGGTGACATTGAAGGAGTAAAAACAAGAAAACGGCTACAAGAGTCTATGGATGAAACAACATTTTTATCTCACACTGAGCCTAAGACAATAGATTAAGCTTTGAAAGATAGCAGTTGGATCAAAGCAATGCAAGATAAACTAAATCAGTTCAAAAGAAATGATGTTTGGCACTTAGTTCCTCTACCCAAAGATTAAAATATTGTTGGAAAAAAATGGGTATTCAGAAACGAAGAATGAGCAAGGGAATGTGGTAAGAAACAAAGCAAGATTAGTAGCCTAAGGATATTCTCAAGAAGAAGGAATTGACTACGATGAAACTTTCGCACCTGTGGCACGCCTTGGATCGATAAGAATTCTCTTAGCCTATGCTTGTTTTAAAGATTTTACTTTATTTCAAATGAATGTTAAATATGTATTTTTAAATGGTTTTATAGATAAAGAAGTTTATGTTGCACAACCCCCTGGTTTTGAAGATCTCACATACCCTAACCATGTTTTTATATTAAAAAAAGGCTTTATATGGATTAAAGCAAGCATCTAGAGCATTGTATGATAGATTGAGTATTTTTTTTTTATTTTATTGAAAATGGCTTTTGTAGAGGTAAAGTAGACACTACTCTTTTTATCAAATATAAAAATTCTCATATTTTACTTATTCAAACCTATGTTGATGACATTATTTTTGGATCTACTGATAATTCTTTGTGCAAGGAATTTGAAGCTTTAATGAAAAATGAATTTGAAATGAGTATGATAGAAGAGTTAAACTTCTTTTTAGGATTACAGATAAAACAAGTAGAAGAAGGAATTTATATTTCTCAAACCAAATACCTCAAGGAGTTGCTAAAGAAATATAACATAGAAGGGAAAAGTAGAAATGTTACTACTCCATTAAGTACAAATGAAAAGTTAAGCAATGATGAAAGTGGAGAATGTGTTGATCAAACAAAATATAGATGGATGATTGGTAGTTTTCTTTATTTAACTACTAGTAGACCTGATATCCAATTTGCAGTGTGCTTATGTGCTAGATTTCAGAGTAATCCAAAGAAGTCACACCTTATGCAGTAAAAAGAATATTTAGATATCTGAGAGGTACTCTTAATTTAGCTCTTTTCTTTCCAAAAAATAATGATTTTAAACTTGTTGGATATACTTATTCTGATTATGTAGGAAGTTTAGATGATAGAAAGAGTACATCCAGAACTTGCCAATTTCTTGGAAATTGTCTAGTTTCATGGTTTTCAAAGAAACATAACAACATAACATTATCAACAACAGAAGCAGAATACATCTCAGTTGTAATGTGTTGCAGTCAAATACTTTGGATAAAATGGACACTTCAAGATTATAAGCAAGAGTTTGATTCTATTCCTATAATGTGTGATAAAACATATGCTATCAATTTATCACTTAATCCTGTGAATCATAGTAGAGCGAAACATATAGAAATTAGACATCATTTTCTTAGAGATTGTGTGCAAAAAGGTTTGATTGAAATGAAATATGTACCAACTAGTGATCAAATAGCGGACATTTTCACAAAACCATTATGTCTAGAAAGTTTTTTGAAAATTAGAAGTGAACTAGGATTGTTAAATGTCTCAGTTTTTGATGATGCCAAAAGGGGGAAAGAAATAAGCATGGAAACAAGGGAAGTTTTGCGATAAATACAAAATTAAAGGGGAGTAAAATTATATTAAAATAAGCATGAAGATAGGGGGAGTCAATTTTATATTGCATATTTATATTCAAATCATATTAATTTGTGTTTAGATTTTCTATCCTTATATTAGTTTGTCATCATCAAAGAGGGGAAGATTGTTGAAATTGTTGGACTTAATAATCTCTTGTTAATCTCAGTTTTGATGATAACAAATAAAGAAAATTAATATGATTTTGTTTAAGAGTCAAATTGTTTCAACATGTTGGAAGAAATAAAATATGTTTACAATAACAACTCGGTTATTGTAGCGTGTTTGAAAATTTAAAATCGAGTACTATAGCACATGAGAATTTAAAATTTTGAAGGTTATTATTTATTACTGTTGAAAATTTGAATATTTGAGTTGTTGTAGAGATTTGAAAATTTTGGCACTGTTTGACACTGTAGTAAATTTAAAATTTTCGGTTACTATTTGACACTGTAGCAAATTTGAAATTTTTGGTTATTATTTGGCACTACAGCAAATTTGAATTTTTGGTTACTGTTTGACACTATAGTAGATCTGAAAATTTTGGTTATTGTTTGGCACTGTAGCAGATCTGAACGTTGGAGTTACTGTGTAGGTTCTGTAGCAGATCTGTTGGAGTTATTGTGCGGGCACTGTAGAAACGGTTATTTTGCACAGAAAATGCCTATAAATACACCAAAAAAATTCACAAAAATCTACATAACAAAATCTTGCAAAGAAGAATACTCTACTCAAATCAAAGAGCTCAATATTATTATTTTCACATATATTTCAAGCTCGATATTTCAAAAGCTTTCTTTGACTTCATTTCAAATCTGGATATTGAAAGGTTCCGAAAGGTCGTAAGTTATTATTTGATTATTATTGGGCTATTATTCTTTTGTAATCATATAATATTTTGAGTTGTATTTTTAACATATACTTGTAATATTTGCCTAATTGAGAGGTGTTGAGCATTAGAACTTTGTAAGCAAGAAATCTTTACATATTGTTAACTCTTGGTGAGTTAACTTAGAATTTTTATTCTAAACTTGATGCTGCTGTTGTAATTGTTGTTTTTATTAGTGGAAAGTTGTCGTAAAGCCTAGGAAATTCCTTGGGACTGGACTAACCAACATCAAGGGGTGTTGGGAACAAGGATAAATCAATCTGTGTCAATTCTTCTCTTTCTTTACTCTGATTATTGTACTTGAGCAATTTTTTTGTTTGCAAAATCTTGTTAAATTTGCCCATTCAATCTATTCACCCCCTCTCTAGATTGAACGCCGGGACCTAACATCTATGTCATCATTTCGTCTTTCTCTATTTCCACATTTTCTTCTATTATTCTTTCTTGTTTTCTCTCTCTCACAACAATGACCGAAGATCTATCTCTTTCCACAACAACATGGACATAACATTCAGAGAATATGTGAATGCAAAATAGAAATCTAGTAAAAAAGCCCACCAAATTACTTACCTAATTTAGGGTTTTATGGGACTTCTTGTGCATAAGTATATATGTCATGTTGCTTGTCGTAGTATGACTGTGCTAGGGCGGGGTATGATTATGGTATTGGTGTTTATTTTTTATATTCTTTCGAGTGTTGCACCAGTGATTGTGTTCGGTATGTGTGTGATTGTGTAGGTGTAAACTATTTGTTATTGATTGTACTGGTGGGGTCGCGTGTAACGCCCCGGTCCCTCACGGAATCGGGACTTCTATTAACCAAACTATACTCAACCCAAATCCAAACCCCGGGCACGTAATTTAGGAAAAACGGACGGAGTTTCCCCTATTTATAGGACTATTTGGAAACCTGTAAACTATAACATACAACCAAAAGACTATAATCCACAACTTCAATTTATTTCATCCCTATCAGCATGCAAGTCAACTAAACAGAAGAGTAAACGATTGAAGTTATTACAAACCACTAGTACCTAATCATCAAACAAAATTAAAACTTTAATATTACATTCCTTGATATAACATAAATACATATATGGTCACAAAGTCTCAAATACAATACAAGCATATCATGATCATATTCTTCCATGTTTGACACACTGATAGAGCAAGCAGGTCACACAGGAGGCAATCCAATCTTCAGCTTTTCCTGAAATATGTTGAAAAGAGGAATGAGTAACTAGGTTACTCAGTGAGGGAGGTGATGCAACATACCGGGTGTGCATTATGATATGCAAATAAAAGAAATCATATATATAACATAAACAACAAGATTCAATAACAAGTAGTTAACCACATTAAAAAAGGATACGGTTCCACTTCAAGTCTTCAATCACGAGCCACGAACCACGAACTTCACGCAAGTGCCGGCAAACCCTTACTCCAACAAGTTGGGATACTCCGGATGTATCCCGATCCTACGACCCTTTCTCCTGAGGTAGGTCCATGCCCAGCAGGTGAACCACGCATCTGGGGTAGTGGAGTATGCCTCAGCGAGAAGGGAATAGGCACCATGGTAGTCGAGGGAGCACGGCAAGCCCGACGCCGCCCGTGTTTCTCGACGCTACCATGTCCGAAAAAGGTTGCGCAACCCCGAGACAAGATCACAAGAATCAAGAATATCAAAGATCACACAAAAGGGACGACAAAGTAGGTCGCCCTCGCAATTAAACACAAATAACACGAGAAAACACATGATAGCGAGTAAGTAGTACATATAAATTATTTCAATTACTAATCATACAATCTATAACCAATAAAATAAGTTAACATGTACAAAAAAAAGGATGAAAACTCCCTCACCTTGGATTAGGTTAATTATGCAAGAGTATAATTAGATTCACTCCAGCCTCCTTGAATTAGTTCAGATGTGTAAACCCTAGTTGTTCATATAAGTATAACATTTAAAAGAATTAGGCTAATAGCAAGTTATCCTTAACTATGACTTTTAACCAACACATAAAGCACTATTATAACACAGAAATACATTATATTGCATTAAAGGGAAAGAGAACAAGAAGATAAGTTAACTGATTAACTAATGCTTCTAAAATTATTAACTTGAACTTCAATTTAGAGTTATTTCATTTGAAAGTTAATAGCCAAAATGAAGGTTAGGCTCAATTAATACTTTTATCTTTTAACCTATTAACAACACAATGGGAAAACATTCGCTAAACCCATCAATAATATAAATTAAAAGCCTTACAACACTTTACTACACAACAATGATTAGAGGATTAGGGTCATTATGTATAGCAAGTAAAAATGTTAAAATACTCCTTTACATAATTCCTACGTAACCTTCTTCTATGGACACCAGTAACTCCTTGATATCGAATACTACCTTAAATCTAACTTATTAGTTACTCAAGAAAAGATATATTCAACTAGTATACTAGAATTTAAGTGCAAGTTAAGTTTAATTATAGCTTACTACTGCATGATTATGAAATACACATGCATTATTCTCTTCCAAAGGCCATAACTTGTACCTAAATGAAGCTTAGCAGCATTCTTCCTTGGGCTAGTTAATAACTCCATTAAACTATCATAATTCATTAGATTCATTAGCTAAATATAAGTTAAGAAAATTCATAAACTAGACTAGCATAACAAGCTCTAACAAAATTTATAGTTCAATATTTCACAAGTTGGACAAGAAGTAGAGAAACTTATCTATCAACAATTTTAACACTGACTTGATAACAACTCAAAAATAAGATAATCCTATCTTAACTTCCACAACAACTCAAGTTAAAGAAAATATTTCACAAGTCAATACTAACTTTTATCAAGCTAACACATTTCCTATATTACCAATATAATTAAAAGAAGAAGAAAAGGAGTATGGCAACTCAACTGGCTGCCCTCACATAAACTCATTATAACCAACATATGCACGAGATAACTATATAATCCCAAAAAGAGGCAACCAACACAACTTCACCCAAAATCCAATTCAAATAGCTCAATTAGCTTTAGATAAACACAATAGTATGTGACAACACAATAGTAAGCTCTAGGTACGCCAAAGAAGCCAATTACTACATTTTTTCCCTTTCTTAACCAAGCTTTTCTTCTCCTAAGTGCATTTCAATGTTACCAACCCACAACCTAACCATACTACATTCCCAACCAAGCCAAGAGACACTTATTAAGATCATAAAAAACCCATTTTAGAAGCAAAAACTCGGAAAGGCCCCGAGCGAGTTTTAACTACAACTATACTAACCGAACCTCAATTTCGCGTAACGAAAGCACCAAAAGTGCTTCCTTACCCCAAGGATATCCAAACCATAGCCCAAACTTGCCCGGATTGTACAACGGAAAAAGTCCTCTTTTAAAAGATTACTAAATTTGCATTTTAGCACATTTCTGAGCAATTCAATCTCACGTGAGCCTATGACTAGTTCCATTAACGTCTAAAGCACCTAATTGAAGCCTCAATTTAACACACATACACGTACACATGGTGTAGTTAGTTCATTTACTCGAAATTCCAATATATATAGTGAGAGCTAACTAAAACTCCAATCTTGTATATTTTTATGAACATACATGCTAGCTAATTTCTTCTTGAGCTCCCATAATCTTCTTACAAGCATTCTTTCAAACATTGAACATGCAATAGCTATTATCCCCCACTCCTAACACAACAACAACCACAACACTAGAATTCTCATTTAACTAACAATCAACACCAAAATACCACATTGTTAACATAACACCTAATAAATCATATTGAATATCTTATAACCATCATTTAACTCCAATATACACATCTACACAATGAGAATCCATAATTACTATCTAGCAATCACAATCATTAATGTCAATCATCAACTAGCTAAAACATCTTTCAATTTCTTGCAGATGCTTAACTTTGTTTATTCAGTTACCTATGATATAGTCCTCCAAACTGACTTATTTTTCTTTATAAACATATCTCTTTGAGTGTAGATGACTTTAGCCTCAAGCGGAACTCAATTCCGATCTAAATTCCACAAGTTATGACATTTTCCGTGCAACTGCGCAAAGTGCCCCCTGCACCAGCGATTTTCAGACACAATTCGGAAATAGCTAAATCGCAGGGTCAAAACGTTAGAATTTGCCTTAGCTCTAGAAATAAACATTTGTTCTAAACTGTCTAATCTAGCTGCCATATAAATTTCGTTCAATTCTAAGCACGTTTGCTATACCAAAACTACTTCGGAAGTCAGGGGCAGTGCAGATGTCCAAATCCGAATTTTGCTTGCTTATCATTTTCTTGTTATTTCTTGCATTTGAGCCAACAATAACCATTACTTTAGCCTATATAACATTCCTACACTTCATTTAGGACATTTAACAAACACCTAAACTACACAATTACACTTAGTTAACAAAGCAACTCTACAACTAAGATAGCATGCAAGAGTTCATTCTATGAGCACTAATGAGTTCCTACAACCTTTAGCATACTAATACTTTAGCTAAACATACATTTCCAACATCTTTGAACACTTACATAAAACATAGCATGCATACATATAGCTGAATAATCCAAATAGAATGCAAATAATATGAATTCCCTCACCTAGACATGAAGAATGGCATGAAAATTGATCTTACAAAGCTGTCTTCTTCTTCTTCTTCCTTTGTTTTCTTCTTTTCCTTCTCTCCCTGCATGTGTGTGTGCTGAATTGTGTGTGTGTGTGCTGAAACGTGTTGTGTGTGTGTGTTTTGTGTAGTTTATTTGTTTTAATTAGAGTCAAAATTAGGTAGGATTTTTTTATAAAGGCTCAAAAGTCTATCTTGCCCCTTTAACTAATTTGATATTTACTAGTTTGACATTTAGTTGAAATCTAACAAATCTAGTTTCTATTTGCAAATTGATAACACTTAAATAATGTCTACGTTACTTAAAACTCTTAAATGCACGTGAATGCACATAAATGCACGTTAAACAAAATAGATGCACGTAATCCAAAAATATGATATTTTATGCAAACAAATATATATAAATAATTAAAGTAGACATATAAATATATGCACATCAATAAAATAATTATATGCACGGGTTGGGTTGTTACATCGCGTGTGTTATGCAAGATTGTATCACAAGTGTGTGTTTGTGATTGTGCCAGGTGCGTGAGTCTTGAGATGATATTGCGTGTTTTATTATGGGTCCCAGAGTCACATATGCTTATTACTCAATTCCCAAATTCAATTAATGAAATGAAGCTTGTAGTGGCATAATCAGGGAAATGAAGGGATTAGGTGAAAGAAATGAGGAAAAGAACATGGAAGAGGAAAAGAAAAATAAAAAGAAGGGAAATAAATGGGCATGTCAGGTATACTGTTTGTTATGTGTGTGTGTGCAAGCTTGTCTAAAGGGTGAGATATTCGCGCATAGTGGTGCCCGTTTGTGTGATGAGCATGTTAAGGCCAAAAAATAGAATTTCATACATGTTTAACAGAAAATTTAACAAACCCCTAACAGAAGGGGTCTGTGTGACGCCCGGAATTTCTATCACATTATTAAATAACTGTTGCATACTTATTTGAGCATTTTTATGTGCATTTCTTTTCTTGCTTAATTGTCTTATTTGAAGGTCCATATTCATAAGAAATTCAATTGTCGTAAATGCTCGATTTAATATTTTTTCTAAACAACATAACTTATAAAAGGAATCGAAAATTTCTAATTTTAGACTTTAGAGGCCGGGAACATGCATTTGATAAATGATTTGTGCTTCGTGTGAATAGTATTACGTAGGTGAAACATTAGTTTTGATTAAATTAGCATTTAAGTAGAGTTTTAACTTAGTTTGACCAATAATTAGTAATATTTGACTTAGGCTAATTACACATACACAAACATATACTCAATACACAACTCATAAATACATATGCTCATCAAAAAACAAAACAAAACATCTCAAAATACCCCTCAACCCAACAGCCCTAAGGAACAAGGAGGAGAGATTTCTTCAACTTTTGTGCATGAATTTGGTCTCTTGGCTTGGTCTAGGAGACGTTTGGAGCACTAGGGAGCTTTTACATCTTGCCTACCACCTACAAATTATGAGGGAGTTGCATAAATTGCATGTTCTATGTTTATGGCAAATGTTTAAAATTCTTGTATTGTTGATTATAGCTATAATAATTGTTATGGATGCTTGGTATAACATCTCTAGAGCCTATAGAACACTCTTTTATAGCTTGATAACAACCTCTATGGCTAGAAGCTTGAATTGCTCAAGAAGATGATAAATAGTGACGAATTTTAGGGTTTTGATGTAACTTGCTATTTAGAGTGAATTGATGCTTTCTTTAGGTGCTCTAGACATTAGTGAATCTAGTTAGGAGCTCACGTGAGGTTGATTTGCCCGAATTTGAGTTAAAATGCAAAATTAGCTAACTTTTAAAAGGGGATTTTCCACGAAATGAAATCCGGGCACATTTGGGCTTTAGATTAGGTATCCTTGGGGGGCATGGAAGCACTTTTGGTGCTTTCGTTGCGTTAAATTGGGGTCTGGATAGGTAGTTGTAGTTAAAATCCACTCGGGGCCTACCCGAGCTTTTGTCTCCAAAGCGAGTTTTCATGGTCTAGGTAGGTGTCTTTTGGCCTTCCTAGGAATGTAGAATGATTGGAATGTGAATTTGAAATCTTGAATTTTGTGTGGGAGAAGAATTGTTTAGATAATAAAGAGGAAAAAGTGATAAATGACTACATTGGTGCTTATAAGTGCTTGTAGATTTTTTGTTATGTGTTTATATGCTTGTCTAAGGTATAATTGAGCTAATTGAGGAGTTTGTGGGAAAAATATGTTATTTGTCTCTTTTAGGTTTATATAATGACTTTGTGGATATTGTGACTAATTGCGAGAGTGACCTACTTTGTTGTTCCTCTTATGTGTTATTTGATGATCTTGGTTCTCGTGGACTTGATTCGGGGTTGCACAACCTTTTCGGGCATGGTAGTATCGAGTAACATGGGCGGTATCGAGCTTGCCGTGCTCCCTCGACTACTATGGTTTCCCCGTCCCTTTCTCGCTGAGGTATACTCCCCTACCCCAGAGGCGTGGTTCACCTCGTTGGGGCATACGGACCTATCTCAGGAAATATGGGTCGTAGGATCGGGGTACCTTTGTAGTACCTCATTTTGGAAGAATAAGGGTTTTACCGGCACTTGCTTGAAGATTTTGGCTTGTGGCTCGTGATTGAAGACAAGCGGAACCGTATCCTTTTTATATGTGGTTAAATACTTGTCTATCTAGTTTTGTTACTTTGTGTTGTATATATATGGCTATCTTCGTTGCATATCACATTGCATGCCCCAGTATGCTGCATCACCTTCCTCGCTGGGAAACATTGTTATTCACTCCACATTTAACATGTTTCAGGAGAAGCTGAGGTGAACCCCCAGCTAGTAGCAGTAGAGGAAAAGGAAGAAGTGCAATTAGAACAACTTCCATGATTTCTTGTGTGTTGAGGTTGGCTATTATGTGCAACTTGTGAGAAAGATATTGGATGATGTTTATTTTGAGACCCTTGCGGTCTTGTATGTATTATAGGTAGACTTGGTAGTTTTAGTAAAGTTGTAATCTTGTTTGGCTTGTTGGCAAAGTAGATGGCATGTAATAACTGATAATAGACTTACTGCTTTTGTTTGCATGCTTGTGTGAACTTAGTTTATAAGTATAGCTTACTACTTATAACTTGGAGTTTGGGGAAATGCCTTGCATGCTTGTATGGTATATATATTTTGTTGTTGCAAGGCTCGGGTGGCCTTGAGAAGTTGGTTGGCTATGTTAATATTGAAGGATGGGTCGTGTGAGTTGTTTGATTGTGGTTCGGGAGTTGTGTGTGTTTAATTGCAGGTAAACAATTTGTCCACAGTATAGAGGAGACTCTGTTCGTGTGACGAGTCCAGACTTGACCTATAGCGTGAGGTTGGGTTCGGGGCGTTATTATATTTAGGTGGTATCAGAGCTATTTGAATGCATGAAGCTAGGTTAATTTTCTCGGTATGTGGGTAGAGGTCCATATGTGAAAATTGAATTGCGTGGCTATATGATTGTCTAGTTGCCTAAATGGATAATTGCTTGAGTAAAGGATATGCTAGCATGTAAAAGAAGTGTTTAATGCATGATATAGTGCGAATATGAAAAGTTTAGTATTTGATGCATGTTAAGTGCCTATGTGTTGTCTTATGTGCATAAGGTGTTTTGAAACCTGTATGTGCTATTTTGTGTTATCTATGTGCCTATTATAACACTAAACTCTTCTAGTACGGAGATGAGGAGGAGAGGAAGGCTGAGAAGGGAACCGGAGGAAGCACCTAGGAAAGATATACCTAGGCAAGAGGCCGGAGTAGCTGGGAATATACCACAGGCGGGGAATGTACCTCAGGGGCAAGAACCGACCACTACACAGATTATGGCCACAATGGCCACTGCTATGAATACTATTGCTCAGTTTGTGACCCAGTAAGGTCAAGTAGGGATTAGTAGAGGTAATCAGGCCGTTAGAGCCTAGGGTAACGGTACTGCTGGGGAAAATTTATTTGATAAGTTCTTACACCACGGGGCGTACAGTTTTTATAGAGAGCCAGATAATATGAAAGCAGAAATATGGCTGGGTAAGTTTGAGAAAGTTGCTACAATACTTGAGTGTAATGATGACAGAAAAATCACTTATGCTACATTCTTACTTGAAGGAGACGCCGAGGAATAGTACGTACTGTTAGAGAAACATGGGATATCGAGAAAGTAGAACATTTGTGGGCTGACTTTATTCGAGAATTCTAGGATAAGTATGTTTATGTGGTAGCTCGTGAGAGACATCAAGAAGAGTTCATATCTCTGAGGCAGGGAAATATGACTATGGATCGGTACGAGGCTACATTCACTAGACTCTCTCGCTATGTGCCAGCTTTAGTGCAGCCTGAGGACATGAAGATTCAGAGATTTATTAGAGGTCTGAGAAGTGATATTCTGCTTAATTTGTCTTCATAGGACTACCCTAATTATGCTGCAGCAGTTAGGGTCGCATCGAGATATGAGAAACGTAAGGCAAATGTGTTGGCCGAGTTTAGTCAGTCGATTAAACGGCAGTATCAGTCCTAGAATCAAGGCTATTAGAGATAGTTTCAGCAGCCTATTCAAGTTCAGTAGTCGAGGCAGACCCAGAGCTACCCAAGACCAGTCCAGACACAGTCTCAACCGAGGCCAGCTCAAAGCCAGCCACAGGGACAGTCATAAACCCGACCAGTTGCCACTAGATCTCAACAAAGTAGCATCGCTACATCTACTTACAGGGCTCCTACGGGAGGCACTACTGCAAGGAAAAACCAGCAGTGTAGTCACTGTAATCGCAAGGGCCATACAGAGGCGGAGTGTTGGAGGAAGTTGGGCCGATGCATCGGTTGCGGGAGCGACCAACACAAGATTAAAGATTGCACCAAGTATAAGCAGGGACAAGGACAGACTTTCGGCCAGAGTGCTCAGACCAGAGCTTCAGGTGCAGTTCCAGTTCCGCGAGGCCAGGCACAGGTATTTGCATTAGACCAGAAGGAGCTCCCGGATACGACAGTAGTGGTGGAAGGTATTTTTCTTATTAATAGTCAGCCAGTAGTAGTTTTGATTGACACCGGGGTTACACATTCATTTATCACTCCTATGTAGGCACAATCTACTACTTTAAAAGTTGATAAACTGCCATATAAAATTGAAGTGGATAATCCTATGGGTACAAAGTTTGTTACAGAGTCTGTGTGTAAAGATTGTGATATTTGTATTGAAGGGCGCATGTATCCTGTTGATTTAATTATCATGCCATTCCGAGACTTTGAGGTTATTTTGGGGACGGACTGGTTAGGGCGGTGTTATGCTTATTTGGATTGTAGAAGGAAAATTGTGACATTAGAAATGCCTAATCAACCAATAATTAAATTTGTTGGAAGTTGAAAATCTACAGGAACTCGCATAATTTCTTCTATTAAAGCCACAAAAATGTTGAGTAAAGGTTGTGATGTATATCTAGTATACTTAATTAATCAGCCTAGGGATAAACTGAAATTGAATGAAGTACCTGTTGTAAAAGACTTCCCGAGGGTATTCCTGAAGAGTTGCATAGGTTACCGGCCGATCGGGAAATAGAATTTGTGATTGATTTGTTGCTGGGAACTAATCCTATTTCTAGAACCCCATATAGAATGGCTTCCCCCTGAGTTGCAGGAATTGAAAATTCAGCTATAAGGTTTGCTTGAAAAATGTTTTATTCTGCCTAGCTCTTCGTTGTTGGGTGCTCCTATTTTATTTGTGAAAAAGAAAGATGGTACATTGCGGTTATGCATCGACTATCGGGGACTTAATTAGGTGATTGTGAAAAATAAATATCCTTTGCCTTTGATTGAGGAAGTGTTTGATCAGTTGCAGGGTTATGTATTCTAAATTTGACTTGAGACAAGGTTATTATCAGCTAAGAATACGAAATGAGGATGTGCCCAAGACTGCTTTCAGAACCAGGTACGGCTACTATGAATTTATTGTACTGCCATTCGGGTTGACAAATGCTCCAGCCGCATTTATGGATTTGATGCAGAGGGTGTTTAGACCCTACCTTGATCAATTTGTTGTAATCTTTATTGATGACATACTGGTGTACTCTAAGTCTGAGGCAGAACATGAAGAAAAATTGAGAATTGTGTTGCGAACATTGCAATAACATAAATTATTTGCCAAATTTAGCAAGTGCGAATTCTGGTTGAAATAGGTAGCCTTTTTAGGCCATATAATTTCACAGGAAGGAATATATGTTGATCCTGTAAAGATTGAGGTAGTAATGTCCTGTAAAAGACCCGAAACTATGACGAAAGTTCGTAGTTTCCTAGGGTTGGCTTGTTATTATAGGCGATTTGTTAAAGATTTTTCCAAAATTGCTAGATCGTTAACTTCCATGACTCAGAAGAAAACTGTGTTTAATTGGGATGATAGACGTGAAGCTAGTTTTCAAGAATTGAAGAAGAGACTTACCATTGCACCTATCTTTGCATTGCCTGAAGGAACAGATAATCTGGTGATTTATAGTGATGTTTCGAAAGAAGGTTTAGGCTACGTGCTTATGCAAAATGGTAAGATGATTGCTTATGCCTCGAGAAAGTTAAAGCCCTATGAACTTAACTATCCTACACATGATCTTGAGCTTGCTGATATTGTCTTTGCTTTAAAGAAGTGGCGACATTACTTGTGGGGTAATCAATTTGAGATATTTACTGATCATAAAACTTTGAAATACCTGTTTTCTCAAAAGGATTTGAATATGAGGCAAATGCGGTGGCTAGAGATGCTGAATGACTGTAATTGCACTATTAGTTACTTGCCAAGCAAAGCTAATACTATTGCAGATGTATTGAGTCGAAAAGCTGCTGTGGCCAGTTTGATAATAAAGGACTGGGAGACTGTAGAGGAATTATGTTTGTGGAAACCGAAGGCTTCTAGAACAGGTATCCAATTTACTAGTTTACAAATTCAGTTTTTGCTACTGTCTAGGATCAGGGAAGCACAACAGACAGATCCTCTGTTGTTGAAGATTCTAGAGAAGTCCAAAGGGGGAGAGTCCAATTTTAAGCTGCATGATGATGGACTACTCAAGTATAAGAATAGAATTTGTATTCCTGGTGATTCAATTGTAAAAGATGAGATTCTTGCTAAGGCCTATAGCGCTAAATATACAATTTACTCTGGTACCACCAAGATGTACAAGGACTTAAAACAAAGATTTTGGTGGAATAATATGAAGAGGGAGATAGCAAATTATGTGGCTAAATGTTTGACTTGTCAGAAGGTTAAAGCTGATCATTAGAGACCTGCGGGATTGTTGCAACCATTGGAGATTCCTGTGCGGAAATAGGACCAGGTTACTATGGACTTTGTATCTGATTTGCCGAGATCATCGTGAGGTAATGATTCCGTATGGGTTGTGTTGATAGGTTGACAAAAACCTCAAAGTTCATTGCTACAAAGAAGGCAGACCCTCTTGATAAACTGGCTGACTTGTATGTTGAAAACATTGTGAGATTGTACGGGGTTCCAAGTAGTATAATGTCAGACAAGGATCCCAGATTTACTTAACAGTTTTGGCAGAAACTACAAAAAAGCTTTGGGGACTAATTTGAACTTCAGTACTGCATATCACCCGCAGACAGATGGACAATCTTAGAGGACTATCAGGATACTGGAGGACATGTTACGAGGTTGAATTCTGGATTTCGGTAAGAATTGGGAAAGGTATTTGTCTCTTGTAGAGTTTGCTTATAATAACAATTATCAGGCTACCATTGGAATGGCGCCATACGAGGCACTTTATGGGCGAAAATGTAGATTTCTGTTATATTGGGATGAGGTAGGAGAAATGAAGACTGTTGACCAGCCATCCTACCTGAGATTATCAAGATGGTTGATAATGTGAAACTTATAAAGAAAAGAATGCTCACAGCTCAACGCCGACAAAAACGTTATGCTGATAGACGCTGACGGGGCTTAGTGTTTTCAGTGGGTGATCATGTGTTCTTGAAAGTCTCTCTGTGCAAAGGTCTAATTCGACATGAAAATAGAGGTAAACTCAATCATAGATATGTAGGGTCGTTTGAAATTACTGAGAAAGTTGGTGATTTGGCTTATAGATTAACATTACCTCCGAGTTTGGGTAAAATTCATGATGTATTCCATGTGTCGTTGTTGAGGAAGTATTAGCCAGATCCTTCGCACATTTTAGAGCCGGAACCGCTGGAGATCGATGAGTCATTGACCTATGTTGAGAAACCCCTTCGAGTGGTTGATAGAAAGATTTAGGAACTTCGAACAAAGAGTATTCCTATAGTGAAAGTTCTTTTGGATCATCACGGAGTTGATGATGCCACTTGGGAGCGGGAAGATCAGATAAGAGAGAAATATCTGGAGCTGTTTGTTGAACCATGTAAGAATTACGTGGACGCAATTAGTTTAAGGGGGAGAGAGTGTAATGCCCGAAATTTCTATCACATTATTAAATAACTATTACATACTTATTTGAGCATTTTTATGGTATTTCATTTCTTGCTTAATTGTCATATTTAGAGGTCACTATTCATAAAAAAATCAATTGCCTTAAATGTTCGATTTAATATTTTTCCTAAACAACATGACTTATAAAAGGAATCGAAAACTTGTAATTTTAGACTTTAGAGGCCGGGAACATGCATTTGATAAATGATTTGTGCTTCGTGTGAATAGTGTTACGTAGGTGAAACATTAGTTTTGATTAAATTAGCATTTAAGTAGAGTTTTAACTTAGTTTGACCAATAATTAGTAGCATTTGACTTAGGCTAATTACACATACACATGCATATACTCAATACACAACTCATACATACATATGCTTATCAAAACACAAAACAAAACTTCCTAAAAGACCTTCCCCCCCAAACCCGACAGCCCCAAAGAGCAAGGATAAGAGATTTCTTCAACTTTTGTGCATGAATTTGGTCTCTTGGCTTGGTTTAGGAGACATTTGGAGCACTAGGGAGCTTCTACATCTTGCCTACCACCTATAAATTGTGAGGGAGTTGCATAAATTGCATGTTCTATGTTTATGTCAAATGTTTAAAATTCTTGTATTGTTGATTATAGCTATAATAACTATTATGGATACTTGCTATAACGTCTCTAAAGCCTATAGAACACTCTTTTGTAGCTTGATAACAACCTCCATGGCTAGAAGCTTGAATTGCTCAAGAAGATGATGAATAGTGATGAATTTTAGGATTTTGATGTAACTTGCTATTTAGAGTGAATTGATGCTTCCTTTAGGTGCTCTAGACATTAGTGAATCTAGTTGGAAGCTCACGTGAGGTTGATTTGCCCAAATTTGAGTTAAAATGCAAAATTAGCTAACTTTTAAAAGGGAGTTTTCCACAAAATGAAATCTAGGCATATTTGGGCTTTAGATTAGGTATCCTTGGGGCATGAAGCACTTTTGGTGCTTTCGTTGTGTTAAATTGAGGTCCGGATAGGGTAGTTGTAGTTAAAACCTACTCGGGGCCTACCCGAGCTTTTGTCTCCAAAGCGAGTTTTCAGGGTCTAGGTAGGTGTCTTTTGGCCTTCTTAGGAATGTAAAATGATTGAAATGTGAATTTGGAATCTTGAATTTTGTGTGGGAGAAGAATTGCTTAGATAATAAAGGGGAAAAAGTGATAAATGACTACCTTGGTGCTTATAAGTGCTTGCAGATGTGTTGTTATGTGTTTATATGCTTGTCTAAGGTATAATTGAGTTAATTAAGGAGTTTGTGGGAAAATAATGTTGTCTCCTTTAGGTTTATATCGTGACTTTGTGCATATTGTGACTAATTGCGAGGGAAACCTACTTTGTCGTTCCTCTTATGTGTTATTTTGATGATCTTGGTTCTCGTGGACTTGATTCAGGGTTGCACAATTTTTTTGGGCATGGTAGTGTCTAGTAACACGGGCGGTATTGGGCTTGCCGTGCTCCCTGGGCTACTATGGTTTCCCAGTCCCTTTCTTGTTGAGGCATACTCCCCTACCCCAGTGGCGTGGTTCATCTCGTTGGGGCATACAGACCTACCTCGGAAGATATGGGTCGTAGGATCGGGGTACATCCGGAGTACCCTATTTTGGAGGAATAAGGGTTTTGCTGGCACTTGCTTGAAGATCTTAGCTCGTGGCTCGTGATTGAAAACAAGTGGAACCGTATCCTTTTTATATGTGGTTAAATACTTGTCTATCTAGTTTTGTTACTTTGTGTTGTATATATATGGCTATCTTTGTTGCATATCTCGTTGTACGCCCTAGTATGCTGTATCACCTCCCTCGCTGGGCAACATTGTTGTTCATTCCTCATTTAACATGTTTCTGGAGAAGCTGAGATGAACCCCCAACTAGTAGCAGTAGAGGAAAATGAAAAAGTGCAATTAGAACAACTTCCGTGATTTCTTGTGTGCTGAGGTTGGCTATTATGTGCAACTTGTGAGAAAGATGTTGGATGGTGTTTATTTTGAAACCCTTGCGGTCTTGTATGTATTGTAGGTAGACTTGGTAGTTTTAGTAAAGTTGTAATCTTGTTTGGCTTGTTGGCAAAGTAGATGGCATGTAATAACTGATAATAGACTTACTGCTTTTGTTTGCATGCTTGTGTGAACTTAGTTTATAAGTATAGCTTACTACTTATAACTTGGAGTTTGGAGAAATGCCTTGCATGCTTGTATGGTATATATATTTTGTTGTTGCAAGGCTCGGGTGGGCCTTGAGAAGTTGGTTGGCTATGTTAATATTGAAGGATGGGTCATGTGAGTTGTTTGATTGTGGTTCGGGAGTTGTATGTGTTTAATTGCAGATAAATAGTTTGTCCATAGTACAGAGGAGAGACTCTGTCTGTGTGAAGGGTCCGGACTTGCATATTCTTCATGTTTATGTTGGACTCTTGGCTTGGTCTTGAAGTGTTTTTGGAGCATCTAGGACATCTACAACTAGCCTAAATCTTGTACAAGTAAGGGAGCTTGCATATTCTTCATGTTTATGTTTATGTCAATTATTTTAATTCATTGTATTGTTGATTATAGCTATGGAAGTAGTTATTGTTGCTTGATATACAACCTTTAGAACCTATAGAGCTCTCTTTTGAAGCTTGTTAACAACTAGAATGGTTGAATGCTTGAAATACATGAAAGAGACAATGAATAGTGCCTAAATCTAGGGTTTTGCCTTAAGTTGTTAGTTGGATCGAATTGATGCTACCTATGGGTGCTCTAGATGTTATTGAAACTAGTTCGATGCTTACGTGTAGTTAATTTGCCTGGAATTGAGTTAAAATGCGAATTAGCTAAAATTTAAAAGGGGTTTTTTCATGAAACGTAATTTGGGCACATTTGAATCTTATATTAGGTATCCATGGGTCATGAATGCACCTTTGGTGCTTTCGTTGCATTGGTTTGAGGGTCGGATATGGTAGTTGTAGTTAAAACCTACTCGGGGCCTTCCCGAGCTTTTGTCTCCAAAGCGGGTTTTCAGGGCTTATATAGGTGTCTTTTGGTATCCTTAGGAATGTAGTATGGTTGTTTTATAGAATTGGAACCTTAAATTGCGTATGGAAGTAGAATTGGCTAGTTGTCAAAGGGGAAAATGTGAGATTTGGTTGCTTTTGTGCTTGTATGAGCTTGTAGTTGCTTATTATGTGTCTAAATGCATGTCTAAGGTATATTCAAGCTAATTGTAGAGTTTTCTGGAAAATATGATAATTGCCCCTTTGTGTTTATACGGTTAATTCATGTGTAAAAGCTTATATTGTGATTAACTACGAGGGCGGCCTACTTTGTCGTCCCTCAAATGTGATTATTGCTGTTCTTGGCTCTCGTGATCATGATTTGGGGTTGCGTAACCTTTTTAGACATGGTAGTGTCGGAAACTTTGGGCAGCATCGGGTTGTTGGTCTCCCTCGACTACCATGATGCCTATTCCCTTTCTCGCTGAGTATACTCCACTACCCCAGAGACGTGGTTCATCTCGTTGGGGGCATATGGACCTACCTCAGGAGAACGGGTCGTAGGATCATGGTACATCTGGAGTACCCGATTGAAGGAATAAGGGGTTTGCCGGCACTTGTTTTCGAAGATCGTGGTTCGTGGTTTGTGGTTCGTGGATCGAGACTTCGTGGAACCGTATCTTTTTTAATGTGTAATATCTAGCTTGGTTTCTTGAATGTCACATTGCTTTGATGTTGTAAATCTCTAGTTTACATTTTGCACATGTTATTTACTTAAATGTCATTTAATCGGTGCTATTAGTTAATTTCTCTTGCATAGATGCGGTTCCTAAGCATTTATGAAGTTCATTTCCTATTGTTATATAAAACCTGTTGCTTAGCTATAGTTTATAACAAGTTTTAATCGTTTATTTGATATAATAGTTTAAGTTAGCTCTTTTAATGTATTGACTAACTTATTATCTTGAGTAAGAGCCTTTTGTTATTGGATTTGTTAATTTATTTGCATTTCAAGAAATGGTTTTCCAAACTCCCCAGTTATTTGTTCCTCTTCCTCACTGAGCAACTGTATTTGCTCACTTCTTCTTTCTAACCATTTCAGGTGAGGTAGGTGAGGCCCTTCATGAGTCAGAGGAGGAGAAGGCTAGATAGACGCCTCGATTGTCTGTGCTTGTTGAAGTAGATGTTTCTCTGTAAATACGTTAATGTTAGAGTTATGTATTCTTTTGAGGCCTGCATGCCTATTAGATATTGGTAGAATGACAAATGTAATTAAGAATGACTTATCTTGCAAGAATGGTCTGTAATAGGCTAATTGATACTTGGTAGGATGTAGTCTAACCAGATGCTCTAATCTATTTTGCTAAGAAGTACCCCGTCGCCAAATGAAATAGAAATGAATGAAATTAACTAAAAGTTAGTTGCTGACCTAAATTATAAAGTAGATAGGAAATATTAGAGTGATATGATAAGCAGACCTAAGACTTAAAGTTTTTATTAGCTATGCTTTGCATGCCTGTATGATATATTTTTGCTGAGTACCAAGGCTCAGATGGCCTTGAGGAGTTTGTTGTATGTGTTGATTGGAGGATGGGATTGAGCGTTGGAGTTGGGTTGCAGTTTGAGGTTTAATTTACTGTTTGCAGGTAAACTGTTAGCCCTATAAACAGGGGAGACTCCGTACATTTCCCCTTTTTTTGTGATTTGGGTTTCGGGTTTGGGGCTCCGGTCTCAAGAGGGATCGGGGTGTTATACCCTGAGCTCGGGGTAAAAATTAAAGTATTTTATTTTACTAAATTCGTATTTTTTCCTTGTTATATACTTATTTTTGGGCATATGTTCATAATTTTTAATTACATAGCACATCGGGAGAGTGCATTAAGAAAATAATTTTTATTCCGTATAAATAATAAAAATATTGTTTTGGACTAGTTAGTTTGTAAATGCATTTTGGGCCAATTGTGATTTCTTGCATTTTTTTAACCAAACCCAAGCCCAAACCCATTTTCCTATGCCCAAAACACCACCCAAGCCCAACCATACACTTATATACCCATATATACATTATATACACAAAAGATACAAAAGAAAAACAAGAAAAAAAAAAGAATAGGCCATCGGCCAAGAAAAGGAAAAGGGGAAATTGGGGGAAATCTTAGGGCTTTGATCTTGAAGCAATTTCAAGCTTGATTCAAGTGTCTAGAGCCATCCAAAGCTTCTACCTAGCTTGTACACCTTGTGTTTGGTGAGGGATTTCATCTTATTTGCATTTTTGAGCTTTATATTGAATATGGTAAAAAAATGTTAATGGTGTAGTTGGTGTATATGAAGCTTATTCTTGTTATATTTGGAGCTTATATGATTGGTAGAACAACCTTCTATGGTTATTGCAAGTGTTGAATTGGTACATGTGAAGATTTAATTTAAAGAAGACAATGAATAGTACTATTCACACAGGGCTTTTAAATTAAAACCCAATGCTTGGTTTAATAGTTGATATAGGTTCTAAGGGTGCTAAAAAGGTTGCTCGATAAAATTTATTGAATTTCGTTAACATTGAATTTTGAAGTTAGTTTGGTGAAAATAAAAGGGGCCGATGAGTGTAGATGTCTGGGGTGCGTTTGAATGTGCTAATTAGTCTTAAATATGTTAGAAAGTCACAATGTTGTAATTATGGCGTTGAGTGAATGCATAAATGATGGGGTCGTAGTACAAATGGACTAAGGGGACTCCGGGGGTTTTGTGGTAGATGTAATTGAAGATGAGTTTTTATAGTTTTTAAGTGTGTCATAAAGTATCCTTAGAAGTTTAGAATTGTTGGATTGTAGATCTCTTGGCTTTTGTTTTGTATGTGCTTGTATTGGACTAAAGGGCAAGTTATAGAAAAGGAAAATAATTGCTAGTAATTGCCTTATAATTATGTAGTTAGGTGTTTAATTGAAAATGGCTAGCATGTATATCCTATTAGTGAATTTTCATGAATTGAATTGTTTGGTTACTTTATTAGAATATAAGTATATCTTGCCTATATTGCTTGTAAATTGTCTCATATATGTTACCTTGTATGGCTATCGAATTGGTTTTCCTTGGAAATTATAGATATCATCGAGTGAAACTCACATCTATCATTATCGTTATCATGGTTGTGCAACCATTCGCAGGGATGCGGTGGCTACCCACTGGGCGACATCGGGCTTTCTAGCGGTTGTCCATCCTCCATAGCTATTTCCATTATCTCTAGGGATGTCGCCTTGGGAGAGTTGGGACGTAGGTTTAGCGGGGTGTTTATCCGGAGCACCTGTGATACCCCGAACCCAGCATATAGTAAATAGTACCTAATTACATTTGTCTGCATGTTATTTGATTGATAGTGTGAATTATGTGAGGTTTAATATATTTTTGAATAGTTACTATTCATAAAGATTTTCGACTGTTTTATTTTTCTAATTTCATATTTTTTTCCATATTATATGACTTATATGAGGCATGAGAAAATTATTATTTTGTGCATTGCATGCTCGGAGTGCGAGAGAAAAAAATTAATTGCTCAATCGTATGAATAGTAATTTTTAGCATTTTGTTTTGGTCCTTTAATTGTCTAGCTTTGTTTTGAGCTGTTGTAGTAGACTTAATTGATTTTCCTAAGCCCAAAACATTAGCCCAAAAGCCCAAGCCCATATATATCTACTTTGGTGCGCTTTTTATATGCATTTGAATACCAAAATAGAAAAAAAAAAGTATGAAACCATGGGAAGAGAAGAGAAAAACGGAAAAAGAAAAAGAAAAAAAGGGAAAGAAAATTTCAACTCCAATCCTTCAATGCTTGATCTTGGTGCTTGCTAGGAGTTATTTGAGCCTTCTTAGATCATCATCCAACCATTTCCAAGAGCTTGAGGTGAAGGATTTTGCATCTTTTGTGCATTTTACATGTTTATGTCTTAACTTTAGATTTCTAGATTTTTGAATTATAGCCTATGAAATGCTTAAAGCTTGTATAATATGACCTCTACATGCTATAGAGACCTTATTTGTTTAGTTTGATAGCTTGTTTATGGAATTATTGCAATATATCAACTCTTGAAGATGATGAATAGTGAAATTCGAGGGTTTTGATAAAATTTTGATTGTGAGTTGAATTGATACTATCTATTGGTGCTTTAGGTGCTATTGGAAATAGATTAATGGTTATGTGTGATTAGTTTAATCGGAACTTGACTAAATTTGCATATTTAGCTAAAATTACAAAGGGGCTTTGTATGAAATGTTAATCCGGGTGCTTTTGAGCAATGTAGTTAGTGTTTATTAGGTGTGGGGTGCTTAAAGTGCTTTTATGGCGCTAAATTGGGCATTGGTTTGGGTACCTATAGTTCAAACGGACCTCGGGGCCTTCCGGGCTTTTGAGCTTAGCGTAGTTAAAAACGGGTTTTCTTGATATCAAGTGGTGCCATAAAGTGTCATTAGGGATGTAGTATAGTTAGTTTAGCGTTTATATATGGTATGTTTCGATTGGAACCTAAATTGCCTTAGTAAACAAAGGGGTCTTTGAAACGAAGTGTTAGTTATGGCATGTTTGAGTATGTAGATAATTTTAGATGTGTAAGGAAGCCTTTAAAATGGAATTACGGCGTGGTTTGGATAATTGAATTAGGTAGCTGTAGTTTAAAGCACCTAAAGGGCTTTTCAGAGTTTGTGGGTTAACATGCTTTAAATGTGTTTTTGTGGCGTTTACGTGCGTCATAATGTGGCTTTAGGTAATTGGTAAAGTTAGATTTGGAATTCGTTATCTTGTGTGAAGTTTAGAACCTAAATAGTAAGCATTGAAATGGTGGATTGTTGGATTTCTTGTCAACTGCTTGATCTTATTGCATGGTTAGTTAATTGAATTGTTATAGTTGATTATCTAAGTGTTTAAATGCAATTATATAGCATATGAATTCCATTTGTCAAGTTCATTGTGAAACCCCACTTTTCTATCCTGTCTCATTTTGCATGTTTATTCTCGTTTTACATGAATTGACCTGTCTATGTGCTATATGACTTAGAATGTGGTAATTTTGATATTAATACTCCTAGAACATACTAAATGTGCATTCATGAAATTTTCATAAAAAACGGAGTCATAAATTTTATCGTCGACTTTTAGTGAATAGTATTTTTGAAACACGTCCTCTAAAATTTTGAAACTTGACTTTTTAACCCTTTTAGACCTAGTCCACGGACTTTAATAGACTTGTGTTTGATTAAAACGGTTTTAAAATCGGCTTAGGAATTTATTAGGGTTTTTAAACCGACTTTTGCAAAAATCGAGTTTTAAGCCGACTCGGGTGAAATTGTTTGATTGTAAAACATCTTGTCACCTAAAAATAACCTACTTGAGCTATCATAGGAGTTGCATATTTGTTTTGAGCAAAGAGATAACTAAAATGCATTTAAAAGACAAGAAAACACAAAAATACTAAGTTTACTCAACTTTGACTTTCATTAAAATGTTGACCTTTATGCATATATCACCAACACACACTAAGCACAACACAAAACACACTCCTCAACACATACAAAGGGCCGAGAGCTCCATAGGAGAAAACCAAGCTTTTTCTTCAACTTTTTCAAAGGCATTTTTCATTAAAAATTGCAATCTAAGGCCAATTTCCATCAACCAAAGCTTGATTCCACCTTTTGAGCATCCATTGAGCACATTTCTAGGCTTATATTGCATCAAAGGTGAGAGAAAAATTCTAGATCTCAAAACTCATATTTTGTGTTTATGCGTATAAATAATTATTGAACCGTTAGAATGTTAATTTGAAGTTAGATTAGTGCTCCATGCATGCTAGGGATCATTTATATGCAATCTTATGAGATTTGAACCGTTTTAGCATAATTATTTATTTTCGGGTATTTAAAGTTGATTAATTTGCTAAATGTTGAATATTTTGAGTTGTGTTGGTTGAAATCGATTGCCGTCGATTTCTAAACGTTTGTTAATTACGTGGTAGCGGCGTTGTAATGCCGAATTTTCGATTACGAGGTCGGTGCTAAAGTCCGGAAATATCAGCCATGACACACTAGGGTTTTAGGGTTATTGGCATGATTTGGATGTGTTTTGGTTGGTTTCCGAGGGGGCTAATGTAGTTGATTGATTAGGCGAGTAATAGAAACTGATTTGGAGTGGTTTGGACTAGTAGAATGTAGGTTATGAATATTTGAAGTTTAGGTTGTCTTTCTTTAAAATGTTAAATTATGCCTTTAGTTGATTAGGTGCAGTTTGAGTGATTGAATTGTGAGATGATGATGGGTAAACTAGGGTTTGATTGTGTGTTTAATGCATGTTCGGTTGGATGGCCTACTTTGTCATCTAACTTAGTTATTTGTTGTTAAATTGATTATTGATGTTATTATGATGATAATATGATTATTGATTGATTATTGATTGATGATTGATGAACTGGGAGATAATCAACGGAAAAGGTTGTCCTCCTATGAATGATTGATGTTTATTATTATTGCTGAGTCTTTGGTATGTGTGTGCCACATCTCGAGCAGCATCGGGATGTCGGGTTGATAACGGCATGACTACCAGAGACTACCTCCAACTCGCATGACGGAGGTATCATGGAGGGAGAGGTTATTAGGGTACCTCGGGTGCGTGAGTTTATGGGAGTCACAAGAAGGCTGTTATGATCATGATGGCGTTTGGAGCTACACCAACTAGTGTATCCTTTATTGAATGGTCATTATAGATTATGTGATGATAGTATTATTGATGTTATTGTGTGTTTACTTGCTCAAAGGATTATTTCCAAGAAGTATAGTGAATAATGTTAGAGATCTATCGGATCTTCACTGGGCTTATTTTATATAAGCTCACTCTCTATTATTGCATGCTTACAGGTGTTCTTTTGCAAGACTACGGGTACGTGCCTCGTGAAGAGGAAAATGTGCCTTACGTGGATGAGTCTTATGTTCCGGAGTCTTATCCTTGATGTTGTATTGTTTTACTATCTTGTATATTATCTAGTTGACTTTTATATGCTTTGTAGTTCATAATGTAAAAGATGTTGAAAAGATAATGAATTAGTGATGCTATCTTAGTAGTCTTTTTTTTGTCTATGTTTAGGTTGCTAAGTTGGTATCAATATATTTTTGTAATGTATATTAAGGTTCATGTATTATGTTGGAACAGAGGCGTATAACAAAGAATGATTATGGTGTAATATGGTTATGTTGTATGTCGTTATTTTATTGAGGATTTGTTTATTGTATGGTTATGGAGTTGATGTATGATGTTCTAATGAGGTTGGTTTAGAGCCTCGGTATCTTATTTACTGTCGTTATACTGCCGAAATTCCGTTGTGTTCTGACTGATTGTAGGTGGGGTCGAGTTAGGGCGTGACATTTAAGTGGTATCAGAGCGCATGTTAGTTGTCAGCCTGGGTATTCTCGAAATGTGGGTAATGGTCTTAGCATGAAAGTATGTATGAAAAGAAAGAAAAGTGAACTATGTATTAATATGATTAAATGATTAAGTGATTAAGTGATTATGTGATTTAGTGCTTATGTGATTATGTGATCAATTTGTTTATGTGTTTGATATGAGTTTGTTGTTTATGTGCTAATAGTTGTTTATAACCTGTTTACGTGCTATAACCTGTACTAACTCTTTGATTAGTAGAATGGCCGGTAGACCAAGGACCAGAGGTAGGCCCGAGGTAGTAGATGAGACTCCTGGTAATGTGGCACCGGGCCATGATTGGGGTGATGATCGTTTGGGGGCAGCTATGGATATGATTGCTGAGTTAATGGCCAGACAGGCCCAGTTGATAGCAGGGCAGGCTGCCCAGACTCAGGCTTTGCAGGCTCAGATACAGAATGTGCAGGGTGGAAACCACGGGCGTGGTACCCTGAAAGAGTTCTTAGGGTATCATCCACCTAGATTTCAGGGAGAACCTGATGATCGGAAGGCTGAAGCATGGATTAGTAAGGTGGAGAAGATTTATGATCCTCTTGATTATACCGATGAGCAGAAGGTCTCCTTTGCCGTGTACTTGCTGGATGATGAGGCAGAAGAATGGTGGCGCACGGTGAGAACTAGCTGGGGGACTCAGGGTGTTCCGTATGTTTGGGGTACCTTTCTGTTAGCTTTCCGGGCAAAGTATGTCCCGAGGATCACGAGGGAGCGGAGATAGGCTGAGTTTCTGTCTCTGATTCAGGGGGATACCTCAGTGGCTCAATATGAGGCCACCTTTACTCGATTGTCCCGATATGCACCAGAGTATGTGGCTGATGAGGAGCGGAGGACTCGTAGATTCATGTTGGGGTTGAGGCCCGAGATTCAGGATGTGATGGCTCTGAATCGGTATGATATATTCACTGAGGCCTTTGATGCAGCTTCTAGGTTAGAGAAGAGAAAGGGGGATCAGCTTGTGTCTAGTCAGCCCAGTAAGAGGCCGTATCAGCCGCAGTTTCAGCAGGGAGTGTATAGGCCTTCAGTACAGCAGGTTGTGTACAGGCCGCCAGCTCAGCAAGGTTCTTTCAGGCCACAGGGTCAGCAGAGTTATTATCGGCCTCAGTTTCAGCAGGTCATATTAGGTTCAGTCCCAGTATAGGCCAGCCCAGTCTCAGGGTCAGTACAGGCCTAGTTTGGTAAGGCCTCAGCAGCAGACTGGTTCAGCTGTTTCTTCAGCTTCTGGTTCTTCCAGGGGCAGTGTTAGTGCATCATCACCGCAGTGTACACACTGCAAGCGCACGGGGCATGTGGAGGACGATTGCAGAGTGAAGGTAGGGATGTGTTTAGGATGCGGCAACAATCAACACAGGGCGAGGGATTGCCCTAGATATTCGAGGACTGAGGGTCGGGCAGCGACTCAGGGTTATTAGGGCCAACCTGCGACTAGTGCACCTCAGCAGCAGCGGGTCCAGGCTCGGGCCTATGCAGTTGATTTGGAGGAGATGCCGGAGGAGACTGCAGTGGTGGAAGGTAACTTCCTTATACTTGCTCAACTTGTTAAAGTATTGATTGATTCTAGTGCTACGTATTCTTTCATTACTCCTGCTTGTATGCAACGTGTTAATATGCAACCTGAAAGATTGCCTTATGTGGTTGAGATTAGTACCTCTTTGACTGATAAGTATGTTACTGGCTTAGTATGTAAGGATTGTATAATTCATGTTAAGGGGCATAATTTTCCTTCGGACCTTATCTTATTTCCTATAAGGGGGTATGATGTTATCTTGGGTATGGATTGGCTTTCTAAGTATGATGCCCAGTTAAATTGTAGAACCAAGGTAGTACAGTTTCGTTTGCCAGATCAGCCAGTAGTTGAGGTAGTAGAGAATCGGGGTGCTAAGACGAGTTTTGTTATCTCAGCAACTAAAGCTGTTAAGTTGGTGAGTAAGGGGTGTTCGGGTTATCTAGCTTATTTGATCAACAAGCCATCTGATAAGTTACAGCTGGAGGAAGTTCCTATTATTCGGGAATATCCAAATGTATTTCCTGAGGAGTTGCCAGGGTTACCGCCAGAGAGAGATATGGAGTTTGTGATTAATCTTGCTCCCGGTACTCAACCTATTTCTAAATCAGCGTACCGGATGGCACCAGCCGAGTTGAAGGAGCTGAAGACTCAGTTGCAGAAGTTATTGGAGAAGGGATTTATTCAGCAGAGTTCTTCACCTTGGGAAGCTCTTGTTTTATTTGTGAAGAAGAAGGATGGTAGCTTGAGATTGTGTATTGATTATTGTGGTTTGAATCAGGTGACCATCAAGAATAAATATCCTTTGCCACTGATTGACGAGTTGTTTGATCAACTTCAGGGAGCCAAAGTCTATTCTAAATTTGATTTGAGGCAGGGGTATTATCAGCTTCGGATTCGTACGGAGGATGTTCCGAAGTCTGCCTTCAGGACTCGGTACGGGCATTATGAGTTTGTTGTTATGCCCTTTGGATTAACTAATGCACCGGCAGTATTCATGGATCTTATGCATTGGGTTTTTCAGCTGTATTTAGACCAGTTCATGGTAATCTTTATTGATGATATCTTGGTCTATTCTAAATCTGAATCGAAGCACGAGCAACATCTACGGCTTGTCTTACAGAAGCTGCAGGAGCATCAGTTGTTTGCCAAGTTCAGCAAATGTGAATTTTGGCTGCAACGCATATCTTTTCTTGGCCACATGATTACACAGAGCGGTATTTCTGTAGATCCCACTAAGATTGAATCGGTGATGTCTTGGAAACATCCGGAGAATGTTTCGGAGGTTCGTAGCTTTCTTGGCTTGGCAGGTTATTACCGTAGGTTTGTCAAGGACTTCTCTAAGAGTGCAGGGCCACTTTCTAAGTTGACTCAGAAACGGACTATCTTTGCTTGGGATGAGAAGTGTGAGAGTGGGTTTCAGGAGTTGAAAAAAAGGTTGACTACCGCTCCAGTACTTGCTCTAGCAGAGGGGACCGATAATATGGTTATTTACAGCGATGCATCCAAGGAGGGCTTGGGATGTGTTCTTATGCAGGATGGCCGAGTTATTGCCTATGCTTCCAGGAAGTTGAAGCCTTATGAGATGAATTATTCGACTCATGATCTTGAGTTGGCAGCAGTTGTCTTCGCACTGAAGAAGTGGCGTCATTATCTGTGGGGCAGTAAGTTCGAGATTTTTACTATTCATAAGAGTCTGAAGTACTTGTTCTCACAAAAGGAGTTGAATATGCGCCAGCGGAAGTGGATGGAGCTTCTTGGAGATTATAATTGTTCTATCAATTATCTGCCTGGCAAGGCAAATGTTATAGCAGATGCTCTCAGCTGGAAGGCGAGTGTTGCTTGTTTGGCTGTCAAGAAATGGGAGATTCTTGAAGAATTTACTTATTGGAGACCGGAAATGACTCAGGTTGGGGTGATGTGTTCACATCTCCGTATTCAGCCTTTATTGTTGTCTCAGATCAAAGAAGCTCAGCAACTGGATGTTAAACTTCAGAAGATCAAGGATCAGATCACAGATGATCAATCTAACTTTAAACTGCATGAGGATGGTATTCTTCGGTTTCGGAACAGGGTTTGTGTTCCCGATGAACCGGACTTGAGGAGAGGTATTCTAAAGGAAGCTCATAATTCTAAGTACACTATTCATCCCGGTGGAACTAAGATGTATCGGGATTTGAAGCAACACTATTGGTGGAATAACATGAAGAGAGAGGTTGCTCAGTTTGTATCTAGATGTTTGACTTGTCAGAGGGTAAAAGCCGAGTATCAACAACCTGCAAGGTTACTTCAGCCGTTGGCTATGCCAAAGTGGAAGTGGGAGCATATTACGATGGATTTCGTCACTGGTTTGCCTAGAACACCGAGGGGTAATGATGCAGTTTGGGTTGTCGTGGATCGTTTGACGAAGACAGCTCATTTTATTTCGATGAGAATGGGGGATGATTTTACAAAGTTGACGGGTCTTTATTTGGATCAGATTGTTGGACTTCACAGGATTCCATCTAGTATTGTCTCAGATCGAGATCCTCGATTTACTTCTCGTTTGTGGGAGAAACTTCAGGAGACCTTGGGTACTCAGTTGAACTTCAGTAACGCGTATCATCCACAGACCGACAGTCAGTCTGAGAGGACTATTCAGATTCTGGAAAATATGCTCAGGGCTTGTGTTATGGACTTCGGGAAGAACTAGGAGAAACATCTACCACTTGTCGAGTTTGCCTATAACAATAGTTATCAAGCTACTGTTGGGATGGCACCTTTCGCAGCTCTTGACTGTCGTAAGTGCCGTTCGCCTTTATATTGGGACGAGGTAGGGGAGATGAAGACTATTGATCCGACTATCATGCCAGAGCTTCTTCAAAAGATTGAGAATGTTCTGTTGATCAGGTAGAGAATGCTTACGACGCAGAGTAGATTCAAGAGTTATGCTTATAAGCGTCATCGGGACTTGGAGTTTGCAGTCGGAGACCGGGTTTTCTTGAGATTGTCTCATCGTAAGGGGTTTGCTCGTTATAGTAAAGGTGGAAAGCTGAGTCCGAGATTTGTTGGGCCGTTTGAGATTACCGGCAGGATTGGTAAGTTAGCATATCGGTTGGCTTTACCGGAGAACTTCTCTAATGTCCATGATGTATTTCACGTGTCTAATTTGCGGAAATATAATCCGGATCCATCTCATATTCTTGAGCCAGAGCCGTTTTAGCTTCGTGAGAATCTGACTTATGACGAGCGTCCGATTCGTATTCTTGATCAGATGGAACGAGAGTTGAGATCGAAGAAGATTCCGATGGTTAAGGTGTTATGGAGGCATCACGGCATTAAGGAAGCTACTTGGGAGAGGCGAGATCAGATGCAGCAGCAGTATCTAGATCTTTTCCGATCAGAAAGTAAGAATTTCGAGGATGAAATTTCTTTAAGGGGGGAAGAATGTGAAACCCCACTTTTCTATCCTGTCTCGTTTTGCGTGTTTATTCTCGTTTTGAGTGAATTGACCTGTTTATGTGCTATATGACTTAGAATATGGTAATTTTGATATTAATACTCCTAGAACATGCTAAATGTACATTCATGAAATTTTCATAAAAAACGGAGTCATAAATTTTATCGTCGACTTTTAGTGAATAGTATTTTTGAAACTCGTTCGGTAAAATTTTGAAACTGATCTTTTTAACCCTTCTAGACCTAGTCCTCGGACTTTAATAGACCTGTGTTTAATTAAAACAGTTTTAAAATCGACTTAGGAATTTATAAGGGTTTTTACACCGACTTTTGTGAAAATCGAGTTTTAAGCCGACTCGGGTGAAATTGTTTGATTGTAAAACTTCTTGTCACCTAAAAATAACCTACTTGAGCTATCATAGGAGTTGCATATTTGTTTTGAGCAAAGAGATAGTTAAAATGCATTTAAAAGACAAGAAAACAAAAAAATACTAAGTTTACTCAAGTTTGACTTTCATTAAAATGTTGACCTTTATGCATATATATCACCAACACATACTAAACACAACACAAAATATATTCCTCAACACACACAAAGGGCCGAGAGCTCCATAGGAGGAAAACCAAGCTTTTTCTTCAACTTTTTCAAAGGCATTTTTCATTAAAAGTTGCAATCCAATGCCAATTTCCATCAACCAAAGCTTGATTCCACCTTTTGAGCATCCATTGAGCACATTTCTAGGCTTATATCGCATCAAAGGTGAGAGAAAAATTCTAGATCTCAAAACTCATATTTTGTGTTTATGCGTATAAATAATTATTGAATTGTTAGAATGTTAATTTGAAGTTAGATTAGTGCTCCATGCATGCTAAGGATCATTTATATATAATCTTACGAGATTTGAACCGTTGTAGCATAATTATTTATTTTCGGGTATTTAAAGTTGATTAATTTGCTAAATGTTGAATAGTTTGAGTTGTGTTGGTTGAAATCGATTTTCGTCGATTTTTAAAAGTTTGTTAATTACGTGGTAGCGCCGTTGTAATGCCGAATTTTCGATTGCGAGGTCGGAGCTAAAGTCCAAAAATTTCATCCATGACACACTAGGGTTTTAGGGTTATTGGGCATGATTTGGATGTGTTTTGGTTGGTTTCCGAGGGGGCTAATGTAGTTGATTGATTGGCCGATTGATATAAACTGATTTGGAGTGGTTTGGGCTAGTAGAATGTAGGTTATAAATATTTGAAGTTTAGGTTGTCTTTCTTTAAAATGTTAAATTATGCCTTTAGTTGATTGGGTGTGGTTTGAGTGATTGAATTGTGAGATGATGATGGGTAAACTAGGGTTTGATTGTGTGTTTAATGCATGTTCGGTTGGATGGCCTACTTTGTCATCTAACTTAGTTATTTGTTGTTAAATTGATTATTGATGTTATTATGATGATAATATGATTATTGATTGATTATTGATTTATGATTGATGAACAGGGAGATAGTCAACGGAAAAGGTTGTCCTCCTATGAATGATTGATGTTTATTATTATTGTTGAGTCTTTGGTATGTGTGTGCCACCTCTCGGGTAGCATCGGGCTGTCGGGTTGATAACGGCATGACTACCAGAGACTACCTCCAGTTCGCATGACGGAGGTGTCATGGAGGGAGAGGTTATTGGGGTACCTCGGGTGCTTGAGTTTATGGGAGTCACAAGAAGGCTGTTATGATCGTGATGGCGTTTAAAGCTACACCAACTAGTGTATCCTTTATTGAATGGTCATTATAGATTATGTGATGATAGTATTATTGATGTTATTGTGTGTTTACTTGCTCAAATGATTATTTCCAAAGAGTATAGTGAATACTGTTAGAGTTCTATCAGATCCTCACTGGGCTTATTTTATATAAGCTCAATCTCTATTATTGCATGCTTACAGGTGTTCTTTTGTAAGACTACGGGCACGTGCCTCCTAAAGAGGAAAATGTGTCTTATGTGGATGAGTCTTATGTTCCGGAGTCTTATCCTTGATGTTGTATTGTTTTACTATCTTGTATATTATCTAGTTGACGTTTATATGCTTTGTAGTTCATAATGTAAAAGATGTTGAAAAGATAATGAATTAGTGATGCTATCTTAGTAGTCTTTCTTTTGTCTATGTTTACGTTGCTAGGTTGGTATCAATATATTTTTGCAATGTATATTAAGGTTCATGTATTATGTTGGAACGGAGGCATATAACAAAGAATGATTATGGTGTAATATGGTTATGTTGTATGTCGTTATTTTATTGAGGAGTTGTTTATTGTATGGTTATGGAGTTGATGTATGATGTTCTAATGAGGTTGGTTTAGAGCCTCGGTATCCTATTTACTGTCGTTATACTACCGAAATTCTGTTGCGTCCTGACTGATCGTAGGTGGGGTCGAGTTGGGGCGTGACATTTAAGTGGTATCAGAGCACATGTTAGTTGTCAGCCGGGGTATTCTCGGAATGTGGGTAATGGTCTTTGCATGAAAGTATGTATGAAAAGAAAGAAAAGTGAACTATGTATTAATATGATTAAATGATTAAGTGATTAAGTGATTATGTGATTTAGTGCTTATGTGATTATGAGATTAATTTGTTTATGTGTTTTATATGAGTTTGTTGTTTATGTGCTAATAGTTGTTTATAACCTGTTTACGTGTTATAACCTGTGCTAACTCTTTGATTAGTAGAATGGCCAGTAGACCAAGGACCAGAGGTAGGCCCGAGGTAGTAGATGAGACTCCTGGTAATGCGGCACCGGGCCGTGATAGGGGTGATGATCGTTTAGGGGCAGCTATGGATAGGATTGTTGAGTTAATGGCCGGATAAGCCCAGTTGATAGCAGGGCAGGCTGCCCAGACTCAAGCTTTGCAGGCTCAGATACAGAATGCGTAGGGTGGAAACCACGGGCGTGGTACCCTGAAAGAGTTGTTAAGGTATCATCCACCTAGATTTTAGAGGGAACCCGATGATCGAAAGGTTGAATCGTGGATTAGTAAGGTGGAGAAGATTTATGATCCTCTTGATTATACCGATGAGCAGAAGGTCTCCTTTGTCGTGTACTTGCTGGATGATGAGGCAGAAGAATAGTGGCGCACGGTGAGAACTAGCTGGGTGACTCAGGGTGTTCCGTATGTTTGGGGTACCTTTCTGTTAGCTTTCCGGGCAAAGTATGTCCCGAGGATCGCGAGGGAGCGGAGAGAGGCTGAGTTTCTATCTCTGATTCAGGGGGATGCCTCAGTGGCTCAGTATGAGGCCACCTTTACTCGATTGTCCCGGTATGCACTGGAGTATGTGGCTGATGAGGAGCGGAGGACTCGTAGATTCATGTTGGGGTTGAGGCCTGAGATTCAGGATGTGATGGCTCTGAATCGGTATGATATATTCACTGAGGGTCGGGTAGAGACTCAGGGTTATCAGGGCTGACCTGCGGCTAGTGCACCTCAGCAGCAGCGGGTCCAGGCTCGGGCATACGCAGTTGATTTAGAGGAGATGCCTGAGGAGACTGCAGTGGTGGAAGGTAACTTCCTTATACTTGATCAACTTGTTAAAGTGTTAATTGATTCTGGTGCTACGCATTCTTTCATTACTCCTGCTTGTGTGCAACGTGTTAATATGCAACCTGAAAGATTGCCTTATGTGGTTGAGATTAATACCTCTTTGACTGATAAGTATGTTACTGGCTTAGTATGTAAGGATTGTATAATTCATGTTAAGGGGCATAATTTTCCTTCGGACCTTATCTTATTTCCTATCAGGGGGTATGATGTTATCTTGGGTATGGATTGGCTTTCTAAGTATGATGCCCAGTTAAATTGTAGAACCAAGGTAGTACAGTTTCGTTTGCCAGATCAGCCAGTAGTTGAGGTAGTAGGGAACCGGGGTGCTAAGACGAGTTTTGTTATCTCAGCAACTAAAGCTGTTAAGTTGGCGAGTAAGGGGTGTTCGGGTTATCTAGCTTATTTGATCAACAAGCCATCTGATAAGTTAAAGCTGGAGGAAGTTTCTATTATTCGGGAATATCCCAATGTATTTCCTGAGGAGTTGCCAGGGTTACCGCCAGAGAGAGATGTGGAGTTTGTGATTAAACTTGTTCCCGGTACTCAACCTATTTCTAAATCAGCGTACCGGATGGCACCAGCCGAGTTGAAGGAGCTGAAGACTCAGTTGCAGGAGTTATTGGAGAAGGGATTTATTCAGCATAGTTCTTTACCTTGGGGAGCTCCTGTTTTATTTATGAAGAAGAAGGATGGTACCTTGAGATTGTGTATTGATTATCGTGGTTTGAATCAGGTGACCATCAAGAATAAATATCCTTTGCCACTGATTGACGAGTTGTTTGATCAACTTTAGGGAGCCAAAGTCTATTCTAATTTTAATTTGAGGCAGGGGTATTATCAGCTTCGGATTCGTACGGAGGATGTTCCGAAGTCTGCCTTCAGGACTCGGTACGGGCATTATGAGTTTGTTGTTATGCCTTTGGATTAACTAATGCACCGGCAGCATTCATGGATCTTATGCATCGGGTTTTTCAGTCGTATTTAGACCAGTTCGTGGTAATCTTTATTGATGATATCTTGGTCTATTCTAAATCTGAATCGGAGCACGAGCAACATCTACGGCTTGTCTTACAGAAGCTGCAGGAGCATCAGTTGTTTGCCAAGTTCAGCAAATGTGAATTTTGGCTGCAACGCATATCTTTTCTTGGCCACGTGATTACACAGAGCGGTATTTCTGTAGATCCCACTAAGATTGCATCGGTGATGTCTTGGAAACGTCCGGAGAATGTTTCGGAGGTTAGTAGCTTTCTTGGCTTGGCAGGTTATTACCGTAGGTTTGTCAAGGACTTCTCTAAGATTGCAAGGCCACTTTCTGAGTTGACTCAGAAATGGACTATATTTGCTTGGGATGAGAAGTGTGAGAGTGGGTTTCAAGAGTTGAAAAAGAGGTTGACTACCGCTCCAGTACTTGCTCTACCAGAGGGGACCGATAATATGGTTATTTACAGCGATGCATCCAATGAGAGCTTGGGATGTGTTCTTATGCAGGATGGTCGAGTTATTGCCTATGCTTCCAGGAAGTTGAAGCCTTATGAGATGAATTATTCGACTCATGATCTTGAGTTGGCAGCAGTTGTCTTCGCACTGAAGAAGTGGCGTCATTATCTGTGGGGCAGTAAGCTCGAGATTTTCACTATTCATAAGAGTCTGAAGTACTTGTTCTCACAGAAGGAGTTGAATATATGCCAGCGGAGGTGGATGGAGCTTCTTGGAGATTATAATTGTTCTATCAATTATCTGTCTGGCAAGGCAAATGTTGTAGCAGATGCTCTCAGCCGGAAGGCGAGTGTTGCTTGTTTGGCTGTCAAGAAATGGGAGATTCTTGAAGAATTTAGTTATTGGAGACCGGAGTTGACTCAGGTTGGGGTGATGTGTTCATATCTCCGTATTCAGCCTTTATTGTTGTCTCAGATCAAATGAGCTCAGCAACTGGATGTTAAACTTCAGAAGATCAAGGATCAGATCACAGATGATCAATCTGACTTTAAACTGCATGAGGACGGTATTCTTCAGTTTCGGAACAGGGTTTGTGTTCTCGATGAACCGGGCTTGAAGCGAGGTATTCTGGAGAAAGCTCATAATTCTAAGTACACTATTCATCCCGGTGGAACCAAGATGTATCGGGATTTGAAGCAACACTATTGGTGGAATAACATGAAGAGGGAGGTTGCTCAGTTTGTATCTAGATGTTTGACTTGTCAGAGGGTGAAGTGGGAGCATATTACGATGGATTTCGTCACTGGTTTGCCTAGAACACCGAGGGGTAATGATGCAGTTTGGGTTGTCGTGGATCATTTGACGAAGACAGCTCATTTTATTTTGATGAGGATGGGGGATGAGGTTACAAAGTTGACGGGTCTTTATTTGGATCAGATTGTTAGACTTCACGGGATTCCATATAGTATTGTCTCAGATCGAGATCCTCGATTTACTTCTCGTTTGTGGGAGAAGCTTCAGGAGACCTTGGGTACTCAGTTGAACGTCAGTACCGCGTATCATCCATAGACCGACGGTCAGTTTGAGAGGACTATTCAGATTCTGGAAGATATGCTCAGGGCTTGTGTTCTGGACATCGGGAAGAATTGGGAGAAACATCTACCACTTGCCGAGTTTGCCTATAACAATACTTATCAAGCTACTATTGGGATGGCACCTTTCGCAGCTCTTTACGGTCGTAAGTGTCGTTCGCCTTTATATTGGGACGAGGTAGGGGAGATGAAGACTATTGATTCAACTATCATGCCAGAGCTTCTTGAGAAGATTGAGAATGTTCAGTTGATCAGGCAGAGAATGCTTACGGCGCAGAGTAGATTCAAGAGTTATGCTGATAAGCGTCGTCGGGACTTGGAGTTTGCAGTCGGAGATTGGGTTTTCTTGAGATTGTCTCCTTGTAAGGGGTTTGCACGTTATGGTAAAGGTAGAAAGCTGAGTTCGAGATTTGTTGGGCCGTTTGAGATTACCGGCAGGGTTAGTAAGTTAGCATATCGGTTGGCTTTACCGGAGAACTTCTCTAATGTCCACGATATATTTCATGTGTCTAATTTGCAGAAATATAATTCGGATCCTTCTCATATTCTTGAGCCAGAGCCGTTACAGCTTCGTGAGAATCTGACTTATGACGAGCGTCCGATTCGTATTCTTGATCAGATGGAACGAGAGTTGAGGTCGAAGAAGATTCCGATGGTTAAGGTGTTGTGGAAGCATCACGGCATTGAGGAAGCTACTTGGGAGAGGAGAGATCAGATGCAGCAGCAGTATCCAGATCTTTTCCGATCAGCAAGTAAGAATTTCGAGGATGAAATTTCTTTAAGGGGGGGAGAATGTGAAATCCCACTTTTCTATCCTTTCTCATTTTGCGTGAAATGACCTGTCTATGTGCTATATGACTTAGAATGTGGTAATTTTGATATTAATACTCCTAGAACATGCTAAATGTGCATTCATGAAATTTTCATCAAAGACGGAGTCAGAAATTTTATCGTCGACTTTTAGTGAATAGTATTTTTGAAACACGTATGCTAAAATTTTGAAACTGGTCTTTTTAACCCTTCTAGACATAGTCCTCGGACTTTAATAGACCTGTGTTTGATTAAAACGGTTTTAAAATCGGCTTAGGAATTTATTAGGGTTTTTACACCGACTTTTGCAAAAATCGAGTTTTAAGCCGACTCGAGTGAAATTGTTTGATTGTAAAACTTCTTGTCACCTAAAAATAACCTACTTGAGCTATCATAGGAGTTGCATATTTGTTTTGAGCAAAGAGATAGCTAAAATGCATTTAAAAGACAAGAAAACACAAAAATACTAAGTTTACTCAACTTTGACTTTCATTAAAATGTTGACCTTTATGCATATATCACCAACACACACTAAACACAACACAAAACACACTCCTCAACACACACAAAGGGCCGAGAGCTCCATAGGAGGAAAACCAAGCTTTTTCTTCAACTTTTTCAAAGGCATTTTTCATTAAAAGTTGCAATCCAATGCCAATTTCCATCAACCAAAGCTTGATTCCACCTTTTGAGCATTCATTGAGCACATTTCTAGGCTTATATCGCATCAAAAGTGAGAGAAAAATTCTATATCTCAAAACTCATATTTTGTGTTTATGCGTATAAATAATTATTGAACCGTTAGAATGTTAATTTGAAGTTAGATTAGTGCTCCATGCATGCTAGGTATCATTTATATGTAATCTTACGAGATTTGAACCGTTGTAGCATAATTATTTATTTTCGGGTATTTAAAGTTGATTAATTTGCTAAATGTTGAATATTTTGAGTTGTGTTGGTTGAAATCGATTGCCGTCGATTTTTAAAAGTTTGTTAATTACGTGGTAGCGGCGTTGTAATGCCGAATTTTCGATTGCGAGGTCGGTGCTAAAGTCCAAAAATTTCATCCATGACACACTAGGGTTTTAGGGTTATTGGGCATGATTTGGATGTGTTTTGGTTGGTTTCCAAGGGGACTAATGTAGTTGATTGATTGGGCGATTGATATAAACTGATTTGGAGTGGTTTGGACTAGTAGAATGTAGGTTATGAATATTTGAAGTTTAGGTTGTCTTTCTTTAAAATGCTAAATTATGCCTTTAGTTGATTGGGTGTGGTTTGAGTGATTGAATTGTGAGATGATGATGGGTAAACTAGGGTTTGATTGTGTGTTTCATGCATGTTCGGTTGGATGACCTACTTTGTCATCTAACTTAGCTATTTGTTGTTAAATTGATTATTGATGTTATTATGATGATAATATGATTATTGATTGATGATTGATGAACAGGGAGATAGTCAACGGAAAAGGTTGTCCTCCTGTGAATGATTGATGTTTATTATTATTGCTGAGTCTTTGGTATGTGTGTGCCACCTCTTGGGCAGCATCAGGCTGTCGGGTTGATAACGGCATGACTACCAGAGACTACCTCTAGCTCGCATGACGGAGGTGTCATGGAGGGAGAGGTTATTGGGGTATCTCGGGTGCGTGAGTTTATGGGAGTCACAAGAAGGCTGTTATAATCGTGATGGCGTTTGGAGCTACACCAACTAGTGTATCCTTTATTGAATGGTCATTATAGATTATGTGATGATAGTATTATTGATGTTATTGTGTGTTTACTTGCTCAAATGATTATTTTCAAGGAGTATAGTGAATACTATTAGAGATCTATCGGATCCTCACTCGGCTTATTTTATATAAGCTCACTCTCTATTATTGCATGCCCACAGGTGTTCTTTTGCAAGACTACGGGTACGTGCCTCCTGAAGAGGAAAATGTGCCTTACGTGGATGAGTCTTATGTTCCGGAGTCTTATCCTTGATGTTGTATTGTTTTACTATCTTGTATATTATCTAGTTGACTTTTATATGCTTTGTAGTTCATAATGTAAAAGATGTTGAAAAGATAATGAATTAGTGATGCTATCTTAGTAGTCTTTCTTTTGTCTATGTTTACGTTGCTAGGTTGGTATCAATATATTTTTGCAATGTATATTAAGGTTCATGTATTATGTTGGAACGGAGGCATATAACAAAGAATGATTATGGTGTAATATGGTTATGTTGTATGTCGTTATTTTATTGAGGAGTTGTTTATTGTATGGTTATGGAGTTGATGTATGATGTTCTAATGAGGTTGGTTTAGAGCCTCGGTTTCCTATTTACTGTCGTTATACTGCCGAAATTTCGTTGCGTCCTGACTGATCGTAGGTAGGGTCGATCTGGGGCGTGACATTCATGAATTGGATTAGTTAGCTACTTTGATTAAGCCTGATTAATTCTTTGTTATATTGCTTATATATTATAATTATGTGTGAGGGTTAAATTAATGATTGTAAGGCTAGTTGATCCTTGTTGAGAATTAGTGTTAATAGCTAAAGTTAACTTTTGCTACTGGTTACTAGCCTTACTCATTTTATATGTGTTACTGTTTCACCTACTAATGTTTAGTTATTTGCATGACTACCTGAACTATGTAATAATATGGAATAAACAAGTGATTATATAACTTCTATTGTTGTGGGTTGATATTGCATATTAGTTAAGTTAGAATTGATATAATCAATTGTTACAAGTGTTACACTTATATGAATAACTAGGGGTTACACATTTGAGTGGATTCAAAGAGGTCTGGAGCAAACCTAAGCTATACTCTTACGGATTTGGTAAAGGTGAGGGAGTCTTCATCACTTTTGTGCATCTTAGCTTATTTTATTACTCTTAGATTTTATGAATTAGTTTAATTGATTGAATTTATATGAACTTATTATTTGTTGTATCGTGATTGAGGACAACCTACTTTGTTGTCCCTCGTTTACGTGATTCTTGAAATATATTGACATTGCTTGAATTATTGTGATCGAATACTGGGTTGCGCAACCTTTTCGGACATGGTAGTGTCGAGAAACTCTGGGCAACATTGGTCTGTCGGTCTCTCTCGAATACCATTGTGCCTATTCCCTTTCTCGCTAAGTATACTCCACTACCCTAGAGGCGTGGTTCACCTCGTTGGGGCATATAAACCTACCTCGGGAGAAATGGGTTGTAGGATTGAGGTACATCTGAAGTACCCTATTTAGAGGAATAAGGGGTTTGCCGACATTTGCTTGAAGATCATGGCTCGTGGTTCAGGATTGAAAATAAGAAGATAAACCGTATCCTTTTGATATGTGTTTAATGTTTACTCGATTAACTCACTATACTGTATTACTTGTGTGATTATCTTTGCTGCATTACACAAAATGATTTTTGAAAACACTCCTGGTTTACTGTATCCCCTCCCTCACTGAGTAACTTTGGTTACTCATTCCTTGTTTCACCATGTTACAGGTACAGTTAGAACAACTACCTTGAGTGATGTATTGTCGCTTGCTTATCTGCTGAGGTTGGATGCCTTTGAAGATGTGTGTTATTGTAATATGTCTTATTTTGAGACCTTTGAGGTCTTGTATGTATTAATGATATATTTGGTGGGTTGTAATTGAAGTTGTAGTCTTGAATAATTAGTGGCGTAATTGGTATATAATAGTTAATGATAGACTTTACTGCATTTTCACTGCATGCTTGTGTGCTAAAAGAAGTTGAGTAACGGACTTAATATTTAAGTAAGTACGGTAATTAGAAATTAAAGTGGTATGCTAAGTAGATTTAAAAGATAAGATTTCAATGGATTTTAACCTTGTATGCTTGTGTGTTATTATATTGGGTTCTAAGGCTCGGATGGCCTTGAAGAGTTTGTTGTATATGATGACGTTGGAGGATGGGATTGTATCTTGGAGTCGGATTATAGCTTGATAAATTTACTGTTTGCAGGTGAACTGATTGTCCTATAAACAGAGGAGACTTCATCCATCTTTCCTTATTTTTTGTGGCCTCGGGTATTGGATCGGGGCTCCGGTCTCGAGAGGGATCGGGGCATTACAACACCCTGTTTGGTGTATAGGGATGCTAGCTTATGGGTTTCTTGTTATCAAAATCGTTATTATTATTATTTATTCGAGTTTGTGGCTCGAGGTTCGTGGTTCATGGATCATGGTTCGTGGTTCGTGCTCGTGGTCAACATTATATCCTTTTATTGAATAACTCTCGCTTGGGCCCTAAGTCATTGGAGAGTTACCATTGCTTGTGTGCTTTTATTTGTGTTAATTAGCTTGTATATTTGATTTGTGTGTTATATTATTATTGTTTCCCCTTGGTTGCTTACCGTATTTGTTCTATCATGGTTGTTTTTTTTCTTTGTTGTGAATTGTTTAGCTTATTTATTTGTATACTAGTTTCGTATTGTTAATTTGTTTTATTGTTAGTTATTGCATTTCACGAAACCATTTCCAAAACTCCCCGAATATCTGTTTCCTTCCTTCACTAAGCAACTGTGTTTGCTCACTCCCTCTTTTTAACCATTTTAGGTTTGGAGCCTTTCGAGACCGAGGAGAAAAAAGCTTAAGAATCTCTTTGAATGCATGACTTAGTTTCAAACGGTTGCTTCTATGTAAATTTTTTGTATGATATGTATTCTTTTGAGGCCTGCGTGCCTTGTTGACATTAGTTAGTTGTAATGAATGCAACTAAAAAAGGCTCACCTAGTGATAGTGGTTTGTAATAACTTTAATGTTGTAATTTATTGCCCCTCTAGTTTGCATGCTTGTATGGATTGAGTTAAGGTTGGTTGGAGGACTTAATATCTTAGAAAATAAAATGGATAAGATTAGAGTAGTATGATAATCGAAATCATGATTATAGTATTTCAATAATTAATGAGAACGCATGCTTATGTGCCTCATTTTGTCATATTAGAAAGGCTCAGATGGCCTTAGAGATTGGGGAGGTTATGTTTAATGAAGTTGTGGATGTATATAAAAGTTATGTACTATTATTGTGGTTATTTTTTTTGAGTGCAGGTTTGTGGATAGTCCTATAAACAGGGAAAACTCCGTCCGTTTTCTCTCATTTTTCGTGACTTAGGGTATTGGGATTGGGGCTCTGGTCTCGTGAGGAATTGGGGTGTTACAGATGATATCAGAGCATAGTTAGCTCACTGTCGGGATAGGGTCCTCGGTCTGTTAGGTTGAGAATCCCAAGTGCGTGTATATGAAATGTGCTTTGAGTAGTGGTGTGCTTGCATGCGAGATTCATGTTTCTTGAGTGAAAATGTGTTTCTATATGATTTGCTTATGTAGAATATGAAGAATGTGTGATATGTGTAACTATGTGATCAAATGTGCACCTATATGACTGTGTGCTTCTATGTAGTATATTGGTTAGTATATGTATCTTATATGCTTTCCATTGCATGCAATATATATTACCCTTTAAACTGGTAAGTTATCTCTTCCCCTATAGAAAGATAGCCAGCAGTAGATCTTCCAGTGATAAGAACCAGTAAGAAGAGGGGGCAGTTAGTCAGACAACAGCAGGGGAACAAGCAATGTTAAGGGTGGTAGAAGCTTTAACTAGATTGGCACAAGCATTTGAACAGCAAGTTCAACGTGAGACTTTGGTAATGCCACCTAGGGTTGAGAAGAGGAAAGCTGAGATTGAGGCGGGACCGAGTCAACAAAACAAGAGACCCTGTCAACTTCAGTAATGTACTTACTGCAACCGTAAGGGTCATGATGTCACTAATTGTTGGAGGAGGACTGGCAGATGTACAGGATGTGGCAGTAACCAACATAGGGTCAAGGAATGCCTCAGGTTCAAGGGTGCTCGGGGACGGGCTTCTGGACAGAGTAGTTAATCTGGAGTTGCAGATAATGTTTTAGCACATCAGGTTGGCCAACAGGGAGAACTTCATGAAACAAGTAAGGATAGGAATGAATTCTTTTATGTCAATATAATTGATATTCATATGTGTTTATGTTTATATATCTGGGATTAAGGAATCTAGCATCATCTATATATATATGACTTATGACCTACGGGGAGATATTATATACAGTTGAGCTTCTTGAGGAGTATTCACTTTGGCATTCTTATCAGGAGCTATTTGGTGACAATAGTCTTTAGTGGCATTTCCATCAGTGATATCATTTGGGAATCTCGAATGGATCTTTTGGATCTTTTATTTGGCACCATATATAGAATTCTTGTATATTACTCTTAATGGGAAGAGTTCACATTTATAAATGTTCAGCCGGTGTTCTTAGCACAAACTTTTACTTGGATCTCTTATTCGGAACTTTACACGTGGGATTTTCTCGGTATTTCCATTTGGCCTTCCTCAGTGCCATCCGTATGTGGGAATTACTATTGAGTTCCTATTCAACTTCATCTTCGACACTTATATACGGATTTTTTATTGGTATTCCTCGACACTAGTAGATGAGATTCTCATATGATATTCTTATTTGGACTTCTAATTGGTATTTTCATAGGAGCCTTTATTTGGTTACCTTATTCGAGATTTCTTCCGTGAGGTTCCTCTAGTGTTCTTGTTGGATTTCTCAGTGATGTTATTGTGGGTGTTCTTGTTGGGATGCATGGGTTACTACACCTCTTCGACAACAGTTCCGACCGGAGTTGTTACAGCTGAAGTGGGATCTTTTTGACAATAAGAAATTGCGAGGACGCAATTCTCTTTAAAGGGGGAAAATATTACAACCCGAACCCGGCATATAGCTCATTGTACATAACTGCATGCCATTATGTGTTATTTTAAGTGTTTATATGTATATATGTGTTTATTTTAACATTTAGATTTATATAGTTGTTTTATATTTCTTCTTCTTCTCTTATTTTCTTTAAATGGACACAAACAATTATTAAATTCAAATAAAAATATTTTAACTATTATTTTGTCATTTTTATTTTTCGAGATTGTCCTTAATACCTAGTAGACTTATTTTTATCATTTTAAAACGAAGCTTGAGCCCGGGGTAAAAATTAAAGTATTTTATTTTATCGAATTCGTGTTTTTTCCTTATTATATACTTATTTTTGGGCATACATTCATAATTTTTAATTGTATAGCACATCGGGAGAGTGCATCAGGAAAATAATTTTTATACCGTATGAATAGTAAAAACATTGTTTTGGACTAGTTAGTTTTTAAATGCATTTTGGGCCAATTGTGATTGTCTTGCATTTTTCTAACCAAACCCAAGCCCAAACCCATTTTCCTAAGCCCAAAACACCACCCAAGCCCAACCATACACGTATATACCCATATATACATTATATACACAAAAGATACAAAAGAAAAAAAGAAAAAAAAAAAGAATAGGCCATCGGCCAAGAAAATGAAAAGGGGAAATTGGGGAAAATCTTATGGCTTTGATCTTGGAGCAATTTCAAGCTTGATTCAAGTGTCTAGAGCCATCCAAAGCTTCTACCTAGCTTGTACACCTTGTGTTTGGTGAGTGATTTCATCTTATTTGCATTTTTTAGTTTTATGTTGAATATGGTAAAAATCGTTTATGGTGTAGTTGGTGTATGTGAAGCTTATTCTTGTTATATTTGGAGCTTAAGTGATTGGTAGAACAACCTTCTATGGTTATTGCAAGTGTTGAATTGGTATATGTGAAGATTTAATTTAAAGAAGACAATGAATAGTACTATTCACACAGGGCCTTTAAATTAAGACCCAATGCTCGGTTCAATAGGAGATATGGGTTCTAGGGGTGCTAAAAAGGTTGCTCGATAAAATTTATTGAATTTCGTTAACGTTGAATTTTGAAGTTAGTTTGGCGAAAATAAAAGGGGCCGATGAGTGTAAATGTCCGGGGTGCGTTTGAATGTCCTAATTAGTCTTAAATATGTTAGAAAGTCACTACGGTGTAATTATGGCGTTGAGTGAATGTATAAATGATGGGGTCGTAGTGCAAATAAACTAAGGGGACGTCGGGGGTTTTGTGGTAGATGTAATTGAAGATGAGTTTTTATAGTTTTTAAGTGTGTCATAAAGTGACCTTAGAAGTTTAGAATTGTTGGATTGTAGATCTTTTGGCTTTCGTTTTGTATGTGTTTGTATTGGACTAAAGGGGCTAGTTATAGAAAAGAAAAAGAATTGCTAGTAATTGCCTTATAATTATGTAGTTAGGTGTTTAGTTGTAAATGGCTAGCATGTGTATCCTGTTATTGAAGTTTCATGAATTGAATTGCTTGGTTACTTTATTAGAATATAAGTATATCTTGCCTATATTGCTTGTAAATTGTCTCGTATATGTTACCTTATATGGCTATCGAATTGGTTTTCCTTGGAAATTATAGATATCATCGAGTGAAACTCACATATGTTGTTATCGTTATCGGGGTTGCACAACCATTCGGACGGATGCGGTGGCCACCCACTTGGCGGAATTGGGCTTGCCAACGGTTATCCATCCTCCGTAGCTATTCCCACTCTTGCTAGAGATGTCGCCCTGGGAGATATGGGTCATGGGTTTAACGGGGTATTTATCTGAAGTACCCCGTTTAGTGTATAGGGATCTCGGCTTATGGGTTTCTTGTTATCAAAATCGTTATTATTATTATCTATTTGAGTTTGTGGCTTGAGGTTCGTGGTTCATGGATCGTAGTTCGTGCTTGTGGTCAACATTGTATCCTTTTATTGAGTAACTCTCGCTTGGGCCTTAATTCCTTGGAGAGTTACCATTGCTTGTGTGCTTTTATTTGTGTTAATTAGCTTGTATATTTGATTGTATGTTATATTATTATTGTTTCCCCTAGGTTGCTTATCGTATTTGTTCTATCATGGTTGTTTCCTTTATTTGTTGCGAATTGTTTAGCTTATTTAATTGTATACTAGTTTCGTATTGTTAATTTTCTTTATTGTTGGCTATTGCATTTCACGAAATCATTTTCAAAACTCCCCGGATATCTGTTTCCTTCCCTCACTAAGCAACTGTGTTTGCTCACTCCCTCTTTCTAACCATTTCAAGTTCAGCGCCTTCCGAGACCAAGGAGAAGAATGCTCAAGAATCTCTTTGAATGCATGGCTTAGTTTCAAATGCTTGCTTCTGCATGGCTTAGTTTCAAATGCTTGCTTCTATGTAAATTTTGTGTATGATATATATTCTTTTGAGGTCTGCGTGCCTTATTGACATTAGTTGGTTGTAATGAATGTAACTAAGAAAGGCTCACCTAGTGATAGTGGTTTGTAATAACTTTAAAGTTGTAATTTATTGCCCTGCTAGTTTGCATGCTTATATGGATTGAGTTAAGGTTGGTTGGAAGACTTAATATCTAAAAAAGTAAAATAGATAAGATTAGAGCGGTATGATAATCGAAATCATGATCATAATATTTCAATAGTTAATGAGAATGCATGCTTGTGTGCCTCATTTTGTCATATTAGAAAGGCTCGGATGGCCTTAGAGATTGGGGAGGTTATGTTTAATGAAGTTGTGGATGTATATAAAAGTTGTGTACTGTTATTGTGGTTATTTCTTCTGAGTTGAGGTTTGTGGATAGTCCTATAAACAGGGAAAACTATAACGCCCCGATCCTCTCGAGACCGGAGTTCCCGATCCCAATACCCAAGTCACGAAAAATGAGGAGAAACGGACGGAGTCTCCCTCTATTTATAGGGCTCACAGTTCACCTGTAAACAGTAAATTAAACCTCAAAACACCAACCCAACTCCAGCATTCAATCCCATCCTCCAATCAACACATACAACAAACTCCTCAAGGCCATCCGAGTCTTGGTACTCAACAAATATATATCATACAAGCATGCAAGGCATAGCTAATAGAACTTTAAGTCTTAGGTCCGCTTATCATATCACTCTAATATTTTCTATCTATCTTCTTTATAATTTAGGTCATCAACTAACTTTTACTTAATTTCATTCATTTCTATTTCATTTGGCGGCAAAGTACTTCTTAGCAAAATAGATTAGAGCATCTGGTTAGACTACATCCTACCAAGTATCAATTAGCATATTACAGACCATTCTTGCAAGATAAGCCATTCTTATTTACATTTGTCATTCTACCAATATCTACAAGGCACGCAGGCCTAAAAAAGAATACATAACTCTAGCATTAACATATTTACAGAGAAACAACTACTTTAACAAGCACAGACAGTCAAGGCGTCTCTTTAGCCTTCACCTCCTCCGACCCAGAAGGGGCCTCGCCTGCCTTACGTGAAATGGTTAGAAAGAGGGAGTTAGCAAACACAGTTGTTGAGTGAGGGAGAGGTACAATTAACCGGAGAGTTTGGAAAACCATTACGTGCAATGCAAATAAATTAACAAATCTAATAACAAAAGGTTCTTACTCAAGATAATAAGTTAGTCAATACATTAAAAGAGCTAGCTTAAACTATTATATTAAATAAACGATTAAAGCTTGTTATAAACTATAGCTAAGTAACAGGTTTTACATATAACAATAGGAAATGAACTACATAAACACTTTGGAACCACATCTATTCAAGAGAATTAACTAATAGCACCGATTAAATGACATTTAAGTAAATAACAAGTGCAAAATGTAAACTAGAGATTTACAACATCAAAACAATGTGCCATTCAAGTAACCAAGCTAGATATCACACATTAAAAAGGATACGGTTCAACTTCTTATCTTCGATCTTGAGCCACGAACCATGATCTTCAAGCAAATACCGACAAATCCCTTATTCCTCCAAATGGGATACTCTAGATGTACCCCAATCCTACGACCCATTTCTCCTGAGGTAGGTCCATATGCCCTAACGAGGTGAACCACGCCTCTGGGGTAATGAAGTATACTCAGCGAGAAAGGGAATAGACACTATAGTGTCGAGGGAGACCGACAGCCCGATGCTGCTTGGAGTTTCTCGACGCTACCATGTTCGAGAAGGTTGCGTAACCCTGAGTCAAGATCACGAGAGCCAAAAATACCAAATATCACATAAGAGGGACGACAAAGTAGGCCGCCCTCGCAGTTAATCACAGTACAAGCCATTATACATGAAATAACTGTATAAACACAAAAGAGACAAATATCATACTATCCCACAAACTCTTCAACTAGCTTGATTATACCTTAGACATGCATTTAAACATATAACAAACATCTACAAGCTCATACAAGCACAAATGTATCCACTTCTCACATTTTCCCCTTTGATAATTATACAATTCTTCTTCTATACGAAATTCTAGGCCCCAAATCTATAAACCAATCATATTACATTCCTAAGGATGTCAAAAGACACCTATCTAAGCCCTGAAAACCCGCTTTTGGAAACAAAAGCTCGGGAAGGCCCCGAGTAGGTTTTAACTACAACTACCCTATTTGGACCCCAATTTAATGTAACAAAAGCACCAAAAGTGTTTCCATGCCCCAAGGATACCTAATCTAAAGTCCAAATGTGCCCGGATTACATTTCATGAAAACCCCCTTTCAAAATTTTAGCTAATTCGCATTTTAACTCATTTCCGGGAAAATTAACTACACGTGAGCATTTAACTAGTTTCAAATACATCTAGAGCACCTATAGGTGGCTTCAATTCAATCCAAATAACAACTTAAAGCAAAACCTTAGATTTTGGCACTATTCATTGTCTCTTTCATTTGATTTGCACATTCAACCATTCTAGTTGTTATCTAGCATCAAAAGAAAGCTCTATAGGTTCTAGAGATTGTATTACAAGCAACAATAACCATTTTTATAGTTATAAACAACAATACAAGAAATTCAAGATATTGACATAAACTTAAACATGAAAAATATGTATGCTCCCTCACAATTTATAGGTGTAGGCAAGGGGTTGATGCTCCTAGATGCTTCAAACTTCTTCTAAACCAAGCCAAGAGTCCAAATTTGCAAAGCTTGGAGATGTTTTCTCCTTATTCCTCTCCTAGAAGGCCATCGGGTTTGGGGGGGAGGGGTATTTTGAGAATTAAATCAATTGTTGTGTGAGCATTATGCATGTATATGTGCTATTAGGTGATCTATGTATGTGTATGTTTTAATATCATAAGTCAAATGCTAGTATATCATGGTCAACTAAGACTAAAATCTCCTATTAAATGTTAACTAGTTAAAAACTAATGTTTTACTAATGTTACACTATTCAAATGAAGCACAAATCATTTTTCTAACGCGTATTCTCGACCTCCAAAGCTCAAAACCACAAGTTCCCGATTCCTTTTATAAGTTATACTACCTAGGAAAAATTCTAATTTGAGCAAATTAGACAATTGATTTCCTTATGAATAGTGACCTTCAATAAAGAATATTTAAACTAAAAATTAAAGCACATTAAAATGCACAAAAAGGTATGCGATGAATGATATGCACATGTATGCGGGTTTGGGGTGTCACAGAAACTCCGTCCGTTTTTCCTAATTTTTCGTGACTTGGTGTATTGGGATCAGGACTCTGGTCTCATGAGGAATCGGGGTATTACACTAGCATAGGCCGAGGTTAGTACCAACTCATGATAGTCTTAATATCCTCCCAAAGAGTCGGTAGATCTTGTGCCTATCTCTCCCCTATATCTCGCGTATTAATCCATTGTCTCCCTTATCTCTGGTAACGGGTATTTCTCGCACCCTACTTTGGAACCTCAACGGCCCATAGGATTGTTTGGCCCTTGCTCGGCCCAATTTCAATAATGCTAACTCTTCTCAAGAGTGACCCATGATAAACTTTTCTCGTTGCATTGATTATTTTTTTAGTACCAAGACATCATTTATTTAAGTATTGTAAGGTTGTACATCATTGACACTAAATTTCATTAGGCTTAATTATAACTTTTAAAGGTGATTAATTTAGAAAACCATATTCAGTAAATCATTGCTACAATATTACCAACTACATGTGTTGTCAAACTCGTAATCTTACTATTCAATTGTGTCACACCATAAGCACAAACTCCCAGATCGCAAGCAAGACTAGTGTTGTAGATTTATGATTTACTTGAGCTTTCAATAAAATGTTTTAAAATGGTTGTCCCAAGTCATTACTTAAATCTACAATACCTACCAAGGGCGGATTTGTCCTTTATTCAGTGCATGCATAGGCATGCACTGAAATACCCCTCAATTTGATAATTTGACTTCTATTGAAAAAAAACAATCTGTAAAATCACTTTACCAAATGATCTGAATCTGTTGAGGAATCTTCAACGTATTCTCTCCTCATGCATTCTAAGAGCTACACGAGCTTTAGAAAAGAAAGCAAACTGATTGAACCCTGGTTGTGATTTATGAAAATCTTAAAACTCTACACTAAAGGTATGATCTGGTTACATTATATATGTTACTTCAGCTTGTAATTTCTTGCATCATTCACTGATTTGAGATACAACTATGTCAAACAAGATTGATTTCAGATGTAACTTGAGTTAACTGTTGTTTTTAATTATTTAAGTGAATGTTGCTTGGCTAATTAGAATTTTGTAATGTTTTGCTAGTTTAGTTATATCATTCTATGCTTGCATATTCTTTTCTTGTTGTTGATGATAAGAAATGTGGTATTTTTAATATAAAGTTTAGTTGTCTTTTCTTTTTGTCCCCGAACCCCGGTCTCTGAGCACAGGTGCCTACCCTGAGTCCTGGTGCTTGGGTCCATTCTTGATACCTACTTATGAACCATTTACTTATAATACTCCCTATGCCACTTCCCGTTGGAGACTTGATTTCCTCGTCAAGGCACGAATATTCACTCAGGACCAACTAAGTCATGTAGGATTCTACATGTAGCTTGTGCAGATTCAATAGGTGACTCCGATTGTCTTCTTAGTGAAACACTTTGCCTTACACAACAATTACCTCCCACCACATCCTGGTGACAAGCTCTAAACATCTTCCTATTACATCCTCGGCCTAGACTATACCATTTTGTTTCGCCATAGGCCTGGACTCTAATCTCATTAGTAAAACTAGTGTCGTATGTTGAAGAAATAACTAACTGGGTCTTGGATCCACTGGCCTAAAATCGTTAACCCAATATATTATTTAAACCCACAACACTCATTTATAAACATTTACTTATAATATCTCGCCCCAATGTAAGAAATTACATATATTTAGATATATGGTTAAACGTAGCTTTATTTTGTAATGTTGAATTGATAGTTGAAATTATGGTTATTTTGTAATATTTAATTTTATGGACAATTTTTCTTTGTTCTTCTTTTCCGTTGTTTTGGCACTTTTAAATAAGAGTGAGAATTAACTTAATATTGTTTTACTGTTCCAAACAATGGATTCATTTATAAATTCAAATCCTCACGGAATTCAATTATAGTTGAAATAAATTCCACACTATAAGTGCTTCTAAAAACTCTGTAAGCCAGTGCAATGAATAAAACTCCAACATGACAAAATAACCTTACACTACAAGAAATTAGCAGTTTTGTGACGGTGAATTTTGGTCTCTAATTCGTCGCTAATTTGATTTAGAGACGAAAATGACTGCATAGCTAAACCTTCCGTCGCTAATTTCGACATAGTCGCAAATATGTCGCTAATAGTGACGAATAAATTTTCGTCGCAAATAGAAACTAATTTGCAACGAGTTTTCTTAACCATCACAATATTCATTTTGTGGAAAAAGTGTCACAAATTTTGTCGTAAATGTCGTAGCTAATGTCGTGAGAAAAATTCGTCGCAAATATTTGTCGTAAAAATAGTTGAAAATTTTGTCGTAAATGTCATAGTTAATGTCGTCGCAAAAACTTGTCACAAAAATAGTCACAAATTTTGTCTTAAATGTTGTAGTTAATATCGTGACAAAAACTCGTCGCAAAAATAGTTGCAAGTTTTGTCACCAAATGTCGTCGCTAAAGTCAAGGCAAAAACTCGTAGCTAGAGACGTCCCTAATTTTGTTGCTAATTTCACCCCTCGTTGCAATGTCGTTACTAATAGTCGTCGCTTCAGTTGTCCCTAATTTTTATCCATTTTTTCGTAATATTTAAAATTAATAAAATATAGGATATAAAAATAAATAGTTAGTAAACACAACAGTTATATTAAATAACTTTTAGAATTTCTAAAAGTTCACCAAAAATAGAAAATATTCAAAATATTTACAATATTCAACATAGAATATGTAAGTCTCCAATATAAAGCCAGAAATTTTTCATAGTTTTATAATATCATACAACATAGTAATAGCAAAACTAAGTCTAAACTACAAGGGGAGCATAGTAAGAGATACAATCCTCATAACTTTGCAACACAATAATGGCTAAATTATAATTCAAGCATGAAAGTTGTGCCGAAAATAAGAACAATTCCCAATCAGTAGGATCAAAAGTTACATAATCCTGAAAAACTTGGCCAACAAAAAGTGTAACATGACTGAAGCGACGACTATTAGTAACGACATTGCAATGGAAAAAATGGATAAAAATATTTTAAATATGATTATATATGTATGTATATTAAAATTTTAGATTTGTTAACTTGTTTATGGCTAATGATTATATATGTATGTATATTAAAATTTTAGAGTTACATTAGATAAAACTTCTCATAGAAAACATAAATCTTGTTTCAAGCAAAATTCTATCCACATAGTCAAATAATAAAATAACTAATAACTCTTTTACATTACTTACTTGTTTTGCCCTTGTGAAAACCACTTGTCTACTTTTGTTTCATGCTAAACTCATGTTGATCTAAAACGAAGATATATGCATTGTCCACAATAGCACAATAAACTTTAACATTTCTTATGTTCCTCTTGCAAGACAAATATGACAAATCTATGGAAAAGATACATGACAGGAGCAAAAGGTTTGCACTTCAGGCTCATCAGATATCACTTCTACCATAGATATCTACCAGGATAAATGAAGAGGCAATTGGTTTAGTTACAAGAGACTTAGCTACTTGACTATTGTAAAGCATTTTAAAGTTCCGCAGATAGTCTAAATATAGAAGCAAAAAACCCAGGAAGGGCCTTCAATGAATACTCCAAAGTTAGTAATGGTATCAATTTCCAAATACCTCCTATACACTAGCCAGGTAGTATGTGAAAGAAACAAATAGTTTAAATTACTCCTATCTCATAGTTACCCTGACTCTTAAGAGCAAATTATCTATGTGTAATAACTTTTGATAACTAAAGTATATATCTATGTGAAAGTTTAAGATTCATGATCTAATGTCATATTTTTTACATGTAATGAAAAAGTAAATTACCTTTTGAAACGCCCCGAACCCAACCCCACGCTACAGGTCAAGTCCGGACCTGTCATACGGACAGGGTCTCCTCTGTATTGTGGACAAACTGGTTACCTGCAATAAACACATACAAGCCCCAAGCCAACTAGCAAACATCACATACAACCCAAACTTCCATATGAACAACAACCAACCAACTTCCCAAGACTAATTGTAACGCCCCGATCCCTCATGGAACCGAGACTTCTATTAATCAAACTATTTTCAACCCAATTTCAAACCCCGGGCACGAAATTTAGGGAAAAACGGACGGATTTCTCCTATATATAGGACTATCTAGAAACCTGCAAACATCAACATATAACCACAAGACCATAATCCACAAACTCAATCCATTTCATCCTTACAAGTATGCAAGTCAACTAGACAACAAAGTAAAGATTACAAGCTATTACAACATTACAAGTCATTCGTAACTATCAATATATTCTAAACTTAACTTTACAATTACAAAACTAAATTCAATGACAATCCACGTAAGCCAGCATAATCAACACGAAACTCTCGAGCCTTCTTTTCTACCTCTGATAACACTGATCCTAAAAGGTGTTAGAAACGAGGGTGAGTATACAACATGTATACTCAGTGAGGGAGGTGATGCAACATACCGAGGAATGCTTTCATGAGATGCAACAAGGATAATAACATATACAACACAAAATAACAAAGCTAGTTAAACAAGTATTTAACCACGTATAAAAAGTATACGGTTCCACGTTTGTCTTCAATCACAAGCCACGAGCCAAGATCTTCAAGTAAGTGCCGGCAAAACCCTTATTCCTCCAAAATGGGATACTCCGGATGTACCCCGATCCTAGAACCCTTTCTTATGAGGTAGGTCCATATGCCCAGCAAGGTGAACCACGCCTCTGGGGTAGTGGAGTAATACTCAGCGAGAGAAAGGGAATAGGCACCATGGTAGTCGAGGGAGCACGGCAAGCCCTATGCCGCCCATGTTTTTCGACGCTACCATGTCCGAAAAGGTTCTGCAACCTCGAGACAAGATCACGAGAGCCAAGTATATCAAATACCACATAAGAGGAACGACAAAGTAGGCCGCCCTTGCAGTTAATCACAAATAACACGAAAACACTCAAGATAGCCAGTAAAATAATACATATAAACTTTATCAATTAATAAATAATTCAATTTAGAAATAATAAATCAAGTTAAGATATATAGAAGAGATGAAGACTCCCTCACCTTAGAAAAGCCAAGAATTCATTCCAATTGTTCCAAATCTTTTTTAATTACCACTCAAGACCCTTACCTAAATACAACAACTTTATTTAACTTAAGACAACTCAACTATTTCTAAACAAGTTATCTTACATGCCATAATCACATTTTATACTTTAATTTAACACATAATCCAAGTAATCACTCAAGTAGCCAAGTATTCCAGTCATAATCATAACTTCACACATACAATACAATTTACAAGCAATATAAACAATGTAACAAGATATAAGCATGTTCACTCTACATAACACATTCAAGATCTCAAGATAGCAAGTTAATAAAAAGTCGGGAGGTTAGCAAAGTAGGCTAACCTTACCCATGTATCAATTTATAACTCAAGTAATAGCAAATATAACAATTATAGCATGTATACCAATTCAACTATCTAGCTATGCAACAAGTTCAAGAAATTCTCAAGTAATCCAACAAATCTCTTTTGAAATGCTTGCAAATCAAGTTTTAAGCTTCACGCAAGATAACTAACTTCAAATCTACCCTTACTAATCTCATGTAATCACATTATGATCCATATAAACACAACAAAACCACATTTTAAGCCATGTTAACACAAAAACCCTGAAATGCCTCTTAGGTGATTTGTATTACAGCTACTCAATTCAATTATCAACTCAGCACCATAATTATATTTTAAGAGTCTCCTAACACATCTAAGGCCATCTATACATTCAAAAGAATCAAATTCCATAATTCGTTTCAAAGTCCCCTTTGTAAATTAAGCCATAATTCCAATTCTAGCCAAGTTACAATCAATTTTATTATTCATATAGCATTCCTAAGGATTCTAGCATCTAATAGAAGCAACAAAACATCTAGAATTGCAAAATCCCTAAATCATGTGAGAGTTACTATTCATCTTCTCCTACAATGTGCGAATTCAAATTCCAACTATAACAAATGCTATTAGGCTACAAAAGTGTGTTCTCTAGACATATTAGAAGCTATTAGAAGCATTTATAAGCCAAGAATTAGCAAGAATCATCAAATGTAAAATCTCATATAAGCCTAGCTTATTCAAATGCATATATAATGAAATCTTCCTCACAATTAATGGTGTAGATGCTTTGTAGTAGGCCTAAGGTGCTCCAAAAGATCCTCCAAACTCAAGTTATCCACAACTCTTTAATATCTAACATGATCCCATTATTAGCCATTTTCAATTAAGGCCTTCCAAATACACAAGTCATCCAACAAAACACTATTTCAAATAGTTAGTATTCAAGCTACATAATTCACACGTAATTACATCGGTGTCATTCATAGCCAACATAATAAAGTTCACATTAATGGCTCAACTAGCAATTCCATATAATTAGATATCCCTTAGCAACAATAGACATTAACAATTTCACCACTTAGTGACCCCAAGTAATAATATCAAATAATAATCCAACTAAGACATTTTCTAATTTCTCTTAACAGAAGCTTAACTTAATAAATTTAGTTACATATTCTATTGACCTCCAAACTGACTAATTTTTGTGTACAAACATAGCTCCTCGAGTGTATATAACTTTAGAATCAAACGGTGCCTAATTCCGAGTTAAGATAAGCAAGTTACGACCTTTCCCGTGCGACTGCACAAACTGACCAGTAGCAGCGATTTTCAGGACACATTTATAAAAGGGCTAGATTGGAGGCCTAAAATGTTAGAATTAGTCTTAGCTCTAGAAATTAACATTTGTTCTAAACTGCCTAATCTAGCTTTTGTGTAAAGTTCGTTAATTTTCGAGCACGTTAGCTATGTCAAAAGAGCTTTGAAAGACAGGGCAGTGTACTATTCCGAATTTGCACTTCTTGTTTTACTTGATGTTTCCGTGCACTAAACTAACTACTAGCAATATACTAGCATGCAAAACATTTCTATTCCTCACTTAGAACTTTTAACAAACATGTAGCTTACACAGAATTGAACAAATTAGCTAAGCATCCACTACAACATAATCAACTTGCAAAATTTGATAAACATGCTCAAGAATGCTTTACAACATACTACATGGCATAGATCATATCGTCTTGCAATAATAAGATCAAGAGTTACAAGTCTACTTTGCAACTAATATTATAGAAACATCAATTTACAAAATAATTGCAAACAAAGTATGAATTCCTCACCTACTAGGCCAAGATAGGCAAGAATTGAACTAAAATTTATTCCTTCTTGTTTTCTTCTAATTTTCTCTTTCTTTTCTCTCATTTCCTTGCTTCTATCGTGTGCTTGTGTGTGTGTTTAGAGTATGATTGTATGTGTGTTTTTGTGTGCTTGTGTGTGTTGTAGTATTTTAGTATGTGTAAATAATAAAAGACAAAAAGGCCCAAATGACCAACATGCCCTTTAACTAAATGCTATTAACTAGTTTGTCATTCTAGTTTAATTCTAACTAATTTAGTTACTCTATTGTTTATCAATACATTTATTTATTTACTACAATTTCTAAATCACCTAAATGGTCGTGAATGCACATAAATACATGTTAAACGAAATAGATGCACGTAAACCAAAAATATGACATTTTATGCAAACAAATATATGTAAATAATTAAAGTAGACATATAAATATATGCACATTAATAAAATAATTATATGCACAGGTCGGGGTGTCACACTAACCGAGCCTTGGTACCTCAAAATCTAAATCTCATACAAGCATGCAAGACATTTCCAAACTTAACGATAAGTAGCAAGTCATAATGATAGGCCAAGCTCAACCTTTTAACTATTAAACACACAAGCATGCAATAAAAGAAAGTAAAGACTAGTATCAATTATTACATGCCACCTACTTTACTATTAACCATACAAGATTACAACTTGTTACAACCACCAAATATATACAAGACCACATGGTCTCAAAAAGAACATCAACCAACTTCTTCACACAAGCCGCACATAAAAGCCAACCTTAACACACAAGAAAAGTCACGGAAGTTGTTCAACTTGCACTTCTTCCTCTTCTACTACCGCTACTAGTTGGGGATTCACCTCAACTTCTCCTGAAACATGATAAATGAGGAGTGAGCAACAATGTTGCCCAGCAAGGGAGGTGATGCAACATACCGGGGCGTACAATATGATATGCAACAAGTTAACAACATATTCAATACCAAATAACACAACTAGTTAACAAATAATTAACCACATATAAAAAGGATACAGTTTAGCTTGTCTTCAATCACGAGCCATGAGCCACGAGCCAAGATCTTCAAGAAGGTATCGGCGAAACCCTTATCCCCCCAAAAATGGGGTACTCCGAATGTACCCCAATCCTACGACCCATATCTCCCTAGGTAGGTCCGTATGACCCAACGAGGTGAACCACGCCTCTGGGGTAGGGGAGTATGCCTCAGCGAGAAAGGGACTGATAAACTATGGTAGCCGAGGGAGCACGGCAAGCCCGACGCCGCCCGTGTTACTCAACACTACCATGCTCGAAAGGTTGCATAACCCCGAAACAAGTCCACGAGAATCAAGATCATCAAATAACATGTAAGAGGGACGACAAAGTAGGCCGGCCTCGCAAATAACCACAATATATACAAAGTAACGATATGGACATAAAGGAGACAAATGACATAATTCTCCACAAACTCCTCAATTAGCTCAAATGCATCATGGTCAAGCATATAAACACACAACAACATATCTACAAGCACTTATAAGCATCAAGGTAATCATTCATCACTTTTCCCCTTTCTTTAACTAAGCCTTTCATCTCCTATATGAAATTCAAGGTTCCAAAACTACCATCCAATCATTCCACACTCCTAAAGAAGCCAAAAGACACCTACCAAGGCCCCAAAAACCCACTTTGGAGACAAAAGCTCGGGAAGGCCTCGAGTGGGTTTTAACTACACCTACCTTATCTGAATCCCAATTTAACGCAACGAAAGCACCAAAAGTGCTTCCATGCCCCAAGGATACCTAATCCAAAGTTCAAACATGCCCGGATTTCATTTCATGAAAAACCCTCTTTTTAAAGTTAGCCAATTTTGCATTTTTGCTCAATTTCGGGAAATTCAACTTCACGTGAGCTTCTAACTAGTTTCACTAATGTCTAGAGCACCTAAAGGAAGCCTCAATTCACTCTAATTAGCAAGTTATAGAAAAACCCTAAAAACGTCACTATTTATTGTCTTCTTTGTGAGATTCAAGCATTCAACCATGGTGGAAGCTAATACACTACTCAAGCATGGTCTACATAACATATAAAACATGTATATCACAATATTTAAGCATTTCAATAGCTAATATCAACAAATCATAAAATCTCAAGAGATAACATAAACTTTAAAATGTACCAAATGCAAACTTCCTCACAATATAGATGTGTAGAAGCTTGTAGGAGACCCTAGGATGCTCAAACTCTCTCCAAGACTCAAGCTAGATGGCCAACTTGCAAGATTTGATGAAGCAATCTTCTCCTTCTTGCTCCTTAGGGCTGTCGGGTTTGGGGGGGAGTAGTTTAGGTAATTTTGCTTTATTTTTTATGAGTATTGTATGCATATATGGTGTATTAGATATATATGTATGTGTATGTGCAATTAGTGTAAGTCAAATGCTACTAATTCTTGGTCAAAGAGGCTTGAAACTCCAATTAATTGCTAACTAATGTTTATACTTACGTAACACTATTCAACGAAGCATAAATTATTTTTCAAATGCAAGTTCCCGGCCCCCAAAGTTCAAAACTACAAGTTTTCGGTTCCTCTTAATAGTTATACTATTTAGGAAAAATATTAAACTAAGCATTTAAGACATTCAAATTTCTTATGAATAGTGGCCTCTAAATAAATCAATTAAGCAAGGAAAGAGATGCACATAAAAATGCTCAAGTAGATATGAAACAGTTATTTAAAAGATGTGATGAAATTCCTGGGCATCACACATTTCATCCAAACGGGATTTATACTTAGCCTAGACATAAAAATTGAAAAGAGATAAAGGAAAGAATTATACTATTTGTTCAATGATAAAACATATTGATAAAGATGTCATCTTCAATTTTTATTAGATATTGATGGTAATTGCAAGAATTTCAAACTCAATTAAGATAGCTAAGCATGGCTTGTACATTGAGTTTCAAATCTGTCGAGGTCAAGATAGTTGGAATTCATATGTTAATTTCGTAAAGAGAGAGAGAGAGAGAGGAGAAGAGGGTGGCGGCTGAGTTTCAAATCTATCGAGGTCAAGATAATTGCAAGATAGTTGGAATTCATATGTTCTTCTCTAATTTCCCTTTTCTGCTTTAATTGTTCAAAGGAAAATAGTAGGTGTGATTTTCAAAGTTTTAATTTTTCAATTCTTTGTGAACTTCTGAACTTTTGTACATATAAAGCCTATGTATGGTAAAAAAAAATTATACTCACTATGTTATATGTATAAGGTACATATCATCCAACTTATATAACTGAATGCATCTTCTTAGATTTAGGATAGCCATGATTGTGTCCATTTACATTTCACACAAAACTTGAAAACTTTTAGAGCCAAAAGACCATAATCATGCTATTGCATTCATTCTGTTTGGCTACATTATTGACATATCTACATTTGAATTCTTGGGTTTTTCAAAAATCTCCTAAAACTAAATTAGATATGTAGTTGGTGAAATGGTTTGATTGGGTTATGTATCATGTATGTCAACACATTTTAGCCTTTTACTAAAATATTTTGAATAAAAATTATGTATATTCGATATTAAGTATGGCCGAGTTTGGATGCTCTCTTAATCCATATGATAGGAGATCTGAAAGGTCGAATACCACAAGATTAAATTTCATATTCTTTTATGTATTATTATATATATAGATAAAAATGTATTAGGTTAAAAAATGTAGAAGTCTCTTACATTTTTGCTTAGGACCAAATAGGTCCTTCAATCTTTTTTCTATATCTTCTTATGTCCCTCAAGTTCAAAGGTGTTGAGTATTATAGTCATTTCAATATTAATAAAAAATAAATGAATAACTTTCATTTTAGACATTTCACTATTAATAAAAAAAAAAATGTATACATAGGCATTATATTTAGCGGTTGTAAAAAGCATAATTAACTTAATTAAAAAAACATAGATATATATAAAGACATAGTATATTTGTGACGCCCGAGCCTCCTACACACCTACTTTTCTATTGCATGCTTATTTGTGCATTAAATGTGTGATTAATTGTTTTACTTGATACTATTCACAGTGTGAAATTGACTGTCTAATTTGCTTTAAATTGCATTTTCCTAGGTTACTTGACCCTTAGGAGGAATGAGAAAAATGTGAATTCGAACGTTAGACCATGGCTACGTGCATTTGGAAAATGTGTTCGTGTATCGTGTGAATAGTAAAATAGTGAAATACTACTTAACTAGTTTCAATTAGCTTTTAAACTCAATTAATGGCTTGGATATTGCTAGAATAGTATTAATTTGCCTAGGACTTATTATATATATTGTGCAATATGTCTTAAAAGCCAAAATAACACACAAAACAATTGCAAAATTTCCCATTTAGCCCCCCCAAACCGACGGTCAAACAAGAGAAAAAAAGAAGAAAATTTTGGCAAGCTTTCAATCTTTGGCTCAATCAAGCTCTTCTCTAGTGAATTCAAGTCATTTCTAGCCTAGATCAAACACAGTTCAAGCATAGAAGGTGAGGGTTTTGCATTGCATCTAACTTTGAAGTTTTGATTCCTAACTTTGAGTTTTAGATTTATAGTATTATGGCTTTACCTTGCTAAATTGCTTCACAAAGTATGTTTATATGGTAATAGAGACTTGATTTGTAAAATTTGCTAGCTTGTTTGCATGAGAATTGAAATTGGATGTTTGAGGAAGAAGATGAATAATGAAATTTAGGATTTTTTGTGCAAAAATGCTATTGAGCTTGTAATTATGTGAATTAATGATTCCTAGGATGCTAAATAACCTAGATTAACTTGGATATGTGATTGGTTTGCTCGGAACTTAAGTAAAAATGCATAATTGGCTTAGTTTACAAAGGGGTTTCGGGTGTAAAGTGAATCGTGTTGATTTGAGTGATATATTTAGTGTTCTTAGGTTGAGGAGGTGCTAAATGTGTGGTTATGGCGCTTAATTAAGCGTCGGTTAAGGTACTTGTAGTTATAACGCATAAAAGGGAAAACGGTGCGTTTGCGGTAAATGTGGGTAAATGGATGGTTCCGAGAGTCCTAGGAGTGTCATAATGTGTAACTAGAAGAGTAGAATAGTTCAATTGAGAATCTTGATCCTTGCCTTTCAGATTAGAACTAAATAGCATAGGTGAACAAAGGGAAAATGTGGGAATTGGGTGTTTTGGCACTTGTATATACTTGTAGTTGCTTAATGTGTGTTTAAATGCATTTCTAAAGTATATTTGAGCTATTTGTAGAGTTTCGTGAAAAAATATGTTGATGACCTCTTTGTGTACATATAGTTATTTCCATGTTTAATGCTTATATCATGTTATAATGTTTATATTGCTTGTATTTTGTGTTGCATGGTTGAAGTTATATTTAAGACTTGTACACTAGACTACTAGAATGGTTACTTGGAACATATGTTAAGTTAAAGCATCTAAAGGTGACATTTTGTTAAAGATAGAATTTTAATAGGTATTGTATGCTAAATGGGAAAGACTATAAGTTAGCTAACCTGGAGGAATAATTGATAAATGTTGTAGTTAAAGAATAATTGAAGTAATGTTTGGTCTTAGGTATAAGGTGATTGAGAGTGATGTAAATACAATCTTGCATCTTGGAGCTCGGTAGAGGTGAAAGAATCTTCATCTCTTTTGTGCATCTTAGCTTATTTTATTGCTTCTAGATTGTATGGTTTAGTTTAATTGATAAAGTTTATATGTACTATTTACTTGTTATCTTGTGATTTCTCATGTTTATTTGTGATTATCCTGTGATATCTCGTGCATTCTCTAATTTGTACTAGGTTGCGCAACCTTTCAGACATGGTAGTGTCGAGAAACTCCGGGCAGCATCGGGTTGTCGGTCTAGCTCGGCTACCATGGTGCCTATTCCCTTTCTCGCTGAATATACTCCAATACCCTAGAGGCGTGGTTAATCTCGTTGGGGTATACGGACCTACCTTAGAAGAATGGGTCGTAGGATCGGGGTACATCTGGAGTACCCCATTAGTGTTATAAGGGGATTTGCTGGCATTTGTTATTGAAGATCGTAGTTCGTGATTCGTGGTTCGAGATTGAAGACAAAGAAGATGAACCGTATCCTTTTTAATGTGATTAAATGTTTATTCGATTGACTTACCTTATTGTGTTACTCGTGTTATTACCTTTGTTGCATTGCACGAAATGATTTTCTAAAACACCCCTGGTTTACTGTATCCCTTCCCTCACTGAGTAACTTTGGTTACTCATTCCTCGTTTTAACATGTTTTAGGTACAGTTAGAACAACTACCTTGAGTACCATGTTGCTAGTTGCTTATCTAGTTGAGGTTGGATGCCCTTTGAAGATGTGTGTTATTGTAATATGTCTTATTTTGAGACGTTTGAGGTATTGTATGTATTAATGATAATTTTGGTGGGTTGTAATTGTAGTTGTAGCCTTAAATAGTTGGTGGCGTAGTTGGTATGTAATAGTTAATGATAGACTTTACTGCCTTTTGACTGCATGCTTGTGTGCTAAAGGAAGTTGAATGATGAACTTAATATTTGAGTAAGTATGGTAATTAGAATTAGAGTAGTATGATAAGTGGATTTAAAATATAGGATTTCAATGGATTTTAACCTTGCATGCTTGAGTGTTATGTTGTTAGGTTTCAAGGCTCGGATGGTCTTAAGGAGTTTGTTGCATGTGGTGATAGTGGAAGTTGGGAATTAAGGATAAAGTTGGACTTTGGTTTTGAGGTTATAGTTGTTTGTACAAGTTTTGGATTGTCCTATAAACAGGAAAAACTCTGTCTATTTTCTCTCATTTTTCGTGACTTGGGTATTGGATTGATGCTTCGGTCTCAGGAGGGATCAGGGCGTTACAATATTGGTTAATGAAAAATGTAAAAAATACATATGAATTAATGAAAGTTGTTATTAAATGAAATACAAATTTGAACAAAAAGGTTTATATATTGAGAAAATTTAAAATTATTATGATAATTGAACTTGAACAAAAACTAAATATGAGTTAAAAAAAAGTAGTTATGAATGATTGGTGATTTTCAAAAAGTATTTAAAATCATCATCCATCACATTTATAAATTTTTTTTTAAACATTATTCTATGTGAAGTATATTATGTGGGTCATTAGATTTTTCTTTTTAAACATCATCCATCACGTTTATAGATCTTTTAAAAAATGTTTAAAATAAATTGTTACAATTTAAAAAGACTAAATCTTATTTACCATAATACACTTCATATAGAAGATGGGAAAATCAATAGAGAATATGATCGAAATACCTAATATAAGCCTTCTAACTTCCATACCCCTTTATCCATTTATCAAAAAATTAGTATGCATATATAATAAAAAATTCATCTAAAATAACATTGTTGCTAATGAATTACTATTATATTCTAACAACTCTAGTAATATTATAAAATATATTAAAATTTTCTTTAATTACAAAACAAAAGCGACGAATTATATTTTTAAAAATTATCAAGAACCAATTTTGCGACAAATATTTAATTTGAAACCATCAATTTTTGCGTGACAAATATTTAATTCTAAAACTTCATCACTAACTTGTTTCTATTTGAGACGTATTACGATGCATGTTAATTTGAACCCTTTTGTCGCTAAGTTGTCTCAATTTGTAACCAATTAGCGATGAAATTTTGACAAATATTTTTTTGTCAAACTTCGTCGCTAACTCGTTGCTATTTGATACATATTAGCGACGAAATTAGACATGCATGTTAATTTGAAATTTGTTGTTGCTAAGTTGTCTCTATTTGCAACCAATTAGCGATGAATATTCAACGAATAGTTTTTTCTAAAACTTCGTCGCTAACTCGTTGCTATTTGAGACGTTTTAGCGTCGAATTAGCGGCGCAAGTTAATTTAAAACCTTTTGTCACTAAGTTATCTCTATTTGAAACCCATTTGCGATGAACTTTCGATGAATATTTTTTTTTCAAACTTCATCGCTAACTAGTTGCTATTTGAGACGTATTAGCAACAAAAATTTTTCTACGTCACTAACTCGTAGCAAATTCGTCTCAAAGTTTGCACCAATTTGTTTCCATCTAAACTCGTCGCACAATCGTCACTATTGGCAACAAAATTTTTTTGTCACTTAATTTTCGTCACTAATAGCAGTTTTTCTTTTAGTGTTAACTTTCAACTTATGCACATTATCTATACAATTCAATCATTAATTTAACATTACAAAATAATCATAATAGGTGATTTGCATTGTCAAATGCCTACCACTTAATCATCCGTAACTCCCATCTTCCTTTTTAGCCTTGGCAGTTTGATGTCATTATCTCATGCAAAGAATCTTTCCACTAGTGACTCATTATTTTGAGAAAGTCGAGTGCCATGACTTCCCACTTATCCAATCTCAATTTTTTTAGCTCAATTATAATTTTACTAGTCGAGTAAAAGCGTTGGCTTGTAGTCTTATTACATTGCAAATTCCTTTTATTAAAGAAGTAACACCCATAATCTCTTCGGCAATGGTGAGTCTTTATATATTGGTGAATGCACTGCCAACAAAGAAGCTAGCAAGAAGAAGAAGAAGAAAAAAGTAACTGCAAAATGAATGAAAGTGAGAGGAGCAGTGTAGCAAGAGAAGCAGAACAATAATAGTGAAAAAGGAAACCCAAAAATAAAAATAAAAATAAACCTAGAAAGCAATTTTGTCTTCAAACGATAAGCAACCAATTTGGTGGGTTTGAATTTGTAAATTTCACTTCTTGCATAAGAGTTTGGATAAAATTTGAGAAAATTCATAATTTACAAATCTTCAATTTTAATTTTTTAAAAAGACACTTTTAATTGGATTTATGAATAAATTTACAAAAGTTTATAATTTTATTTTTAATTCCAAACAACACGATAGTGTTGACTTTTTATGGTTTAAAAGGGGAAAAAGCTACTAGCTCAATAAAAATCTTACCAACACAATCACTAAAACCCGCTTCTAGAAGACTGGATTTTAGTATTCAATCGTGTTACATAACACTTGCATCATTATGAGGTGTCTTTTTGTTCATATTAATTTGCAAAATTTACTCCAAGAGAACAAAAAGGGAAAGCAACAGACTGCATATTGCGCGTGCAAGCTTTCTAAAGTTGGGGATGACTCATGATTCATATACACATCGTTCTTTTCCCCGCTTTGGGAAACTGTAATTATTTCTGATTTTCATTGAAAATTAAAAATATTAAATTAATTAAATATATATTATTTAACTGATAAATTTTTTAAATAAGATAATCATTTAATTTGGCATTAAAACTTAAGTTACCAGCCTCTATCATTCCATTCGCGTACATAGCTCAAACACCCCAATGTATGTGAGGAGTATATTGGAGATATCAAACTAATTACGTATACTATTTAATAATTTAAATTTTAAAATAAAGTGATCACTTAATATAATATTATATCTCATATTATCAAATAGTCAAGGATTCAAGTCTCGCCGCTATTATTTAAAAAGAATATGTCCCTATACAACGCTCAATCAAAATAATATTGCTTGCATTTAAGGGGGTGTGTAAAAGATAATAAATAAAATGATAAAAAATTCTTTTAACAGTATAAACTCTTAAATGAGATGATGATTTGTTAATTTTATCATTTCCAAAATTAGATAAATTATAAACATTAAATTTGGTTCCTTAAATCTCATCGTTTGTTGTAAAATTTATTTTACACACTTTTTTTTTTATGTTTTTAGGTTTTCATTTGAAAAGATTCCTTTGTGAAACGAGTTGATAAAATTTGAAGAATTAAATCTGATAGTTTATATTAACCTCATCTCGACAACGAGAGAAAAAAAAAAAAATTGATCCTTTCCGCTATCATGACGTCCCTTTCTCACCATCTATAAATCACTCTCACAGGAAGTCAGCTAATGCATTCACAAAATGGCTTCCCTTTTCAGTTGCACGCTTTCTTCCTTGCAATTTATCATACTCTTGACCTTCTTCACTTCTATTCATGGAGGTTTCGTGGAGAAAATTTCAACCACCGAAATGATGCATCAGCCCAGCAAGATGAGTCACCTTCACTTTTACTTCCATGATGTGGTTGGTGGCAAAAACCCAACTGCTGTGAGAATTGCAGGACCCAAAAATGCATTTACCACCACAGCAGTGGTAGATGACCCTTTGACAGAAGGTCCTGATCTTGGTTCTAAGCTCGTGGGAAGAGCTCAGGGGATGTATTCAATGGCTTCTCAAGATAGTACAAGTTTGCTTATGGCTTTGAATTTTGCTTTCATGGAAGGTAAGTATAATGGAAGCAGTATCAGTATGCTTGGGAGGAATCCGTTTCTTGACACAGTCAGGGAGATGCCGATTGTTGGTGGCACCGGAATTTTCCGGTTCGCTCGTGGCTATGCATTGGCAAAGACAGTGTCGTACGATGCAAACACTGGAGATGCTGTTGTTGAATACGATGTGTTTGTAAACCATGGGGAGTGCTAAAAAAAAGTTATGGGCCCCACATAATTATTTCGAGCACATAAAGTCATTCACATTTAGACCAAAAAGAGAAGAAAAAAAAAAAGTGTGATCCACATAATATATTAGGGGACGTTCGTATCAATGAAGTATTTTTCGTAATTTGACAAAAAAAAAAAAAAAAAAAAGTCTTTTTCGTAAAGCATGCCTAGAAACGTTCTTTTGCTAAATCAAGCACGGCTAGAAACTGTTTAGCTCTAAGCTACGTTTCGTTATTTATTTTATCTTTCTAGGAATTGGTCTGAGCACTCTTTGGAATGATTAAACCAATATCAAAGGCTAATATTCTATAGTTAAGATTATTAATACTTCGATTTGTTTCAATTATGCATTAGGTAATCTTATTATTGAAAGCTCCAAGAGATAGGAAATGTGATCATACTTATGTACTCTTATTATAAATATAATCTAATTTTTTTATGAACTTGGAGAATGTAATGAAATGTCTCGCTTTATCGAGGTGTTTATAGTCTTAATGTGAATTCTAATTTAAGTGAATTTTTTCATTAAAAAAATTAAAAAAAGAAATTCTTTCTTATTGAGGATCAATTGAAACATTGAAAAGCTAGTCTAAGGAGTTGCCATTCTTGTCAATGGAGAGTTCTCGCCAACAACTAACCTCCATTGCTGCGTGTTACGTTATTTTTCCAATCTCATAAAGATAGGTCTATTTTCATATTCACATACTGTAGATTAAAAAAAATTGATTTCTTCCCTTTTCCTCCCCCCACCCCACCCCACCCCACCCCAGTAAGATTTGAACTCTAGTCTCCGAACTGTCAGAGAAAGTATCCCACTACTAAGCTACTCTTGAATTTCTTCATTAATATAATCAAAAGCAATAAATTTTACTTAGTCTTTTCCTAATATACCCCTCCATTGATATTAATTACTCCAATTACAATGGGTTAAAGTATAATTGTTGATAAAAATGCACATTAAATAAGGGTATATCTAAGGGGCATTTGGTTTACGAAATCTTACATAATTTTTGAGAAAGTAAAATTAGGAATGTGATATTTTTATATTTGGTTCGTAGAATAAAAAAATAATATTTTCATGTTTGGTCTGTAGAATAGAAAAATATGCCTAGAAATACAATATTCTCATGTTTTTCTCACCTGCCATTCTTATGTGAAGAGGTGAGATTTTTTTTTTTTTTTAAAAAGGGATCAACAGTGGTACCCAACATATCCCTAGGTGACTCAAACTCAAGACTATTTAGGTCTCAAGTAAGGATTGCTCCACTAAACATAAGCCTTGACTTTCCCAATGTGATTATTTCATAGAAAATAGACAAAAATACACTTGATAATTAAAATTACCTATCTATCTCAGCTTTTTTATTTCCCAAACTTGTGTTATCCTTAAAAAATAATAATAATAATAATTAAAAATAAATAATAAAACTAAGAAGCACACAAATGTAGAAAATAAAAATATAAAAATTTAATAAAAATAAAAAAGATAAAAAAAAACTAAATATTAAAATTAAAAATTGAAAGAGTTTAAAAATAAAATCATAAACAATAAAAAATAATAATAATAATCAAATTAAATTATTTTTTTTCAATTTAAATTTAGTTTCCAAATAAGCTTTAAATGTTAAATTTTAAATTTTTTACTTAAATTTAAAAAATAAGAAAATTTAATAAAATAAAAAAATATAAACATTTTTAAAGACTAAACTTAACTATTTATTTTTTAACTTTTAAAAATAAAAAGATTGAATTTATATTACATGTATAAGTGTGTTAGGCATATGTTACTCGCTTATTGGTAAAAGTATATAAAGTATATTGTGATTTGTATATTTTTTCAATAATATTTTGGTCCTCTTGAGTTATAGGCATTGTTGAAAAATTGTTCAAGTTTCTCAAAAATATTGAGTCTAAACTAAGCATAACACTATAACATTGTTAAAAATTAGACAAAAGGAATATTTTAGCGTATTAAACAATTTCAATTATATTCCTGATAATCACATTCATCCCTAATGCTTTCATCCGTGGGTATGAAAGTTTTAGGCGTCATGCTGGAAACAGTTTGACTATAGCATGGTAAGTGCCACATATGAACCATTATATCATTCTGCTACAACAAAATGTAGTTCACGCTTATTAAAAAGAATGCGAATTCACAAAAAAAATATTTGAATCCCACTGTTAGCTTATTTAATGTGATAAATCATAGTAAACGAGAAATTTAAATGAACATAGATATTTACGTGGTTCGGCCTAAGTCTACATTCACTAGTAGCAGGAGAAGAATTCCACTATGATGAAAATAGTACAAGAGAAACCCTCTTACAATACCTCACCAATCCTCTCATGTATGCACTCAATTTTGCCACACCTGATATAAGGACAAGAGACATATATATATATATATATATATATATATATAGGTAATCCTGTCCTAGTAAGAAGTTTCTATGTTATAGGCCTACAGGCCCATTAAGTACAATTCATAAATACAGGCCACAAATTCAACAAATATCTACCTTGGACCGTATTTGCTCCAATTATCACACTTTTTCTGCACTGCCAGAATGCCCCCACTGGGGCTCACTTCTGCACCCTATGAACACCAACCAAGTCCAAGCAATGTCTGAACTTGCTGTTGGGAATCATCTTGGCCATCATATCTTTTGGATTCTCATGTAGAAATCTTCTGCACTAATACGATACCTTATGATATAACATCTCTGATCAAGCGATATATGACATCAATGTGTTTCGTCCTCTCATGATACATCTAATTTTTAGTCAGATGTATTGTACTCTACCTATTGCAAAGGACAATACTGTGACCTTACTGTAGCCTAAGATCATGAACTAGACCAAGTAACCACATAGCCTCATTCACTGTTTCTACAATTGCCATATATTCTGCTTCAATAGTAAACAATGCAACTGTAGTTTGTAATGTAGTTGCCCAACTGATAGTACACCCAGAAAGAGTAAATAAGTAACCTATCACATAACTCCTTTTATCAAGATCACCAGTGAAGTCTGAATCAGAATAATCCACAAGACTATTATGATCTTCAGTAATCCGGCTAAACATTAAACCAATATCTACAGTGCCTTGCAAATATCTGAGGATCTATTTCACAACATTCTAATGATTCTTTACAAGGGATTCCATATACTTGCTAACAATACTAACTGCATGTGAAATGTTAGGCCGAGTACACACCCTGGCATATATAAGACTTCCAATGGCACTCGGATATGGAACCTAAGACATATTCTCCACCTCCTCGTCAATCTTAGGTGATAATTCAGCAGACAATTTTAAATGCGCTGTAAGTGGAGTACTTATAGACTTAGCCTCATTTATACTGAAATACTCAAGCATTTTCTTAATATACCTCTATTAAGACAAGAACAATTTTCATGCACTGCTATCCTTCTGAATCTCCATACCAAGAATCTTCTTAGATACTCCAAGATTTTTCATTTCAAACTCATCACCAAGCTATTTCTTCAATTTATTGATGTCGGACATGCAGATGTTTCTTCAATTTATCAATGTTGGACATACTTTTAAGAGCAATAATCATGTCATCAACACACAACAACAAGTATACAAATGAACTATTTGAAAGCTTCCTAAAATACACACAACTATCATAAGTACTCCTAGTGTATCCAAAACCTGTCATAAAAGTGTAAAACTTTTTATACCACTGTCAATGTGATTATTTCAACCCATATAAGGATTTATCAGTTTGCAAACTATTGGAGATATGCCCTAATGCTATATAGTTAGATGACCTATTTTGGGATATTTTGGCATTAACTTGTACCTAATGGCATTTACGTCTATATGTTTGTTTACATATTGACTTATTTGTGATGTTCATATTCTCCGTCATTCCTATTATATGAATGTGTCCTTAATGTTTTTCGGAGAAGAAATATATTCTAAAAGAGTTTAGAATACGTTGGTATATTTCTTCGATATGATAAATATTCAAAATGATTCATAGCCCTCAGATTATTCGACCGGGACTAGAATAATCAAGTACGGGCTATCATATGTAAGTTACCTTTGATTAACATAGAGATGTTAATGATAAAAGATGGTGAGCCTTGTGCTATAACAGCATAGGGATGCGACTGACTTACATATGGATGATTGTTAGTTGAACGAATCACTGAATGTGACCACAATAACAAAACTACATGACTTTGGATTAATAGTTTGTTATTCGTTGCGAATTGTGCAAATTAATCCTTTGACTTGAGAAATTACGGTTGCCGCTTATATCAAGGGCTAAATACTGCGTCTGGACAATACTCGTCTTCCAAAAGGTGGGTTACAACCTTTCACGTTTTAGTTTTGTGGTATGAACTGACAAGTAATTGTCAAGATAGGATCCGTTAACCTATGACATGAGGCGATGTCCTATGCGATCTTATTTCGGTTGTTGAATGAGGAAGTCCTCGGCCGGGGCACATAACAGATGGAATGATGGAAAGGGTTCCATAGGTGTCATCTCTCATTCCATCGATTAAATCTATGAATAGAATCGTTTAGTGGACTTAATCGTATCATGGTCCTCACAACGATCGGGACATATTTAATGGAAGGATCAGACTGCACGTTAATTCGCGACTATAAATAGATTCATAAATGTTAGACTTCATTACCGTATAAATTGTCATGATGCGCGTATGTTGCTAGACGTAACTCTTGAACATGAGGGTATTCCGGAGAATGATGGAGACATTCTCGGAATAGATTAAAAGCATTTAATAGTCCCTCATCGCTATACGGTTATGAATCTAGAAAGTCACACACAAAAAGAGCATCAAGAATAAGGCAATTAATGAGCTTGATATTAAGTTGGAAACACGTTAAAGAGTTAACGTTGTTTATTTTGGACATTAATAGTTAAGTGGGCCAAAAGTACAAATACTGAAAGTATTGGGGACAAAGTACAAATACTGAAAGTATTAGGGTCAAAGTGAAAATACTGGGTTAGAAACACATTAAAGTGTTAACGGTATTATTTTGGCCATTAACAGTTAAGTGGGCCAAAATCGTAATTTTCAAAAGTTTTGGGGTTAAACTATAAATACTGAAAAGTATTAAGGCATAAGTGCAAATAGATTGAGGGGTCAATCTTCAATTAATTATTCTAAAGGGGTTTAGAATTAATTAATATTTGATTTCACTAAAAGACAAACAACAACTTGCACTAAAAGATAAAACACTAAAAGACAAAACACAAAAGGACAAAAGATAACTTGCACTAAAAGACAAACAACAAGTTGCACAAAAAGACAAAGAACAAGTTGGCTTAAGTGTGTACATGTTTGACACATGGCAAAAGAATGATGTCTTGAGAAGACATAACATGCCACTTATCACATGCCTACACATCTCAAAGCTCTATATAAAGGTCAACTATTCAACTCTTTTGTTGTTGATTTTCGGCCAACACAAGAGCAAAAAGATGACAAAATTCTCTCCTTTCTTTCATGGTATTTTCGGCCATAGTAAAGATAGGGTGGTAGGATTTTTCTCTTGCTTTTCTATTAATATACAAGCTTAGTTTTATCACCGAGAAGCTAGCATATATACTTGGTTGGTGGTGTTTGCCATTGGATGCTCGTGTGTTTCAATCTATGACCTTTACACTTGTGAAGGAGGCTAGTCCACGCTATCTACGAGATGAGAACTATAATTTCTTCCTTGATGCTCTCGGCCAAAGCACGAAAAAGATAAATGTTATTCTTTTTGCTTTATAATTATATACAAGCTTATTTCTACTACTAAGTTTCTTGCACATTAACTTAGTTTTTAGTAATAACTGTTGGATGCTTGTGTATTTTGATCTAGAGCCGTTCCATGTGTGAAGAAGGCTTTTCCATGCCGTTGCATCTCTGTCATGGTTCTACCTTCACTCAGCTATAAACGGGAGGTATGTTGTTTTACCTCTCATTTACGTTATAGTATGTTTGATATATTATATGTTGTATGTTGATTAGCATGGACTTTACTTTAGAAATGCATGTAATTACAAAAGTTAATGTTGAAAATTTTAAAATGCTCAACGCTTCTGCTTTAACTATTTTATGTTGTGAATCACACGTTTCCGAGAACCGATCTTTTCAAGTGGTATTAGAGCCACGGTTTCTAAAGTCCATGAAATAACATTTATAGCCATGGATCTAATCTTTAAAGTATGTAAAATGGCCTTGTCTCATGATTCTAAGCATATGCATGTGAAGATCTATGATTGTCTATGATGGTTCGAGAAACGAGCAAGTAGAATACTTTTCCCTTAGCATGGCCGAGAGATACTAGGCTTTTGGATGGATGAAAAATGTGCCACTTCATGTGTATTGTACATCGTATACAATGAAACATGGAACATATGAGTAGAACCTTTTCTCCTAGCCTTAGCCATTTCTTTTTGGCTTTGAGGTTGGTTTTTTAGGAATGTGTCGCTCCATGTGTAATGTAAGCCATATATGATGGAACATGGAACATGGAACATGAATGTAGAATACTTTTTCCCTTGCCATGGCTGAGAGTCTTCTTGGGATTGTAGAGGTTGAAAAGTTGTTGTTATATTGCTTGTACTTGCCACGATGATTGATCTTAACTTGCATTTGTGTTATAAGGTATTATGATCACGGAATCTATTGGTTTACATACAGATTGGCAATGTGTTGCTAATTGATGTTAAAGATTAGATAGTTGTGTTGTCTTTTGTATGTGATGCATAAGATATATGTGCTAGCTTACTTGTTTAGCTTAGATTGTATATTAGATATGCATGATCTTGGCTTTATGAGTATGAATGGTTGGTTGAATGGTGAACTAGATCATGGACTTGGTATTTGAATGGTTTATACTTGACACATAAGTCTCATTTTACTTTCTTGTAATTGAGAGAATTATGTAGTGAGGACTATATGTAATCTTTCAAGACGAAGTGCAAGAGGACTAATGAAGGTATCCAAGGAGTTGGAGGGGCTTTGGAGATTCCAGGGAAGAAGAAGATCTTGAAGGCATTAGATGTGCTTTAGGATAGTCTTATTTCCTTATTCTTGGTCCAAGTCCATGATCCACTATTCATTTGTGTTGCTTGCATGCATGCTATGTTATTTGCTTTATGAGATAATAACCATATGTGTTTATTCATTTGCTAATATGTGATATTCGCTTATAAATAAACTAATGTGCAAAGTGAGACCTTAACAAATACTAAACTGCCTATGTGCAAACTTATATTAGATCTGTAAAATATGTTTTTCTAAAGTCCTCTGTCATCCTAGGATTTAATCAAACTAGAAATCAATACGTTCCAACATAGCCACAAAGGTTTGAGGAATCGTTTCATCAAAGGTTTAATTGAATCGCTAGTACGAACATAGTGATGTTGTTATCTTCCAAAATCTAACGGCCAACATAGCCACAAAGTTTGAGGTTATTGATTCAACTTGTTGGATAACTTAGTGATGGCGGGTATTAATCTAACTAGATCACTTAATCAACATATTCACAAAGATTTAAGACCAAAGCGATTTAGGAACTAGAAATGACCAAGTCCTATTTAGTGAAATAGATGAACAAAGCGTTGTTGACTCTTGGCACCAATATTTCAACATAGCCACAAAGGTTTGAGATATATACGTGATTAAGAGAATTTGGTCACCTACTAAAGAATCTTAACAGATTCACGTCTCTCATTCATGGACTATGAGATTCGATAAAATTAGTGGGAGCTATCATTTAATTAAAGACCAAGTTAAATGATTAAACGAGTTAAAGTCAACTAGCAATCTTATTTTTCTGCATGTTTATGGCTACATGTATGAACCCATTTTTATCTTAATATTCTAGATTTATATCACATGAATCAGACCAAACTTTATTGATTAAATGTTGTCTAAGAATAGTTCTTAGAAACTTAATCTTATGATTAGATTAGAATGCTCTTAAGTTTCCTTCTTGATAATACATCAAAAGGAAAAGGTGTGATACTTATGGTTGATAAGTAAAACAACTTTTATATGCTAGTTATATTCTTTTATTGATTGTATAGTAGTATACAAGATATGAAAGGAATATGATTCTGAACCTATAAAGAGTTGTGTAGTATGCATATTTCATTGGCATAATTTAAGAAGTCAATTTGTGGTCATGTTTCATCTTTGATTATCCGTAATGCAAAGAAGAAATACATGAATCAGATGATTTCTATTAAGCCAGTAGGAGCATAATCTAAAGGATAATTAAGGAATGAGAAGGTATATGTAAAAGTGTTTACATAACTAATAAATCAGGCATTAAAATGAGGATTTATTCAATATATCTTTATAGCTTGAATGGCAAGGCTTTGAAGCTATAATGAATGGTAAATCTCATTTGTTATTGGTTGTTATTACTTTATGGTTTTGATTCTTTTTGTGACATAAGTGTATGTGCATTTGAAGAATCTTAATCAAAGTATGCTTTGGAAGCATGAAATAGTTTCAGTGTTAGCAAATGGAACAATTGTTGTTGCATTAGTTAAAGAAAAATATTTTGTTAACTGATTAACCATATACCGAATATATTTTGAGATAAAGTTTGTAATCCAAGACAATTGTAGTTTTTTTATGACTTAGTTAGTTCCAATATTAAGATGTTGAGTAAGTTGGTTTTTAGATAGACTTATACATCTTATTTTGGGAAGGTAACCAAGTCACCTTTTGTTTGATAAAGGGTTAAAAATACTAAATTGTTTGGATTAGTACATTGTGATGTACAAGTTTTTTTGTAAATAAGCTTCAACTGTGTTCTCTCCTTTATATAACCTCACTAATGATTGTCATAGAAAGGTTATGTGTTCTTGTTGAAGAACATGTCTAGAGTTTTTGAATGATTCAAAGAGCATTAGACTAAAGTAGAGAAACCATATAAGAAAATGTATTATTGCATTATGATGTGATCATGATTCTAAAATACTTGAGTACTATTTGGATAAGTATCTCAATTTTTCGGTATAGTATCATAATTAACAACACCTGATGTACCATAATTAAACATGAATTTCTTAGTGAAGAAATTATGTTTTGTGCAAAAGTTGATTAGTTAGACTAATCATATTTTTTACTTGTGGGTTGTACTTTCCTTATTTTCTTCTATTGAATAGATCTTGATTTCTACCATTTCTATAACTTTATATGTGATAAGAGTTGGATAGCAACCAAATATTAAAGGAGGTAATACTTGGATTGTCCTACTTTTATTGAAAAGTTTTAAAGGACAAGTGGGAACTTGGGGTTGAAAGGTAATTTCGTGCTATGTCTTTGTCTTATAGGATATAATTTCTTTTTTTTGATCAAGTTGTATTGATCTGTTAGATTGTAATCATTCTTGAAGGAAAAGTTTTTGTTCAAGAAAGTTGATGCATTCTAACTAAATAGAAATTGAGGAAGTGTCCTCTAAGCCAAAAAATCACCTAAACCTAAATATTAAATTTATTCAATTCGGTCTGAAAAGTCATCATACAAGATATTTGCAAATCAAGTAGTGTATCTCATCCTTTGAAGGATATGATAATATCTTCTATTGGGTGCGCAAAAGTGGTTTATGTCTTCGAGATAATGATTACTTGGATGTATCTTGTGTTTGTATCAGAGTTAGTGGGAGCGCAACCACTATTCCTAATCTGTATGTTGATGACTTGTCTGTCATAGTTGATGATATAAGTGATGTGATGTCAGTTAAAGTCTAGTCACATTAAATGTTCTCTATATTTGGAAGATGTTATTAGTATCTCGGGAATTCGTAGCTATGGTTATAGTACGAGGAGATTACTTAACATATTCCAAAGATTGTACCTAGAGTGATCTTGAAGATGTTCAAGATGGTTTTTCGAAAATAAATCAAAGAAAGGAATTATTGTCCTTGAGACAATGAATCCATCTCCGACGAATGATTTTCAAGAAACTCTAGCAGCATAGCAAGCTTAGGATGAAATCATCATATGTTTGAGAAATAGATGACTTCATCAGTTGCTAAGTACAACGTTTGACATTGCGCAAACTGTAAAGTGTTACGAGTGAATGTCAATCCTATCCTAATTGAGAATGTTGGATAATATTTGCATATATTTAAAGTACTTCTGAAGCACTTAAAATTATTCTATGGAGAATGTAAAATCCGTGGTGACAGATTTATTAGTTTGGATTTTTGATCTGAAACCAATAATAGAATATCTATTTCGGGGTTCATGTTCATGATTAATGGACCACAGTTAGTTAGAAAGGTTCTTAATGAACTGTATGTCCCATTATGTATATTACATCTTTTGCAATATTTGATGTTACAAAAGAAGTTGTTTGGATTAAGTAAATCATACAAGTTGATAATGGTTCTTATCATTTAGTTGTGATGTTTTTGCGTTACGACTATAATGGAGCTATTGCACAAGCTAAAGGAACCAGGGTCTCACAGTATGTCCAAACATTTGAAAAGGTGTTTCCATCTTCATATATTGTATCTGTAGCCTATAACAATATTACAATATGTTATTACAGAAAAACGGCCATATCTTTTGATGTAGCTGACCCACTTACCTTAGCCATGAATTTGTCATAGCTATGTCCACGTCTTGTGAAGATTGATATATGATATCATTGTGTGTTGCGCTAATACTATCTATATATATCATAGCATTAGTGCAAGTGGGAGATTGTTAAAGATATGTCCTAATGCTATATAGTTAGATGACCTATTTTGGGATATTTTGGCATTAACATGTACCTAATGGCATTTATGTCTATATGTTTGTTTACATATTGACATATTTGTGACGTTCATATTCTCCACCATTCCTATTATATGAATGTGTCCTTAATATTTTTCAGAGAATAAATATATTCTAAAAGAGTTTAGAATTCGTTGGCATATTTCTTCGATATGACAAACATTCAAAATGATTCATAGCCCTCAGATTATTCGACCGGGACTAGAATAATCAAGTACGGGCTATCATATGTAAGTTACTTTTGATTAACATAGAGATGTTAATGATAAAGGATGGTGAGCCTTGTGCCATAATAGCATAGGGATGCGACTGACTTACATATGGGTGATTATTAGTTGAACGAATCACTGAATGTGACCACAATAACAAAACTACATGACTTTGGATTAATAGTTTGTTATTCGTTGCCAATTGTGCAAATTAATCCTTTGACTTAAGAAATTACAGCTGCCGGTTATATCAAGGGCTAAATACTGCATCTAGACAATACCCGTCTTCCAAAAGGTAGGTTATGGCCTTTCGCGTTTTAGTTTTGTGGTATGAACTGACAGGTAATTGTCAAGATATGATCCATTAACCTTCGACGTGAGGCGATATCCTATGCGATCTTATTTAGCTTGTTGAATGAAGAAGTCCTCGGCTTGGGCACATAACAGATAGAATGATGGAAAGGGTTCCATAGGTGTCATATCTTATTCCACCGATTAGATATATGCATAGAATCGTTTAATGGAATTAATTGAATCATGGTCCCCACAACGATCGTGACATATTTAATGGAAGGATCGGACTGCACACTAATTCGCGACTATAAATAGATTCATAAAAGTTGGACTTCATTACCGTATAAATTATCATGATACGCGTATGTTGCTAGACTTAACTCTTGAACTTGAAAGTATTCCGGAGAATGACAGAGACATTCTCGGAATAGATTAAAAGTGTTTAATAGTTCCTCATCGCTATACGGTTATAAATCTAGAAATTCACACACAAAAAGAGCATCAAGAATAAGGCAATTAATGAGCTTGATATTAAGTTGGAAACATGTTAAAGAGTTAACGTTGTTTAGTTTAGACGTTAATAATTAAGCGAGCCAAAAGTGCAAATACTGAAATTATTGGGGCCAAAGTGCAAATACTAAAAGTATTGGGGTCAAAGTGCAAATACTGAGTTGGAAACACGTTAAAGTGTTAACGGTATTATTTTGGCCATTAACAGTTAAGTGGGCCAAAATCGTAATTTTTAAAAGTTTTGGGGCCAAAGTATAAATACTGAAAAGTATTGAGGCGTGAGTGAAAATAGATTGAGGGGTCAATCTTCAATTAATTATTCTAAAGGGGTTTAGAATTAATTAATGTTTGTTTTCATTAAAAGACAAACAACAACTTGCACTAAAAGACAAAACACTAAAAGACAACACAAAAGGACAAAAGACAACTTGCAATAAAAGACAAACAACAAGTTGCACAAAAAGACAAAGAACAAGTTGGCTTGAGTATGTACATGTTTGACACTTGGCAAAAGAATGATGTCTTGAGAAGACATAACATGCCACTTGTCACATGCCTACACATCTCAAAGCTCTATATAAAGGCCAACTATTCTACTCTTTTGTTGTTGATTTTCGGCCAACACAATAGCAAAAAGATGACAAAATTCTCTCCTTTCTTTCATGGTATTTTCGGCCATAGTAAAGATAGGGTGGTAGGATTTTTCTCTTGCTTTTCTATTAATATACAAGCTTAGTTCTATCACCGAGAAACTAGCACATATACTTGGTTGGTGGTGTTTGCCATTGGTTGCTTGTGTGTTTCGATCTATGACCTTTACACTTGTGAAGGAGGCTAGTCCACGCTATCTACAAGATGAGAACTATATATTCTTCCTTGATACTCTTGGCCAAAGCACGAAAAAAGATAAGTGTTATTCTTTTTGCTTTATAATTATATACAAGCTTATTTCTACTACTAAGTTTCTTGCACATTAACTTAGTTTGTAGTAATAATTGTTAGATTCTTGTGTATTTTGATCTAGAGTCGTTGCATATGTGAAGAAGGCTTATCCATGCTGTTGCATCTCCGTCGTGGTTCCACCTTCACTTGGTTATAAACGAGAGGTATGTCGTTTTACCTCTCGTTTACTTTATAGTATATTTGATATATTATATGTTGCATGTTGATTACCATGGACTTTACTTTGGAAATGCATGTGATTACAAAAGTTAATGTTGAAAATTTTAAAATGCTCAACACTTTCGCTTTAACTCTTTTATGTTGTGAATCACATATTTTCGAGAATCGATCCTTTCACAAACATGGTTCTCTTTTCCTAGAACAGTGCACCCCTTCAACTGACTCGTGTAAATCTACTCTTCAAGATCACCATGTAAGAACTCCATCTTCACATCAATTTGCTCAAGCTTTAAGTCATGAAGTGTTGGGAATAATATGCCTAAAAGACCACTAGCACACGATATTTTAGTGAATGAATACATGTTATGATTGTTTATTGATAATGATTATATTCATATATATTCTCTCTACCTTGTTTATGTGCAATTGTGTTGTATAGAAGCCCTTGATCCATGGTGAATGACTTAGGTAACGGTGTTCGAGCACATAAGGTCTAAGTCATAGACACTTGGTTCTAGCCTTACTAGTGTGTGTATCACACATTGAACGGACTACTTAGGTATGATATCTCCAAAAGGTACTATCAAAGATAGAAATCAATACATACCTTATGCTACTAATTGATCAGTACTCTTAATCTTGAGCATATGTGGATGAATTGATGAAATCAGGTTCATGTGCTTTGATACACTATGGGTGAGACCTCAGTTGTGGGTCAATAGCTCTGTGTGTTGGATATATGGGTTTGACTAGTTGGGACGTGCTTATGCGATAGAGAATCCATGTCATCGTGTGACGAAACACTCGTTCCCTTGTGATTATCCAGTAAATCGTTTTAATCTGAGCTTAGTGATGTACTCTAGGAGTATGTCGGATATTTGGCTTATGTGTCACTCCCTAGATCAAGTATTACTTATCCAGTGGATGGTTACTTAAAGGATTTAAATGTCTCAAGGAGAAGATACAATCAAGGAAAGAGATAGTACTTGTAAAGTCTTTCTTGATTATGAGTGTTACATGGACGGATATTTTGGTCATTTAACTTAGTAGGTCATAGACAAAGGTCGTACTTAGTATGACGAGCTATTGCATTCAGCAGTAAACATCTTGGAATGCAGCCATGACTTTTTAGTATAATAAGTTAGGTTGAAAAGCCTAAATATGATATAGGGATTAGTAGGGGCATTTTGGTCTTTTCAGTTGCCAAGTTGTTTGTGTCTTTTGGTCCCTCTTCTAGCCTGTTCCTTTTAGATATATGTTATAGTTTCCTAGATGCTTATTGTATTTAGAGTTGTTAAATTAAAGTATCCAATTACAACTTAGTATCCTATTTAGGATAATATCCTATTTAGATTATTTGTGGATAATTTGGAAACTAACAATTAATTAATTTAGCAAAATAATACATGGACTAAGCATATTGGACCAAACCACATGCCTAGCCCAATAGGCATGGCCCACACGTGAGATCCAAGATAGTGAGTGGAGTTGGAATATTTAGTAGTTTAATTAAATATGCAATTGGGCTAGCCAAGTCCAAAGATGCATAGGATTGGCTTATGGGCTAAGAATCCAAATCCTAGTCCTGCTTGGATTAAATACTAAGGCTATTCCATATCTATAAATAGAGTTCATCTTTTACCTTCATAATTTGTACCTCCCTCTCACGAGAAAAAAGAAGAAAAAAAAATATATATATATATATATATATATCTCGCTTTCCCTCTCACACGAGAATCACTAGGGAAAATACAAGAGAAGAATCCCAAGATTTTTTATCATCTAAGAGTAGAAAGAAGGTCAAAGAGGAGAAGATAAAAATCTTCCAAGAGCTCCTAGGTGCGTAGATCTTCAAGGAGCAAGAAGGTGATCAAGTTTTTTGTTTTTCGTTAAGATTCTTAACCTAACGAGCCAAGGTAACAAAATTATCTCTTGCTGGTATTGTGAATTGTTTTTACATATGTTATTAGAGTTCTTGCAATTATTCATCTTAGAACTTGTGGTTTGATCCTAGATAAGCATGCTATTAAGTTTTCGTTGCGTTTATACGCTTTAAAATTTTTAAATACTATAGTATATATAGGTAGCATGCACCTTTAGTGGTATCAGAGCCACACCACATTGTTGTATGAATATTGCAATCTATACATGTGTAGATTATAAAGTTTAGGAACTTTTGGTGGAAGTTTTAAGATTTCATGTTTGGCAGAATTTTTGTTTAACATATAGAATTGTGTATGTTTATGTTAAAAAACAAAAGAATTCTAGAGCAAACAAAGTTTTAGCTCTATTGATGGACAATTACATGTTTTTGCATGTTTGATTCAATATAATTAAAGTTAGATGAGTAGTTTTCATTTTATCACCAAATTACAAGACATCTTAGATATTTAATTAGATATATTAAATTTAAGGGAAAAAATAAAATCTAGTTTGATTTGGAAATTAGAAGAGTTTTACTTGGATTGCAAGAAATAAGGAAACAAAGGAAATAAAACAAATAAAAAAGGATAATGTGGCCACCCCTCTTTTTTCACATGTCCCAAAGACGCGTGAGGTAGGGTAGTCGGCCACACCATGATCTTTAAGACCATGTTTTATTTTGTTTTAGCTTGTTTTTTTGTGGTATTTGAAGTTTAGTTCTGGTTAAATTCCTAGTTTGACTAAACTACAATGTCTATCTAGAAATTATAGCTAAGATAATTAAATTTAATTATTTAATTATTTATTTTTATGCTTTAATATTTATATTTAATTTTGTTAGTTAAATATATAGAATATTATGGATGCATAAAATTCTAGCACTATTAGGATTTAGAATGACTAATCCTAATATACTTAGGTAATGAATAATTAAGAATTAATCCAAGATAAGATTAATTTATATTAATCTAGGGATTAATAAATTATAAGAATAATTTAAAATTGGTTAAAGATAACATTTATCTTTTAAAACCCAATTATTAAATTATATATACCTAAGTATGCCTTACCTATGGAGACTAAAGCCCAATATAGGTAATATATTTTAAAGTATACTTAAAAGGTTTTAAATAAAGGCCTATAATATTCTAGGAAATAAGGAACCCGAGTCCATATGCTAGAATAAATATTATTAGCTTTAGATTATTTGAATAAAACCTGGATTTTAAGTATTAAAAAATATATATATATAAAAACCCTTTTATTTAATAAAAATTCGAATGGGAAATAGGAATGGAAAACCCCAAGGCTTTCTAGTTCCGTTTTGTACTAATAAATTAATATTGTCTCACCTACCTTGCAGTATGCTCCCTACGGAGGGTAATATTTAATTTGGACATTAGTGGAAAAACTAAACGTAGATAATCATAAGACAAGATGATTAGTGGGTTCGGCCATCCTAAAGATAGAGTTCTTTACTAAAGATCATTTTATAGGATGTAGACATAAGTCACTACTCTACGGCGGGCTTAAGTCTAAGACATTCTAAGGAATATCAACTAAGGAATGGTAATTCACTCGATTCTAGAAGAAATAGTATCTATTCTAGAGAAGCTAAATTATACAGTGATTGGATTATTATTTGGATAGTGTCTATCCAGATAAATAACAATCCAAACGAAGCATGGGCTTGACTCAAATTTACTACAAGTTTGGTCATCCTAAAGTTGGAGGACTTGTAGGTAAATTGAGACATTGTTGCATGTAGTAGTTTAATGGTCAACTACTTAAGTAAAAAGATTAATGTGTATATATGTAATCTTTTTTCATGTTTACATTATACATAATATACTTACACTATACATGAATGTTTTAATAATTTTAATGTATATTTATTTAGAAATGTCAAAAAATACCATTTGATAGACCGAACTATTATGTGGGAATAAGTTGAATGGTTCCAATTATATGGATTGGTACAGGACTTTAGATCTAATATTAAAAGGGAACAATTTTGAGTTTATCCTGACAGTAGCTCGACTAGGAATTCATGAGAATTCTGATCGTCAAGAAGCCGAAAAAAGATGGGATAAGGCTAATGACATGATCATTAAGATAGTCCTAGAATCCTTATTAGACACTTTACAACATCAGCATGAGAAGATAACAGTGGCGTTGCACTTGCTAACTTGTTTGAAGATAGTCTGTTGTGAAACCCCACTTTTCTGCTTTAACTTGATTTACGTGCTTTGTCTCGTTTTGCCTGCATATGACCTGTTTATGTGCTATAGGGCCTAGAATGTTATAATTTTGATATCAATACTCCTAATACGTGCTAAATGTGCATTCATGAAATTTTTATAAAAAACGGAGTCAGAAATTTTATCGTCGATTTTTAGTGAATAGTATTTTCGAAACACGTCCGCTAAAATTTTGAAACTGGTCTTTTTAACCCTTCTAGACCTAGTCCATAGACTTTAATAGACCTGTGTTTGATGAAAACAGTTTTAAAATCGGCTTAAGAATTTATTAGGGTTTTTACACCGACTTTTGCGAAAATCGAGTTTTAAGTCGACTCAGGTGAAATTGTTTGATTGTAAAACTTCTTGTCACCTAAAAATAATTTACTTGAGCTAGCTTGGGTGTTGAATAATTGTTTTGAACTTTGGTGATCAAGAAAATGCATTTAAAGTCAAGAAAACACAAAAAAATGCTAAGTTTCAACTTTGACTTTCATTTAAATGGTTAACCAACAAGCTTATATCACCAACACATACTCACAAAGAACAAAAACACCTTCAAAATCACACACCTTGCCGTGAGGAAGAGGAGAGAAAAAGAGAAAGAGTTTTCAAGGTTTTCAAAGCAATTTTTCAAAGAAAAAGCTAGTTTTTGTCCGTAGAATTTCGTGCCGAGTTGGATTCCGCTTGTTGGGCACGCATTGCACGCATTCCTAGCCTTATATCTCATCAAAGGTGAGAGAAAAATTCTAGATCTCAAAAGTTGTCTTTTACATTTTTGCGTATAAATGAAAATCGAACCGTTAGAATTCTAATCTGATGTTAGATTATTGTTCCTTGCATGCCAAGGATCATTTAGCTGTAATACTACGAGTTTTTATCAGTTGTAGCATAATTTTTATTTTTCGGGTATTTAAATTTGATTAATTTGTTCAATGTTGATTAAATTGAGTTGTGTTGATCGGAATCGATTGCCGTCGATTTCTAAATGTTTGATAATTATGTGGTAGCGCCGTTGTAATGCCGAATTTTTGATTATGATGTTTGGGTGAAAATCCAGAAATTTCAGCCATGACATACTAGAGTTTTAGGGTTGTTGAGCATGATTTGGATGTGTTTTGGTTGGTTTCCGAAGGGGTTAATGTAGTTGGTTGAATGGGTGAGTGATAGAAACTGATTTGGAGTTGTTTGGATTAGTATAATGTAAGATATGATTATTTGAAGTTTAGGTTGTGTTTCTTTAAAATGTTAGATTGAGTCTTAGTTGATTGGGTGTGGGTTGAGTGATTGAATTGTGAGTTGTTGACGGGTAAATTAGGGTTTGATTTTGTGTTTAATGCATGTTCGGTTAGATGGCATACTTTGTCATCTAACTTAGTTATATGTTGTTAAATTGGTTATTGATGTTATTATGATGATAATATGATTATTGATGATTATTGATTGATGATTGATGCCGGGAGATAAACAGTTCTGCTAGACTGTCCTCCTGTGAATGATTGATGTTTATTATTATTGCTGGGTCTTTGGTATGTGTGTGCCACCTCTCGGGCAGCATTGGGCTGTCGGGTTGATAACGGCATGACTATCAGAGATTGCCTCCAGCTCGCATGACGGAGGTGTCATGGAGGGCGAGGTTATTAGGGGTACCCCAGGTGCGTGAGTTTATGGGAGTCACAAGAAGGCTGTTATGATCGTGATGGTGTTTGGAGCTACACCAACTAGAGTATCCTTTATTGAATGGTCATATAGTTATGTGATGATATTATTATTGTTGTTATTGTGTGTTTACTGACTCAAATGATTATTCCAAGAAGTTTAGTAGACCTTGCTCGAGATCTATCGGATCCTCGTTGGGCTTATTTTATATAAGCTCACTCTCTATTATTGCATGCATATAGGTGTACTTTCGTAGGATTACGGGTACGTGCCTCCTGAAGAGGAGAATATGAAAAACGTGCCTTATGTGGATGAGTCCTATGTTCCAGAGTCTTATCCGTGATGTCGTACATGTTTTATTATCTTGTAAATTAACTTAGTAGACTTTTATCTGCTTTATAGTTTATAATGTATAAGATGTTGATAAGTTAATGAATTAGTTGATGTTGTCTTAGTAGCCTTTCTTTTGTTTATGATTAGGTTGCTAGATTGGCTCAATATGTTTTTGTATTGTATATTAAGGTTTATGTATTATGTTGAAACGGAGGCGTATAACGAGGAATGATTATTGTATAATATAGTTATGATGTATGTTGTATTTATTGAGGAGTTATTTGTTGTATGATTGTGGAGTTGATGTATGTTGTTCTATTGAGGTTGGTTTAGGACCTCGGTATCCTATTTACTGTCGTTAAACTGCCGAAATTCCGTTGCGTCCTGACTGATTATAGGAGGGGTCGAGTTGGGGCGTGACATCTGTGATGTGATGACGACCAAGATGAAAAAAGGAACACCCGTCAGGAATCATGTCCAAAGTATGACGGGGCTCCTTTATCTAGCTACTATCATAGGAGCAAGGATTAGTCCTCAAGAAGAGGTAGATCTAGTCCTAGATACTTTTATAGGAAGTTTCGACTAGATCAAACTCATTCATGGAATGGGGCACTTGAAATTGGAACCACACCATCTTGTGGATACACACGAAAACTTGGAAACACTGATGAAAGAAAAAATGAGAGTAAGGTCGAGAGCTCATAGGAGGTATATGGAAAGCAAGCCCAAAGGCAAATGTTCCAAGTGTAAAGGCCAAGGACACTGGAGAAAAGATTGCCCAAAGTACCTAGCTAATAGCAAGACAAGTACTTCCTTATCTTTTTACATTGAAACCGTTTTAGTGGTTGATTCTACTGATTCTTGGATCGTAGATTCTGGAGCCACTAATCATATCTACAATTATTTCCAGGAGTTTCGGACAATGCGAATGCTTGAGAAATGAGACTTTACTCTGAGAGTTGGTCCGGAGCAAAAGTATGGGCCGCTGTAGTGAGAGATGTTTATCTTAGTTTTAGTACCACTAGGTTATTAGTTTTGAACAATTGTTATTATGTTCTGAATTTTTTCAAATAATTAAATTTAAGTTTCGTAATTTTTGAATAACAATTATTCAGTTTCTTTCCATTCTGGTATGAATATCAGTAGAGATGGTAGCATAATTTGTTCTGATAGTTTATATAATAACTTGTTCTATTTATATCTTGAAACATTTTCACTGCACAATATAGAGCATAAAATTAATAAGAGAAAGGTTTCATCAACCAATGATGCATATCTGTGGCACTTACGTTTGGGACACATCAGTTCAAACAGACTTCAGAGGTTGCTTCAGTGTGAATCGTGTCTTAAACGAAAGATGACCAAGAGGCCATCTTCTTCTAAGGGACACAAAGTCAGTGAAGCATTAGAATTGGTTCACACTGATGTATGTGGTCCTATGAGTACGCCAGTTCGTGGAGGTTATGAGTACTTCATCACCTTTACAGATGATTACTCAAAATATGGATATATATATTCCTGATGCGACGTAAATCAGATTCCTTTGACAAGTTCAAAGAATTTAAGTCTGAAGCGGAGTGGCAATTAGGAAAATATATCAAAGTCATACGGTATGATCGTGGTGGTGAGTACCTCTTGGGTGAGTTCCGGTAGTACCTCACAAAACATGGGATAGTGAATCAGCTAACTGTACCAGGGATACCCCAGTAGAATGGTATAACTGAGAGAAAAAATCAGACACTCTTAGATATGTTAAGATCCATGATGAGTCATGCCACAAAACTCCTATCATTTTGGGGATTCGCATTAGAAACAACAACATATATTCTGAACTTAGTACCTTTCAAATCAGTACCTAGAACGCTACTGGAGATATAGACAGGCCGCAAACCTAGCTTAGGGGCACCTCCATGTTTGGGATTGTTCAACTTATGTACTTAGTCGTAACGCTACAAAATTGGAACCAAGATCAAAAAAGTATTATTTCATAGGCTATCCTAAAGGAACCAGAGGTAGGAACTTTTATCACCCTAAGGAGCATAAAGTGTTAATTAGCACCCATGCTAGATACTTAGAAAATGATATATCGATCCAAACAACACTAGATTCTGAGATTGCTCTAGAGGAGATTCCTCCGGAATCTTCAAACATACCTACACCAAATAAGGAAATGAATAGACAGCAGGCTATAACTAGTACCTTGGAGTCTCGTCATAGTAGGAAAAATGTCAAACAACTTGATAGATACTATGGAGAGTCTTTTCAGGCAATCTCTGTAGATCAGATTGTTAGCCCCACTAGTTATAATGAAGCAATAATGGACGTGGATGCAGACCAATGGCATAAGATGCACTCAGTATTAGAGTTAATGTACTCTAATAAAGTCTAGGAACTTGTAGTTACACCTGAAGGAGTAAAACCCATATGGTGCAAATGGATCTACAAGAGAAAGAAATGTGGAAGAGAAGCTGAAAACTTTCAAAGCAAGGTTGGTTGCAAAAGGATATTCTCAGAAAAAAAGGATCGATTATGAGGAAACCTCTTCACCAATAGCCATGCTCAATTTCATAATAATTCTCTTAGCCATAGCGTGTCATTATGACTACGAGATTTGAAAAATGGACGTCTAGACAACATTCCTTAATGGGAATCTCGACGAAAGCATCTATATAATGCAGCCAAACAGGTTTGTAGCTAAAGGCCAAGAGAACATGGTTTGTGAGCTTAAGAAGTCTATTTATGGACTTAAGCAAGCATCACGTGCGTGGAACATCAGGTTTGATCAAGCACTCAAATCTTTTGGCTTTGATCAGAACATTGATGAACCATGCGTGTAGAAGAAAGGTAATATTAATGCTATCACATTCTTAGTCCTTTATGTGGATGATATCCTATTATTTGGGAATGACATAGGAATATTTTCATTTATAAAGGTTTGGCTATCTACTCAATTTTAGATGAAAGACCTAGGAGAAGCTAGTTATAATTTTGGGATCAAGTTTTTGCGTGATCATAGAAATAAGACACTAGTATTATTCCAGTCTTAATACATTGAGAAGATTTTTGTCAAGTTTAGCATGCAAGACTCTAAAAAGGGTTTGTAACCCTCTAGGCATGAAGGACTTCTATCCAAGGATCAGTATCCAAAAACGCCTAATGAGATCAAAAGCATGAAGAAAGTTCCATATACTTCGATTATTGGTAGTCCCATGTATGTAATACTATGTATAAAATCGGACATCTGTTTTGCTATAGGCATGGTCAGCAGATATCAGTCGAACCCAGGATCAGCTCATTGGATCGCAATTAAACACATATTCAAGTATTTTAGGATAACGAAGAACTATGTGTTAGAATACCACATAGACGATTTGACATCGTTAGCTTATACATACTCAGATTTCTAGTCTGACAGAGATTCCAAAAAGTCCACTTCTGGATATGTCTTTACTCTGTCAGGTGGAGCTATCTCATAAAGAAGTGTCAAGTAGAATTATATTGCTGATTCAACCATTGAATCAGAGTACAAAACAGTGTCTAAAGATGCGAAAGAAGCTGTATGGCTCAAAAAGTTCCTTAAAGAATTAGAAGTAGAGCAAGCAATCTCTAGACTTATTGTCATGTATTGCGATAATAGTGGTGTTGTCACACAATGTAAAAAGCCAAGGAATCACAGGAAAGACAAACATATAGAGAGAAAGTACTATTTAATCCGAGAGTTTATTCAATGAAGGGATATAGTGGTAGAACAAATTGCCTCAGCTAGTAACCTAGCAGATCTGTTTACCAAGATACTCACAGAAAAAGTTTTCTCAGTTCATGTGGAGTCTTTGAGTCTTAGGATAAGTAGCAGTAGTGATCTTTAGGGCAAATGGGAGTTTGTTGGGAATAGTATGCCCAAAAGACCACTAGCACACGATATTTTAGTGAATGAATACACGTTGTGATTGTTTATTGTTAATGATTACATTCATATATATTCTCTCTACCTTGTTTATGTGTAATTGTGTTTTATATAGGTCCTTGATCCATAGTGAATGACTTAGGTGCAAGGTGTCCGAGCACAGAAGGTCTAAGTCATAGACACTTGGTTCTAAAATCAGTTCATAACCGATTGATGGAGTTGGGCACTTCATCAAGGTATAGGATATAGTGAGTTAGTCTCTTGTGAAAGGTGACCTGCCTTGGTCGTTGGCAGGTTTTCGAACTAAGACTCACTAGTGTGTGCATCACACGTTGAACAGACCACTTAGGTATGATATCTTCAAAAGGTAATATCAAAGATAGAGATCAATACATACCTTACACTACTAAGTGATCAGTACTCTTAATCTTGAGCATATGTGGATGAATTGACGAAATCAGGTTCATGCGCTTTGATATATTATAGGTGAGACCTCAGTTGTGGGTCAATAGCTCTGTGTGTTGGGCATATGGGTTTGACAAGTTAGAACGTGCATATGCAATAGAGAATCCATGTCGACGCATGATGGAATAATCATTCCTTTGTAAGTATCCAGTAGATCGTCCTAATCTGAGCTAAGTGATGTACTCTAGAAGTATGTCAGATATTTAGCTTATGGGGCGTTCCCTAAATCAAGTGTTACTTATCCAGTGGATGGTTACTTCAAGGATTTAGATGTCTCAAGGAGAAGATACAATCAAGGAAAGAGATAGTACTTGTAAAGTCTTTCTTGATTGTGAGTGTTACATAAAGGGGTATTTTGGTTATTTAACTTAGTAGGTCATAGACAAAGGTCGTACTTAGTATGACGAGCTTCTGCATTCAGCAGTAAACATCTTGGAGTGCAGCTATGACTTTTTAATGGAATAAGTCAAGTTGAAAAGCCAAAATATGTTATAAGGATTAGTAGGGGAATTTTGGTCTTTTCAGTTGCCAAGTTGTTTCTATAGTTTCCTAGATGCTTATTGTATTTAGAGTTGCTAAATTAAAGTATCCAATTACAACTTAGTATCCTATTTAGGAGAATATCCTATTTGGATTAGTTGTGGAAAATTTGAAAACTAGCAATTAATTAACTTAGCAAAATAATACATGGACTAAGAATAATGGACCAATCCATACGCCTAGCCTACTAGGCATGGTCCACGCGTGAGATCTAAGAGAGTGAGGGGAGTTAGAATATTTAGTAGTTTAATTAAATATGCTATTGGGCTAGCTAAGTCCAAAAATGAATAAGATTGGCTTATGGGCTAAGAATCCAAATCCTAGTCTAGCTTGGATTAACTACTAAGGTTATTCCATATCTATAAATAGAGCTCATTTTCTACCTTCATAATTTGCACATCTCTCTCACGAGAAAATAGAATAAGAAATCTCTCTCTTTCTTTCTCTCTCTCTCTCTCTCTCTCTCTCTCTCCCTCTCACGCGAGAATTACTAGGGAAAATACAAGAGAATAATCCCACCATTCTTTATCATCTAAGAGTAGGAAGAAAGTCATAGAGGAGAAAATCAAAAGCTTCTAAGAGCTCCCAGGCGTGTAGATCTTCAAGGAGCAAGAAGGTGATCAAGTTTTGTATTTTTCGTTAAAAGTATTAAGCTAACAAGTCAAGGTAAAAAAACTATCTCTTGCTGGAATTTATTGTTTATGAATTTTTCTTAGACATATTCTTTGTCACGCCCCGACCCAACCCCACGCTAAAGGTTAAGTCTGGACCCGACAAATGGACAGAGTCTCCTCTGTACCGTAGACATACCACTCCATGTTAGCAATCATACGTTTATTATACCATTCCATGTTAGCAATTAAACATTCTTGAGGATTAAGGCCAACCATTTAACCATCTCATCACACCCAAGCATGCAACAAAACTAGAAGTAGGATTATAAGTTATAACATGCCATAGATACATATCTCACACTACAATCAACTTACAACTGAATAAACATATACATATGCCCAAAGGCTCCAAAATAGATCATAAAATTGTTAGGGATATGCCCTAATGCTATAGTTTGAGATGACCTTATTAGGGTTTAATAAGAATATTTTTACATGTTTTATACACAATGTTATTTGTAGGATGTTCATATTCTTCGCTTCAATATGAATATGTCCCTAATGCCTATCCGAGAAGAGAAATGTTCTAAAAGGGTTTAGGATATTTTGCATTTTCTCTTCGATATGATAAGAATTGAGAATCGATTCATAGCCCTTCAGATTATTCAACTGGGACTAGAATAATCGAGTACGGGTTATCATATGTTATTACCTTTGATTAACATAGTGATGTTAATGATAAAGGATGGCGTGCGAAATGCCAGAACAATATGATGATGTGGACTAATAAACATATGAGTGATCGTCTGTGTACGGACCATTCAATGTGACAATAAATAGTGAACTGCATGATTTCAGGTTAATAGTTTACTATTTAGTTGAGAATTGTGCAAATTAATCCTCAGACTTGAGAGATTACGGTTGGCGGTTATATAAGGGGCTAAATATTGCGTCAGGACAATGCTCGTCTTCCATAAGGTGGGTTACGGCCTTTCGCGTTTTAGTTTTGTGGTATGAATCGACAGGTAATTGTCGAGACAGGATCTGTTGACCTCCGGCATGAGGCGATGTCCTATGATATTTGAGATCGGTTGGAAAACGAGGAAGTCATTGGCCAAGGCGAGTATGAAGTGATAGAAAGGAGTTTTTCCATGGTAGTCATCTCTCGTTTCACTGATTCAGATTTATACATAGTATCGGATGTGGGCTTAACCATTTCATGGTCCTTTCCCGATCGGGGCACATTTGATAGAAGGATCGAACTGCACGCTAATTCTCAACGGGTAAATGGATTCATAAAAGACGTCGTCTTCATTATCGTTTACATTCTCATGGTACGTTCGTTGCTAGTGCGTCACTCATGAGCATGAGGGTATTTCGGTAAATGACAGAGACATTTCTGAAATATATAAGGAAATCTATCAGGTCCATCATCGGTACGCGATTATGAATCTAGAAGGTCACACACAAATAAGTATTATGAATAAATTCACCGGAAGCTCGTATTATGTGGTTGGTGGCTTTAAGGTGTTAAGAGTCATCAATGTTGGTATTTAGGCCAAAATTGTATATTTGGAAAGTTTTGGAGTCAAATTGTAATTGCCAAAACTTTTGGAGCCAAACTATAATTATTGAAAAGTTGTTTCAATATATTTATTCTAATAAAGATTAGAATGGGCAAAAATAATATATATATATATATATATAAAGGTGTTTATATATGTATATGTATAATGATAATGTAATTTGTGAAATGTCACGTCATCGTCTTAGTTGTCAAAAGGTTAATTGCAAATTAATGACTAGATAATTATATGTGGCATCTGCATCTAGAGATTGATGACTAGGATAGTCCATGTCATCAATCCTAGTCATTTGAATTTGAAATGAATTGATAGGATTCATTTTTGAATAAAGACAAAAGAATCTTGACCATTGCGTTTGTTGATAAAGCCTTTTTGACAAGTGTCAAGAGAGAGAATAAAGTTACCTTTGGATTGTAATTATTACAATCCTAGGATTTGCATGGCTTTTACTTTAGAAGGAAGCAATTTTGATTGGCCACCTATTAAAGTAATATTATATATATATATATATTTGAGTATATAATATATATTTAAAAAAAGATGACAAGCATTCTCCCTCCATCCACTTGCAATTTTCGGCCAAGGGAAGGAGAAGAGAAAAAGTTGTCATCTTGCCATCTAATGCTAATCATTAGGATCAAAAGGCTTGCATGGATTTTGATTAAAAGGTGATAATAATGATTGGTCACCTATGATGATGGATTATTATAATAAAAGATGATAGCATTTTTCTCTCACCTATAAGTCCTCTCATTCACACGACACACTCACCAACTAAGGACAAAACAACTTCATCTTTTTCCTTGCAAGTTTCGCCCATAGCCAAAAATACAAGAGAGAAGTTTTGTTTTGCTTGGTAACATACATACATAGTTTCAAAAGCTAGAAGATATACTAGCATACTTAATCTTCAGGCGGCAGTTGAGCTTTGGATACTTGGTGGGACTAACTAGGGCCTTCAAGTTAGAAGGGTTCAAAAGCTTGTCTTTCAACTTCACCTTCTCCAAAGTGATCTGTCACGCCCCAACTCGACCCCTCCTATAATCAGTCAGGACGCAACGGAATTTTGGCAGTATAACGACAGTAAATAGGATACCGAGGCTCTAATCCAACCTCACTAGAATATCATACATCAACACCATAAACCATACAACAAACAACTCCTCAATAAAATAACAACATAACCACATTACACCATAATCATTCTTTGTTATACGCCTCCGTTCCAACATAATACATGAACCTTAATATACATTTCAAAAATATATTGAACCAACCTAGCAACCTAATCATAAACAAAAGAAGGCTACTAAGTTAGCATCAACTAATTCATTAACTTTTCAACATCTCATACATTATAAACTACAAAGCATATAAAAGTCAACTAGGTTATTATACAAGATAGCAAAACAATACAACATCAAGGATAAAACTCCGGAACATAAGACTCATCCACGAAAGGCACATTTTCCTCTTTAGGAGGCACATACCCGTAGTCCTGCTCTACAACACCTGTAAGCATGCAATAATAGAGAGTGAGCTTATATAAAATAAGCCCAGTAAGGATCTGATAGATCTCGAACAGTATTTACTATACTCTTTGAAAATGATCCTTTGAGCAAGTAAACACACAATAACATCAATAATACTATCATCACATAAACTATAATGACCATTCAATAAAGGATACACTAGTTGGTGTAGCTCCAAACGCCATCACGATCATAACAGCCTTCTTGTGACTCCCATAAACTCACACACCTGAGGTACCTCAATAACCTCTCCCTCCATGACACCTCCGTCATGCGAGCTGGAGGTAGTCTCTGGTAGTCATGCCGTTATCAACCCGACAGCCCGATGTTGTCCAAGAGGTGGCACACACATACCAAAGACTCAGCAATAATAATAAACATCAATCATTCACAGGAAGACAACCTTTTCCATTCACTATCTCCCAGTTTATCAATCATCAATCAATAATCATATTATCATCATAATAACATCAATAATCAATTTAACAACAAATAACTAAGTTAGATGACAAAGTAGGCCATCCAACTGAACATGCGTTAAACACACAATCAAACCCTAGTTTACCCATCATCAACTCACAATTCAATTACTCAAACCACACCCAATCAACTAAAGGCATAATTTAACATTTTAAAGAAAGACAACCTAAACTTCAAATAATCATAATCTACATTTTACTAGTCCAAACCACTCCAAATCAGTTTCTATCACTCACCCAATCAATCAACTACATTAGCCCCCTCGGAAACTAACCAAAACACATCCAAATCATGCCCAACAACCCTAAAACCCTAATGTGTCATGGCTGAAATTTTTGGACTTTCACACGAACATCACAATCAAAAATTCGGCATTACAACAGCGCTACCACGTAATTATCAAACTTTTAGAAATCGACGGCAATCGATTTCAACCAATACAACTCAAGATATTCAAGAAATGGCAAATAACTCAACTTTAAATACCCAAAAATAAATAATTATGCTACAACGGTTCAAATCTCACAAGATTACATATAAATGATCCCTAGCATGCATGGAGCAATAATCTAACATCAAATTAATATTTTAACGGTTCAATAATCAATTCTACGCAAAAACATAAAAGATGAGTTTTGAGATCCAGAATTTTTCTCTCACCTTTGATGCGAAATAAGCCTAGATATGTGTGCAATGCGTGCCCAACAAGCGGAATCCAACTCGGCACGAAAATCTTCGGACAAAAACTAGCTTTTTCTTTGAAAATTTACTTTGAAAACCTTGAAATTTCTTTCTCTTTTTTCCTCTCCTTCCTCACGGCAATGTGTGTGCAAATGGGTGTGTTTTTGTGCTTTGCTTGTGTGTGTTGGTGATATATGCATAAAGGTCAACAACTTAAATGAAAGTCAAAGTTGAAATTAATTGATTTTTAGTGTTTTCTTGACTTTAAATTCATTTTTTTGATCACCATTGCTCAAAACAATTATACAACACCCAAGATAGCTCAAGTAGGTTATTTTTAGGTGACAAGAAGTTTTACATCCAAACAATTCTACCCGAGTCGGCTTAAAACTCAATTTTCGCAAAAGTCGGTGTAAAAACTCTAATAAATTCCTAAGCCGATTTAAAAACCGATTTCATCAAACACAGGTCTATTAAAGTCTGAGGACTAGGTCTAGAAGGGTTAAAAAGACCAGTTTCAAAATTTTAGCGGACGTGTTTCAAAAATACTATTCACTAAAAGTCGACGATAAAATTTCTGACTCCGTTTTTTATGAAAATTTCATGAATGCACATTTAGCATGTTCTAGGAGTATTAATATCAAAATTATCACATTCCAAGTTATATAGCACATAAATAGGTCAATTCACGCAAAACGAAACAGGATAGAAAAGTGGGGTTTCACATTCTCCCCCCCTTAAAGAAATTTCGTCTTCAAAATTCTTACTTGATATACTGAACAGATCTGGGTACTGCTGCTGTATCTGATCTTGTCTCTCCCAAGTAGCTTCCTCGATACTGTGATACTTCCACAACACCTTAACCATCGGAATTTTCTTCGACCTCAACTCTAGTTCCATCTGATCAAGAATACGAATCGGACGCTCGTCATAAGTCAGATTCTCACGAAGCTGTAATGGCTCTGGCTCAAGAATATGAGAAGGATTCGGATTATATTTTTGCAAATTAGACACGTGAAATACATCATGAACATTAGAGAAATTCTCCGGTAAAGCCAACTGATATGCCAACTTACCAACCCTGCCGGTAATCTCAAACGGCCCAACAAATCTCGGACTCAGCTTACCACTTTTATCATAACGAGCAAACCCCTTACGAGGAGACAATCTCAAGAAAACCCGATCTCCGACTGCAAACTCCAAGTCCCGATGACGCTTATCATCATAACTCTTGAATCTACTCTATGCCGTAAGCATTCTCTGCCTGATCAACTGAACATTCTCAATCTTCTCAAGAAGCTCTGGCATGATAGTCGGATCAATAGTCTTCATCTCCCATACCTCGTCCCAATATAAAGGTGAACGGCACTTACGACTGTAAAGAGCTGCGAAAGGTGCCATCCCAATAGTAGCTTGATAACTATTGTTATAGGCAAACTCGGCAAGTGGTAGATATTTCTCCCAGTTCTTCCCGAAGTCCAGAACACAAGCCCTAAGCATATCTTCCAGAATCTGAATAGTCCGCTCAGACTGACCGTCGGTCTGTGGATGTACGCGGTACTGAAGTTCAACTGAGTACCCAAGGTCTCCTGAAGTTTCTCCCACAAACGAGAAGTAAATCGAGGATCTCGATTTGAGACAATACTAGATGGAATCCCGTGAAGTCTAACAATCTGATCCAAATAAAGACCCGTCAACTTTGTAACCTCATTTCCCATCCTCATCGAAATAAAATGAGCTATCTTCGTCAAACGATCCACGACAACCCAAACTGCATCATTACCCCTCGGTGTTCTAGGCAAACTAGTGACGAAATCCATCGTAATATGCTCCCATTTCCACTCTGGTATAGCCAACGGCTGAAGTAACCCTGCAGGTCGTTGATGCTCGGCTTTCACCCTCTGACAAGTCAAACATCTAGATACAAACTGAGCAACCTCTCTCTTCATGTTATTCCACCAGTAATATTGCTTCAAATCTCGATACATCTTGGTTAAACCGGGATGAATAGTGTACTTAGAATTATGAGCTTCCTCCAAAATACCTCGCCTCAAGCCCGGTTCATCGGGAACACAAACCCTGTTCCAAAACTGAATAATACCGTCCTCATGCAGTTTAAAGTCAGACTGATCATCTGTGATCTGATCCTTGATCTTCTGAAGTTTATCGTCCAGTTGCTGAGCTTCTCTGATCTGAGACAGCAATAAAGGCTGAATACGGAGATGTGAACACATCACCCCAACCTGAGTCAACTCCGGTCTCCAATAAGTGAATTCCTCAAGAATCTCCAATTTCTTGACAGCTAAACAAGAGATACTCGTCTTACGACTAAGAGCATCTGCTACAGCATTTGCCTTGCCAGGCAGATAATTGATAGAACAATTATAATCTCCAAGAAGCTCCATCCACCTCCGCTGGCACATATTCAACTCCTTTTGTGAGAACAAGTACTTCAGACTCTTATGATCAGTGAAAATCTCAAACTTACTGCCCCACAGATAATGACGCCACTTCTTCAGTGCGAAGACAACTGCTGCCAACTCAAGATCATGAGTCGGATAATTCACCTCATAAGGCTTCAACTTCCTGGAAGCATAGGCAATAACTCGGCCATCTTACATAAGAACACATCCCAAGCCCTCCTTGGATGCATCGCTGTAAATAACCATATTATCGGTTCCTTCTGGTGAAGCAAGTACTGGAGCGGTAGTCAACCTCTTTTTCAACTCCTGAAACCCACTCTCACACTTCTCATCCCAATTAAAGATAGTTCGTTTCTGAGTTAACTTAGAAAGTGGCCCAGCAATCTTCGAGAAGTCATTTACAAACCTACGATAATAACCCGACAAGCCAAGAAAGCTACGGACCTCAGAAACATTCACTGGCTGTTTCCAAGACATCACTACTTCAATCTTAGTGGGATCTACAGATATACTGCTCTGTGTAATAACATGACCAATAAAAGATATGCGTTGCATCCAAAATTCACATTTGTTGAACTTGGCAAACAACTGATGCTCCTGCAGTTTCTGTAAGACAAGCCGTAGATGTTGCTCATGCTCCGATTCAGATTTAGAATAGACCAAGATATCATCAATAAAGATTACCACGAACTGGTCTAAATACGACTGAAAAACCCGATGCATAAGATCCATGAATGCTGCCGGTGCATTAGTTAATCCAAAGGGCATAATAACAAACTCATACTGCCTGTACCAAGTCCTGAAGGCAGACTTCAGAACATCCTCCGTACGAATCCGAAGCTGATAATACCCCTGCCTCAAATCAAATTTAGAGTAGACTTTGGCTCCCTAAAGTTTATCAAACAACTCGTCAATCAGTGGCAAATGATATTTATTCTTGATGGTCACCTGATTCAAACCACGGTAATCAATACACAATCTCAATGTACCATCCTTCTTCTTCACAAATAAAACAGGAGCTCCCCAAGGTGAAGAACTCTACTGAATAAATCCCTTCTCCAATAACTCCTGTAACTAAGTTTTCAACTCCTTCAACTCAGCTGGTGCCATCCGATACACTGATTTAGAAATAGGTTGAGTACCGAGAACAAGATTGATCACAAACTCTACATCTCTCTCTGGCGGTAACCTTGGCAACTCCTCGAGAAATACATTGGGATATTCCCGAATAATAGGGACTTCCTCCAACTGTAGCTTATCAGATGGCTTGTTGATCAAATAAGTTAGATAATCCAAACACCCCTTACTCACCAACTTAACAGCTTTAGTTGCTGAGATAACAAAGCTCATCTTAGCACCCCGGTTCCCTGCTACCTCTACTACTTGCTGATCTGGCAAACGAAACTGTACTACCTTGGTTCTACAGTTTAACTGGGCATCATACTTAGAAAGCCAATCCATACCCAAGATAACATCATACCCTCGGATAGGAAATAAGATAAGGTCCGAAGGAAAACTATGCCCCTTAACATGTATTTTACAATCCTTACATACTAAGCCAGTCACATACTTATCAGTCAAAGAGGTACTAATCTCAATCACATAAGACAATTTTTCAAGTTGCATATTAACACGTTGCACACAAGCAGAAGTAATGAAAGAATGCGTAGCACCAGAATCAATCAACACTTTAACAAGTTGATCAAGTATAAGGAAGTTATCTTCCACCACTGTAGTCTCCTTAAGCATCTCCTCCAAATCAACTGTGTAGGCCCGAGCCTGAACCCGCTGCTGCTAAGGTGCACTGACCGCAGGTCGGCCCTGATAACCCTGAGTCGCTGTCCGACCCTCAGTCCTCGAATATCTAGGGCAATCCCTCGCCCTGTGCTGATTGCTGTCGTATCCTAAACACGTCCCTGCCTTCACTCTGCAATCGGCCTCCACATGCCCCGTGTGCTTGTAGTGTGTACACTGCGGTGATGATGCACTAACACTGCCCCTGGAAGAACAAGAAGCTGAAGAAACAGCTGAACCAGCCTGCTGCTGAGGCCTTACCAAACTAGGCCTGTACTGACCCTGAGACTGGGCTGGCCTAAACTGGGACTGAACCTGATATGACCCCTGCTGAAACTGAGGCCAATAATAACTCTGCTGTCCCTGTGGCCTAAAAGAACCCTGCTGAGCTGGTGGCTTGTACACAACCTACTGTACGGGAGGCCTATACATGCTCTGCTGAAACTGCAGCTGATACGGCCTCTTACTAGGCTGACTAGACACAAGCTGATCCCCCTTTCTATTTTCTAACCTAGAAGCTGCATCAAAAGCCTCAGTGAATATATCATATCGATTCAGAGCCATCGCATCCTGAATCTCGGGCCTCAAGCCCAACATAAATCTACGAGTCCTCCGCTTCTCATCAGCCACATACTCTGGTACATACCGGGACAATCGAGTAAAGGTGGCCTCATACTGAGCCACTGAGGCATCCCCTTGAATCAGAGATAGAAACTCAGCCTCTCTCCTCTCCCGTGCAATCCTCGGGACATACTTCTCCCGAAAAGCTCTCAAGAAGGTATCCCAGGCATAAAGAACACCCCGAGTCTCCCAGCTAGCTCTTACTGTGCGCCACTATTCCTCTGCCTCATCATCAAACAAATATACAACAAAAGTAACCTTTCGCTCATCGGTGTAATCAAGAGGATCATAAATCTTTTCTACCTTATTAATCCACGCTTCAGCCTTCCGATCATCGGGTTCCCCCTGAAATCTAGATGGATGATACCCTAAGAACTCTTTCAGGGTACCACGCCCGTGGTTTCCACCCTGCACATTCAATAGCTCAACCTGCAAAGCCTAAGTCTGGGCAGCCTGCCCTGCTAACAACTGTGCATGTCCGGCCACTAACTCAGCAATCCTATCTATAGCTGTCCCCAAACGATCATCACCCCTATCACGGCCCGGTGCCGCATTACCAGCAGTCTCATCTACTACCTCGGGCCTACCTCTGGTCCTTGGTCTACCGGCCATTCTACTAATCAAAGAGTTAGCACAAGTTATAGCACGTAAACAGGTTATAAACAACTATTAACACATAAACAACAAACTCATATAAAACACATAAACAAATTGATCACATAATCACATAAGCACTAAATCACATAATTACTTAATCACTTAAACATTTAATCATTTAATCATATTAATACATAGTTCACTTTTCTTTCTTTTCATACATATGCTAAGACCATTACCCAAATTCCGAGAATACCCCGGCTGACATCTAAACATGCGCTCTGATACCACTTAAATGTCACGCCCCAACTCGACCCCTCCTATAATCAGTCAGGACGCAACGGAATTTCAGCAGTATAATGACAGTAAATAGGATACCGAGGCTCTAATCCAACCTCACTAGAATATCATACATCAATACCATAAACCATACAACAAACAACTCCTCAATAAAATAACAACATAACCACATTACACCATAATCATTCTTTGTTATACGCCTCCATTCCAACATAATACATGAACCTTAATATACATTTCAAAAATATATTGAACCAACCTAGCAACCTAATCATAAACAAAAGAAGGCTACTAAGTTAGCATCAACTAATTCATTAACTTTTCAACATCTCATACATTATAAACTACAAAGCATATAAAAGTCAACTAAGTTATTATACAAGATAGCAAAACAATACAACATCAAGGATAAGACTCCGGAACGTAAGAGTCATCCACGAAAGGCACATTTTCCTCTTCAGGAGGCACGTACCCGTAGTCCTGCTCTACAACACCTGTAAGCATGCAATAATAGAGAATGGGCTTATATAAAATAAGCCCAGTGAGGATCCGATAGATCTCGAACAGTATTTACTATACTCCTTGAAAATGATCCTTTGAGCAAGTAAACACACAATAACATCAATAATACTATCATCACATAAACTATAATGACCATTCAATAAAGGATACACTAGTTGGTGTAGCTCCAGACTCCCATAAACTCACACACCCGAGGTACCTCAATAACCTCCCCTCCATGACACCTCCGTCATGCGAGCTGGAGGTAGTCTCTGGTAGTCATGCCGTTATCAACTCGATAGCCCGATGCTACCCAAGAGGTAGCACACACATACCAAAGACTCAGCAATAATAATAAACATCAATCATTCACAGGAGGACAACCTTTTCCGTGCACTAACTCCCGGTTCATCAATCATCAATCAATAATCAATCAATAATCATATTATCATCATAATAACATCAATAATCAATTTAACAACAAATAACTAAGTTAGATGACAAAGTAGGCATCCAACCGAACATGCGTTAAACACACAATCAAACCCTAGTTTACCCATCATCAACTCATAATTCAATCACTCAAACCACACCCAATCAACTAAAGGCATAAATTAACATTTTAAAGAAAGACAACCTAAACTTCAAATAATCATAACCTACATTCTACTAGTCCAAACCACTCCAAATCAGTTTCTATCACTCACCCAATCAATCAACTACATTATCCCCCTCGGAAACCAACCAAAACACATCCAAATCATGCCCAACAACCCTAAAACCCTAATGCGTCATAGCTGAAATTTTCGGACTTTCACACGGACATCACAATCGAAAATTCGGCATTACAACAGCGCTACCACGTAATTATCAAACTTTTAGAAATCAACAACAATCAATTTCAACCAATACAACTCAAGATAATCAAGAAATAGCAAATAACTCAACTTTAAATACCCGAAAATAAATAATTATGCTACAACGGTTCAAATCTCGCAAGATTACATATAAATGATCCCTAGCATGCATGGAGCAATAATCTAACATCAAATTAATATTTTAACGGTTCAATAATCAATTATGCGCAAAAACTTAAAAGATGAGTTTTGAGATCCATAATTTTTCTCTCACCTTTGATGCGAAATAAGCCTAGATATGCATGCTGTACCCAACAAGCGGAATCCAACTCGCCACGAAAATCTACGGACAAAAACTAGCTTTTTCTTTGAAAATTTGCTTTGAAAACCTTGAAATTTCTTTCTCTTTTTTCCTCTCCTTCCTCAAGGCAATGTGTGTGCAAATGGGTGTGTTTTTGTGCTTTTCTTGTGTGTGTTGGTGATATATGCATAAAGGTCAACAACTTAAATGAAAGTCAAAGTTGAAATTAATTAATTTTTAGTGTTTTCTTGACTTTAAATTCATTTTTTTTATCACCATTGCTCAAAACAATTATACAACACCCAAGATAGCTCAAGTAGGTTATTTTTAGGTGACAAGAAGTTTTACATCCAAACAATTCTACCCGAATCGGCTTAAAACTCGATTTTCGCAAAAGTCGGTGTAAAAATCCTAATAAATTTTTAAGCCGATTTAAAAACCGATTTCATCAAACACAGGTCTATTAAAGTCCGAGGACTAGGTCTATAAGGGTTAAAAAGACCAGTTTCAAAATTTTAGCGGACGTGTTTAAAAAATACTATTCACTAAAAGTCAACGATAAAATTTCTGACTCCGTTTTTTATGAAAATTTCATGAATGCACATTTAGCATGTTCTAGGAGTATTAATATCAAAATTATCACATTCCAAGTCATATAGCACATAAACAGGTCAATTCACGCAAAACAAGATAAAGCATACAAAACGAGACAAGATAGAAAAGTGGGGTTTCACATGATCTACAAGTGAGGTATACCTATGAACCTCTTTATTTCTATATGTATTGTTGATGAACAATGGATATAATAGAAAGTTAGCATGTTAATCCTTTGTAACAAAACTTGTAAAATTTTTGTTGATAGCCTATGAAGTTTCAGCTATACCTAGGTATCCATGCACAACTTTTTTTATCTTGAATCCAACTTATGATTATGTTATGACATGATATCTTATGTTGGCTAGTACTTTCAAAAATAACACAAGCAAAGTCTTCACACAAATAGCAAGAACACAGCCACCTCAAGCACAAAGCACACAGCAACTAAGGCAACTGCTCTGCCTGCACCTCTTGCTCCTCACCCTCAACTAAATCGAGTTGGGGTGCAACCTCAGCACCTCCTGAAACATGTTAGCAAGGTATGAGCAACCACAATTTTCTAGTAAGGGATAAAGTCTACCGGGGTGTGCAATGCAACAGTTAATACACAAAAAGCAATTAAACGACACAAGAGCACTGTAGATGACAAGTTACTACACATTAAAAAGGATACAATTCACTTTAACCCCAACACTCCAAACTTCTCTTTATCATTGATCACGAACCATGAACCTCGATCCACGAACTCGATTAATGTGCCGGTATAACCCCAATCACTCCAGTGGGTATACTTTGGATGTACCCCGATAAACCTACGACCCAACACCCCCTAGCAATCTCCGGACCAGGCGAGTGAGGGACTAGAGCACAGAGATCAAATATCCACTGGCAAGCCCGCTGCTGCCCAACCGATATTCAATACATCCGCCCCTGACACTATGGTTGCGCAACCACTATGCAATGCACTTTAACAAATGACAATTATAATAACATTGTAAAGCAATAACACTTATGAGGGACAACAAAGTAGGTTGCAATAACCCTACAGGTCTCTGATGCTCAGCTTTAACTTTCTGACATGTAAGGCATCTAGCAACATAGTCCGCAATCTATCTCTTCATGTTGTTCCACCATAAGTTCTGTTTCAAATCCCTATACATTTTGGTACTGCCTAGATGGATAGTATATCTAGAACTGTGAGCCTCTACAAGTATTTCTTTCTTTAAGCTTGGCTCATTCAGAATACAAATTCTACCTTTGAATTTAAGAATGCCATCATCATGCAGTTTGAAATCTGACTCTCCCCCTTTAGACTTTTCTAGGACTTTCAACAATTGCGGATCAGTCTATTGAACTTCTCTAATCCTGGATAATAAAGAAGATTGTATCTGCAAACTTGCAAATTGAATACCATAATTTGAAGTTTTGGGCTTCCATAAACATAATTCGTCCATGAATTCCCAATTTTTGATAATCAGGCTAGCAACTATAGCCTTTCGGCTCAAAGCATCAGCAACAATATTGGCCTTGCCTGGTAGATAATTAATAGTGCAATTACAGTCCTCAAGTAACTCCAGCCAACGTCTCCGCCTCATGTTCAATTCTTTCTGTGAAAACAGATATTTCAGGCTTTTATTATTTGTAAAGATTTTGAATTTGTTGCCCCAGAGATAATGACGCCATTTCTTTAGTGCAAAGATAATAGCCGCAAGCTCAAGATCGTGCATCGGATAGTTAAGTTCATAGGGTTTCAGTTTTCTGGAGGCATAAGCAATAACTTTTCCATTCTGCATCAATACACAGCCCAAACCTTCTTTAGAAGCATCACTATAGATTACCAGATTATCAGTACACTCAGGTAAAGCAAGAATAGGAGTCGTGGTTAACCTTTTCTTCAATTCCTGGAAGCTAGCCTTATATTTCTCATTCCAATCAAACACAGTTTTCTTCTGAGTAAGCTGAGTCAAAGGTCCAGCAATTTTAGAGAAATCCTTGACAAATCTTCTATAATAACCAGCTAAACCCAGAAAATTACGGATGTTTGTAGTAGTCTCAGGCTATTTCCAAGCTAATATAACCTCAATCTTCACTGGATTAACAGAAATACCATCATGTGAGATAATATGACCGAGAAAAGCAGCTTACCTTAACCAGAACTCACATTTGCTGAATTTTGAAAATAATTTATGCTCTTGAAGAGTCTGTAATACAATCATCAGATGTTGTTCATGCTCAGCCTCAAATTTAGAATACACAAGAATATCATCAATAAAAATAACCACAAATTGGTCCAGATATGGACGGAATACCCTCTGCATTAAATCCATGAATGCGGCGGGAGCATTAGTCAAACCAAACGGCAGAACAACAAACTCATAATGACCATAACGAGTTCTGAAAGCAGTTTTAAGTACATCATCTTTCTTGATCCTCAACTGATAATAACCGTGCCACATATCAAATTTAGAAAATACCCTGGCACCTTGCAACTGATCAAATAACTCTTCAATTAAAGGCAACAGATATTTGTTTTTGATAGTCACCTGATTGAGACCCCAATAATCAATACACAAGCGAAGATATCCATCTTTCTTTTTAACAAATAAGACTGGTGCACCCCAAGGTGAAGAACTCGGGTGAATGAATCCTTTCTCAAGTAAGACCTGCAACTGAACTTTCAATTCCTGCAACTCAGGCGGAGCCATTCTATACGGAGTCCTAGAGATAGGTGTAGTCCCCGATAATAAGTCAATCACAAACTCTATCTCTCTATCAGGCGGCAACCCAAGTAACTCTTCAGGAAATACCCCTGGAAACTCACTCATAATTGGTACCTCATTCAGTTTTAGTTTATCTATAGGTTGATTAATCAAATAAGCCAAATAAGGATCATAACATTTACTCAGCATTTTAGTCGCCTTAATAGAAGAAATTATACGAGTACCCGTAGACTTACGACTACCAACAATCTCAATTACGGGTTGATTAGGCATTTCTAACTTTACAATTTTTCTTCTACAATCTAGATAAGCATAATATTCACCCAACCAGTCCATACCCAGAATTATTTCAAAGTCCTTAAAAGACAAGATAATCAAATCAACAGGAAGGACTCGACCCCTAATACACAATTCACAGGCTTTACACACAGATTCAGTGAAATTTTAGTGCCCATAGGTGAACCTCCCTCAATTTTATAAGGCAGTTTATCAATTTTCAATGCAGAAGATTGTGCGTACATAGGTGTGATAAATGAGTGTGTAGCCTCGGAATCAATTAAAACTGTAACTGATTTATTATTGAGAACAAAAGTACCTTCAACAACTGCAGTCGTATCAGGAAGCTCTTCTGCATCTAAGACAAATACTCAGGCCTGCCCCCGTGGTGCTGATGTTGCAGCTGGTGCCCTAGTCTGAGTACCATGTCCAAATGTCTAACCCCTGGTGTTCTTGAATTTCAAGCAGTCCTTAATCCTGTCCTAGTCACTCCTGCAACCAGTACACTTGTTCAATTTTCCCCAACAATTCTCCTAAGTATGGCCCTGATGCTGACAGAAGCTGCACTACTGGTGAGGTCTTGTAACAGTGTCTCCCGTAAGAGCTCTGTAAAAAGAGGTAGTTGAACTACCCTACTAAGATCGTGCTACATCTAGACGAGACTGTCCCTGATTCTGACTCTGAACTGGTCGTGGCTGAGTCTGAGTAGGCCCGGTATAACTCTGAGTCTGTCTCGGCTGTTGACTCTAACCAACTGAAACAGTTTGCCTCTGAAATCCCTGACTTTGAGTCTGATGTGGTTGTTTACTGGGCTGACTCGGTTCCCAAATAGATCTGCTTTGCGTTTCTCATATCTAGCAGCTATCCTGACTGCTGCTGCATAAGTGGGGTAATCCTGGGTAGACAGATTCAATGAAATATCGGGCCTTAGCCCCATAATAAACTTCTGGATCCTTTTACTCTCCGACTGTACTAAGGCTGGCACATAACGGGACAAGCAGGTGAAAGTAGCGTCATACTGATCAACTGACATGTTGCCCTGTTTCAGATTAATGAACTCTTGCTCTCGTCTTTCAATAACTGTCTCAGTAATGAATTTTTCCCGAAACTCTCTGACAAACTCATCCCATGTCTGCGGTACTGCCTCAGCCTCTCATCTAGATTTTACGGTATACCACCACTACTCCGCATCTCCCTCGAACAGAAACTCAGCGCAAGCAACCCTCCTCCCATCAGTATACTCGAGCCCAGTAAGAATTTTCTCCACTTTATTCAGCCATTGCTCAGCAAACATATCATCGGGCTCTCCAAGGAAGCTAGACGAACCCCGATGCAATAATTTCTCAAGGTAGTTACCACTAACCCCTCAACTCTACCTTGACCCTGACCCAGATTACCTGCGGGCACAAAACCTCCCTGCCTCTGCAATACTTGTGCAATCTGACCTATGGCAGCAGTCAACTGAGTATTAATAGTCTGTTGGTCTACTTCTTCTTCCTCGGCATTTTGATTTCTGGTCTGACGGCGGGGCCCCATTCTGAATAACTAGAATGCAAAGTATTATGACAGGCATATATATATAATTCGCAAGTAAATCACATAAGGAGAAGTTCAAATAAGTCCTCGTAATATTACATATAAGGTCACACAAACATTTTATACACAAAAGATACAAATAAAATACTTAGTCATACTTTCCATTCTAAATCTTCACTTTATTCAATAACCCTTAAAAGACCTTTCACATTTCCATTTCCCTGCTAGCATGTTCATTATCAAGTCAATCTTTCACTTAGCCAATCAAAGAGTCACTGATTCATACAATCACACGATCACATAATAGACCTCTACCCACAGACCGAGAAATCTATCTCGGCTCAAGTATTCTATAAGCTCTAATACTATCTAAATGTCACGCCCCGACCCAACCCTACACTAAAGGTTAAGTCTGGACCCGAAAAACGGACAGAGTCTCCTCTGTACCGTGGACATTCTGAAAACTTGAAAACATTCAATAAAGCCACAAAACCAACTAGAACACCAATTCTAACTAAATCCCAGCTTTAAGGTCATCCGAGCCTTAAGCAATACAAGACAGTATAAATACATACAAGTATGCAAACAACAACCATAGAATCTTTATCTTACATACGCTTATCATACCACTCCATGTTAGCAATTAAACATTCTTGAGGGTTAAGGCCAACTGTTTAACCATCTTATCACACCCAAGCATACAACAAAACTAGAAGCAGGATTATAAGTTATTACATGTCATAGATACATATCTCACACTACAATCAACTTACAACTGAATAAACATATACATATGCCCAAAGGCTCCAAAATAGATCATAAAATAACACAAGCAAAGTCTTCACACAAACAGCAAGAACACAACCACATCAAGCACAAAGCACACAGCAACTAAGGCAACTACTCTGCTTGTACCTCCTGCTCCTCACCCTCAACTAAATCAAGATGGGGTTCAACCTCAGCACCTCTTGAAACATGTTAGTAAGGTATGAGCAACCACAATTGCCCAATGAGGGATAAAGTCTACTGGGGAGTGAATGCAACAGTTAATACAAAGAAAGAAATTAAACAACAAAAAAGCACTGTAGATGAAAAGTTACCACACATTAAAAATGATACAATTCACTTTAACCCCAACACTCCAAACTTCTCTTTATCTTCGATCACGAACCATGAACATCGATCTACGAACCTCGATCAATATGCCTGCATAACCCCAATCACTCTAGTGGGTGTACTCCAGATGTACCCCGATAAACCTACGACCCAACACCCCCTAGAAATCTCTGAACTAGGCGAGTGAGGGACTAGAGCACGGAGATCGAATATCCACTAGCAAGCCCACTGTCGCCCAGTCGATATTCAATACATCCGCCCCTAACACTATAGTTGTGCAACTACTATGCAATGCACTTTAACAAATGACAATTATAATAACATTGTAAAGCAATAACACTTATGAGGGACAACAAAGTAGGTTGCCCTCGGAAACAGTTAAAATATAAACAATAATACGAAATCAACTAAATGAACATAAAGGGGTAATTTTTAAACTTTACATAAAACATTACTAAAAGCTCACAATTAACTTAAAAGTGCATCTAACCACATTATAACTAGTTACAAGGCATTAGATGTGTAAAACAATCCATTTTCCACATTATCCCCTTTGTATCTTAAGCCATTTGTCTTCCAAACAAAATTTAATGTTCTAAATTTGCGGAGAAGCTATACTATACTTCTACATATCCTTTATGGCACTCCCATGACCCTCGAAACTATCCAATTATCCACAATTACCCTAAAAGCCCCGATTGCCCCTTTGTGAGTTTGTACTACATGTACCATAACCGGAGCTCAACCGGAAGTTAGAGAAGCATATCTAGCACCTATATAGTCTAAGAACACTAAATGTGATGGCCAAATTAACCCGGATTTGCATTAATCCGAAACCCCTTTTAAAAAGTCGCATATTTCATGATTTAGCCAAGTTTCGAGCAATTCAACCTCACGAGGCTATTAATCTATCTTTATTAACATCTAACGCACCTACTAGAAGCAATGAATCGAGCTATAACGCGTAATTCCATAAAACCCTAGAATTTCGTCACTATTTACACCCTAAAATCAAACCATCGAATTTAACCGTTTAAAAAGAGAAACAATGGCATAAACTTGGTCTCTACATCATATATACATCATATAATATCATATTTAAGCATACCATAATTATTTACTAGCAAATCAAAAAAGTTGTAACATTTTGAAAATGCAAAATACACATGCAAATCCCTCACCAATAAACGTAAAAGCTTGTAGGATGCTAGCAAACACTCTAAATCACTTGCACCTAGCTTGGCTTGGCTTGAAATGGAGAATTGAAGAGCCAAAAATCTCCTCTTTGCTTCCATAGGGCTGTCGGGATTGGCACTGTTCACCCCTCTTTTATTTTATTTTTTCTAAGTCATTTATGAGCTAATGTGTGTGTGTCGAGTATATAATATAAGTTATGTTAGGTCTTGTGTGTGTGTGTTGACCATAAAGGTGAGTCAAGCTAGCTTAAATTAAGTCTAAATGTGCAATTATATGTTAGCTTGCTAAAATATAAAGTTAGACTGCGTAATACTATTCACTAGATCAAATAAAACATTTTCTAAACAGATGCTCTCAACACTAATCGCTCAAATGCACATTTTTCTCATTGCTAAAATAATTAATATGATTTAAGAAAAAATGCTAATTTGAAGAAAATAGGTAGTTGAAAAATGTGATGAATAATAACCAAAGAAGTAATAATTAGTTGCACAGTAAAGATGCACAATTAGTGGATGCAACAGTTAAAAGGTGTACAGTAAAGATCTCGAGCATCACATTCTTAGTGTTCTTGCAATTATTCATCTTTGAACTTGGGGTTTTATCATAGATAAGCATGCTATTAAGTTTCCGCTATGTTTATATGCTTTAAAATTTTTAAACACCATAGTATATCTAGGTAGCATGCATTTTCATGAAGAGCAACCAAGGCAAACAATACTCTAATGGAACTATGTTTCACAATTAGAGAGGACACTTCATTTAAGTCAACACCGTCTTTTTCAGTATAACCTTTGTCTATCAGATGAGTCTTGTATCATGGTTCTTCAACCTCTAGAGTATCTTTGGTTTTTTGAGAACCCATTTTCACCCAATAATACGTTATTCCTTAGGCAATTTGACAAGCTCCCAAGTCTCATTCTTTTAAAGATACTCAATCTCTTCACTCATGGCACTTATCTATTGAGATGTATCTATACCAGATATGGCCTCTTTGTAGGAACTTGGTTCATGCGCCTTAATTGTCTCTACAACTGACAATGCATAAGCAACTATATTAGCATATCCATACCGTTGGGATTGGTATGTCCTAAAGACCACTAGCACGTGATATTTTAGATATAATAGATATATATTGTAATTTATTAGTTTTAATGAAAGCATGCTTCTTTATTCTCTCTGTTATATTTTTGTGTATATTCTATAAAGGTATTTGATTCAAGTGAATGACTTAGGTGCACAGTGCCCGGGTATAGAAAGTCTAAGTCATTACACTTGTATCTAGATTCTATTCATAACCGTATGATAGAGCCGGGCACTTTATTAGGATAATGTTATAGTGAGATAGTCTCCTATATAAGGTAACCTGCCTTAGTCATTGATAGGTTTTTGGGATTATCTCACTAGTGTGTGTGTTACACATTGAACAAACCATTTAGGTATGATCTCTCAATAGGTACTATCAAAGATAGAGATCAAATATATCTTATGCTACTAAGTGGCTAGTGCTCTTAATCTTGAAAATATGTGAATAAACTGATGAAATCAAATTTATATGCTTTGATACACTATGGATGAGACCTCGGTAGTGGGTCAACAAATTTTGTGCTGGGCATATGAGTATGATTAGTTGGAACGTACGTATACCATATAGAATCTATGACATCATAAGATGGAGTAGTCATTCCCTTGTGATAATCCAAAAGATCATCTAAGTTTGAGCTCAGTGGTATATCACAGTTATATTGGATATTTGACTTGAGGATCGCTCCCTAGATCAAGTGTTCCATATCCTGATGATGGTTATTTTATGGATTAGATATCTAAAGGATAAGATGCAATCAAGAAAGAGAAAGTACAGGTTAAAAGTCTTTATTGATTGTAAGTGTTACATAGAATGGCATTTTGGTCATCGTACGTAATATGACAAGATTTTGTGGATAACAATATTCATCTTAGAGTGTAGTCATAACGTTTTAATAGAATAAGTTAAGATTGAAAGAACAAAATGTACTATGGAGTTGACATGGGCATTTTGGTTTTTTCAGTAGCTAGTCTGTCTATGTCTTTTGGTCCCTCTTCTAGCCTACTTCCTATTTAGTGCTAATAATTTATTTTGGTAGTTTATCATGTGTCTAGGAATTTCTAAATAACGAGTCCTAATGCAACTAAGAGTGTAAATTAGGAATGAATTCCATTTTGGTGATAGGGTTCCTAATTAGATACTTGAGCTCATTATGGAATCTTGCTAAAATTAATTTAACAACTTGCTGCAAAAAAAAGAGGAGCTAGGCATGTGGAACAGTGAGGTAGTGTGTGGAGATTTTTAGAAGGATAAGAGAGTGGATAACTTTAGACTACATTAGCTCTAGATGCATTAGAGTGTCCAAATACATTCCTGACAGAATTGTGGCACTTTTCCTTCTTCTTTTTGGATTCTACTTTAAGTCCACTCTACATCTATATAAAGGAATCTATCCATCACCTCACATGCACTCACTCACACGTCCAAGATAGGAAAAAAATAAATCTCCATCTTCCTTTCTCTTCCACACGTAGGAACATAGGAAAAATACAAGGATTGAATCCCACCATTCAATCAAGCACTATTCAGTAAGGAAGAAAGTTATAGAAGAGAAGATCATTGGGTGATCCTTCTTCGGGCGTGTAAAGTTCTTCTCAAACAAGTGTTTTTTTTTGTTTTTGTTAAGATTTAAGCTAACGAATCTAGATAATAAATTCAACAGTTGTTAGATTTTGATCTTTACATGATTATGATAAATATGCAGTTTCTTATTTGTGCAATTTTTCTTTGAAAATTATGTAGGATTTGATCCTAGATATACATGCTATTAGTTTTCGCTGCATTATAAAAGTTTTTAAACTTAGTATTATCTATGTAGTATGCACCTTCACATACCTCTGAGGTTCTCTGATTTGTCTCATCTGCCTCCCAATAGAAATATTATATTTTTTTCCTCAGGTACAACTTCCTTATGTACCTCATTTTGCTGAGTCGACTGGATTGGACTACTACTACTACATCGAACATTTGTAGCATCATCCTGTAGTTCCACTTGCTCTTTGACACCGTTGTCTAAATCAGCTTCTATCTTCTCCTTTTTCCTAGTCTAGTGAAACAGACTCATGAAATGTGTCATCTTTGCTGGTAGAAAACCTGGAGTCTTCTTATCTATGCACAACAAAAAGTAACCTTTCACTCCAGATGCATAACCTACGAATATGCATTTCATTGCCCTCGGCTCAAGCTTGCCATCCTTCACTTACACATATGTAGGACAACCAATCACCCTCAACTGAGAGTATGCAACATGTTTACCAGACCATAACTTGATGGGAGTATTCAACCCAATAGTTGTGGATGGAGACCGACTTACCAAGTAGTATGTTGTACTAACTGTTCAGCCCAAAAGTCTTGACTCAACCCAGCATGAAAAAGTATGCATCAAGCTCTTTCCAAAAGAATTTGTTCATGTGTTTTGCGACAACATTATATTGTGGTGTTCCCGTGCATATGCGGTGTCCCACGACGCCTTATTTTGCGTGGAACCCATCATATTCTTTATTACAATATTATAACCCATTGTCAGTCCTAAGACACTTGTTTTGTTTACCAGTCTGCTTCTGGATCAATATTTTCTACTAGATAAATGTTGAAAATGCTTCATCCTTTGCTTTTAGAAAATACACCTAAACCATCCGAGAAAATGCATCAATAATGTGATGAAATACCTTGCACCATCTTTTCAAAGAACTTTGTCATAACCCAAAAAATCAGAATGAATGTAGTCAACTGTACATTTGGTTGTGTCTATTGCCTTACTGAACTTCACTCTGGTTTTCTTTCCTAAGATACAATGCTGGCAGAAATCGAGCTTTCCTGTCTTTTTTCCACAAAGAAAATCCCGTTGCTAAGCTTTGTCAATCCTCTCTTGCTCATGTGGCCCAATCTCATATGCCACAACTGTGTAGCGTCATCGTCACTGGTCTCAAATGTAACAGCTGCAACACTTGTGACTATACTTCCTTAAAGAACATATAGTCCACTTGTCAAGTTTCCTTTCAAGAGAACAATGGAACCCTTCGTCACCTTAAAAACTCCATTCTCACTATGAAATTTGAACCTGTGAGAATCTTGATGGCCAGCCAAGAGAAATTAGATTCTTCTTTAGCTCCGGGATATGCCAACACTCAAGAGATCTAGTAATATCATCAAACATCTTGATATTCACAATGCTAGTTCCATCCACCTCTAGTGTAAGGTCATTCATTACCTAGAAAGACTTTCTCACTTTTTGCAGAATAAGTAGAAAACCAATCTCTCCTAGGACACATGTGAAATGTGGCACTTAAGTCAAAAATCTATTGGTTTTGCCATTGTCCTATACTAACAGACAACATCACCTGCACTACTAGAACTCTTTTCATCAGAATTAATACTGCCCACTGCATTTGCTAAACTCCAATCATTTAAGCCTTATTTCTCTTTTCACAATTATTTCTAATGCAACCTTGTACTTTACGCTCATAATAGTGGACATGCTTCCCATTTGACTTTCCCTTTTTTTCTTTCCAAAAGACCCCTCTCTATTTTGTGTTCTTCCTCTACCCATGAAATCCTCCCTATGGACTTCATCTCTATTGCCCAGGAAATATTTTCGAAGGTCTTTGAATTGAAGTGAAGAATTCACATCATCCAAACTAATTTTATATCTAGCATACAATAGAGTATCCACGAAATTTGAATATGAGCACTAGCGGAGCTACATAATGGACAGGGCATGCGTATGCACCCCCTAGCCCACCCCTCACTTAGTGATGGGTATATATATAATTTCATTTTTTTTATAAAAAAAGAAATACATATACAAGCATTTCTTATTTTGCCAACCACAAAGCCCCAAGTCATATTTTGCATTCACCATTTGGGTCTTCAATATTCATCATCATCGACAACAGCCAATAACCATACTACCAGGTCTATTGGTCCACAAGTCATAACCACAAAGTCCAAGCGGCAAGCCCCAAGCTGATGATCAAATTGCTTATAACTATAGTCTTTTTATTTGAAATTACTTATAATTTATTTTTATGTAATTTCTAGGTTTGATCAAATTAATGTTTAAATTCACTTTTTGATTAGGTTGTTTCTCAGATTTCTTTTTATGTTAAATGTACATCAATTAAAAAAAAATTATTTGTGTAAGCTCTACATATTAATTATATTCTTTTTCGTATAAAATTATTTATGCTTTCGATTTATTTAGTGTTTGGATGGATGACATGAACAAAAATTGAAACTTTTAGATTTGTGTGTGCCCTACACATAATTGTATTCATAAACAGTCTTTTTTATATGAAATTATTGATATATAATATTTTATGTGTTTATTTTAATTAACCTAATTATTATTCTTATATGTAGGTTATTGGTTATTGGATTGATGGATAAATTTCTAAAAAGAAAGTCAACTTCTAAGAAATAATTTTCTTTTGATTCTAATAAAATAAATAGTGAAGATAATGCACAAAACTCTTCGAAGTAACCTCAAATCAAAATCAACTTAGAAGATCTACAGTTAGATCCAGGGTTATGCCTTAAAATTTCATCTTAACATCCTAATGATTGAGATAAAATACAGAGATAATACTTGCAAAAAGGACTATGTCAACCTTGTCATCATGATTTTGCCAAGAAAAATGTTGGGGATAGGTTTAAAAATTTTTGTTCCTCCTAGTTTAATTAATTTAATAATTGGTTGGAGTATAACATAACAAATAATACTGTATATTATTTATGTTGTTATCTTTTAAGCCTGATCATGAAAAGCAGTCAGGTAGAGATACATTTGTTACAGATGGATTTATGAGTTGGCTTAAAAAAGATAAATTTAACCTTTATGTTGGAGGTCCAAATAATGCGCATAACAATACTTGGAAGAGGTGTCAAGACTTGATGAAGCAAAACCAACACATTGAAGTTGTTTTTACTAAGCAATCTGTCAAGTTCGTGACATACATCGTAGTCGATTGATTGCATCAATTGATTGCATTTGGTTCCTTTTGAAGCAAAGATGGACTTTTCATGGTCATGATAAAACAAAAAATTCTACTAATCAAGGTAACTTTCTTGAGCTTCTCAAGGTTTTTGCTAATCATAATAAAGCCATCAACAATAGTGTTTTGCACAATGCTCCTGAAAATAATTGGTTAACTTCTCCTAACATTCAAAAAGACATTGTCAGTGCTGCTGCAATTGAGACCACCAATGCTATTATCTTGGAGGTGAACATTTTTCTATTGTTGTTGATGAGTCATGTGACACATTAAACAGAGAAGAAAAGGTTGTTGTTTTACGTTATGTGGACAAGAAAAGAAGTATTGTTGAGCATTTTCTTGGTATAGTGCATGTGAGTGATACTACTGCATTATCTCTAAAAAAAGATTGAATTATTATTTAGCAAATATGGATTACTTATATCAAGAATTCGTGGACAAGGCTACGATAGTGCTAGTAATATGCAGGTGAATTTAATGGCCTGAAAACTTTAATTCTAAAAGAAAATCCACATGTTTTCTATATTCATTGTTTTGCTCATCAATTGCAACTCACAGTTGTTTATGTAGCCATGAATCATGTTCAAGTTGGTTCCTTTTTTTACATTAGTTGTTACTTTATTAAATGTTGTTGAGGCTCTTGTAAGCGACATTACATACTTTGTGAAAAACAAGTTGATAAAGTTAAAGAAGTATTAGAAAATGGTAAAATTATTAGTGGACGTGGCACGAACAAGAAATTGGTCTCAAACGTAGTGGTGATATTTGTTGGAGTTCACATTATGGCACTTTAATAAGTTTAATTCTAATGTATTACTTAGTGATTGATGTACTTGAGATTATCAGGGAAGATGGATTGAGTCCAAATTAGAGAATTGAAGCTAATGGTCTTTTAGACACGATACAAACATCTGACTTTGCATTCACTTTACATCTAATGAAAAAAAAAATTGGGAATCACTAAAATATAAGTAATGCCATGATATTAGTTCATATCTCCAAGCAACGGTTGCAAACTTTGAGAAATAGTAGATGAGAAACTTTTTTGGATGAAGTCTCTTCTTTTTGTACAATTCATTATATTGTCATTCCCAATTTGGAAGAGATGTGTTCACCCAAAAGGCGATCACGGCGTAGAGTTCAAAATATTACCAATTTATACTACAATCGCATTGATTCAATTTATATTGTTGTGGACATACAACTTCAAGAGCTTAATGACAGCTTCAATGAAACAAGCACTGAGTTACTTCTTAATTTGTCATGCTTAATTCCAAACAAACTCTTTTTTATGTTTGGCAAGCAAAGGTTGATTCAATATGCTAAGTTTTACCCAGATGATTTTTCTCCCACTGATTTGATGGTTCTTGATGATCAACTAGAGACATATTTTTTGGATATGCAAAGTAGTGAAGAATTCTCAAAGATCAAAGGGATCGGTAGCCTTTCAGAGATACTAGTTGAAACTAAAAAGTATCGTGTTTATCCATTAATGTATTCACTTGTTAAGTTGGCATTGACATTACCTATTGCCACGACCACTATGGAAAGAGCATTTTCTGCAATAAAAATCATGAAGAATAGGTTGGCAATCAAATGGTAATGCTTGGATAAATGATTGCTTAATCATTTACATAGAGGAGATGTACTTAATAGCATCGGTAATGAATTGATTATTCAACGATTTTAAAATATGAAATCAGGTCAAGAACAATTATAAAAAGCACTTTTTTTAACTTACAATGAGTATAGTTATTCATGTTTCTTTTTCTTGTATAACAATCATTAGTATATATGTTTTTTTGCTTATATTTTTCATATTTGTTATAATGTGCATCAAATGAAGGTAGTTACTTGAAGACTTCATTTATGCTATAATGTGCTTAAAATAAATATTGGTTTATACATAGATGAGTACCCTCAAATCTCTATTGTTGACTCTGTCGTTGTAATGCACCCCTTGAACTCGGATGCCTGGCTCTACCACTGAATATAAAGGTGGTAAAGAGCATAATAAAATAAGAGTTCGATCTTCATCTTCTATTTTAACAATAAGGACCTTCAATGCCATAATAATAGAATTGAATTCATCAAAGTGTTATCTGATTTGTGTACCTTCTTTCATTTTGAAATTGTATAACCTATTTTTCAAGTAGAGGCAATTTGTAAGAGATTTTGATGCATACAAAGTTTTTAAAACCTCCCAAGTCTTGACTGTCGTAGCTTTCTCATCAATCTCCTGCAATACATTGTTTGGCACACTCATGTGTATTGCACTAATGGCTTTATATTCCAACTCTTACTTCTCCTACAATTGTAGCTTCTCCTAGACTGTTTTTTTCGATGACTTTCCAAAATCTGTGCATCACCATGAAAACTTTGAATCTGATCCGCCATAAGCTAAAACTGGTTCTCCCGCCAAATTTCTCAATTTTAAACTTTCCTAAGGTTGCAACCATCTTGGTTTACTCAAAACACATACTTCTCGTTAGAATTTGACAAAACAAACTACAAATTCAGATTCAAAACATCCAAAAACTTTGAGAATGCACTGTCAACTTTTGGTCAACTCGGTGAAAGTAATAGTCAAAGTCAACGCCCGATCAACACTGATCAACTTAGTCAACCAAGCTCACCACCTTGTACCATATTGGATCACACCTTTCTGGCATTTTTTTAAGTTCCCAAAAAAACAAAAAACCAACCAAAGATCAAATCCTACTATTTGACCCAAACCCAAAAGTCAACCCACCCAAAAAAGCAACTCAAACTAAAAATCCAACCTGTCACCTACAATCAAAGAAAAAAGCAAGATTTCAAACTCGGGAAACCTAAAACCAACAACACTCCACAACCGAACTCGTGCAAAATACCAAATTCGACTGTCGAATCTTAACAGTGATAGCACTAACACAATCTCTGTCCTTCGACGAACTAAACGATTACCTCCACGCGTCGATCCGACCACCTAAAAGACACCACCACCACTAAGTCATTTTACCAACTTTAAGTTTTGATTTTGGCTACCACTGACCTCTAATTGCGACAAAACGACCACCAACAGATTCCTCTCATCGGTGCGCGTGTATCGGTGAGCCCAATCAATAGTAAAGAAGCTTTAATGACAATTGAGTTCTAGTCTAACGACTCTCCTGTGACTTTTCGGTTGCGCGAGCACCAACATGAGAATCCTTGTGTCAAGATGAATCCAACGGTACATAATTTTTTCAAATTTTGCTCACGAATAATTTTATCAAAATTTGTGCCAGAAACGTTGATATTCGCATCAATTTTGCGTAGCAAGAAAATGATACGTTTACTAAAGACAACCAACTTTTTTGAGTCTTTTTTAGTAAAACATCATTCGTCATGAACTTTAGGGCCCGAAAATTTTACCAACGTTACCCTGAAGACGTAATCGTCGCAAGTCTAAGAAGGTCACTTCCTAAGCCTATAAAACTAATTCCAAAAGTAGTATAAATATCTCAATTAACAAGAATGTTATAAACCATATAACATAAATGAATGTCACATTCTTCAATTAATCTCAAGTATAACTGAACATCTTTGATTGATGTTCAATAAATATCCCCGAATATAACACAGTAAATTAACCTTTAGGCATAATCAATCACAACCCCAAAGGCATTGACTCGTTCATGTTTGCTCTAACCAACCATAAGTCAAAATGTTGGATTCTCCTAAACAAAGAAACACAAAGATGAAGTGAGCAAAACGAATGTTCAGTAAGCGAGAATCCCTGAAAGAAAGGAGGAAGCGAAGGCAATAACCATAAACAATGGAAGGGCATAATCCACACTCGAGTCTCATGGTAAAGAAAGGCATATAATTAATTTACAATGATTATAATGTCGAATGAATAAAAAATAGAAATCAAAAGTAATAGACTAATAAGATGGAACATAAGATAACTTATACTAAAACATAGATCAATAGGACTCAAAATGAAAGTAAGGCTAAATATACGATTATACAAGATCATATGCTAAACTTAACAACGAAAGTACAACAAGAGTAATTAAGGTGAGAGATCCAACTCGATATTAAGGATAGATCTAACCAGAGACTTACTAAGTACAATTTAATTCATAATTACATAGGAAGTAGGAGCCTGAGCTAAACATTTCAATAAGAAGAAACCAATATTAACTTGATGCTAAATCATATGGGACCTGGAATTATAACTACATGTGGAATGACTAAATACACGCTTATTAACAGAATATGGGAGCAAGTCTAAAGATGACATACGAGTTTATAGATTTATAAAATATAACCAAAGTTAACATAGAGACTCGTTCATATGGGGACAATTAAAGGATGACCAAAAGGAGCCACAAGGTTAGTCATAAAGAGGCATAATGACATAGTGGTACATAAAAGAGGTAATAAAAAATAATATCAAAAAATGATCCACAAGGATAAAATAAGTACATACCAAAGGTTGTAGCTTAAACACAATACAAGGCGAATTATATGGAGCACTAGGATAGCATAATCGGGAACAATTATTAGGCTAACAATACGAGTAGACAAACACATATGAAAGCAAAAAGTGTGATCTAATGCACAAAGATACAGACGGTGTAGCTAAGGCAAGCACGAGATCAAATGCACATATACACTAACAACACAGCCATGGACAAGATGGTTAGTCAACCGTAAGTTGTGACTGCATTTACTCGTGCAATACTAGTCAAAAAGTGAGTACTAAATCCCCACCAAACACAATACAAAATGAATACTAAGCCCTCACTAAGTAATAGGTGCACCTTTCACACAAATACAGACACACATATACATAACTTATGATAAGGGACAAATGATGGACCAAACACATTTAGGAGCATGTGTCATGTCACTTGTGTAAATAGAATGGAATGGGCTGCCATAACAAGAATATCATAAGACAAAAATGAATAGAATGGTTATCAGATACAAACAAAGGCATGCATGAAGACTTGGACAAAAGAAAAAAATTATAATCGAGTAAAAGTAGAGCAACACAGACATCATTGATCGAGGATCTGAGTCACAATAACATCATACAACTTGATTGGCAAAGGAAGAAAAATACTAAAAGGTTGTCCCATATTCACTGAATGTATAACACACAAAAGGGAGTTAACAAACACTTCAAATGCAAGAGATAGAACTTAAGGATCAAAATCATCCAAATACCACTGAGAACAAACGGGTGAAGAAGGTAATTGTATAAACTTAAGACATTTATAGGGATATATATAGACATGCATATAAGAAATGCTTACTTAATACACAAAATAAAACATTTATCGTGGTGAAATAATTTAACAAAAGGATTTAGGATCATAGACCCAAAATTGAAAACTTTACACAATTATGGAGTGAGCAAAAGAGTTGATAACAAGGACCTTCAAATGTAATGATGTGCGACAATACCGAAGAAGTTGGACAAAGTGAGTTTAAAAGAAGATCTTGTGCAAAATATGGCTTAAATATTTTAAAAATCACATTGGGAGGTCAATGGAATGAACATCGATAGGAGCCATTTAATTTCAATGTTTATAGGTGGAAGGCATAAAAAGAATTGTAAAGACTATTAAAACTTAACTTGAAACTAAATGTCAATATTCTGATCCTTGATAAAAACACAACAAACAATAATATCTAACTATCTGAGGAATGATAATATAAATTATATAAGAACTGATAGGACCAAAAAGAAGGACCTGCATGAAAAAAAGAAAACAAAAGTCCGTCTTCCGCACCACTAGTTACTTACTATCCAGCAGGTTGCATACATGATGTATGGTTACACGTGCAACCAACCTACTGACCAGCACCAAGTACACATAGTTGCATTGTTTAGGAATGATTTTGAGAACTAATAACGTCTCGAAATAGTACAAAAGTTGCATATCTTTGTTAGAGATTATGGGATTTCAATGCAAGAATCAAATAAAACATGTTTAAGGAACATTCTATGCAAAATAACTAGAAGGAAACAAGCATTACACAAAGTGGGCATAGGAAAAATAGGATTCCTCACTTACCTCCATTAAGGTTGTTTTCAATACTCAAAATTGTCAATCAAGGTTGTTAAGAAACTAACCTCAAATGAGAAACCCATTTGATTTTCTCGCACTTCACAAGCTAGAAGACGTAAATCTTTGCTAAGTCGTCTTCTTCTTCTTCTTCTTCTTCCCTCTTTCTCTCTCTCTCTCTCTATCTATCTATCTATCTATCTATCTAGGATAAATACCCAATTTGATCATTTATCTTTAGGATTTGTGTCAATTTAGTTCATATCTTTCAAAATGTACCATTTTAATCCTGTATCTTTGAAAAGTGGGATTAAAATGTAGAGAATTAGAGAATTCTTATTTAGGATATATTTTATTCTCTTCATTTAAGCTCATAGACTTAAATAGATAAATACATGGAGAAATATTGAATTTGGTCTCTTATCTTTAGAATTTGTGCTAATTTAGTTCATATATTTCAAAATGTACTTTTTTAGTCTTATATTTTTACTCTTTGTCCTAATTTAATCATTATCTTTCAAAATCTACGCTTTTAGTCTTGTATTTATGTTTCAAAAATTATAAAATGACCCAAAAATTTTAGCAAATTATATTTTGACCCCAATTTAAAGTTTATAGTTTTACACTTTGGCCCTTATCAGATTTGGGGGTATTATAGTTTGCATCTTCTCCTCTACTTATTCTCTCATCTACTAAATGATGTGTATTATGAGCTATAAAATTTAGTCTTTTAAATTTCATTGATCTATTTTAAATCTTGATTTTGAAAAAGACGGGCAAAATAAATTTAAAACGAATGGTAGATTTCAAAAAACTAAATCTCATGACCATAATACATCTTATCTAGTAGGTGAAAATATAAGTGAATAAGAGATCCAAGTCTCTAGGATACATGGAACCTTTTAATATGCCTACATTTCCATAAAATGTTCTCTTCTTTTAGTATCTTAAATATGAAAAGACAAAAAATAATCTTTTAAGTTCATTGAGCCTTAACTCTATTGACAATCATGTCAACATATAGGTATTCATAAAGTTCACAATGGAGTTATGGATTTACCACTAGTGTCATCGGGCAAGTTTTTTAAAAATACTAGGAACTAAATTAGTTAATTTTGAACAATAGGGACGGATTTGAAATTTTTAGGAAATAATCCTCGTCATTTTGGCAAGGAAGCAATCATGATTCCCCTTGGTCTAGTGTAAGGACGAGACTAAAGATAGGGCCTTTCAAGTAGTCACTCGCTTGTTAGAAGAAGAAGGGAGCTTACTGACGAAGTAGCTCTTGCTCACCCACGATCGTACGAGGTCATAATTCACCTAACACGATCATCCGGGGGTGCCGCGGAGCAAACACCTACTTTAGGGAGAAAGAAAGATCCACCTCTATGGCTCAGTGCCCGGGAGGATAGGAGAATCGATCTGAATGCTAACGTCATTCTAGGCAAGACAGTCAGAAGGGAGCCAAAGGGTCAGCTTTCTTTCTCCTCTCTTCCCAACAACTTATTCTATTAATCAAACTAGTAAGCGTTAGTAAGGGACATCTTTTTTCTTCAGCATCTACCCGTAAAAAAAAAAAGAAAACCAATCAGTTGTAGGGACTAAATTGGCTAATTGTGAACAATAGCGACGAATTTAAAATTTTAGCAAAATAATAAGGACTATTTGTGTAATTTTCCCATGACAATACTATGCGCATTATTGTGGGGCCATTAGAGCCAAAATTTGTAGAAACTTTAGAAGAGCCTTAGGCATCTCGGAACATAATTTTTCCACCACTTAAATAGAAATTCTTGGGAGGTTGAATGAATAAATATAGTTCTACTCCATAGATTCTTAATGTGATTACATATATCTTCTCTTGGAAGGTAGTTTCATTGGTCTACCTTGCATCATGTCTTCACGAACATGAATTAAAAAGTCCATAAGAAACGATAAAGTAGTCTTATGAACTATCATCCGTCACAAGCTTTGTACATAATGCACAAAGTAACAACAGTAAGATGGTAAGATAAATACAAAGATGGCATATTGAAAAGTTCACGCTTTAGAGCTTAGTTCCAAGATGTCTTAGGACATTTTTCTTTTTTGTTCATTTTGTTTGGGAAATTCTTAGAACTTGATGTTCAAACGAATTATTCTCAAAGCCCATCCTCTAGAATCACGAATTTAAGAATGTTAGGTGAAAAATCATGCATGTAAACACATGTTAGGAGCATATGATCATAGCACACACCGTATTTCTGAAGAAGCATCCATCAAAGGAAAAGGGATGGTTAAGAGTGTTAAAATTGTTTGTGATTTTATTTTAAAATTAATTAGTATTAAATGAATGGTCGAATGTGAATAGATAACGTGGGACCAAAGCCAACTCTAATACCACATTATATGACTTGAAGTTCTATCGTACAAATCGATTGATATTAAGTGGAGTAACTCATAAGTCAACTCTTAAAATATCTTATATAGGCATTTATGGTTGTGTAAATGGACCTTTATGAGCTTCTAAAATATCTTTTGTACCATGACCAAGGCCCCAGTCGATCCTATAAATGTGATATGCTATTAAGTAAAGAATTGTAATAGCCAAATAATGATAAACAATATACTCAATCGTAGACCGTTAGTTACTAGATCTAATCCTCTACGAAAAGTAAGAAATTCTACATATTTTGACGGCAAGAAATCCTTTGAGAACACAGATTCCTATTTCTCAATGATATTCTATGATCAAGAGAATTGACGGAATCGCATGAAACCATTTCATAGAAGTTCATTGATATCTTCTTTATATAAAGCAAATTGACTTTGATTCTTGAATAATTAGCATTACTTCTGCATTTATTGTGACACAAAATTACCCTTTTTTTTTAATGAAAAAAGGCCCATGTCAAAAATTATGATTTTACGTTTGATAATTCCTCAATTTGATCATGTAAAGTAATTGGATTATCTAACAACGAGACGTAAGAGATTTGATCAAAGTTTGTATGAATCAGCCTACGTTACAAGCTACACTGACTTGGTCTTTGTCTCTTCCTCTTGAGCATTTTCTTAAACTATTGATTCATTTGTTGCCATATGCAAGTTTTTTCTGTGAGATGTTAACTTCTTATGGAATAAACAAAGCTATTTTATATGCTGATGTAAATCCGTGTCAAACCACCTCATTATTGAACCATTCTGTCCTCTTCATCATAGTTGACCTGAAAGGCATCAATCCCAAGATTCTTATTCCTTTTAAACTCTTCTTGCTTCCTCTACTTGACAAAAACATTGATTTTCATGGGACAAGATGCTAGAAAACTCACAGATGAATATGAAGTTAAAGGTATTCTTGGAAGAGGAGGATTTTCAGTAGTACGAGAAGGTATACAAAAATCAAGCCCAGAGAAAATCCATGTAGCCATCAAGACACTTCGGAGGTTCGGACAATGGATGCCTCCACCAACCCCGAAAAATCCAGGCAGCAATATCAGGGACAGAAGTACAACCTCAAAACAGGCAGTGATATCAGATTTGTTGCTGACAAACGAGCTTCTTGTCATGAGAAAGATCGTAGAGGATGTTTCGCCCCACCCGAACGTGATACACCTTTACGATGTCTGTGAGGACTCGAATGGTGTTCATCTTATCCTGGAACATTGTTCTGGAGGAGAACTGTTTGATAAGATTGTTGGTCAGGACAGGTATAATGAAGTTGCAGCTGCAGGTGTTGTCAGGCAGATTGCAGAAGGGTTAAAAGTTCTTCATAGTGCAAATATTGTTCACAGAGACTTGAAGCCTGAAAACTGCTTGTTCATGAACAAAGATGAGAATTCTCCATTGAAGATCATGGATTTTGGACTTAGTTCTGTGGAGGACTTCACTGATCCAGTAGTTGGATTGTTTGGTTCCATTGATTATGTTTCACCAGAGGCACTTTCTCGTCAGAAAATAACTACAAAAAATGATATTTGGTCATTGGGTGTAATCCTTTATATTCTTCTCTCCGGGTATGTCTGACCACTTTACTGGGATAATCTCTACACATTAAACTTGGAAAAGTTTATAATTATTTATCTCTTTTATTGTAAGTGTGATGATTGATTCACTAGAATAATTTAACTCTTTTACAACATTCAATATAAAAATAAAATAAAAACAATTACAATAAATGTCTTATTGCAAACCTCCTTTCCTTAGCCATTGTGTAAATTATTTTTTTTTGCAACGGTTAAAATTTTTGATCATTTTTTGTTAATAATTACTCGTGAGATTACATTTTCACAACACTTTTAAGGTTATAGTTTAGTTGCAATGGTTTTTTAAACGGTTGATTATATTTACAAAAAAACTATTGTAGTAAATAATTTATAGTGGGACTATATACAACAGTACCAAATGCAATAGTTGAAGTCATTTGCAAGGTTTTTAGCCTTTTTATAACAGTTTTATATAATGTAACTGATCAAAAATGTGGTAGACACTCTATGTTTCTTATCTCTTCTATGGTCATGGGAACAATTTAAGGTTTACAATCTGGAGGGTAGTGGGATTACAGCCTTCCCTAACCCTTGAAATCCCAAGTAACCCCCAAAAAAATTCAAAATTTAAAGATACTTTTAATTAGGTACTTTTAATCTGAAAAATTAATTAAGTCCTATTAAAAAAATTATATATAAATGATAATCTGTGTGATATAGGCTCACTAAAAAAAAAAAAAAAATCTGAATCTGCCCTGTTTGCAATAGAATTGAACATTTCTTTTATCTTGTATTCCTCTCTAAATACTTGCTTTCATCTTTTAAATCTCCAATGAATTTTGCTTGAAATTTCTAATTTTAGAAGATCACTATTCTAGATTTGTTGGTTTATTGATTAATTAATCGTACCATCTGAGGCTCTCATGTCTTTTAATACTCAGGTATCCACCATTTTTTGCTCCATCAAATCAGCAGAAGCAACGAATGATAATGAATGTATGTGATTTCTTGTTTTTATCTTTAATTTATGAAATGAGAGTAGTTTTACATCCAAAAGTTAGATGAAATGGCCAGTATCAATCCGTTATAATTAAAAATTTTAAGTTCGAATCACGACTTTGGAGAGTAGTTTTGTTCTTCTTCCAATTTACTCAACTAACTGCAGCTTTGCCATGCAGGGAAACTTCAGCTTCGACGAGAAAACATGGAAGAACATTTCTAAATCAGCAACACAACTTATATCCAGTCTGCTGAAAGTTGATCCTGAAATGAGACCAAGTGCAGAACAGGTAGCCTTACTGACACAAACATGTCCAATTATTTTCCTAATTCTCTATTAGTTGCTAGACAAGGACGGATCCACTATAACGTCAGTAGAAGCTGTCGGGACTCCAAATTATTTTTAAAATATATGTCTATTTATTTATTTTTTTAAAAAAAAAATTATGTGTATTTTTAAGTATAAAAATTCAAATTCAATTTAGCCCACGGTGAAAAATATACTAATGTTATAATGCCTAGGGGATCCACGATTTTTGTCTTGTGGGAGCTTAAAAATGCATAGTTTAAGACTTATATACAAATAATTTTATTTAGAGGAGTTAAATTGTATTTTTCAAACTAAAAATACCTTAAAAATATACATACTTTATCCAAAAAAAAAAAAAAAATTAGGTGAGTGGTGGCTGCATTAAACATGCCTCCGCCACTTATAATGTTCCACGGAAACAAAACTCTAAATCTGCCTCTTTTGCTAATTACATATTCCCAATAAGAAATAAAGAAAAAGTGATCAATTTTGTAAAATGAACTAATGTTTTATACTAAAAAATAGAATTTAACACCTAAAATTTGGATGAAATAGTCAAATAGTGATCTGTTGTAACCAGAGATTTTGTCGAACCACGTTTCTGGCCGTTATTGTAAAAAGAAAGGGATAGAAGTTAACCTTCTGCGAGTGCAACAAAAGAATAGCAGCATATTGCCTAAGCAGCAGGAAATTTATCACTTAACTTCAGTGGCGGAGCTAGAGAAGGGCTGACGGGGGCCTTGGCACCCTCAAATTTTTTTTTCAAAAAAATTTATGTAGTATTGTTAAAAAAAAATTACTATCATTAAAAAAATCAATATAGTATCGTTAAAAAAAATTATTGGCCCCCCTATTTTTTTTTTCCTGTCATGAATTTTTTTAGGATAAATAGCGTATTACTCCCCTATGTTTCGCTAAAAATGCATAATACCCCCCTGTGTTTTAAAAATTAGCTGATTATCCCCCTGTGTTTTGCTAAAAGTGCATAATACCCCATTGTGTTTTAAAAATTAGCTGATTACCCCATGTGTTGTATAAAAGTAGCTAATTACCCCCCTGTACTTTTTAACAACCCCGCTTTTGTTAAAAAATATAGGGGGACAATCAGCTACTTTTATAAAACGTAAAGGGGTAATTAGCTACTTTTATAAAACACAGGGGGTTAATCAGCTAATTTTAAAACACAGAGGGTATTGTGCACTTTTAGCAAAACACAGGGGGGTAATCAGCTAATTTTTAAAACACATGAGGATATTGTGCATTTTTAGCAAAACACATAAAGGTAATACACTATTTACCCATTTTTTTTATTTGAATCTTAATCCCCAATTAATCTCCTGGCTCCGCTCTGCTTAACTTATTCCTGTCCCGTATAATCACAACCTGTGATGCCTTGTTGCCATTCTGGTTCACTTTATTGCCCTGGAAGAGCCATGCTACATACCGGCTTGTAATGAGCATACCATGAATTATGCCTATTTGGCATAAAGCAAGTTTGAAACTATCTTGAAAAGTTCCTACTTCTGTGATCTTGTAGATTCTCCAACATCCATGGGTCACTGGAGATTTAGCAAAGCAGGACCAAATGGATGCGGAAATAGTTTCGCGACTGCAGAGTTTTAATGCAAGGAGAAAGTTCCGCGCTGCTGCAATGGCTAGCGTGTTAAGCAGCAGCTTTTCGTTGAGAACGAAGAAGCTAAAAAATTTAGTAGGCTCCTATGACCTGAAGCCTGAGGAACTCAGCAATCTAAGCATACATTTCAAGAAAATGCAAGTCATCAGAATAACTAGTTCCATTGATCAGATACAAATCTTTGTTAACTTCATTCTAATTCGGGTTTTGCGCTTGCAGATGTAAGAATGGGGAGAATGCTACCCTGTCTGAATTTGAAGAGGTGCTGAAAGCATTAGAAATGTCATCCTTAGTTCCTTTAGCACCGCGCATCTTCGACTTGTTTGATAACAATCGAGATGGCACTGTCGATATGAGAGAAATCATTGGTGGTTTTTCAAGTCTCAAGTACTCAAAAGGAGATGATGCACTCCGTCTCTGTTTCCAGGTGCAGTCGACAACTGCTATAGCCTATATAGATAACACATAAACACACACACCACCCAAAGTTCTACATTAAGTTGATCTGAGACTTAAGAGGAAGTTGGAAATTGATCTAGATTATCAGAATGCATAACATAATCAGCCAAGATAGATCAAATCAACGAAAGTTTTTTCATGTTATGAAACTTGGCAGGAAAATCGAAAAGACAAAGGGTTGACTACTCATTTTATATGCCAACACTCCCTCGAGAGAATGATTCTCGAACCACATTTTTCAGTCAACCCTTTGTCTTTTCGATGGATTTCAGAAAAACAACAATAACTAGAGAGACCGAAAACAAGACTCTAAGAATGAAAATTTTGATATTTCCGTAGAATTGCTGTTTCTGCATTCATGATTTTAAGACTAAAAACCTTCAACTAAAGCACAGCTGGACTAAAAGCCAATAGATGTATTGTCATATACATGGTTCTGCATTTACTATATTATCAGCAGCCATAAAGACCGGATAAACAACTCAATTACAATCTTGAGCCCTATACATGTAAAAGACCGCATAAAGTAATTGATTCTATCATATGATTGGCAGATGTACGACACTGATCGCTCCGGATGCATTAGCAAGGAGGAAGTAGCATCTATGCTCAGAGTAATCTCTTTTGGCTTAGCTGAGCACGTTATTTCGCATCTGTTGCTTATCTGAATTCTCGTCTAATACCTTAATTATAATGTGCAGGCACTGCCAGATGATTGTCTACCAGTAGACATCACAGAACCTGGAAAACTAGATGAAATATTCGATCTGATGGATGCCAACAGTGATGGAAAAGTCACCTTCGAAGAATTCAAAGCAGCTATGCAAAGAGATAGCTCGCTCCAAGACGTCCTCCTCTCTTCTCTTCGTCCGAATTAGTCATATATTTCCCGTTGTTATGCTGTCCTATTAAGTTAATTCCTTGTCATTCATTCGTCTTTTTCTAAACCTGTTTCAACATAGTATCGTCCAGATAGGTGACAAAAGAGAATGTCTTACTTGTTAGCAGCTATTAGATGCAGGTCAAGCTCCCCCTCTCTATCGTTTTCTGTACTCATTTCTCTCAAGAGTCGTCTCCTCTATCAGCTAGAGGACGTTCAAGAGTCGTCTCCTCTATCAGCTAGAGGACGTTCCAACGGTAATATCACGATGTCTTAATTCTATATGAATAATCTGGCTATGTTTATGCTGGCTGTCGGCTATCTAATGTCACCCCCTCCTTTATCCGAGCTTGGGACGAGCAATGCGAACTAGCAGAGTTTATGCGAATCACTTCGTTGAAGACAATTTTAATGTCTTGGAGATAACACATCATGGTTTCAAGGCAGCTGAATCGAGGTTCTAAAGAGCTGGGAGCTTGGCTTCTGCATCTTTTTCTCTTATGCACCTGTTCATGTGGTTATGTTCAGTTCTGGTTATAATTATGTGAACCAACAACTATTGATGAAAAACTTGTGTCTAGCAAGCCAATGTTAGATATGTTTTGGACACTTTTATACCTTTATTACATTTCTTTATGTTACTAAATAAGGCAAACCAACTTTTCAAGGCTTGCAGCTTGGTGAGTGGATGAGGGTGAAACATCAAGATGGATATGTTCTTAAACCATGCGTAGAAATTAGTATAGAATATTTCATCGTCTTATGTAAATTAGTTGGTCGTCACGGTTGAGCGTAGTTCGTCCGTGCAACGCTTAGTCCTCAAATGGTGGAGACAAAACTGAACAATTAACCACATTGAGTCGATAAGTCAAAATAAGTTAATATAATTAGTCCAGGAAGAGTCGACAACATCATTTACTTGTATATCTCCCTTATAAGCCACAAAAATCAACACCATCTAGTTCTTAAATCTTCACTCCCCAAAAGTTGAACATTGGAACTATATCTCTACCTTCGTTGGATTCACTATTTGCCTATACTCGGTGACATCCACCCCAACCATCCACCATGTAGGACGCCTGTCTTGTTGAACACACTAAATAAATATAATGAACTCTTCTCTACAAATTTAAATTTTTAGATGAGGTACTAATTTCATATAATATTAGATTCCTAGTAATAAACAATCATAGATTCAAGTCTCAGTGCTACACATTTAGAAACAAAAAATTGTCCACGTGCAAGGTTCAAAATAAAGCTGTGTTGAAGACAATAAATAAGTACAATTGCAATAAATCCAGTGATACAATCCTACCATAACAAGATCATGTTTTCTTAAGAGCATTATGACGATCAATTGTTCTTGTACGTTTGGTTGGTTTTCCACTTGCGCTGAAACTATGGCATCAAAGATTCAAAACTTTCATAGTCAAGGAAGAATGTTGCATTCAGACGTAATAGAGCATCAAGTAGATATGAGCCTTATTCATGAGCAGAAATGGAAGGATTTCATGCGTGTCTTAACCATATACCCATGTCAAAACACGAGGCATTACCTACTTCCACTTGATGGGGCCTCAAGATTTGATCCAGAAAAGGCACATTGTAGGCAAATATATGGCAAAATTTGTAATGATTACATGCCTTTTTTTTTTTTTAAGACCCACATGTTTTTTTGAGTTTTACGTGCTTTAATGATTGTTTCTTATAACGTAAAGATATCTAAGACCTGTAATTCTAGCGGCTGACTTGGTTGATTTTCAATATGAGGTACTCCTAGTACTAATACATTTTTTGTTGGACTGACATGATATTGAACTTTTCCTGCTGAAGCCTTGCCATGCTTGCCAAGCCAAGTCCCACTAAGATGCAAAAAAGGACATCATTAACTTGTTACCACCTTGTCCAAACATAAAAAAATAAAAAATAAAAAAAAAGTTGTTACCACCTTTTCCATTGTCCAACTCTCATTACCAAATTGGGTGTTACAGGCTGAGCCTCGATCCTCCGTGCAGCGTCTAACCTCTAGGGGATGAAACTAGCAAGTCAAAATACTCGACACAATTTTTGTTACTAATATTTTACTCATTTGTATCATGAATATCACGTGTTAATATACAACAAATATTAGTCCATCTTAAACACCCGAATACAGAATCAGTTCTGTACGAAGCTCGAGATCGTTCAATTTGTCATTACAACTTGTACAATCATCATGAGCACTCGCTTCAATTATACATACATATTGAACAAAACAACCTAAAACGTTGCTTTACAAATTTTGTTCTGAAAACATACTGCTTTTTCTTTCTCTTTTTCTTTTTTTTTCTCCTTTTGTTTTGAAGACATCCTGCTCATAAAATTTAAACAAATATACTTATCTTCACCGTCCGAATTAATACAGTTATGATAAAATAATACTGATAGTTCACAATTGTTATATCCAATTTATAACATTACGATGTTATGAATGGATCCTCAGTCCCCTACATGGTCGAAGACAGCATCATACCCAACTCAATACTACAAGAATAGCTCTGACTCAAGTTGCTATGTACAAAGAAAAGCTTCCATAGCAACAGTATTTGCAAGTGTCTTTTTTTACAACTAATACTCTTTACAATGGAGGCATCAGAACACCTATTTAGGAACTAAGTTAGAACAGGCACAACAAATCCTAACCAGTTAGATGAAATGATATTAAACAGCAACAAGGGGCCGAAAGACAAAAAATAAAGCGAAAGAATTGATGCCTCAGCAACTGCTTAACACCTAAAGTTTTCATTGTCGCGATCTGACTACTCTAACTTCATCCTTTCGCAGTGACACGAGCTCCAAGCTTCTCTCTTCTGAAGTCTAAACAAATATACTTGTCAGCATACATCACCTTATCCATGCTTTTGCCAATGTATGACACAACTGATGCAACAAACAAACAGTGCACGTTTAAAGCTCAGCAATGAGATAAAAAAAGAAGTCTAGTTTCGACAATGTTTAATAGTAACTTATCGATGAAGAGGAATAATATTGGATATTTTAAAGGCCAGGTAGAATAAAATTGGCAATCTACCCAGAAAGTAAAAGATATCAATCATATTCATATGGCCAGTTACCAATGTCTATTCTATTTCACATTATTTGACCAGCTCATGTCCACAAGAGGACGTTTCATATCTAACAAGACATTACAAAGTAAATGGAATTTATATTGCATTTATTAAAGGCTAACAATATGGCACGAGAAAATGCAAGGAAACTATGTTTTCTCCCCATAACCAAAATGCAAGAAACTCAATTACTTTCGAACCGTATACACCTCAGACTAGACACATATAGCACAAACTAGTAGCTGCTTTCAAAGTCTATTAATTCCAATGCCAGTCTAATTGCAACTTCTTTATGATTCTCCCACCATGATGGAGATGATACATATGACAAAAAATTGCTCAGTAAATTCAACAAATTAACAATCCGTTCTAGAATGTAATAGGGGATCAACGCTGTCCCTGGAAATCCTTAACAGTTAAATAAAGTATAATCTTCTTTTTCTCTTTTACTTTTTTCTTTTTTTCTCACCAAAATATAAGATCGAGCACATGTACCTCTTTGCTAAGCCCTACATTTTTCTTGTCCAATTCCCTCTTGTTGAAGATAATAAATAATATAATAAACCCCTCTCTAACAGCTTAAACTTTTAAATGACGTGGTAAGTTCTTGTAACCTACACTCACCATTCTACCATCCAAAGTGCCCCTGTATCATCTTCAATGTCACAAATCTCAAATCAGAACTCTCACCCTCCCACCTTTTCATCCATACTTCCTCCATTTCTTGCCATTTCTATGCACCAATAAGGGCTGTAAATACCAGCCTCCCTCTCCACATCTCGCCGTCCACTCATAAGACATTGCAATTATTTTCCATTAGATTGCTGAGATGCTATAATCCTCCTCCCATAATCTCACAGTTTTCTAGAATGCTTTCAGTTATTGTACAAGTTCTTGAGACCTCACACTGTATCTTCCGTCAGATCTGCATCTCTGTCGTGCAAAGTCCATCTATAAGTTTCACCTTGGAGCCACCATGTAGCTGAACAGTCATATCCATTCAGTCTTCCAAATTCTTTCTTTTTAGGATAAGTAGTCAATTTTTTTTTTTTTTTGAGAAATAAATAATATTATTAATAATGCACCAGGGGTGTAACCCAAAGCTATTTACATCAACAACGTAAATTATCTACACATTCTACAATGCAATACTATCGATCTTACAAGATCCTTTGGTCCAAAAACACAAATCATTAATATAATGGTTTTTAAGTATGCAAGAGTTAATTCCTCCCCTTCAAAGGCCCTACGATTTCGTTCCTGCCATAAATTCCAAATGATTGCCATGGGGACGTTCGAATGATGAATGGATCCCACTCCAAGTTTTAATTTCTTCACAGAAGGACTTCGAAACAACCCATTGAACTCCTGTGATACCGAATGTCATCTCCCAAAGGCTTCTAGCCCAAGTGCATCTAAGAAGTAGATGTTCTACGGACTCCATATCATTTTTACAAAGATAGCATCGACTGACAACAATATGTCCTCGTTTTTTAAGATTATCCAACGTAAGGATTCTTCCCCAAACCACCTCCCCAAGTGAAGAATGCAACTCTTGTTGGGGCACAAGACTTCCAAATACACTTCCATGGGAATGACTTAGTCATGTTAGGTTCACTATCACCCATGAGAGCTTTGTAAAATGATTTCACTATGAATAACCCCTTTTTATTCAAATTCCATTTTATATTATCCTCCCTTTCTTGACAAAGCGCACAATCATTCAAGTATACAAAGAAATTAGCAAACTCCTCCACTTCCCAATCATTAGCCTCCCTAATAAAAGTCACATTCCATCCAAAATTACCATCACTTCCCTGCACACACGACCTTATAGTTGCATGTTTATCCCTTGCTAAAGAGAAGAGATTAGGAAAAAGGTCTTTAAGTGGAGTAGTGGGAGAAACATTCCATTTATCTTTCCAAAACAAAATCCTCTCCCCATTGCCCACGTTAAATGAAATATGACTCATAAAGGAACTCATAAGTAGTTAATTATTCTCTTATTTTCACATTGTAGAATGTACTGCAAGCATTTTCATTCATAAATGCATGTATACAAGGTATATCAGGGATCCTTTATGACGTGAAAGTACCTCCACTGTATTATATGCTTGACAGCCAAGTTTTGAGAAGAATATAATGCTTCACATTCTGTTAGCTCTGTTCCACACGAGTTCTACGTTCAACACTTCTATTTTCAAGCGGAAAACACATTTTTGTACTGCCTAATATAGGTCTTTCACCAACAAAAGGTCAACATTTCTTGGACATTAAACATACACTTCATAGGCATGGCAATCCAGACGTCCAAGTGTTACCTTAGAAACTGATCAGATGGCAGATCACGGACAGGGTCAGTGATACATTTAGAGAATAATAGCTGCAGCGGCATATATCTGTGATTCCATGAACTCTTAAACTTAGATCAGCTTGCACTGAGTATCCAAACTATGATTTAATTATTAGAACCATTGTCTTAAATTGGTTACCAAGAAGTTCTGGACACGACAAGAATTGTTGAGTGCTAGTAATCGAGTCATGTTACCAGCCCAATGAAGAAATGAGAGGACATTCTCCCACATTGCAGCTCAATCTGATAGAAGGTTAATACTTTTACATATATACTTCAAGATGGCCACTTTCTTCAATTTAATTGTCCCTTGTCTGCAGTTGCAACTAGGACTAACATACAAGGCACTAGCTTCTAAAGAATCTTTAGATTGAAAAATGCTTCTAGATCTTGCCAAAATATCGCAAGATTAGGATCGCTATTCATTTATCATTTCTAGATATTGGCTGAGCAAATATAACAGATGAGACATCTCAAATAACTGCAAATAACTGTTTAAAAAAACATAATCATGATGTGTAAATTCAAATATTTGAATTGTACAATGTAGTATTTATTTCAAGCTAATGAAATTGTAGAAAGGTCAAATAAAAATAAGTCCGACAAAATCTTGGTAAATAATATTTTTTCACTCCTCAAAAAAAAAACAATCTTGGTAAATAATAGCAAGAATGGGGAGAAAAAAAAATACCTATTATAACAGTAACAATAATAATATGTTGTGCAATATGATCCCTGTTACCCGAGATCTCACTGATATTACTCTCATTTAACTTTCCGTTAAGCCCATCATTTCAATATTTGAGAAATGGATAGAATTGTCCAAGTTAGTGTCATTTAGTCCAAGAATGTGTAGCACTAGCTTGCTGGAAAGGGCAAATAACATCATAACAGAAACTGGGAAATCACTTCTCTGAAAGTTTGGAGGATAAAAGTGAGTCAAGGCTGTGTACATTCCCCGAGTCCCCCATTATCAGGTTCCATTTCAGAGAGTAGGCACAATTCGGAAAGCTTCCATGTTTTGATTTTCAGTTTTTTTCCCCTACTCTTTTAATTTCAGATAATTTAAATATATGCTGATACAAGAATTTGATATGTGGGACATAACATTCTGTATCAAAATCATCTCTCTCACATAACACACACTCAATCCACCACTCTACCAATACTCTTCTCATACCCCCACCATCCTACCCCACCACATCCTACTTTGAGCTCATGTATAACCCATCACTGCCATCTTCCTTTTCCTCCCTTGCCCCAAATTATTCCCACCATGAAAACGTCCATACCATTGCTTCACATTCAGTCACTCCAACCTTGACAGCCACTGTCCACCACCACACTCTTCTCCATTCCCCATCCAGACCTTACTTGTGTTTGGCCTTTATCACTTCCTAGCTAATCTTTTATGAAAACAACTTACAAAGTATTTTTGAGCTTATAAGCTCATTGTAAATGTTTCTTAAAGACACTGTAAAACTAGAGCTTCTAGGCTAAGAAAGAGCTTATTTCAAAAGTAACACTTCCTGTTTTTATTTTTCTGATTTATGTCTTTGAAGTACCTAACATCTAGTACTTAATATAGTCTTGGAGTTTAAAATAGTTCAACCCACAAATTTATGTAACTGCCCTTATCAATTTTTTATTAGTATTTTGAGCTTTTAAGCTTTAGAGCATATAAGCAATAAGAGATTTGAGCTAAGCCAAACACCATCTAAATCCAAAACCGATTGTTCCCATTAGAATACCTTATCTCTGTAAATGAGGTATCAAAATTATGCTCCAGAAAACAGGTACGAGTTACATCACCATCATCCAAAAAACTTCTTCCCTTTTCCTATACCATCTGTAATCTGCTTGACTTGTAGGACCTTTTCTTTAATAATCCCTAAATTAAGACAGATAGCCTTCGAATTGTCAAAGTGTAAAACCTGTTCAATAATGATTGATCTATTTGGGTCCTAAGTATTCCATATGTAGAAGTGCACATATGAATGAATGCATTACAGTTTTGCATTTGATTTGGGTCCCAAGTACTCCACATGTAGAATTGTGCATATGAACGAATACAAAAAAGTTTTGCATTTGACTTATCATCTCAATTGATGATGAAAAATTAAAATTCCAAAACAATGCAAGTAAACAAAATTTAAAATTTTTTAATTATAAAATTCTATTTTCGTCTTTCAAATTCCTATACGCATTTTCTAGAAGACCAGAAAAGAAAATTGGGCAATTTTCTTAATAATTTTCTAAGAATAAGAAAGTAATCTTTTTTTGTGAACCGAAGACCACCTTAATCTCTTTGTTTTCCTTTAATCCATGAAACAACATAGTTCTGCATTCTCCAGTTGTAATGACTTGTCAAGAAAGGTTGGCAAGCTGAAGAAAGTTCTTACATATTGTCAGAGCTGTTCGCGGATGTAAGCCATTGACCTCAACATTGAACCCAGTGTCTCTCTTGAAACTTGAAATTTTACTTCTGTTTCTCCAGTAGATGTCTTAGTATCCTGGAGCTGATAGGAACAAAAGAATACAAAATGAGCTTGAAAGGAATAAAATAAACTTAGGCCATAACCACTAAAGAGTTTGGATAAACTAGGAAGAGAAAAATAAACACACATTCCAAATCCGATTAAGTTGTTGACATCATAGAACATTCTAAGACTTGTGAGGTGGAAATACAATAATCTTAGGCCAAAACCATTAGAGAGTTTGGATAAACTAGGAAGAGAAAATACACACACATTCGAAATAAGTTGTTGACTTGACATAATAGAATATTCTAAGACTTGTTTAGGATTTTTAGTTACACTACTTTTCTTTGCAGCTTCCGATTTTTCTCAAGGAAACTCTCTTGTTTGTCCTAGAATTACCGCAACTGACAAGCTTATAAACGTTATGGGCTTGTATATTTTGGTATTTGGTGACACATAGTAGATGTTCAGTTTTAGTTACTCTCCTTTCCTGTGGTATTTTCTGATTTTTTCTTCACAATGCCATTCTCTTGTTTGTCCTAGAATTACAGCAGCTGACAAGCTTATAAACATTATGGGCTTGTATATTTTGTTGTTTAGTGAAATAGTAGATGTTCGGGTAAAACTGGAAACTAAGGGCCGAAAACTAAATATTAAGTGGAAGTATTGAAATGTCTGCATAACGATACTTTCTTACCAATAGATATACATGGACGAAGAAAAAATAATGTTTCAATAACGAAAGGAAAAAGAATAGGAGATAAAAAAAGTAGAGGCATGCAGTTGAAATTAAGCATATTAAACACGTGATGTATATATAAATGAAGCCTAAGCGGTTAAAGGGGCATCTCTGTACACAGCTAGTTGTGGGTTCCATTCATGGGAGAGGCAAAAATTTTGAGATTTTAATGACTGAGGAGTTCTATCATATTGAAGGATGAAAGAAAAATATAAAGAAAGAAGAGAGTTCATATATGTGTACTTAGAAAGCTATGACAATAGAAAGCCAATTTGTGTTGGTCATCAATATTTCCACTCTAAAACTAAAATACAGAGTGGATCACTATATTATATCAGACAAAACTATTAGGAATTAGTTAGTGAAATCAATGAAAAGATTTTACAGCACAAGACATCTAGCCATGATATTTGTGTCCAAGGATTGTATTAAAATGCACCATATCCATGCCGGACACTTGTATCCAGATTTTTACTTGTTTTTTTCCTAATGTAGGACATGTTTTGCTGTGTCAGATGCATGGCTGATAAATGCCTGAAAAACTCTATCTTTATTTTTGTGCACGCCAGGAAAGCATGGTGTCTACATTATATGAGTTGTTTATTGCTCATCATGCACTAGATTTCCTTAAGCCATACAATATACAATAAAGCACCTTTTACATTTATTGATTATCCAAATTGCACTCTTCATGTTTATTCTAATATTTGTACGATCCAGTACCATGACCTTTGAATCTTTCAACAAAGATTATAAACCACAATGGGATCCTAGAAGAAACAATTTGAAGGCCCTTAGTAAGGTATCTGGCCTTACAAGTCGAAACCCAAAATCCACATCAGTCAATCTTATTCATTCACATGCAAAGAAACTAGATAGCACCACCCACTGAGAAAGCATCTATCTTTGGGTAATTACAAGGCACAGCAAGCTTGATCTAAATGGCTTGTCAACACCTCAGAGAAGGGCATGGTCCCTGGTTACTTTAATCCTTACACAATGTTATTGCTGATAGAATGCTTCAGTTGACCGTACATGGAAAATCAAATAAGAGTCTAAAAGCAACTTCTTCAGACCAAAATATATCTGAGAGCTTAGAATTGTTCATCCAGTTTTAATAGAAAAGCACAAACATTTTCCCTCTCTATACTCTTCCTTCTGGATACCATCAAAGATTTCATACTATAAAGAAATTAAAAACGAACCACGTTCTTCTAAAAACACATTTCGTAAAATTCTTATACCCTTGAGAAAATTCCCAAGAAAAGAAAATGGTCTTAAATATCAAGATACAAACCTTTAGATTAATAACAGCAACCTTGTTAACTGGCGCCACAAGCTGTTGGCTGATGTAAGCCATCGATTTCAACATTGGCTCTAATGTGACCTTTGTAAGTCTAAATTGCACTTCTGTTTCTCCAGGAGTCTTGCCATAATCTTGCAACTGCATTTAGATGAAAAATTAGACTTGAAGGTTTGAATGACATAACCAAAACAATAACTTTCGTCTCGAAATATAAAAGCAACATCTTAAACTATTTGCTCTGCCACATAGATAGCATGCTATATTGAAGTATATATGGATATTTATTAAATGAAATTTCAGTCAGACTTCAACAAAGTCAAAAGATAGCTGCATGCAGTAATTTCCTCTAAGAAGGATCATACATAACTTTTAAGCTTTCATCAATATGAAGGCACAATAATATGTAACAAAGAAAACAGATAGCATTTCACTCAATGATCAAAGAAGCTTACCTTCAAATTAATGGCAGCTACTTTACTTCCTGAAGTCTTATTTTCTATGACCCATGTCATGGACTTGAAACAAGTGAGAACAACCTACGTAGGTAAGACATAGTCAAAAGAAGGGATCAGTTAGTTCTGTTATTTCTCCATTTCTTTTTCTTTTTCTGCTTCTTTCTAAATTTTGGAAAGAGTAAATATTACATATAAGACAATAGTCACAGGAAAGGGAATCTCCATTTTTCGTACCGTATTATCGGCAAGGCTGCCATCACGGTTGATAGCCACAGGAGCCATGGATGGCTGATTGAGATCAGCAACAGGTGCTCCGGCATCATTAAGATTAAAGTGGTTTAGCACTGGCTCCTGCCAAGGCCACAGCGGTGGGACATCTGAATTTTTTTTGTTACTGTCATCCAGGAGGTTTCCACAACCCTGGGAGGTAGTAGGTTTAACTTTGGCTACATTTTTCTTTACTGCAGCTAGCTTCCTTGCACCCTCCTTAAGCACACTCATTGCTGCAGTATAAGTCTCTGCCGCAATTGCTCCCTCTTCTGAATATTTCAATGCTTCCCGGCACAAGTTATTGAAACGCAATGTTAAAGACTCCATGACATGTACCTCCACATCTTGGTCATCTAATCCAAGATTACTTCTTGCATTTCTTGTCCACCTTTTTAGTATATAATGAGATGGAAGAGTGAGAACGTTGGTCACGGTAAAGACTGTTAATATGTGTCGACAGAGAATGCCTGAATACTCAAACATCTGACAGCTGCAACTTGCTTTCATCCCTGAAATATTTAATTTGACTATGTATGCCTTGTGATCATTTTCATATTTTGCAACCCTAAATCTGCTTTCCACATCATCTCCATCAATCTTATTAGCAGTATAAACAAAAGTTTCAACTAGTTCCTCTTGAAACTTAGCAAAGACTTTCTTCGTAAAGAGGTTAGCTGCCTGTTGTTCCATTGGTGATGGAGTCTTAAGTGGCGGCATGGTGCAGATTGTGTCATAATCTGCTTCAATTTCCCTTTCAAGAGAATTTTCTAAAGCCCTTTCATACTGCTTGAAGAACATTGGTAAGGTCTGTTGATTCACGTATCCATCCAAAAAGGAGCCTACTCCATGATTGGATGAGAGTGCAGCAAAGAAAGTATCCCGAAAGTAAACGGGGGCCCACTGCTGGCGAGCATTATATACAGCATGGAGCCACTCATTTTTGTGCAGATCATATCTATCCAAGAGAGAAAGCCATGAGGACTCAAAATCCTCAATGGTCTCAGAGAAGTTGATGCAGCTGTACAGGTCTCCATGGAAGGAAGGATGTGCCAGGTATATATGAGCCAGCCTTTCCTGGCCTTCTCGTAAGATATGCCATTTGCAAATGCAGTGACGCGTTTCAGGCAACACCTGGTTGACTGCTGCCTTAATTGCTCTATCTTGGTCAGTGGTTATGGAAACAGGAGGACGATTGTTCATTGCAGACAACCACGTTCTGAAAAGCCAAGTAAAGGAAGACTCAGACTCATCCAAGAGTAATGCACAGCCAAACAAAACCATTTGTCCATGATGATTTACTCCAGTGAAGGGAGCAAATGGAACCTGGAACTGATTTGGTCGATACATTGTGTCAAAGGCTACAGCATCACCAAAGTAACTATAAGCTGCCCTTGACCTTGCATCAGCCCAGAAAACATTAGTCATACGATTGTCATTATCCAACTGTATTGCATAATAGAAACCAGGACTTTCAGCCTGCATCTTTTGGAAATAATTAAGAAGATTCTGAGCATCTCTTCCAAGACTTCTCTTGCGACTACAAGGTTGAATAAAATGTATCGGTGGAACAGGACCAAAATTCCTAGATATATGATTCATCTCAACTGGAGAGGTATTCCTTACCCCATGACTGGCATCATACAACATATGATTTCCATCCAAGGATATTGCAATATCATTTTGGTTATCAAGCGACTCCCCAACATTCTTTGTACCACCAGCAAAATGCCTGCGAGGCCGAATGCAGTGAACCTTGCCAGGACTCTCCATGGAATGGTTATGATCCTCCACAAATTTAGTCACAACCCAATTCTCTGAAGTTTTCCTCACTAGGCGAAGCACAGCGTTGCAGCTTTCAACATTTTTTCTTCTGAAAACCTCTCTTGAACAAGCGAAATCCCAAGATATTATAGGCCCATCAGGATTAGTACGGGTATATTGACCAACATGAGTGCTAAAGCCAACACGCTTTGCATAGGCATCATAGAAGGACCTGGCTGCTTCTTCAGATTCAAACTCCATGCCGACATATGGCTTCTCATTCACATCAAGATGATGATGACTAAGCCCACTCTCGGAAGAATTTTCAGGGACACTTCGTTTACCATCCTTATCCGGTTCAGCATGAGCACCACCATCTTTTTGTCTCTCTTCTCCATCTATCTCAACCACTTCAACATTCATCTTGCCAATGAACGTCCTTTCTGGATTATTTGCAAGTCCTCTTGTCAGATCTATCAAAGCCAAAGAAAGAACCGAAAGAAAAGATATTACTGTTTGCAATTGGAATCAAGTATCACACAATTCAAAAACATAAGCACAACCGAAGAGCATAACACATACATCATCCTACATAATCCAAAAAATTAATAAATCTCCTCAACAAACAGAGAGATGAAAAGGTACGCTGGAAAGGAAAGTTATTGCTAAATTTTCCCCAAAAACACTCATAGTTACACACACTCATGTGTTAGAATGTCTGTTATAGATATACAAACAGAAAATGTATAAACTTTACACTTGCTAATGTTTAGAAAGCTCATAGTACTTCCAAAATTATATAAATAAACAAAATTTGGAAAGTTAATGACATAGCTTCAACCCAACAACAATAAAAACATCATAAATACTCGCATATTGTCACCATCTTTTCTGTGTTCCCCTTGGCCCTGCACTTATCCTGTAAAACTTAATAAAAAAGTGCGAAGTTATATTATCATTGACCTCTCAATCTAGTTCCCTGAAGCTTTGAGTAGGTAACACGAACAAGGCACAAATTACACACTGCAAATGTCTATACAAGAGAACAGATCTAAAATCTTCTTCAAGTATGCTCCGAGTATTTTGCCTTAAGTTTAATAACCAAGTTTATACTGATAAGCTGCTACTTGTAGACAGGAGTTTCACTTTAAAAAGTTATTTGCAATTTGATCTGAAGTTCAATGTACTCTCTCCGGGAAAAAAAAGGGAGTCAATAGTGAAAAGTAAAAACAGAAAAGAATTTTTGTAGAATTCAAAAACCATAAAATATTATCCATAATTATGACTGATAACAAGTGTAACATGAACTATATATAAAATTACCGTTTTGGATTTTGCTCTCCTTTGCTTTCTAACACACTTTTGCTTAGAAAGTCACTCGTCAAGAAAATTCAGCTGCTCTTACAATGTTCTTGCTTGCAGTCTTGTTCTCATCGCCATCTTCCTTTCTTCTCAATCGAATCACCAAAGATACTTCTCAGGTTTAAAAACACCAGATTGTTTTTCCTTTGCACCAAAAGTTTATCTAAATCTCCAAACCTACATTTGCACTTGGCAGTGACCAGCACTTTCTTCCCACAAGAGCAAAAAACTCCTCTCTGTTGGCTAACATGTAAGAACAAGGCAAAGAGGCAACTGACTTGAAATAATTGGAGGAAACAGAAAAAGAATTGGACCCATGACACAAAGATAAAGAAAAACATATTTATTCCAAGAAACTTAAAACAAAGCTCTTTACTAAATCTCCTAGACGAAATAAATCACATAGTCACAACTCCAGCAATGGAAAAGTACAATACGTGGATAAGTATACACATTTCATGACCTCGAAACTATGTTTGCAGCAATTCAACATTTGAGAGTAAATTTCAAAATGGAAATGGAGAGAAACAAAGAGTATGTCTCATGTGAGACATTGAATTTTATCCACAACCAAAACACTGAGATCCATATGTAACATTTCACTCGCATAACATAATCAAATCACACATCGTTACTCATTAGTCATCAGATAAATATAAGACTGCTTTGTACAATCTCACAATAAATTGATACTACTTTGAAAGAAAATGTGACGGGTCAATTCACTTGCATTGCATAATCAAATCACGCATCTCTATTCATTAATTGTCTAATAGAATATAAGACTGCATTGCTCAATCACATAGTAAACTGATACAGGCAAAAGAAAATGTGAACTGGTACTTCAATCAGCCCATGACATATCATTAAACAACTCAAAGAATACTAGAGGAGAGATACGTTGAGAGGATAATAATAAATGAACTATTACATATATATAAAAGCTTCATATTTCGCTTTTCGAAAAAAAAAAAAAAAAAAAAACCAAACAAAAAACCTGCATATTTCAATAATGTAGATATGAAGTCAAGTAATACATGGTAGTCACTGCTACATTATATAAAAGCCAAAATGCTAATGCCAATGCTAGTCCGAAATTATCAAGCCAAACATGCACACAATAAAGCTCTGTAATTTACTAAGCTCAGATTGAAAACCTACGAATTAATTAGGCTATTGAATCACTAAGCTCCTCGACTTCAGCTCATGATTAGCTCAATTAAAGCTAATTTGATACTGATTCTCTAGGCGATCAAACTAAGCTAGAACATGATCTTCAAGCTCGTTAAGAAATTGAGGCAAGCTTAAGCGACTTAGTGTTTGGCTATGCTCTTTTACACCCCTATCATTTGCCACAAACAATAAAAGTGAACACTTTCTTCTTAATTCTAACTAGAAATGTTTTATTATAACAATCTCTCCTCATTCCTCTCCTCGTATTAGAAACAAGTGAAGCTCTTCTTTGTCCAAAATTATGCCTTCCTCTCCCATCTCTAATAAATAATAAACATTAAAGTTTCCTTGTACTGTAATACAGCAATAATTACAACAACAAAATCACAATTACCAGTACCATCCTTTAATTCACATATGAAAAAGAACTGATGATTTTGATGTTAATCTACATCCTGATTAACATCCTGCTTAAGAGAAATTCATATCCTTTTTACAACTCCCATCACTTGCATGTGACCAAATAATTAACATCTATGAAAATTACTTCCAGAAAAGCATCAATTTATCCAAAATGAAGCCATCATTAAATAAAACAGCAAAAGGTTCAAGAAGCAGTAAATGTAATATGCATCAAGCACCCTACACTCTTTAGTAATAACTTAGCTTCAGAGACATTATATAAGGTAAAGAGGTAGTCAGACATTTGATACCAACACATATAATTCATAAGTACTATAACAAGATATATTTTCAACACCTCGAGTATCAAGGAGTAGGTTGTATTTTCAGGTTAAAGAAATTCAAAAATAATGTTGTGTTTATTCTTAGTATCTATCAACACTTTTCATAAGGCAATTTTCCAATGTAAGACATGAAAGCTACATCTATACTCTCCCGTCATTCTATTAAATACAAACTATCCTATGAAGTTGTTGACACAATGGAATGAAGGTCTATTGAAGTAATTGAGCGGCTAATTTCCAGTACTTCAAGGAAATTATAGAACACATATAAAATAACCAACCTAAAGGAAGTATTATTCCTTTCTCCTCATGAATATTAATATGCTACAAAATTGACCCTCAAAAAAACGAAAGTTCTGCCTCCCACCATCGATTTGTTTCTAATTGTTCTACATTGCCTCCCTTCAACTAAGTTGGCAAAAGTCTTGTCCCAATCGTGGGTCCGCCACTACCATCAGAAAGATATATTAATGTGTTAACAATGATGATCTTATTTCACGGTATGAAAGATGTGCAAACCATATTTTCTTAATTTTTCTCACTTTTTAAAAACTTGCCAGTTGCCACAGGCACATGCCGCCTGCATCAGCATATTGAGGTACCAAAAACGTGTTCTTGCTTTTTCTTATCTCAGAGTAACCACATTATTGTTCTACCTACTCAATTAAACAGTTCCATTTTGCACAAATTGTACAAGAATTTCACGATTTACGGAACAACAGAGAGCAAACAAACCCCTTCAACTTAATTAGAAAGCTATAAGCGTTTAACTAATGCACGAAACTCGCACTATCCAGGAAAGGTCGCACCACCACTCAAATCAGTGACCACCAAGTCACACGGTCACACGGTGAACTTGAACCAGTGACCTCCCAGTCACACAGCGAAATTGACTGTTGCAACAAGCTCCCCTTCTTCATCTTTCCGCAAAAATTTATAAAGAAAAAAAGAATTCCACTTCTCTGTCCATACCTTTTATTCATTTTCTTTTTTCTCTAACAAATTACGAGACAGATGCTGCTTAAATGGTGAAATGATTAACCCTAATTCTGCTACGCCAACATTTTTTCAATTTAATTTCTTATTTCATTATTTGACAGAAATTTTGTAAAAAAACAATGCAATTAGATGGGGAAAATAAGGGCTACAATAAACAAAGGAGTTGAAATTAAATTTCGATGAAAATTCAAGGGGCAAAGTGAAAAATGGGAAAGGAAAAAGAGAAAATTGTGAGTACTCACCTACCGAGTCCGATTCTTCTTTTTCTTCTCATATTAAGTGGAACACTGTCATCACAACAGTGAGCTTGAACTGAGTCGGAACCGAGTCAACTCGGCTCTTTGCTTCACAATGCTACTAAGGTTCAATTTTCCCTCTGTGTTGTGTGTGTGTGTGTGCGCGCGCGCGCGCGCGTGAGTGCGTGTATTTTCCTTTCTGACTCTGTGTGTGTGTGTGTGTGTGTGAATTGACTGGTTAGCCCAGCAACAAGAAGCTTTCTTTAATTCTTTTCTCTTATGTTTTGTGTTTGTTTGTTTGTTATGTTTTTCTCTCTGTTTCTATATTTTATTTTTTTATACTTTTTTCACTTCTGATTTTCGGGCCCACATTTGGTGTGACACATTTGCATGCATTTATGCTCCCCCGAGTTTTTAGCAAATTGAATATTTATTTTGTTTTTTTTCCAAATAAGTAAGTGTTTCGTACATTTTTAAAAAGGATAAATGACTTAAAATATTTTTGTATTTTATTAAAAGTGTACAATATTTTTTATATTTTATAAATAAGTTGATTATTTTTTTATATTTTAAAAATATAATTAAATATTTTTATATTTTATAAATAAGTTGATTATCCTTATATTTTAAAAACGTTGTTCAATACCTCTTGTATTTTTAAAAATATAACTGAACACCCGTTTCTGTGAGAAAAATCGTTCATTTTAACAAAAAGTATTCAGTTACGTTTTTAAAATATAGGAAAATAATCAATTTATTTATAAAACACAGGGAGTATATAGCTACGTTTTTAAAATACAGGGGATAATCAGTTATATTTTTAAAATATAAAAAAATTATCAACTTATTTATAAAATATAACGATTATTGTATATTTTTTAAAAAATACATAAAATATTAAATCGTTTACATTTTTCAAAAATAAAAATTCAAGATTCTTCTTTTATTGTCCGTTTATTCAAAATAACTCGTCCAACCGATTGCTATCATCAATCATGTAATTGAAACAGAGAAAAGATTACCTCCACTTTTCCATGCAAATAAGCTAATGCAACAGTGATATCCTCGTTGGTAATTTTTGTCTAACTATCATGATCCAAGGGATTGTACAAGCTCATTTTAATAAATCCAAATAGCATAACCACTTGCCTCATGTATAAATAAATCTATAATTACCCTTGCGCTTATTCTAGAACGATGCATTACACGAGCCCAATCCTGGCAACCTTAATCAATGAGCCTACGATAACGAAGCATTTTTTTTTTTTTATTCAAAGGGAGGCCTAAGCCCATAATTACATACAAAGATATTATATATTTTGATAATCGATCTCGAAATCTCTCACACCCAAAACGAATTATGAGAATGAAGCATTCGAATGTCGTATTTTATAATCAATGGATGGTTGTGTAGCTTTAAAAAATTGGCCGGTCAACAATACATAAAAAGAGCAATCATTATTAAACTTGATACAAAGTTGTGGCGAGTAATTGATTTTGTGACGTTCTTATGTTATCGCTGACTATTTTTCATCGCTAGAAACTAATTCCTTCGTAAACCAACACATGAATATGTATACATATATAACCTATTGTTATTTAATCACTTCTATTCACTAAAAGAAAATTTGTTTTCGGTGACGACCAGCAAGGGCTGGGCGAGGGAGGCCATTCCCTCACCATAACGGCAAGGGACAGGCCGTTCTCTCATCGTAACGGCGAGGGACAGGGCCGTCCCTCACCGAAAACGGCAAGAGACAGGGCCTATAAGTCGTCTCTCGTCGTTTTAAATTGTGGTCGTGTGTGTATTTCAAAGCAAGGGGCGGCCTGATTCGACATATTGTTATTTACATAAAGAAATAGAACTGGGGGATCTTTTGAATTCTTTATTTTATTAAGTTCAACCAAATTCGATTTCAAAGTCTTATAAATAAAACCTAATATAACCAAAAAACAATTAAAGAGCTTTAAAAAAAACTATTTTAAGCTCATCCAACTTTTTTCAGATGGAAAAATCCCATTTAATACAATTTTGCACGTGGCATCCACGTGTCTTTTTAGTTACTTTTATAGGTCCCATTTTTCGTTGCTTTAGGAAAGGCTCAAAGGCAAGAGTAAGTTCTAGATCAACATCGCTATCATCGATAAAAATCATATATATTTTATTATGGAACGAAAGTATTAGAATACATCTAAACATAACAATGACATATTTCATCAACATAAACATACACAGATAATACATAAAACTAAGAAGTGCATTATTCTCTTAGTGATCAGGTCAATCACTAATATATGTGTAGAACAAACATATATATCACGGGAAGAAATTGGGCAGTAAGACTTTCAGCATTTGGTCATGAACATGTTGTTTTCCTTGAGATAAAGAAATATATCCATCTTCCATAGGTGGTTTGTTCAACTCAAGTTGCGGACGTTTCACTCTCTTGCTACAGTTCTCGTACAATTTGCCCTTTAAATACATGTCTTTCTCTTCACCATAAGAAAAAGAAAGCAACTGGCGTTTTTCCTCTTTACTCATTGTTGGAAAGGGAAATGAAGAAAGTTAAATGGGTGTGTAATGTGTTGTTGCATACGTTCGGCGATGTCCTTTATATAGAGGAGAAAAAACTTATGAATTCATGACGGCTGATGTTTGTTCGTCCCTCTTACTTTTCATGTTTGTCTTATATGTATTATTGGTGCGTTATACGTGGCACTATTAGCATGTTGATAAGTTCAATCAATAATGAATCGGGTCGCATGTCATGTCTTTTCTTGCTGCATCATAGGGTACTTACATATCGGTGTATGATTTGACAAAACACTGCCACATCGCATTATATATTTACGTTTATTTGGATATATAGTTAATAATTATTAAAGCTATTTATTATCTTATGTGAAAACTTAAGTTCAGTCAAAGTTCTCGTACAGGTATTTGGGAAAAATAAATTTTAGTGTACGAATAATAAAAAGATAACTAACTATAAATAAATATTCTACTACAAACGAATAAAAAAAAGTCTTTTATGAACCTTTTCTTTTTACCAAAAAAGAAAAAGGTGAAACAAAACAAAGACTAATTTATATGTTGATTATTATGATATGAAAAATATTATTTAATTAGGAAGGAAAAACATTAAAGGGTGAAAAAAAAAGTAAAACAAAGTAAATGTTAATTAATATTCTAATTACTATGACAACAACTTAAAAAAAATTAATAAAGAAAATAAAAAACAAAACAATAAAAGTTAAGGAAAAAAAAAACAAAAAGGTCACAGACTAGTTGGTTCGTCTCCTATTTAAATCCAATGGGCGACACCCATTTGATTAATAAAAAGAAAACTAAATAGACATATATATTCTATTCCAAACGAATTTTAAAAAATCAAAGAGTCGTTTATTGAACATATACCTTTTCACCAAAAAAGAAAATGTGAAACAAAATAAATATTAATTTATACAGATAATTAATATACTAATTATGATGAAAAAAACTAAAAACAAATTAATTAAGTAAAGAAAAAAGTTAAGATAAGAAACAAAAAAAAGTTTTTTTTTAAAAAAGTAATAGCTAATTAATATACTAATTATGATAAAAATATGGAAAAAAATTAATTAAAAAAAGAAAAAAGTTAAGATAATAAACAAAAAGTGAAAAAAAATAAAGTAATAGCTAATTAATATACTAATTATGATGAAAATATGAAAAAACATATTTTTATAGAAAAGAAAAAAGTTAAGATAATAAACAAAAAAAAGGTGAAAAAAACAAAACAAAGTAATATCTAATTAATATACTAATTATGATGAAAAAAACTTAAAACAAATTAATTAAGAAAAGAAAACAAATAATATAATAAAGAAAAACAAAAAAATGAAAAAAAAAAAAGAAATAGGAGATGGTTCGTCTCCCAAATTAAATCCAATGGGCCTCCCATTAGGTTTTTGGGTGGCGGTCTAGTTTCACGCCGGGTCGTCGCCCTAATCATTTCTTTAAAAAAATTGTGTACCCATCCCCTCAAACACCCCTTACCCGTGTACCCCATCCCTCCAACGTGGCAAACCCACCCCTCCACCCCTTACCCGTGAACCGCAACACCCCACCCCTTTACCCGTGAACCCACCCCCTAACCCCCTTACCCGTTAACCCACCCTCAATCCGTGGCATTAAGGCTAGTTTTTTTTTGTTATACATTTACTTATATGTACATATATATATTGTATACATATATAACTATATATATAGTTATTATTATTTTTTGTTTTGTAGTATTTATGGTATAATTTTATGTTTTTTTTATAGTTTTTATTTTATGTAATTTTCGGATTTTTTATTTTTATTTTTATTTTATTATCAATTTTTTTTTCATTTTCAAATTTATTTCAATTTTTTTCCTAATTTTTTTTAATTTTTGGATTTTTTTTTTCAAAATATGTTGTGTTTTATTTTTAGTATTTAGGTTCTACATTTGATTTTTTTTTCTTTTTTTATTTCTGAATTTTTTTTAATTTTTGAATTTTTTAAATGATGAGTTTAGAAATAAAATTAATAATTTGTTTTATATTTTAATTTTAGGATTAATTGTTTAAAAAATTAAAGTTTATTTTTTATTTTTGGATTTTTTTGGTTAATTAAGAATTTTTTTATGGACTGTTTAAAAAAAATTCCATATTATAATTAATTTTTAAGCTAAATTATTAGTTTTTAATTTCATATTATTATAGTATTAATAGCTAATTTGATGTGTTTGGATTTTCTTTGGTAGGTTTGGGGCATTGGAGTAATTGGTTGTAACGCTTAAAGATTCGATAGGCTCAGGTTAGTTTGATGATTGATAGAGTATTTGTTGTACAATATATTTTTTGTGCTTCTAAATCCGTTTCATTAAATTAAAGTTATTGTGTTTATTTGTTATATTCATGTTGAATATATTGTCTAAATTGACCCGTTAGGGTTTTGTGAAGATGGATATTTGTGTAAATTGATGAAGGGCTGTGTTGGTCTTGATAGCTAAATTGGTTGTTTGCAATTGTGAAAATGTTGTTTTCTTGGTGTTGAAATAGGTTGTTTGCATTTGTGGTAAACTATTTAAGTAAAGCTCCCTAAAGTTAAGTAAGTTAAGATTAAGTAAGAAGTAAGTAAAGTTAACTAAGTTAAGAAGTAAGTAGAGTTCACTAAGTTAATAAGCTTAGGTTAAGAAGTAGTTAATTAAGATAATTTAAGTAAGGTAAGTTAAGTAAGATAATTTATTTACGTTTATCTAGCCTTACTTTATAAGTTAAGTTGTAATTTGTTAATTGGTTGTTATTTAGTTAAGTTGTGTCGACAAAGTGTGATTGAAAATATGTAAGTTCAAGGTTATCTAGGCTTATTTTTAAGTATTACAATATTGTTTCTAATTTTAAATTCCTATTTGTGTTACAATATGTCAGTCCTAATGGCATCATCACGTGAATGGATATATAATCGATGAATTGATGGATAAATCAATGAGGGCTTTGTTGAAGGTATGAATTAATTTATAACATTCGCAATTAGTCAACTATATTACATGGATGGTGTAAAAATAAGATGTCCATGCATCAAATGCAAAAACTTGCAATATCTTACTACTGACATTGTCATAAAACATCTTTATAATAAGGGTTTCATGCCTAATTACTATGTATGGCTTGCTAATAGGGAATATGTGTCGAACAACATAAGGACTGAACAACATGTTGGTAATAATATCTGTGACAACTTAGATTGTGGGAATAATTATAGGACAATGATGTTTGACACTGCTGGTGTAGATTTGGCAAGGGATCAGAACGGGACTGAAGAAGTACCAAACATGGAAACACATGAATTTTTTAATTTATTGAATGACTCTGAAAAACCATTATTTGCAGGTTGTAGGAATCTTACCCATTTGTTTGTCGTGGCTCATTTTCTGAACATGAAATCTATGCATAATATGAGCAACGACCTATTTAACCGTGTGGTCTCAAAATTTATGGAGTTGATGCTTGTAGAAAATAACCTACCTGAGAACTTTTACAGGTTTAAGAAAATGCTCAAGCCTTTGGGGTTAGGATATCAGAAGATAGATGTATGTGTAAATGGATGTCTTTTATTTTACAAGGAAAGAAGTTCACCTGATAGTTATCCTCGGTGTGGCCACCGACGTTTCAAGACAACAAAAGGGGGTAAAAAATGGAGTAAGCTTATATCTTTCTAACAATTAAGAAATTTTCCTCTAACACCGAGGTTAAAGAGATTGTATATATCGAGGGCTACGGTTGAACACATGCAGTGGCACAAGAAACACCAAACAGAGGATGGTCATATTGGTCACCCATCTGATGCTGATGCATGGAAACACTTTGATACCATATATCTAGATTTTGCTGATGAACCAAGAAATGTTCGACTTGGTCTGTGTTCAGATGGGTTTACTCCTTACAGTTCTAATGCTCAACCTTATTCCTACTGGCCAGTGATATTAACACCTTATAATTTGCCACCATGGATGTGCATGAAGGATCCTGTCATGTTCTTGACATTGCTCATCCCCAATCCAAAAAATCCCAGTAAGAAAATAGATGTGTATTTACAGCCTCTCATTCATGAATTACAAGAATTATAGTTGGAGAGAACATCGTGCTATGATGTTTCAACAAAGACGAATTTCCAATTGAGGGCAGCCTTGATGTGGACCATAAATGACTTCCCAACTTATGGTATGTTGTCTAGTTGGAGCACTCATGGAAGGCTGTCGTGACCATATTACATGGAAAACTCTGATGCTTTTCGATTGCCTGAGGGGAGGAAGAATTCATTCTTTGATTGTCATCATAAGTTCTTACGAACAAATAGTTTTATGCGACATGACACGAAGAATTTCATAAGGAGTAAAAGAGAGACTTTAGGGCCTTCGCCCATATTAGATGGTGATCAAATTTGGAAAAGTGTGATGAATTTGGCAAAGATCCAAGAAGTGACGAAAAATATCAAGTTGCATAGGTTTGGGCAGTAGCACAACTGGACAAAGAGAAGTATTTTTTGGGACTTACCTTACAGGAAGACGCATCTCGTACGCCACAATTTGGATGTTATGCATATAGAAAAAAAATGTTTTCGATAATGTTTTCAACACTATGATGGCTATCAAAGGAAAGACGAAGGACAATGTAAAAGCAAGAAAAGACATGGTTGTATATTGTGACTGTCCTGAATTGTGTGGAGAGTATGCGAATGTCATTGGTGTTTATACTCTCCCCATGGCAAAGAAGAAACTATTTCTTGAATGGGTTGGAGAATTAAAATTCCCCGATGGCTATGCATCAAATTTAACGAGATGTGTGGACATGAAACAATTAAAGATGTCACACATGAAGAGCCACGATTGTCATGTCTTCATGGAGAGATTGCTTGTGATTGCATTACGCGAGTTGATGCCTAAACAAGTTTGGGAAGCTTTTGCACAACTAAGTTTGTTCTTTAGCAATATATGTTGCACAAGTCTTCAAAGGTTAGATTTGGAGAGGATGCAAGAAGACATTGTCGTGACTCTTGCAACTTGAAGAAGTTGCTACCTCCTGCATTCTTTGATTCAATGGAGCAGTTGTCTGTTCATTTGGTCCACGAAGCGATTTGTTGTGGCCCTATACAATATCGGTGGATGTATCCCTTTGAAAGGTTTTTGCAGGGCTTGAAGAAGAGAGTAAATAATAAGGCACGTGTAGAAGGATCCATTTGTGAAGCCTACCACATACTCGAAACGTCAACTTTTTGTTCTTATTATTTTGAAGAACACGTGGCCATTAAAAGTAGAAGGCTCGGTCGGAATGACCAATATGACGATGTGGACTACCTCGATGGATGCTTGGATATATTTACTAATCTGGGCCGCTCAATCGGGAAATGGAAATAGATGACAATAGTAGGAGAAGACTTGTATTTGGCACACCACTATGTATTGATGAATTGCGCAGAGGTACAACCTTATGTCAGGTAAGGCTATAACAATTTGTCAATATGTTACCCATGTTGGGCGTTAACCATACATTTTAAATTCACTAATATTTGTCTATTTGTCAGCATGTTCGAGGAATACCTTCGTAACCAATATGGCCCATTGACTCTGGCAGAACTTCAACTGCATGTTGACAAGTTTTTTTTTCCAAAATGGTTATATGCCTATATAAGTACATGTCTCATTAATTAAATTCATTTTATCACTTACGGTATGCATACCTCAAACAAGAGTGATTTATATTTGTAGGTTAAACACAAGAATTATGTAGATCATCGTGTACAATGTCTTTCAATGTGGCCTTATAGATTGGTTAGGATATCGTCAAGATACATGGTGAATGGATACAGATTTGCCACACACGAATATGCTACATCGAAGGCCACCAATAATAGTAGAGTATACGTGAAAGGGATTAGCGATGGTGGTATAGGCGATATTGGCAACTATTGTATGTTGCACAACATTATTCAACTTGAATATAATAATCCAACTTTACAACATACAAGGATAGTTCTCTTTATGTACGGGTGGTATGATACAACAAACGATAGAGGTATGAAATACAATCGCAAGTCTGGTATGGTTGAAGTGAATGTGAAGAAAAAGTATCCCAAATATGAACCATTTGTGTTGGCAGCCCAAGCTCAGCAATTGTATTATTGTAGATATCCAAGGGCCAAGGGGCATCAAGCAAATTGGTAGGCAGTAATGAAAGTACACCCTAGAAATATCTATGCCATGTTTGAAAAGGAAAGAGAAGCAGAACAAAGAACAAGTTTCCAGTTCGATGAGATGAATGTGCCCGTAGCAGAACCAATTGATGAAAATTTGCCAACAATCCGTCATGATTCGGGTGAGAACAACGAAATATTGGAAGATGATCCTAATGACATCTATGGTTAGCCTCTCATTGATGAAAATGAGGATGAAGAACATGAAGAAGACGAAGAAGAATATGAAGATGAGAGTAAAGATGAAGAAGAATATGAAGATGATACTGAAGATGATGATGATAATGATAATGATGATGATGACGATGAAAATAGTGATAAAGATGCTGAATATTAGACTTTGGTAAAGTGATTAGTTGTTTTATGAACTTATGTTATTTGATTTTATCACAAATGATGTAACATTTAATTTGTAATAAACATGTATATACTTGTAAGTTATGTACGTATGTTATATTAAGTGACCTAACCATAATTGTGTTTAGTTATAGATGACAGGTGGTAACAATCAATAAAGCAAGGGCAAAAAAATTAAGTTGTCAAATTTGTTAAGTAGGCGCAGAGATCGTGGGCAAGCGCCCAGCACATCGAAAGTTTTGTAATATATATGTTCTTATAAATATATGCATGAAAAATTAATAATTGAGTTCCTTGTTTTGTATCACGATTTACAAATTTGAATGGTTTACAGGAGCAGGTCAGCCTTTACTCGTCCCTCTATAGGTGCATATGGATTACCAGTATATAACTCTAGCTCTTGCTCAATTGGTATGGAGCAGAGGGTGGCAGACACTCTATATCCCCAACAGGTCATGTCATGTTGACTTTCTTACTCGTCTGGAGCTCCCGTTGACCTTGTAGCCGGTCATACGACTCCAGACCTTCTACATAACCCTCATGCTACGGATACCTATACCACTTCCTCCCCCGGATTGTGACAGGGTTTTGATGATTTACATGTTGACATGGATGGAACTCAAGCACATGATGACACACAATGTCCTCTAATGTTTGAGTTATCGAGAGCTATAGAAAAGCGGGCTGGTGGCGTACTGGACTAGAGAAGATATGGATTCTCGTCTATAGAGGACTTTGCATCATGGGCCAATGATACACGCAAGCATCTGACAGTCACAGGTGGTGGGTAAATAGAATTTTGTATTTATATGCGTTACTCCTTTAAAAGTTAATTCCATCCCATGTAACCCAACCGTTTCTTTTATAATTTCTAGATGGGATCCATATAATGCCACTAAAGATATTAGGAAATCACTACATGCCGGGTATTTAGAGCCTTGGACGACTTGAGGAAAGATTCCGCCAGATGTGAAGGATAAATTTTTTGATTACTTTAAGGTGCGAAATACGCATTCAATTTATTTATTCCATCAACAATATTATGTACTTGAGTTTCATACGTTGTACTCCTTATAAGATGGTTATATGATTCACAGAGGATGTACAAGTGGTATCCCTGCCATAAAGCAGCAATTCGTGAGAGGTTCAACATTTTCAATCAAAGATGTATAACGGACAACTTAAGCAAAACACGTAGGGATGAAAATAAGCTATCATGGCTCTCGCAGGATGTATGGGAAGCTATGAAAGTGGTATAGAGTTCCAAAGCATAACATGACAAATCTAAACGGAACTCTGATAACAGAAAGAAAAATCCGTCTACGCACCATTTGGGATGTATTCATAGGCATGAGTGGGCAAGGAGGATGGTAAGAATTAAGCTGACTATAGTGCATTAAGTTAAATTTAATCAACAATTTTATCTTATATATTACATGTCGAGTTGTTTGTTTTGGTTAACTTATATTATAGGCGGAAGAAAGCGGGCGTGAAGTGACTTTTGTTGATGCTTTCAACAAGGCTCATCGCAAGTGTGTTGACGAACCTTACATAGATGCTCAGGCAGAATAGATAGTGGTAAGTTAGTTTCTTTTAACTTTACAACATTAAAGATTGATATACAGATTTATATATTAACGTTTTTAGGATATTGAAGATTTGAGATTGTAATGTTGCTCCTAATTTGGTGAGGTTCAATTTTGTGGAAGCCTTTATATATCAATTTGTTGTAAACGAACAAAGAATGATGATAGAGCACTTTTAACTGTTCTTTTGTTGTGCGATTATGTGGTGGTTTGTAGTAATGGGATACTACAAACAAACACAGAATTAAGCTGTGACATGTTGAAGATTTGAGATTGTTATGTTGAAGTTAAAGTTGGTTGAATGACTTAATATCTAAGAAAGTTAAGTAAAGAATATTATAGTGGTATGATAATCGAAATTATAGCCATAGTATTTCAATAGCTAATGGAAATGCATACATGAATGTCTCATTTTGTTTAGTAGAAAGACTTGGATGGCCTTAGGGGCTTGTTTAATGGAGGTTGTGTTTGAGTGTGAATGCTTGTATATTGTGTTGTGCCTATTTCTTCTGAGTGCAGGTAACTGGTTAGTTCACGGTATAGAGGAGACTCTGTCCGTTTGTCGGGTCCGGACTTACCCTTTTAGCGGGGGTCAGGTCGGGACCTTTTAATAGCTGACTGTATATGTATGTTTGAACAGGTGTTTGTTTTGTTTTTTTCTCTGATGGTTTGTTTTATTTTTTGCAATTATCAACACTTTTCAATATTATTCATGTCTCTATGTGTTGATATATCTGTATTACAGTCTCGATATGAGGAACTGCTTCAACAGGCATCACAAGCATTTGAGTCCGATTCAGCTCCCACGTTTGTTGATCATAACACACTGTTCTTAGAGGCTGTTGGTAGACCTTGCAAAGGCCGTTTATATTGTAACACCCCGATCCCTCTCGAGACCGGGAGTTCTATCAATCAATCTAGTCACAACCCAACTCCAAACCTGGGCATAAAATTTTAGGGAAAGACGGACGGAGTCTCCCCTGTTTCTAGGCAAAATACAAACCTGCGACAACATATAAGTAGACCAATACCATGTCCAAATATTCAACCACCTCAAGGCCATCCGAGCCTCGGTTCTCAACAATTAAACTCAGCAAGTATACATACATTTCCAATTTAAAAGCTAACCTATCTCTTTTCATCTTTGACAAGAACATTCATGCTAGGCAATTAAACTACACTAACCCATTACATAAAATAGACTATCATACCATTCTAACTCTTTTCCTTTGGCCATTAGAAACATACATTAAGGTTAAACTATTCTATCTGAATACATAAACTAGCTTATCAATCTACCTCAATTACTTAGCTGAATTTAGGTTACATTCTTTTTAACAATAAATACATACAACATATGAACATACATCTTTGCATCTTTGTCAACTCAAGCCACATAGCACGCAATACAACTCTTCAAGCATGATCTTTCACGTAACCACAAACTTTCCAGCTAACATGGCATTTCCTGAAATGTGGTGGTGAGGAGTGAGTATACTCAACACGTATACTTAGTGAGGGCGAGACAGATATCGAGGTGGAGAGAAAGAAGTTCGTACAATGCAAATAGGTATAGCTAAGCAATATAATTGACAAGCAAGCATTCAATATAAACAATCAATACAATAAGCAATTAATGAAAGCATTAACACAACCATTCAAAGCTATACCACACTCTGAAGGCTATGGTTCACTCATACGAGTAATGTACCATTCCACGAGCGATACATCAATCTCGAGCTTGATGTTGACAACGATGACAATAAGTGCGCAACCACCTTATAATTTCAGTTTGGAATACCCTGGAAGTATCCATCAATTCTACGACCCAAATCTCCTTAGGAGGCAACCCAAGCGAGAATGGAAATAGGACACGGAGCTAGAGCAACCAACACTAGTAGCCCGAGACTACCCAGAGAGGCCCATCACTCACGCTCCTGACACTATGCAATGCAAGACATGATACAAGTAATATATGAGCGATAGCACAACAATACAAATTAGTGGCAATAAACGAGATATCAAGAACAACACTAACAAGCCTTAACAACAATTGATATACAAATTCAATCATAATCAACTTTAACAAACATAACAAGCCATATTAAGCATTCTATAGGCACTACACTATGAAAACACACAAAATCACAAAATAACCCCAACTTTCAAAACGCTACTACTTTCAAATGAGCCACGAGTTTTGGAAATCGACTTCACCAATCCTCCTAGGTCACCATAACGCACGTCTAAAGACCCCGAAACTCTACTTAACCCTAGAATTCACGCAAAGCCCCGATTTCCCCCTTTGCTCGTTTGAACTACAACTACCTCAATCGATTACCCAACCAATGTCACAACTACACCAAAAGTGCTTCTATGACGTACCTCGAAAATGCCTTCACGCAAATCGAGAAAATTCCAAACTTGACCGAAACGACCCCAACTTTCACTAAGCCTTTTCCTCCGTTTTTTCCATTACACAATCTAATTAAACCATATATTTAGGCATTCTAGCATATCTAGCACCTTCCTACATCAACTGAACGCGTAACAGAGCAACATCATCGAAACGGGGGTTTACTATTTACAATTTACTATTCAACTAACAATTTAAATTCCAATTTCGATATTCAACTGCAGAAAATGTTAAAAAGCTATAAATACATGTTCTACGATTGCTAAGGAGCATTCTTTAAGCATCAAAACGATTAAAATAACAATATACGGATAAAACCCAATAATCAAAGTTAATACACAAAATATTCAAATGCGCAAATAAATAATAAACCCTCACCTTATACGCTCCTAGACGCTAGGAAAACCTCGTAGGATGCCTCGGAAACCACCCCGTGCAAGCTCACGCGAAGAGTCGAAGATTTGAATGTTGAAATGTTTTTTTTTCTCTCCATGGTTTCGGCCCCTTTGCATTCTGTTTTCAACCCTTTTTTTTGTGCTAATATAAGCTTTTAAAAGGTGACAAACAAGTCAAATGGGTCAAGGCTTTGGTCAAACTAACTTAAACTTGGTCAAATAGGCTTATTTTATGCATTTTAAAGCTAAAACAACTATCACAAATCAAATTCAAGTTAATAACAACTAAACTACTAAAATTAAAACATTAAACACTAGTTTTCACTATTTGTTGAGGACTAGAAATTGTTTCCTAACTATCGCTCTCGATATGCTATGCACTTTGCTACAATAAAAGAATAACAATTAAATCTCAAAGAATTGAAGAAAATATAATTTTCGAAAAGCATCATAGTTTAAAATTTACTCCGGCTCGGAGCTACTTTTCATTTAATTGAAATCCGAGCATTTAAGTGTAAGAAAAATAAAACCGATTAACATAAGTATGAAAATGAAGCTACAAATGAATGTTTAACTAAAATAAACACATAATTCAATGCTAACATCTAAGATGTCACTTAATTAAATGCAATTAAATGCATACCGGGTTCGGGTTATCACATATATGGTGTCGGATCACAGGTTTATGTGGTGTCTACTTCACACAATCACCCGGCTACCAAAAGCCATATCACGCAACAAGATCTCTAGGCGACCGTTGCTCGAGCCACAACCTCTTTGGAAGGCAAGTTGGAACAGCAAAATGAGGCGTACTCCAAGCTGCAAGACAAGTTAGATCAGCAAAACGCGGAGTACTGTAAACTCCAACAAGAAACTTCATCGCAGCTACGTGTATGCAAGCATAGCTCGCATTATTTGCTTCAAGGTTGCCCCTTCTTGCACCAGCAGAACAACAGTCTTCGTCTTCGAGTGATGGTGGAAGTGAATAGAATTTTGGCCTTTTTTTACTGTTATGACATTATAAACATCTATTACAATCGGACTGTAATAACTTTTGGGTTTACTTTGAACAACTTTATTAGATTTTTATTAGCTAATTTTATAAAAATGTGATTTAGAACTTGTTTTGCAGTATTAAATATTTAATTCATAGGTCAAACAACTTATTATAGTAAATCTTATAATGAAAATTAGAAAAAAATTTACTTTTTTGCGGGGGCTTTGCGAGGGATCGGCGAGGGACAAATATACAAGGGCTCGGGGAGGGCATGGTGAGGGACAAAAATGGTGAGGGCATGGCGACAGACGAAAACAGTGAGGGCATGGTGAGGGACGAAAAAGGCAAGGGACAATTTAAGCGAGGGCTTAGCGAGTGAGGCATTTGCGAGGACACGGCGGGGACGCATTCGGCGAGGGCTCGATGACGGACGCATTTGGTGTGGACTTGTTGCTCTCGCATAGTCATCACTAAACCTCGCCGACCTCTTGCCAAACGGCGTGGGATAGGTGAGGAATCCCATTTCAACGACAAAGCCTTTGGCGAGGGACGATTCTTATCGCCGGGCCCTCGCCGAGACCCTTTCGGTGAGGGCCTGACGAGAGGAATTATCCCTTGCCGAAGGCTATTTTTTTGTAGTGATTATTGCGAATGGTTCATCTTCAAATACTGAATCCATGCACATGAACATATTTAGTTCAAACAATTTGTAAGTTTTTCCCTTAGACTCAAATATATAATTGCAAACATCTTCTTCACTTAATTATCACAAGTCGTAACCTTATCATCATCAACATCAGGTGAAAGAATGTCATCATTGTCAAGGTTAATCATTTTCAACACCTTCCTCATGTATGGTCTCGTTATTGGTATTCATCTTGCCTATCATTCACAATAGAAGAGTTTTGCACAAAAAAAATTGCTTAACATTACATATAAATGTTTATCATTGTTAATGGAAAAAAGAGAGAGATAAAGACATTTAAACTTAATAGAGAATGGCTTTGTATTATTATAAAGAATTAGCCCCTCTTATATAGGGCTTATACATATTTTTCTATTCCTATGTGGAGAAAGAACAAACACATGGAAGCTAATAACTAGCTGCTACTTCAATATTCCCCCTCAAGGTATAACATATATATCATATGTGCCCAACTGGTTACCTATATACTCATCTCGAGGACCTCATAGAGACTTAGTGAAAAGATCAACTAACTGATCATTTGAGCCAACATATGAAGTGATGATTTCTTTAGCTAGCACTTTACTTCTTACGAAATAACAATCAATTTTAATGTGTTTGGTGTGCTTATGAAACATTGGATTTAATGCAATGTGCATTACCACTTAGTTATCACAGAGTAATGTTATGGGTTGAGAGTAGTCCACCTTAATGTCTTTAACTAAAATCTTCACCCATATCAACTCACACGTAGCTAGTCAATGGCACGGTATTCAGACTCTGCGCTAGAACGAGCAACAACAGTTTGTTTCTTACTTTGCCATGATATGAGATTTCTACAAAGGAAAACAGAATATCCATAAGTGGATTATCTATCAACTAGATAGTCGGCTTAATTTGTATCAGACTAACCAACAATATTTATCTGCCATCTGTTTCTGTATAATATCCCTTTTCATGGGGCTTGCTTGATGTACCGAAGGATACGAATAACAGTATCCCAATGACTTTCGCGTGGTGAACTTAGAAACTAGCTAACCACACTGATAACAAATGAAATATTTGGGTGGGTTATTATGAGATAATTGAGTTTGCCAACTAACCTTCTATATCTTCCTCGATCGGATATTGATTCCCCCTCATTGTGTACAATTTTGACATTCGGGTCCATTGGTGAGTCATATGGTCTTGAATCAAACATTTTTGCCTTCTCTAGCTTATCAAGAGCATACTTGCGCTGAGAGATAAAAATACCTTGGTCGGACCGTGCAACTTCAATGCCAGGAAAATAATGCAGTTCTCCTAAATCCTTGGTCTAAAATTATTTGTGCAAAAAGGTTTTTAGATCTTGGATACTTGTTGTGTCATCCCCAGTTATAATAATGTCATAAACATAGACAATTAACAAAAGACGCTTCCTAAAGAATATGTGTCGATAAAATACTGAGTGATCAACTCATGTCAGTCCAAATTCAACCACAACCTTACTAAAGCGACCAAACCAGGCTTGAGGTGACTATTTTAAACCATATAGCGATTTTTTTAAACAACATACCTTATATGACTCCCCTTAAGCAACCCTACAGATTGCTCCATGTGTACTTCTTGTGACGCCTAAGAACTTCACCGTACCTTTAAATACTGTTGCATCTACTATTTGCGCATTTTTACTATGCATTGCTTGTTGCTTATGTGGTTACTATTCATCACGCTTTTCAACCACTTAATTAATTCGAATTAGTATTTTTCTTAAATCGTATTAATTGTTTTAGGAATGAGAAAAATGTGCATTTGAGCTAAAAGCGATAGGAGCATCCGTTTAGAAAATGATTTGTTGAAACTAATTAATAGTATTACGTAACAAAACTATGTGTTTAGATTAGCTATCATTTAAATTGCACTTAGGACTCACTTTAAGCTAGCTTAATTCATATTTTGACCAACATACTCATACTAAAATAAAACATATAGATTTATATATGCTCAACACCTCACTAAGCTCATAAGTTAGCAAAACACAAAAAAAAAAAAGGAAAAACTGAAAACACTGTAGCAAATCTGAAAATTAGCATAGGAGGAGAATGAGAGATTTTTGCTCAACAAATCTTCAATCCAAACCAAGCCAAGCTAGGTGCAAGTGGTTTAGGGTGTTTATTAGCCTCCTATGAGCTCCTATGCGCAATAGGTGAGAGATTTGCATGCTATTTTTGCATTTTTGAAATGTGACAACTTTCTTGAATTTCTTGTTTTGCTCTTAAATGCTATTGCAATGCTCAAATATGCTTATGTATGTTATATATAAGTAGTAGAGACCTAATTTATGCTATTGTTTCATAATTTAATCGGTTGAAATTTTTCGTTGGATATTTGGCATGAATAGTGATAGGAATGTTAGGGTTTTGTGAAATCGGACCTTATAACTTGAATTAATGGTTCTAATAGGTGCTTTAGATGTTAATAAAAGTAATGTAAAGGCCCCGTAGGGTTTAATTGCTCATAACCTAGTAAAAGAAGGAAATAGCCGACTTTTAGAAAGGAGTTTAAGGGTTATCGCGAATTCGGGTTGAATTAGCCTCCATATTTAGTAATCCTAGTCTATTTAGGACCTAACTAAGCTTTTCTAGCTCCTATTTGAGTCCCGGTTGAGGTACGTGTAGTACAAAGTCAAAAGATGAAATTTGGGGCTTTTGGGCTAAATGCGGGTGTTCGCATGATTTCGAGGGTCCTAAAGGTGCGTAAGGAGTTAACTAGAAGCATGGTATAGGCCGCTTGCTAATCTAGAACCATAACATGAGTTTGGAATGAAAACAGATTGAATAACAAAGGGGTTTAAGTACAAATTCGATTGTCTCACACTTCTAAGACCTTGACATAACTCCTTGTGTGTTTAAATGTGTTTTCAAGATGTTTTGGAGCTTTTGGTATAGTTCTATGTGAATATTGAATATGCCCTTTGTAATTTGCTTAATTGTTATATGAAATTGCTTTTATTGTTATTGTTATATTTGTTGTTGTTGTTAATTTGCTATCTTTGGACATGTGTAGGCTAGATGTTTGATAAAAATGCTTAATGAAGTGTGCAACAGTTATATATGCTTGAATAATGTTTAAAACTAGCTAGGAATGTAAGGGAACCAAGCAAAATTCACTCGTGCATATGTGTGTGTGTTCAACCGTGGCTGTCCAGATTTTTTCAGCAAAACTAAGGCAATTATGAGCTTAAAACTGTATTAATTGGAGAAGGATTAGGGGTTGAATTATATACCGTTAGAAATCCTTACGAGTCTAGTTTCTAATGCTTTTTACGGTGCATTAATCGGAGTTTTCTAGAATAAGTTATGATCATTTTGGTGAGATGTGTCAGAATTGTCCTATTGCGTGAGAATTTGAATTTCATTGTTATTTTGCTAGAAGTGATGATATATTTCAACTCTAAGTGGATATCTTCGATCAAGACTTTATTGTGTTGTGTTATTGGATGATTAGTAGCGTAATGGAGCTCTTATAATTATGTAAATTGTGATATAATTGAGATTGAATTAGTAAATAGAAATAATGAGTTAGTATGGAATGCAATTGCCTTTTCCCTTGCCCTTTTACCGATCTTGCTAAAATGTGAATTCATTTATTAAGTCATGTAGAGGTTAACTATAGCTTGAATGTCATACTACCTACATGAAAATAATTGTTTAGTTATAAATGAATGTGATTTAGATCTATTGTTTATCTTGAATGCTAATTTGATTGGAAATGAAGACAAGTATTTTGGTGTACCATCTATTCTTTAAGCTTATGATTTAGTTTTAAATTGAAGAGTTAGTTTAATTGTGTACGGGTTTAGTTAGAATGTAAGTTAATTGTGAAGTAGTTATTTATTGGCTTGTTAAATGTTATCTTTAACTTGAGTTTGCTATGAAAGTGAGATGAAATTGTTCTTATTTTAAATTGCTGTCAAGTTAATGTTGAAGTTATTGATAGATAGACTCCCTATCCCGTGTCTTACTTGTGAAATAATGAGTTATAAGTTATATTAAAGTTTGTTGAGCTAGATAATGATTTGATTAGGATGGTTTGTTATCAGTTATAAAGTCCTATGTGAAACACTTATTTTTTGAATAGTTAGCTAACTAAGAGCTGGAATGTTGGTTGAGTTAAATATTATGCACTAACTAATAATCATTGGAAAGTAAGAGAATGTATGATTTAGAAGTCTTTTAAGAAGTAAATGTTTGGAAGTCGATGTTAATGAATGTATTATTGAACAATTAATGGAACTTGTCTTATTTTAGTTATAAAATCTTAAGAGGATTCCTTAAATTGAGTTAATTGCTAGTCTATTATTAGGTGGAGTTGAACTAGTTTCACATGTAAGTTATTATCTAATCTAGAATGAAGAAAATCATAAACAATGTATGGTATTATGTTAACTTGGGTAAACTATGTTTTAACTTAAATGCACTTAACTTTAATATTCTAGTTGAAACACTCCCTTCTTGAGTTGTTAAGTCATCCGTTTACTTTTAACCCTAAGTTTGCCAGTGAGAAGCTTCTAACTTAGATTACTTATTTCAGGATCATGCTATGTAATATTTCCACTTGCTTAACTCATGAAATTAATGGATTGAAATTGTGAGTTTAATTGCCTACAAGTAAATTGCTATTTATATGTGAATTATTGGATTATTAATCGTTGTTATAAAAAAAAAGGGTATTTGATTGAGCTTGTTATAAAGGTTACTTGTAAAATATTAATATAGTTAATGTCATCTAGGAGGTTATGAAATGTTTTATAGCCATAAGAATGCTTCAGTTGACTATCCAAAATGTTTGAGAGTTAAGCCAATTCTTGCATCCTGGAGCTTCGTAAAGGTGAGGGATTTTCATCCTTTTGTGCATTTTGGTTCATTTTTTCTTTAATAAATTGTATGACTTAAGATAATTGCTTGAGTTATATTCTTTTTATATCTTAATTGTTTTCGAGGGCAACCTACTTTTTTGTCCCTCCTATATGTTATTGCCCTATATTCTTGTTATACTGTCATTGGATTTAAGTGCATTGCATAGTAGTTGTGCAACTATAGTGTCAGGGGCGGTTGTATTGAATATCGGCTGGGTGGTAGCGGGCTTGCCAGTGGATATTCGATATCCATGCCCTAGTCCCTCACTCACCTAGTCCGGAGATTGCTAGGGGATGTTGGGTTGTAGGATTATCGGGGTACATCCGGAGTACACCCACTGGAGTGATTGGGGATTTGCCGGCATATCGATCGTGGTTCGTGGATCGTGGTTCGTGATCAAAGATAAGAGTATTCTGGAGTGTTGGAGTTAAGTGTATCGTATCCTTTGAAATGTGTGGTTATCTATTGTTGCAAATGTACTTTACTTGTCTTCTTGTTTAATTGTTATAACTGTTGCATTGCACGTCCCGGGTAGTCCTTATCCCTCACTGGACAATTGTGGTTGCTCATACCTTGCTAACATATTTCAGGACGAGCAATTGGAGGAGGAGTTGCCTTAGTTGCTGTGTGATACTTGCGTGAGGTGGATTTATGGTTCTTGCTGTTATGCGGAGATCTTGTTTGCTCTACCTTATGTTCTATTTTGTAGTCTAAGTGCTTATGTACATGTTTGAGTGATTGTAAGCTGAATGTCAGTTGATTGTGGTAGGAGATATGAACTATGGCATGTAATAACTTATATTTCTGCTTTTAGCTTCTTTGCATGCTTGGGAGTGAATGACGAGTTGTTTTCAATTTCTAAGAATGCTTAAAAGCTATAATGGAGTGGCATAATAAGCGGTTTTGTAAAGAAGTTAAGTTATGAATGCATGCTTGTGTGTATCTAAACTGTTTGCATGTCTTAAGGCTCGGATGGCCTTAAAGTTGGGATTTTTATTTTAGAAATGGTTTTAGTGTTGTTCTATAGCTTTTTTGAATGTTTACAGGTTTTCAGAATGTCCACGATACAAAGGAGACTCTGTTCGTTTTCCTTAAAATTTTGAGACCGGGTTGGAATTGGGTTGAGAATAGCTTGGTTTTTAGAGCCTCTGGTCTCGTGAGAGATCGGGGCATTACACTTCTTCCTCGAGAATACCATTCAGAAAGGCGTTCTTAATGTCAAGCTGCTGAAGCGGCCAATTAAACATGGTCGTGAGGGCTGAAAAGATCCGAACAAAAGACATCTTAGCAACAAGAGAGAATATATTATCATAATCTATACCATAAACTTATATGTATCCTTTGGCGACTAAACGAGCTTTCAACCGATCAACCTACACATTAGGAAAATATTTCACAGTGTAAACCCAACGATACCAACAACAGATTTACCCAAGGGTAGGTTAACCAACTCCCTACTACCATTGGAACGCGAGGCTACCATTTTCTCCACTATGGCTACATGCCAACCAAGATGATCAAGAGCCTCTGAAACAATGTAAAGAATAGAGATAGATGAAAAGAAGTAACAAAAGACATGGACGAATGGGATAATGCATGATAAGAAACAAAATTAGAGATAGGATGTTTAGTAGTGCAACGAGTACCTTTATAAAGAGCAATAAGGACATCGAAATCAGAAGGTGGAAAAATTGGCATTGAATTTGTAGATGGTGAGGCAAACAACATAAGACCCTTAGCAAGCAATGACAGAGGCAAGGACGTCGATGATATGTTAGTAAGTCAGGACAATCCAGTCTAGATAGGTCAGGAGAGGGAAGTGAAAGGATGATAGGAGATGACAAATTTGGTGGGGGATTGAAATATGAAGCCGAAAGGAATAAATCATCGACGACTATAGTAGGGGAATGTGAATGATGAGCATAATAAGGTTTAAACTCAAAGAAAGTGATATCAGCATAGATGAAATATTTATCTAACTCTGGAGAGTAGCATCAATAACCTTTTTGGTTTCGAGCATACCCAAGAAAAATGCACTTAGAAGACTGAGGATGCAATTTTTAAGATCCAAGAGAAAGATTATGCACAAAGCAAATGCATCCAAATACCTTCGGTAGCAAAGAATAAATGGACTGATGAAAAAAGATGGTAGAGAAAGGGATTGTATCATTGAGAACAAAAGAAGGCATATTGTTAATGAGATAACATGAAGTAAGAATAATGTCATCTCAAAATCGAATTGGAATATATGATGAAGAGGATGTGTCCGAGTAGTTTTAATAAGATGACGATTCTTACGTTCAACAACTCCATTCTGTTAAGAAGTATAAGTGCAAGAAGACTGGTGAACAATTTCATTTGAGGTTAAAAATGCAAAAAAAGTAGACGAAAAATATTCATAAGCATTGTCATTACTGTTGGGATTGGTATGTCCAAAAGACCACTAGCACCTAGTTATTAGAACATTTGGATGGTTTACAATAAGATAATTAGTGTCATCATAATCATATGGGCATATTTATCTCATTATGTGGATTGACATGGATATATATATATATATATATATATATATATATATATGTGTGTGTGTGTGTGTGTGTGTGTGTGTGTGAATATAAGGTCCTTGCTTCAAGGAGTGACTTAGGTGCGGGGTGGTTACACACAGAAGGTCTAAGTTATGGTCACTTGAATAAGCAAAGTAACTTTGTCCATGACTAAGTAGTAAAGTTGGGCGTTTTACTATGGTAGAAGTCATAGTGGAGTAAGTTCCTTTTGGAGAAGGGTGAACTACCTTGATCATGGATTTGTTCCAGACTTATTATACTTATGCATGTGTATGCATTGGACGGACCCCGTAGGTGTGAGCTCCGAATACGTACTATCAAAGAAAGAGTTTACCTAAACCTACAAGCTTCTAAGTAGACTATAGCTCTCAATCTTGAGCATATGTAGATGAACCGACGAAGTTGAGTACTTGCACATTGATCCATTATGGGTGTGGTCTTAATAGATAGATCATCTACTCTGTGGTTTGGGTGTATAGGACTTGATTAGAAGGGACGTGCATATGTAATAAGGAGTCTATACATTAATCACTCCCTTAGAATGATCCAAGCTAAATCATACTGAATCTGTGGCCGCACTAACACTTAAGGTGTTGAATGTTACACTTAAGGGTAGTTCCTTTAGATAAATGGATAACTTCAGGAGGATGGTTGAATTGTGGATTAGAGGTTCTAAGGAGATAAGATGTAGTCAAAGAGGTGATAGTATACTTCAGGAACCTACATTTGGCTATGAGTGAGTATAGAGGGGCATTATGGTCAATATAATATTTAGTGTTAGGGATATGCCCCAATGCTATAGATTAGATGACCTAATTAGGGTTTAATAAGAATATATGTGTTTTTCTATACAATGATATTTTTGGATATTCATATTCTCCGACTTTATATGAATGTGTCCCTAGTGTTTATCAGAGAAGAAAAATATTCTAAAAGGGTTTAGAATACTTCGTTGTTTTTCTTTGATATGATAAACATTAAGAATTGAATCATAACCCTTCAGATTATTTGACCAGGACTAGAATAATTGAGTATGGGTTATCATATGTAATTATCTTTAATTAACATAGTGATGTTAATGATAAAGGATGGTATGCGAAGTGCCAGAACAACATGAGGATGTGGACTAATATATATACGAGTGATTGTCAGTGGTACAAATCATTGAATGTGATGATAAATAGTAAAATACATGATTTAAGGTTAATAGTTTACAATTTAGTTGAGAATTGTGAAAATTAATCCCCAAACTTGAGAAATTACGATTGCCGGATATATCAGGGGCTAAATATAGCGTCTGGGCTATACCTGCCTTCTATAAGGTGAGTTACGGCCTTTCGCATTTTAGTCTTGTGATATAGACTGACAGGTAATTGTCAAGATAGGATCTGTTAACTTCCGTTGAGAGGCGATGTCCTATGATATCTAAAATCGGTCGATAAACGAAGAAGTCCTTGGCCAAGACAAGAATAAAATTGATGGGAAAGAGTTTTTCCATAGTAGTAATCTCTCATTTCACCATTTTAGATCTATTCATAGAATCAGAAGTGGACTTAACCATTTCATGGTCCTTTTCCCGATCGGGACATTTTAATAGCAGGATCGGACTGCACGGTAATTCACGACAGTAAATAGATTCATAAAAGACCGAGTCTTCATTATCGCATACATTTTCATGGTACATTTGTTGTTAGTGCGTCACTCATGAACATGAGGGTATTTCGGGTAGTAACGGAGACATTCCCGAAAGAGTTAAGAGGTTTAATAGTCCCTCATCGGTATGCTGTTATAAATCTAGAAAGTCACACACTAATAAGTATCATGAATAAGTTCGCCAGTAGCTTGTATAATATGGTTAATGACTTTAACGTGTTAAGAGTCATCTAGATTGGTATTTGGGCCAAAAGTGTGATTTTGTAAAGTTTTGGGGTCAAAACGTAAATAATAAAAATTTTGGGGCCAAACTGCAAATGTTAAAAAGTCGTTTCAATGTAATTATTCTAATAGAGATTAGAATAAAAAAATAATTATATATATGTATAGGTGTTTATATATATATATATATATATATATATATATATAATTAAAGATGATATGATTTATAAAATGCCATGTCATCAATCCTAGTCATCAAATGGAAAAATAAATTATTGGATAATGGAACACATGTGGCGTGTGAGTTGGCACATGTAGGATGATGGGATTGTCCATGTCATCTATTATAGGATTAATTTTATCCACTAATTTGAATTGAGATTTAATCTTGATTAAATCAAGATACAATTTTGCCTCTAGATTGTAATCGTTGATTTGCAAGTTGTAGAAGAGAGAAAAAGGTAACCTTTGGATTGTAATGATTACAATCCAAAGCCATTCACAAGCTTATCCAATCATGCACTCAACTAAAGCTTCTTTTGATTAGATAATTAACATGCAAATAATATATTATTATAATGGAGATTATATTATAATATAATATAGAAGAACAATTCTCTCTTCTCCATGCAAGCCATACACGGCTAAACCAAGCAAAACAAGTAGAAAATTTTATCTTCTTCAAGCCTTGTAGTTTCGGCCATAGGAAAAGAAGAAAGAAGAAAATTTTCTTTTGCAAAACAAACCATACACTTAGCTTATATCTTGAAAATAATACTAGCACTTTTAGTTTTCAAGCTTCGTGGACTTTGGATGCTTGGTGGACTTCTTTAGAGCCTTTAAGTTAGAAGGATTCATGCAAGTCTTCAAAGCTTCATCTTCACTAGTGACTATAAGAGGTATGTCTCTATTCTACTCCTTTATATATATATGGATATATATATATATATATATATATATATTGTTGTTAGAATAGAAGTTACATGCAAGTTGTTCTAAGAACTTCTATTAGATTTACATGTTGTTACAAAGTGTTTACATGCCAAAAATTTTAAAATGCTAGCTTATCTTGGTATGTACTTGTTGTATGCAACTTGTTCATCTAACGATCCATTCCGCACATTAAATGATAAGTTAGACTTTCAAGTGGTATCAGAGCTAGATTCACGAAGTTCTTAAAAATAATGTGTAGTAACTGTAGATCCATTCTTGAAAATGCAAGATCTTTATATATTTCTTGTTTTTATTCATATGCAAGACTAGAAACATGAGATATATGGCTTGATCTTGGACATGCATGCAAGATATCATGATAGATCTAAAATGTTGTTTTTTTATTATACTAACTTTTAGGATACTATATGATTATAAAGTCAAAAGTTGAAGAAAACAAGTCTTACATTTTTTATGCTCATGCCGAAATTCTAGGAGTATAGGAAAAGTGATTTTGCTATTTTATTAAGCTTGGAAAGTTGTTAAAAGTTGCCTAGTAGTCCTCAACATGAATATTAGATATACATGTTGTAGTTGCATGTGTTGATATACAAGTTTAAAAGGATGGTTTTAAACTTATTTTAATGTTAACATATGTATGGACTATTTGAAGATTAAAGGGCTTAATAGTCAAAATGCAACTTTTCCCCTTTTCATCTTGATGTAGCCGAAAATGTCACACAAAAAGGAGGCAATGTGATTCTTGACTTGAATTTGAAAATAGTCTAAATGTGTATATTTAGAGATTTCTAAATTTAAGAAAGTTAAAAGCTATTATATGTCGATATAGTGCTTTTAAGAATAACTAATTGGGCTAAATTGCGTGCATGGGCCGAAGACATATAGATTTGGACTTGGGCCATATGTGTAAGTGTTGGTGTTAAACTTCAGCCTATTGGGCCACTTTATGTGTTTGGGCCATGGACTTATGATCTTCTATTTGGACTTGGACTTGCATGTTTTACTATAATGTGTTATGGGTAAATGCTTGACTTGTATTAATAATGAAAAGTGTTTTTTGATTATCTAATAAGAATGGATGAGGTTTGATTATTCATAGGATGAGATAATTAAACTTAATTGCTAGCTAATTTGTTTATGGTTATTATATTTGATATGTATGATCATATATATTTTGAAATGGTGAATTTGATCATGGATTTGGGCTTTAGGGTTATTATTTGATTTGGGTTGTAATTGAGACATAAGTCTTGTTTTTATATTCTTGATTTTGAGAGAATAATGTAGTGAGGACACTTATGTAATTTATTCAAGAGAGATACTTGCAAGAAGGCCCAATGGACAGTCCAAGGAGTTGGAGGCCCAATGAAGATTTCAACGAGTTGAAGATCTTTTAATAAGATAGTTTTATTTCCTATTGTCCAAACCCAAATCCATGATCCACCGTTTATGCATCTTTGCATTCATATTCTATAATGTGCTATAATTGTGATTATTAGCTTGTAGTATGATGAATGCGTGATAATATGATGAGATCGAATACAAACTAAAGAACTCCTTATGTGCAAACCAATACTAGATTGATATAAACGGTTAAAGGAGTTTTATCATAGTCCTCCGCCATTCTAGGATTTTATGAAACTTGAAATGAATACAATCCAACATAGCCACAAAGGTTTGAGGAAATGTTTCATGATAAGTTTATTAAAATCACTAGTATGAACATAGAGATGTAGTTATCTTCCAAAATCTAACGACTAACATAGCCACAAATGTTTGAGGTCAATAAAGATTCAATTTGTCAGATAACTAAGAGATGGCAAGTCTAATCTAACATGATCACTTAATCAACATAGCCACAAAGATTTTAGACCAAAGTGATTTAGGGACTAAAGTTGACCATAGCCTATGTAGCGCTCTGGCACACAAGCCTCTGGGGCCTGTCACCGTAGCTTACGACTATGCAGTATTGTCCGCTTTGGTTACACCCCGGAAGACCCGAGCATGCCCTCACGGTTTTGTTCTTCCCGCCAAGGCTCGAACCCTGACGGGAAAACGCGTCTGCACGGATAAAGGGACACTTCCACATATATCCAGTGGCCCAAAGACCTGGCCAGTCGATATGGGATATTACATCTGCCCCCCCTTGGAGACCCAGCATCCTCGCTGGCACAAAGACCGGTCGGCTCTAATACTATTTTGTATCGCCCCGGCACACAAGCCTCCATGACCTGTCACTGCAGCTCACTACTATGCAGATATTGTCCGCTTTGGTTATACCCCGAAAGACCCGAGCGTGCCCTCACAGTTTTGTTCCTCCCGCCAAGTCTTGAACCCTGACGGGAAAACGCGTCTACACGGATAAAGGGATACTTCTACATATATCCAGTGGCCCAAAGACCTGACCAGTCGATGTGGGATATTACAAGTTGTATGTGGCTATTTTCAGGTACCAAATAGTCCACGGTACAGAGGAGGATCTGTCCGTGTAATGGGTCTGGACTTGGCCTACAGCATGGGGTTGGGTTCGGGGCGTTATAGGGTCTTCGCCCTAGAGCCCTTCCACCGGAAGAGAAAGAGGTCGACCGGTTGAGCAGTGGTCGACTGGTCGGGCCAGAACGCTATTTTAAAAATAGAGCCGTTTGTGAACGTTAAAATGCATTAAATGCATACCTTTCAGCCTCTATTAATCTCTTACAACAACTCTCCTCCAAGGATTTGTTTTAAAGCAATTACTCTTGATTTCTAACACTATTTTCATCTTTGAATCATCATTATGCTATACTAGAGCACTAATTTATGATCAATATTAAGAGAAATATTCATTGTATTCATCTACCCTAAACGTGGGCTTTTATTATTTTCTCAAACACTTATCAAAAGAGAGAGTTAAACACTTTGAAAGGAATGACTTCCTTGTCAATGGTGTTTGAGTTTTAAGCTTTGTATTGAGAAAGAATTTTCTATTGTAAAGGCTTGAATTACGGTTGTAGTTGGTTTGTGGACTCACCAACATTTGAAGAGTCATAATAGCGAAGATTGTTGAAATCCTAAGCAGGAAGCTTAGGTCGTGGACTTAGGCGGGGGTCGAACCACACTAAATCGCGATTTGCAATCTCTTTCTCTCAACTTTTTCTTAGCATTAATTTCTGCACAGTAAGTGTTTTATATTTTGCCTCACTTACACTTTTTATTGCTAGAGTGCATATTTGTTTAAGATTGTTTTTGATTTATCATTGCTAGTATATTGCCTAATCGAAAAAGTAGTAGTATTGCCTATATAACCTAATTCCTCCCTCCCCCCTCCCCCCTCCCCTCTCTTAGGTTTAATTAAGGGACAACAAGTGGTTTCAGAGTTAGGACTTTGCATATAGCTTAACATCTAGCAAAGAAAAGATAAATAACAAACAATACTACTTCTCCTTTCTTTGAGGGTTACTCTACTAATAGGCCTCCATTGTTTGTAGGTACCAATTTCAATTATTGGAAGAACAAGATGGAGGCATACATACAAGCCATTGACTATGCTCTATGGTCATTAGTAGAAGATGGCCTTTATGTTCCAATGAAGGAGGTGATGATCAAATATGATGATGCTTCAAGTTCAAGTGAAGGTGATAAAGTCAAAGCCATCAAAGTACCTAAGGAAATGAGTGAGTTCAATGATCAAGATGTTATCATGATGACCAAGAACTCAAGAGCCAAGAACATCCTTTATTGTGGCCTAAACGAAACTGAGTATAGTCATGTGAGTCAATGTGAAACCGCTCACGAGATTTGGGAAATGTTACACATGTCTTATCAAGGGACGTCTCAAGTGAAGAATACAAAAATTGATCTTCATATCCATGAGTATGAATTGTTTCGAATGAAGGCTGGAGAATCACTAAACGAAATGCATCAAAGATTCTTCAAAATCGTAAACAACTTGAGTGCTCTCGGAAAGAAGTATCGAAATAAAGAACTCAACTGGAAGATTCTCATGGCCCTTCTAAAAGAATACAAACCAAAGGTGACATCAATTAGAGAATCAACCGATCTCTCCAAGTTAAAGGTGCATGAGCTCATTTGCGACCTTGAGACGGAGGAACTTGTATTGAATTAAGAGAAGGTACAAGATGAAGAAGAAAAGAAGACAAGGAAATCACTTGCTCTCATTGTTCAATCTTAATCAAGTGATGAAGACAAAGATGATAGTGATCTTGATGAGCTTGCACTCCTTGCAAAGAATGTTAAGAAATTCTTGAAATACAAAAAGATGAAGAAATGAGAGCCTATTAACAACAAAGTCAAGATGAGATTCAAAAAGAAGATGGAGAAGACCAAAGAAGAGATTAAGTGCTTCAATTGTGACAAGTCGGGACACATCAAAGAAAAGTGTCCAAAATTGATCAAAGGGAAGTAAAATGCAATGAAGGCTTGTGTTGAAAATGATGTATCAACCGATGGTGAAAGTGGAAGCGAAATCGAAGTGGCTGACTTTGTGTGCTTTATGGCTAGAGATGATGAGGTAACTTCTTCGTCTTGTGATGAATCTTCTTCTTCTAATGATGATGAATGCACTTTTGAGGAAATAACAAATGAATTTTCAAAACTACATGATAGTTTTCTCCTTGCACATTCAAAAGTAAAGAATCTTCAAAAAAAATGATGAACTTCAAAAAGAAATTAAAGAGCTCAGAGATGAGAATGATAGCCTTACCAAAGAGATTTGTGAGTATCATCATTTAAAGATAAAAAATGAAGCAAAGGTCAATGATTTTGAAATACAAGTTCTTGATTTACAAAATAGTCTTGATAGATTTTCAAAGGGAACAAAAACCTTAGATGAAATCCTTGGCTCCCAAAAATTACCATTTGACAAAGGTGGGATTGGCTATGAGCCATTTTCTAAACCAAAGTTCTCAAAAACTACCTTTGTGAAAGCCTCTCAATCCTCGATTGTCTATCTACCATTAAAAGAATCACAAAAAGTACAAATTGACAAAATAGGAATTGGCTATAGGGCACATCCAAAAGTTTTCAAAACCATTTTGTCAAGCATCATCCTCTTGGCATGTAGCCTCAATATCAAGAGGATCATTTAATAGATGTACTTATTGTGAGAAGATTGGTCACAATACATCACGATGTAGATTTAGAAACATGATGGGAAGAGATTCTCACATTCCTTTATGGCTTAGACCCAAATGGGTTGTTAGATGTGTTAGGACTTCGTATTAACACAAAAGAACCCAATAGAACCTTGGGGACCAAAATGAACTTGTTTTGTTTCTATGAATGATAGGTTGCCCTAATGGTGAAGTATGATGATACTTGGGTTATTGATAGTGGGTGCTCAAGGCACATGATGAATGATGTCTCTTTCTTCTATGAGATTGACAAAGTTTTTAAAGGTAAAGTTGGCTATGGAGGAAATGAATGAGGCAAAGTCATTGGTACGGGTAGCATAGGAGATATAAAATCTTTTTCCATTCATGATGTCTTGTATGTTAAAGGTCTTAGACATAATTTGCTAAGTGTGAGCCAATTTTGTGATAGTGGATTTAGAGTTGAATTTCTATCTATTTGTTGTAAGATGTATGATAAAGATGATAAAGTGTTGTTTGTTGGCAATGGATGCGATAATGTGTATGTGATTAATTTCCATGAATTAAAGTGCCAAATTGTGCATGCTTAGTTACCATTAATGAAGACTCATGGTTATGGCATAGGAGACTTGGTCATGCTAGCATGGATTTACTTGCTAAACTTTCTAGAAAAGAACTTGTCATAGGTTTTCCTAAGACTAGATTTCAAAAAGATCATTTATGTGATGCTTGCCAATTTGGAAAACAACACAAAATATCTTTCAAAACAATTAACAAGGTAACCACATCAAGAGTTTTACAAAAATTACATATGGATCTTTTTGGTCCAACGGATGTGGCATGCCTAGGTGGATCTAGGTATGTCTATGTTATCGTAGATGATTACACTAGATTCACATGGGTGAAACCCCTTGCACATAAAAATGATGCCTCAATGAATTTGCTAAACTTTGTAATAAGATGTAAAATAAGAAAGGCTATTATATAAATTGTATTCATAGTGACCAAAGCACCGAATTTATAAATACATCTTTTATGGACTATTGTGAAGTACGTGGCATTGAAAATAATTTTTCTGTCTCTAGAACCCCTCAACAAAATGGGGTAGTAGAAAGGAAGAACCAGACTTTACAAGAAATGGTAAGAACAATGTTGAAAGAAAATAACTTGCCAACATATTTTTGGGGTGAAGCCATAAACACCGCATGTTATGTGCTAAACCGTATGCTAATTAGACCTTTTCTAAAGAAAACACCTTATGAATTATGGAAAGATAGAGCACCAAATGTGTCTCACTTTAAAGTATTTAGTTGTAAATGTTTCATCCTAAATACAAAATAACATCTTGGCAAATTTGATTCTAAATCGGATGAAGGACTTTTTATGGGTTACTCTTCTAGAAGCAAGACTTATAGAGTTTTTAACAAAAAAACATGCTTATTGAAGAGTCTATGCATGTGGATTTTGATGAAACTAATCATTTTGTCCCGAGAAAGAATGATGATGATCTAGGAGTTCCCGAAGTAGACACTCAAATCCTACCTACGACCATTGGCAATGAGTGAACCCCAAGTGATCCAAAGGAGACACATATTGAAAATGGTCAAACCTCAAAGGATGGTGAAGCTCTAGCAAACCCACAAGACAATGAACAACTAATGCAAAATGTCCAAGAAGCTACAACAAATGAAGATCTACCAAGGTGTTGGAAGTTTGTGAGAGATCATCCAAATTATCAAATTCTTGGTGATCTTTCCAAGGGAGTAAGAACTCGTTCCAACCTAAATGCTTATTGTGAACATGTTGCTTTTCTTTCCCAAGTAGAGCCTAAAAATGTTAAAGAAGCATTAGATCATGAAGATTGGATAATTGCCATGCAAAAAGAATTAAACCAATTTGAAAGAAGTGAAGTATGACATCTAGTTGAAAAACCTAAGGATTATCCTATAATTGGTACAAAATGGGTATTTAGGAATAAACTAGATGAATCCAGGGTAGTAACTAGAAACAAAGCTAGGCTAGTGGCTCAAGGGTATAATCATGAAGAAGGCATATATTATGATGAGACTTTTGCTTCCGTAGCTAGACTTGAATCTATTCGTATGCTTCTTGCCTTTGCATGTTATACCGACTTTAAATTATATCAAATGGATGTAAAAAGTGCATTTCTAAATGGCTATCTGAGGGAAGAAGTTTATGTGAAACAAGCACTCAGATTTAAAGACTCTAATTTGCCAAATCATGTATATAAACTAGATAAGGCATTGTATGGCCTTAAGCAAGGACCTAGAGCATGGTATGATAGACTTAGTAATTATTTGCATGAAAAATGGTTCACTAGAGACAAATTATATTCCACTCTCTTTGTTAAAACAAAAGGCAAAGATATATTGCTTGTACAAATTTATGTTGATAATATAATTTTTGGTGCTACTAATGAATCTCTTTGTGAGTATTTCTCTAAGTGCATGCACATGGAATTCGAAATGAGTATGATGGGAGAGTTGAATTTCTTTCTCGGACTCCAAATCAAGAAAACACAAGAGGATACTTTCATCAACCAAGCCAAGTATACTAGAGAACTCATCAAGAAGTTTGAGCTTGAGTCATCAAAAGAGATGAGTACACCAATGTCAACCTCAATCAAACTTGACAAAGATGAATAATGTAACAAGGTAGATGAAAGGCAATATAGAGGTATGATCGGAAGCCTTCTTTATTTAACTGCCTCTAGACCTAATATTGTATTTGTTGTGTGCTTATGTGCTCGTTTTCAATGTTGTCCTAAAGTATCTCACTTAAATGCTAAAAAAGAATCATTAGATATCTTAAGAGGACTATAGATTTAGGCTTGTGGTATTCGAAAGACACATCATTTGAATTTGTAGGCTATCCGGATGCGAATTATGCTGGAGATAGAGTAGATAGAAAGAGTACTAGTGGATGTTGCCAATTTCTAGGTCAATCATTAATCTCATGGTCTAGTAAAAAGAAAAATAGTGTAGCTCTCTCTACAGCCGAAGTTGAATACGTATCTGCCGAAAATTGCGTAGCCCAAATTCTTTGGATGAAAATAAACTTGCTCGATTATGGTCTTGTGTACGATAATGTGCCTATTAGATACGACAATACAAATGCCATTAATCTCACTAAGAATCCCATCCAACATTCTAGAACTAAGCATATTGAAATTAGACATTATTTTATTAGAGATCATGTTCAAAAAGGGGACGTTGGACTTGAATTTGTTGATTCCCTATTTTTGTCTCATCTTGGTCATGTTCGTTATCGTGGAAAAAGTGGAGTTCATATGGTGCCCACTCGATATCCTCTACTAGTGCTGAACTGTGAATTTTAGTGCTAACAACCCCTTATGGATCAGCGTTCAGGGCGCTCTTTGGCCCGCACCGAATCCGCACCACGTTCGTGTAGTTGATCGAGGTTCGAGGGTAGAGCAGAGTGTGGCCTATACCTTCGGCCCGTGGGTTCCGTATTTTTTCAACACCGGTCCCTTTCCCTTTCTCCGATCATAAAGCCCCCCTTATTACGATTTCTTTCTTTTAGAATAGTTCTCTTCCCACATGTCCTTCCCTTGAGCACTCTATTACTGTACTTCTGAGTAAAAATTTTAAACTAATGGTTTTTTAGTCGGATCACCCGCTGAGAGTGAAGAATTCTAGTGAATTGTGGTTGGTTGTTGACCGACGGAAAACATGTTGAATATTTCATTATTGAATTTCATTATGTAATAGTAAACGTAAACGCCTTCTAAAGGAGCCAACTACCCCCACCGGCCGTTCTCCACCTGATTCACTTTCTTTGGAATAGCACTTTATTTTGATTCATGGGAAAACCAAAACTCCCAAAATTGGAAAGGAAATAGCATTCGATCTGTTGGAGTTATCAGTACCTCTATCCTCTAGTGGCAACCGAGTCTTTACCTAGAAGTCAAGGTCAAGACAGCTGCCGTATCCCTGCCGTTAACCCAATCCGCCAATTCCTAATCAGACAAGCACAACAAAGCATCTCCGACAACTACATATGCTTTCTTTCCACTGATTCCCACTTATGCCTTTTCCCCTTGGGGCACGAGAAGGACTCAAAGGCTAAATAAGGTTTTGGGATTGAGCTTGAATCAGTAATTCGGTATAAGATGAAAGTTATATAAACAAAGACACCCTCTAGCAGCATTGGCAAAAGCCAAAGCCCTTCTATTATCTATAAAAGGAAAGCCCGCAGCTTATTCTATTTGCAGTGGTGAAGCTACTCGTGATGAAGCTAGCTTTCCGTAACGGGCTGCTCCATCTTTCCTTGGGTAAATGTTCGAGATGGCTAGTCATTGAAGAGTTTCTTTGCTTTCAACCCCTGCTCATCATGTGCAAGGGAAGGTCTCATCTGTGAGACTATTGAGACCGTGGAATAGGATGTGAAGCTTGTTTCTGAACACCGTTTCTTGTCATTCCTGGCATTTAAAAGTAGATGTTTCGTGAATAGTAGCAGTTGGAGCTAGTTCCTTTTTGACTTTATAGTTCTTTTGTGGAAGTACCGCCCGGGTGGAGCTAGACTGATTTCCTTGTGTGATTTTCCTATTTTGGCCAGGGAACACGAACTATAGGCCTCAATCTACCCCCTTAGGCGGGAAGGTCGTAGGACGAGGGGAATAGATCTTCATGCACTGGCTTTCCTATAGTGACAAAGAGCCCTTCTTACTTCTTAAAAAGGGGAGTACCAAACCACTAAGAATAAAGTAGGAGCGGTCACTCCAGCAGAAGCAGAGGTTCAAGAGTGGAAACTATTCATGTTTCGGTTGCTTGAAGTTGAAAGCAATGGCGAAGGTGGAGCTCAAGGCCACTCTACAAGAAAGATACGAGGGAAATGGGGTAGTACTATGACTATGGCTGGCAAAAAGGGCCTACTATGGCTGCCGAGAAGCTTCAACCCACAAAGTCAATAGGAGACATAGTATGAAGCTGACACGTAAGCCAGCTCAGATGAATCATCGAAGTTTCCGTTGGCCACTTTCAGTCAATGAATGGTAGCGTAGCAGTGCTCTTCATCGACAGATACAAGAACCGCATTCATGATTGATTCACATCCTTCACCGTCTCAGCCTTTGGTCGAGCCAACTTCATTCCTCTCCCTATCAGTCGAGTATCTTCAAACCTCTTCTTATCAGTCGAGTTACTTCATACCTTATACCTTTTCTTAGAAAGAGTTCTATTGGATAATTTAGTAGAGGTGGTACACCGCCCTAAAGAGATCATATTCGCCAAGCCAAGTATAAGGACTTCACCAGAGAGGAAGATCTAATAAGGGAAAGAACCCAAAACCCTGGATTCCCAGTACTGGCCTGGCCCGTCTCTCATGAAACTAACTCAACCTGTACGCCAGAATTTAGCCGGCCTGGAGTCTGTCACGGATCATCGAGCCATCTCTTCGTACCGTGTCCAAGCACAAACCCAAACACTTCTGCAACGCAACAGTCTCACGCACCTACTAGTCTAGTTGCCCATTAGCTACAACACTTCACCATATTAGCATAACAACTCATGCCACCAACAAATGCTTCACTCTCGGACATATATCTATGCCCAACGTGGCTAACAGCATATCACTTTCAACACCACTGCGCCGATGCACACCTCATCCATTGAGGCAAAGTGCCATGGTCCTTTGACTACTAGACCTTGTCTTCACCACTAACACAAGGTCCATTTGACATGCCACGCGCATTTCGCATTCCTTTGATCCGCGCCTCTACCAACGGTCACAATCTAGCTCTTGGGTTCCCGACCCTTTAATCGATTCGACATTGTCTTTCACCCTCTACGTGACTGAAGTGCTTATCGACGCCCTTTACACATTTCTAGAAGAAAGAATGAGAAGGCGGATCGTCTTTACCACTTCCGTTTAATTAGTCAAAAATGACCTATAGTCTTTGTGGTGTCGGTGGTCAAGAATGTCTTACCTTTTTCCCTCAGACTTCTTTTATCTCGAAAAAGACTATTGCCCTACCACGCTTCCCGTGACGTGAGGGATGAGTGTCTCCCAACATAGAAGTAGCTTCTGTATGATAGATTGAAAAAGAGTTTGCAACCCACTCAATCCTGAAGAGCACCACATTCTTAAGGGTTGGGTTGGTATGGTGGAAGAAGGAAAATGAGAACGGTGTCAAAGTGAAAAAGCTAGGTAGGCTCTTAATTTGTTGACGGTTATCCAGATTTCCTTCCTTGAGACTACCGCCGGTAAGATCAATCTTCAGTTTATGGTGGGTTGGCACTCATCGGTGTCATCGTATTCGGTAAAGTGTCCTTCGACACTTTCTTTTGTGACTGGTCCACTTTAAGTTAAAGGCTTTCTATTTTCTCCTTCCTTGACCTTTAGTCACATTACTATGTAGTGTGGGTGGATGCAGCCGGGTATAAACGATGGGGCGTCGAGTTCCAGAAGTCTCATGTTCGGAACTTGGGAGAGCACGACTTGGGGCCTAAGAAATGAATATAAGCTTTGATTAACCAACACGTAGCATGCGCTGGAAGGATGGATAGCGTCAACATACTATGAGTGGCGTTTTTCTAATCGAGATTCCCGTGGGCCGGCGGACTTATGTACTTGATATTCATCTTAGTCTGTTTGTTTTCTACCTACTGCTCATCTTGTTGCCTTTGATTGTGCTGGAAAGGGTGCCTCTTGCTTGTGGCGAACGGGTTTGCTTTCCTCAGTTACGGGGAGTATAGAAGCCCATGGAACGGGACAGAGGTCAGAGCCTATTCAAATATAAAGATTTCTGCCTCCTGCTCCAGTTCCTAAAAAAAGTGATAAACGGAAAGAAAGCGTTCAAAAGCGAGGAAAGAAGAGGATCTCCGTTGAGTTACCAGAGAAGATGATATAGTTACAAAGAGCATAGCAGACCAGAGGTCGAATAGATCGAAGACGGAAGAGAACAAAGAGCAACATACTTCATTTCGATCCCTACTGTTTGAAGTTCAATTCCCTCAACAACAATCAATTAGCAGATATTTTTACCAAACCATTGCTTGAAAATCAATTTTGTGTGATTAGAAGAGATTTGGGTATGCTTAAAATGTGATAAAATTCCAAAACTAGGAGTTGTCTAAGTCAAAAGCAATCCCTGGTAGAAGCTACACCACCGAATAAGGGTAAACTCACTGGTCGAATAGTAGCTCCACCCCTTGTCCGGTGGAAGTGCTGCGGGCGGAAGAGGGTGTTGGCACCGGTCGACCGGTGAAGCCTACCCTCGTCCGGTCACTGCACTATCGGGCACCACTTTTAAAACACGTTTTTCTCTTAATTCATTCATTTCTTTCTTCAACAAAACTCTTCATATTCTCCATTAAACTCCATAAATCCCCATTAACAATTGGAAACCTTTCATCTTCATCATTCTACTATAAAAAAAGGAGTTAAGCCTAACAATTCTTCACAACTCACTCAAAAGCTCTTCATTATATTCAAATATTCATTAGCTTTTCTTCAAACTTCTCTCACACACCAAATGTTTGATAAAATTCCCCAACCAAGTTTTTCTTGTATTTTCTTGAAATTTTTCCTTACTACTCATGGCATCCTCATCAAGACAAGCTTCCAAGAAAAGAAAGACCGGTTTTAGGCCTCATACAATTGACCCATGGGATCCTATGCATGTTATTGCACCGGGAGATTACTCCAAGAAGGAGATACTATGGGGTAAGCTTCTGGATCCTCCAAAATTTTTGGAACAAACCCATCTCTATAAATTGCTTTGACATCAAAGGTGAATTCCTCTCTTTGGACTTGAGGATATCAATTGTGATCAATAGGTTTGTGAATTCTATGCTTATGTGGTGGAAGGAGAAGAAGATGTCGTACGTGGGTTAAAAAGTAGGGTAAATGGAGTAAATATATTCGTGAGTGAATGTGATGTGGCTATAATGCTTGACATTCCAACTAGTGGCTTAACGATCTACTCCTCTGTCAACTTACCAAAAGGGCTACATGTCAACGCCCAAACATAGATGATTGCTACTTTGTTGGAAGGCTCGGGAAGGTCGGAGACATACATACCTAAAAGAGATAACATTTATGCTGAAAAACGTTTGTTTTTCTATATCATGAATCAAGTCATCATGCCTCAAAGTGTGAAAGACGGGTCTATTCCATTCTTTACGAGCTATGTGATGCACCTTATCTACAAGAAGGTAAAATTCAACCTTCCCCATATCGTGCTTAGTCACATGTTGGATTTCAAAAAGAAGTCCCTGCCCTATGGAATGATCTTGTGTCATCTTTTTCGACTGAAAGATATTACTCGTGTTGGTACTTTTGAACCTTTGAATGTTGCCACTTATCCTCTAGATAAATATTGTCTTGATAGACAATTTATGGCTCTTGTGAATAATGAGGTCATCTATATTGAGCAACGCCAATTCCTCAAGGGACAAACTGAAGTCGCTGAAGATATAAAAAACTATAACCTTGGGGAGGAGGGAGATGAAGGTGAAGCAACAAGCGAAAGTGATGAAGGAGGTGACAAAGCAAGAGATGCAGACATTGGGGCTTCACGGGCTGACATTGTAGGTACAAGTACTTCTACAAGAAGAAAATCTCACCAAGCCACTCTTGAAGAAGTCAATACCAAGCTTGGCAATTTGATTTCGCGAGTTGATCAATTATCTTTGGATGTTGGAGCTGGCTTTGATCAAGTAAACACCGAGATGAAGGGTATGAAGACCATACTTGAGAAGCTCTATGAGAAGTTTATGAAGGACTAAGAAGGATGCTTTGAGATGCCTAGGATGTTTTCCTTTCCCCTATCCCCTAGTCATTACATTTTCCTTTCAAACACAACTTTTCATGCATTTTTCGTGTTTAAGGTTTCAACTTTCTATGTTCTTCCAATATATGCTTCCATTATCTTGCTCTTTAGTTTTCATTTGCTATACTTTGCTTTACATTATTGCCCTTCCTCTTCTATTGCCTTGTTTGCTAATGACCAAAAAAGGGAGAAAAAATGTGTAGTAAAAAATGTGTAGAAATAGTAATACAAAAAAGCTAGCATGATAAAACTTAGAACTTGAGCTTGAAAGAAGACTCATACATTGAGGGGGAACAATAAATCAACTTCAGTTAAAGTATGCACAAGTAGATGGGGAGCTTGTACAAACTTATATCTTAAAATTTTAGGTTCAAGCAAACTTATAATGAACTAAATGCTATCTTAAACTCATTATGCTTACATTGTTACTACTATTTGAGAAATGTTTTGTCATCATCAAAAAGGGGGAGATTGTTAGCCCAAAGGGCTTCTAATCTTGGTTTTGATGATAACAAACTATGATTATATTTAATGAGTTTGTTTAAGTGTATATGAGTGAGATGAATCAAGATTGACTCCGATTCTAAGTTCATCAAGCTAAAGAAGAAAGAAGATCATCCATCAACTCAAGGAAAGATAAAGATTCGAAGAATGAAGATAAAGCTATAAGGAAGAAGGCAGAAGTCATAAGAGGTACTGCTTGGGAATTAATTGGGGTTTGGGTCTTGCAAATGGTATATGTTCAATGATGATTCTTAAAAGTCTTTTTGAAATATTTGAAAAACTTCATCCACCTTTGAAAAAGGCCTTACAAAAGATTCTATAAAATAAACATAAAAAAACCCAAGCCCTTGGAATTTTGAGCAAACTGGACGACCCCAGGGGAACCGGTTGACCGGTGCCAAAAGGGGTCTTCCGCCCGGAGCCTCTCCATCAGAAGAGGACCTCTTCCGGTCGACCGGTTGAGTAAGGGTCGACCGGTCGTGCCAAAATACTGTTTTAAAAATAGAGCCGTTTCTGAACGTTAAAATGCATTAAATGCACACCTCTCAGCCTCTATTAATCTCTCACAACAGCTCTCCTCCAAGGATTTGATTCAAAGCAATTACTCTTGATTTCTAACACTATTTTCATCTTTGAATCATCATTGTATTGGTGAGCAATATTGAGAGAAACATTCATTGTATTCATCTACCCTAAAAGAGGGCTTTTATTATTTTCTCAAACACTTATCAAAATAGAGAGTTAAACACTTTGAAAGGAAGGACTTCCTTGTCAAAGGTGTTTGGAGTTTTAAGTATTAAGAAGGAATTTTCTATTGTAAAAGCTTAAATTACAGTTGTAGTTAGTTTGTGGACTCACCAACATTTGAAGAGTCACAATAGTGAAGATTGTTAAAATCTTAAGCGGGGAGCTTAGGTCGTGGACTTAGGCCGGGGTCGAACCACGCTAAATTGCGATTTGTAATCTCTTTCTCTCAACTATCTCTTAGCATTAATTTCTGCACACCAAGTGTTTGATATTTTGCCTCACTTACACTTTTTATTGATAGAGTGCATATTTATTTAAGATTGTTTTTGATTCATCATTGCTAGTATATTGTTTAATAAAAAAAGTAGTAGTATTGCTTATATAACCTAATTCACCCCCCCCCCCCTCTTAGGTTTAATTAATGGACAACACATTATTTTTCATTATTTATTATTATTATTAGTAGTAGTAGTAGTAGTAGTAGCACAATGTTCAGACAAATCTAATTATGCATTTATTACATTTCTGCAATGACTTTTAAAACTCATATCACTCTCTTGACATTAACAAATCAAAGCTATGTACAGTCTCGTGCATAGTGGAACCTCATTGCCAATAAGGCCATACAACTTGCAAAACACTTCAAACCAACCTTGCTTTACCTGAAATTGATGAAGAAAAAGGGGTGAGCAACTACGTGCTCAGTGAGGGGGAAGAAATATGGGGAGGTTTTAAAAAGCCTTTTCATGAATGCACGTAGGTCACTGTCACACCCTAACTCGACCCCACTTATGATCAGTCAGGATGTAACGGAATTTCGGTAATATAACGTCTGTAATATGGACAACAAGACTCTAAACCAATCCTTTAAAACACCACACAACCAACTTCAACAACCATTTCAACAATATACATACATTCACACCCCACATTATACCACCATATAACATTCCAACAAAGTCATATGCCTCCGTTTCAACGACATACCACAAGTTATACTATACATATGCATAACATATATAAAACTAGTCTAGCAACCTGTTCATATTCCAAAAATAGGACAACTAGCTAGCATTATACCTTTTTACCATCTTATATCATCTTTTACATTACAAACTTCAAAGCTTAAACAGTACATCAAACTACATAGTACAAGGCAATATAAAAGCACCCCAGCAAGACATCAAGGACAAGACTCTTGTACATTTGACTCATCCGCATAATGCTCGTATTCAGTCTCCTGAGGCACGTACCCTAACTCCGGCTCGGTAACACCTGAAAGTCAGCAAGAGGGTAAACTTATACAATACAAAGTTCGGCTAGGGTTCAAAAGATGTTTCAGAAACATTTACTTTACCACTTGGGAAATCATCCTATGAACATCAACATGCAATAAACATCAACAATTCAATTCGACAACATGAATAACCATTCAACTGAGAAAAGATATACTAGTTGATGTAGCTCCAAACGCCATCATGATCTCAATTAACCCTTTACGCCCATTGATACACTCCGGAAGTACTCCATCCTAGACCTACACTCCATGGCATCTTCGCCCATGCGAGATAGGGGATAACACATGATAGTCATGCCATTATCAACTCGACAACCCAATATTGCCTGAGAGGTGGCACACACTATCATGATTCACAACAATAACATTAAACATTTCATATTCCAAGAAACAACAAAGTAGGTTGTCCTCCGGTACAACAACAATCATCAATCAATTAACAATGCTTCAATCAACATAACATTAATTAAACAACTAAGACAACCAAGTTAGATGACAAAGTAGCCTACCCAACTTAACACCCATCTCAACATGCATTAAAACCTGAACTTACTCAACAACAACCCAAGAAACAACTACACAAACACAACCAAACAACTAAAGACTACGTTTTAACATTTCAAAGAAAGACTACTCAAACTTCTAAAATTCATAACTTACAATCTACTAATCAAACAACCCCCGAACATTTTCCTACCACTCAACCACACACGCAACTACATTAACCCCTTCGAAAACCAACCAAAAGCCACCCAAAATAAGCCCAACAAGCCTAATTTTGGCAATGCACCTTGGCTGAATTTTTTGACCTTTTGCTATGGCATTCAAATTCAAAATTTGGCATTACAACATTACTACACAATAATTAACAAGTCTATAGAAGCAACTACAACTCAATTTCAATCACTACAACAACAATTATTCAAATATAAGCCAATAATCAATTTAAATACCCGAAAAATAAAAATACAAGCTACCACCGTTTAAAATGGCTACAAATGCATATAATTGGTCCTTATCATCTACTAAGCAATAATCCAACATCAATTTGACAAAATATCCACTACAATTGCATCAACCAAAAACTCAACTCAACTTTGAAATAATGAACTATATATATTTCCCTCACCTTTGATGCCAAGCAATGTTAGAAATGTGTAGAATGGATGCCCAACAAGCAATATCAAGCTTTGAATGACTCTATTTGGCCTTGAATTGCAAAATCTATGAAGAAATCTAGTTGAAAACCTAAGCAAAAATGGTTTTTTTTCCCCTTGGAGTTTCGGCCAACTAAGTGAGTTTTGAGTGTGTTGTAAGCTTATTTTATGTATTATGTATGTATATTGAATATATATAGGCTTAGTCAAAGTTTTGCAAAAAGTCAAAGTTGACAACATATTTGGTTTTGTTAGTTTTTTAGTCTATATGCTTATATATATATATACTAACTTAAATACTATTTTTAATAGACTATTTTTTAGGACAACATCTATGTGTAAGCATATGTAAGCATATATATACATACTATCCAAATAAAATGCTTATTTTTGCAAAAGAATATGAAAAATCCATTTAAATTCCTAATTCGTTTCAGAATCAGTTTTTATCAAACACGGGTCCATCAATAACAGAGGACTAGCTTTTAAAATGTTTAAAAGACCAGTTTTAAAATTCTAGCGAACGTGTTTTCAAACACTATTCATAAAACTCAACGATAAAATTTTTAATGCAGATTTTTATGAAAATTTCATAAATACTCATATATCATGTAATAGAAGTAATAATTACATAATTAACACGTTTTAATTCAAATAACATATAAACAAGTCAAAACATGTAATTTCACATAAAGAGAATTTTAGAGTTTCACAGTCACTATGATAAATCGCTTAACGAGCATACACTAAGCAAGTAATAGGCAATAACGAGATACTTAAGGCATTTGATCAAGTAATAAATCACTTATAGAAAGGATACGATCATTGTGTAAACACTTTAGAAAGGGATACGATTTCATTTCCACTTCCTTTGTGATAGCACGTCCTTTGCTCCAATGCATTCACGATATCGATAAACCCCTTATAACGTCGGTGGGTGTACTTCGGATGTACCTTAATAACCTATGACCCAACACCCTAGGGCCTTCAATGACCAAGAGAGTGAGGGAATAGGATGCGGAGGTTGTGCAACCAATCACTCGCAAGCCCGTTAGCGCCCAGTGAAAGCATAACACTTCTTTGCCTTACTTAAGGTTGCAACCTTCATTAATGCTCGCTAGATCACTTAGATAATCATTAAATAAACATTTGATAAGCATGTAAATTGAGGGGACAACAAAGTAGATTGCCCCTTGAGCATTTAGATAAGCATTAAACACTTTAATCAATCAAGTTTTGAATAAACAATATAACTATCAAAACATTCATGCACTTAGCATTAGCATGTAAGCACTTTAATCATTCAAGCATTAAGTAAACAATATAACCATTAAGAACATTCACTCACTTATTGTTAGCAAGCAACACAAGAAAATGATCATTTCAACTGGAATCTCAATTACAATTACAAGTTAAATTCAAGCATGATTTATTCAGTTCAGATATCACCCTTAATGTCCTTTAAAAACTGTGAAACTGCACAAAAATGTAGTTCTTTAAGTGTATATGAGTTTATCATCAAACGGATCTCAATTCAGAGCTATATTCAACAAGATAAGACCTCTAAAAATTCATTGTGCAAACTATCTTGCAACTACGCGTGGATCAGAACCCTACTGAAATGGCTCTAAAAATGCATCTTAACGACAAATTTAGAACTTGCACCTAAAACAAAGTTTGTTCCTCAAGGTCTTGGGCACAACATATTAAAATTTCAGCCAAATATAACAACTTTTTCTATTTCAAATAAGCTCTACAAATCAGGTGCGCAAATATATCCATAACTTTTGTAATCTTGTCTATTACATATTTACAAACATTTTAGCAAACACTTAGTCCACATATAACCCTACTATATCAACCAATAGACAACAATCACATTCACTACAAGTTTCTAATTTTCTATGACATAATACATATGTATTACACATATATTTCACCATTTTCAAGCTAGCACATGAAACCATGGCATATCTCAACATTTCTCTGCCTAGTAATTACTTACTACTAGCAATTCAACAAGAAATAAGCACAAAAGCATGAACTCCTCACCTTAGCATGGAGAAATTGCACAAAAATGACTATATTCAAGCTCAAAATCACCATTTCCCTCTTTTTCCCCTCTTCTTCTTCTCTTTTATTCCTCACGGGTCTAGCTTCTCTTTTCTCTTTTTTTTCTTTCTTCCATATGATTTTCTAGAGGCTTCTTGAGCTTTTTGTTGTTTTGTTTGATATTATAAGGCTCTAGTTGGCTAATTAATTGGGCTAATGGGGCCTTAATTGTATTCTAGCATAATTAACTAACGCCAAACTCTATTTTAATCTTCTTATGATCCAATCAAGCCCATTAAAATGCATCTATTATACTGTTGTCCATGTAATCTACTTCTATTGCCACTAATTTCACTTACTTTAAATGCAATGCAAACACATTTCAATTCAAATAACAAGAAATAAGACACTTAATGCAAACGAATAAAAGCAAATTAATAAAATAATTAGAATCTCCAGGTCCGAGGCTTCGCGTCCTTCCCCTTAAAACAATTGCATCCTCGCAATTCTTCCTTCATAAGACAAATTCACATTAAACTGCAACGACTCCGGCTCAAGTACGTGAAAGGGAATACCGAATACCGAAGTCTGAATACTGCATGCCAAAATTCGAATACCGAATATCAAGTGCTAAATACTGAATACCAACCAAGAACATCGAATAAGATCACCGAGCAAGAACACTGAATAAGAATCCCGAGCAAGAATACCGAATACGAATCCCGAATAAGAACCCTTAAATAAGAATACTGAAGAAGAATACCGATGAAGAATTCCAAATAGTAATCCCGAACAAGAATACTGCATAAGATCACCAAATAAGAATACCGAATACAAAGAAGAATACTCGATTACCGAATAAGAATTCTAACCATCGAGCTCTGATCACCGATCACCAATCGCCAGAAGAACCATCCACAAGTTCTAGCACTTACGCAGTTATAACACATATATATCACATAATGCACAATTATCATTTAATGCAACATTATCATACCATGTAATGTACATTCTACACACACGAGAGACAAATATCACTTAGCAAACACTTGTCACATGTTGTGGCCACATAATACACATGCAACACATTGTCCACTTAACACACTTCACATGCATTCACTCAAAGGTTGCTACCCGATAGATCGAGGACCCTGTCTCGGCTTATGAGCTATCTAAGCTCTGATACCACCTGAAATGACCCGATCCCTCATAGAATCAAGTCCTTGATTCAATCCCTAATGCAATAGATGAGGAAAAACAGACAAAGTTTCCCCTATACTATGGACAGTTCAACACCTGTTCAATTAACCTCAACAACAAGCATTCACTAGCATCATTCAAAATCTCGTATCACATACATGATAGGTTCAACATCTCTTTAATTCATATTTTACAATTCAAGCTTATCAATATTACAAGTTCAGAAAAATCTAATTATGCATTTATTACATTTCCGCAATGACTTTAAAACTCATATCACTCTCTTGACATTAACAAGTCAAAACTATGTACAATCTCGTGCATAGTGGGACCTCGTTGCCAAGAAGGTCATACAACTTGTAAAACACTTCAAACCAACCTTGTTTTACCTGAAATTGATGAAGAAAAAAGGGTGAGCAACTACGTGCTCAGTAAGGGGGGAAAAATATGAGGAGGTTTTGAAAAGCCTTTTCATGAATGCACGTAGGTCACTATCATGAATCACTTAACGAGCATACACTAAGCAAGCAATAGACAATAACGAGACACTCGAGGCATTTGATCAAGTAATAAATCACTTATAGAAAGGATACGATCGTTAAGTAAATATTTTAGAAAAGTATACGATTTTATTTCTACTTCCTTTGCGATAGCACGTCCTTTGCTCCAATGCATTTACAATATTGATAAACCCCTCATAACGTCGGTGGGTGTACTCCAGATGTACCCCGATAACCTAATCTAACATGGTTTCAGTCCACAATAACATAAAAAAATCTCATATTCAATCCAAGATTAGACCTAAAACATGTTACTACAAGTTCTTCAACAAACCCTAAAAATACATGTTATTACCTATGTCAAATCACAAGAAGAATGAGATATAGAGAGCGAAAGCGTACCTGAATCTATTGCGGGAGGTAGATTAACGGGTTGAGATCTTCCATATTGGTACGAACTTTTGACAAATGTGTTGTCTATTTCTCTGTTGATGGGGATGCAGAGAAAAATAACGTACGTATAATTTTGGACCATAACCTTAATATAACTTATAAGTTTTAGATATTTCTAATTTGGCCCCTCATTAAATTAGAAATATCACTAAGGTATCTACACATTAATTCTATGATAATTATACCCACAAACTTAAACTTAATTCTTAATTAGATCATTTTAATTAGGCTTAATTAATATATAGCACAACATATTTAAATATTTATATGTGTGGCCCCACATGTTGAAATTTTCCAACAATCTCCCACTAAGCCACATATGTAACCTTACAAATGTGTTTAACTTTATGAGTTCCAAAATTTGCTATCACAACTTTAGGGTATATCTGGACAATCTCGTCCATTGTCTATGTTATACCCCGACCCAACCCTACGCTAAAAGGTTAAGTTCGGACCTGACAAACGGACAGAGTCTTCTATGTACCTTGGACATTCTGGTTACCTACAAACATCAATTAAAACCACAAATACAAAACTGGAACATCAACAACTCCAACTCTAACTATTCCCAGCTTCAAGGCCATCCGAGCCTTAAGCAAAACAAAACATTATTAACACATACAAGCATGCAATTAATAATCCTTGAATCTTTATCTTTTACCCGCTTATCATACCACTCGATGATATCAATTAAGCATACTTATAATTTAAAGCTAATCATTCAACCATTACATTCACACCCAAGCACACAACAGAGCAAGAAGTAGAGTTATAAGTTATTTCATGCCACAGTTGCATATCTCATACTACATCCATCTAACTTAGAAGCGTACAAATGCACAATATATACATAAGCCCATAGGCTCCAAAATAGGACATAATATAATACAAGTAAGCCTTCACATAGTCTAACAAGAAACACTTCCACCTCAAGCAACTAGTACACAACAATTAGGGCAACTACTCAGCCTGTACCTCCTCATTCTCTCCCTCAACCACAACAAGCTGAGGGTCAACCTCAGTACCTCCTAAAACATGTTAGCGAGATATGAGCAACCACAATTTCCCAGCAAGGGATATAGTCTACCGGGGCGTGTAATGCAGTAGATAACACAAATAAAGCATTTAAAACAACCAGAGAACAATTGAAATAACAAGTTACTACATATTAAAAGAATATGATGCACTTTAACCCCAACACTCTAGAATTCACTTGGTCTTCAATCACGAACCACGAACCTTGATCCACGAACCTCGATCAATGTGCCAGCATAAACCCTAATCACTTTAGTGGGTGTACTCTGGATGTACCCCGAGAATCCTACGACCCAACACCCCCTGGAAATATTCAGCCCAAGCGAGTGAGGGACTAGAGCACAGAGATTGAATAGCGACTGGCAAGTCCGCTACCGCCCAGCCGATATCCAATACATCCGCCCCTAACACTATGGTTGTACAACTACTATGCAATGCAGTTTAACCAATGATGATACAACAATCAAATAAAGCAATAACACATAGGAGGGATAACAAAGTAGGTTGCCCTCGATAATAGCTAAAATATAAGCATTAACATATAAACAACAAAATGAATACAAAGGGGTCATTAACATACTTTTCACAAAACTTTACCAAAAGCTCACAATTAACTTAGAACTACATTTAAACACATAATAAGCATTTAAAAGGCTATAGGTGTGCAAAACAACTGATTTCCCACTTTTTTCCCTTTGTAACTTAAGCTATTTGGTTCCAAAACAAAAGGCAAAGCTCTAGATTCACAAGCGAGATATTTCATACTTCTAATACTCCTTATGGCACCCCTAGGACCCTCGAAATTACCCAATTACCCGCGATTACCACAGAAGCCCCGATTGTCCCTTTGTGAGTTTATACTACATGTACCCTAATCAGAACTCAACCGAGAGTTAGAAAACCATATCTAGCACCTACATACCCTAAGATTGCCAAATGTGATGTCCAAATCAACCCGGATTCGCATTACGCCTGAAACCCCTTTCTAAAAGTCGCTAAATTCGCATTTTAGCCAAGTTCTCGCGATTAAACTTCACAGGGTCATTAATCTACTTTCATTAACATTTAAAGCACCTAATTGAAGCATTGAATCAAGCTATAAGGCACATTTTCTCAAAACCCCAAAATTTCATCATTATTCATGCCCTACAATGAAACAATCGAATTTGACCGTTTAAAAAGCCAAACAATTGCATAAATATGGTCTTTACAACATGTATGTGACTTATAGAGCAAGATTGAATCATATCTCAAGCCATTAGCAACAAATCTAGAAATTGCATAATATAGCATAAACTTTGTATTCACAAAAATAGTGCAAAACCACTTGACCCTAGTTTGGAATGACTTGAAACCAAGAATTGATGAGCAAAATATCCTTCTTTCTCTTCATTGAGGCTATCGGGTTTGAGGAGGACAATTTGGGTATTTTATGATTTGTTTTTGAGCTTGTTTTGTTATGTATGTGTATTATGAGATAGTTATGATATATGTATTAAATTTGTGTGTGTGTGTTGACAACAAAATGGACCAAATCACTTGTAAAAGCTACTAAAACTAATCCAACGCAATATATCTCATTTAGTCCAACTAAAATTAATGTTATACTATTCACTCGATACGCCAAAATATTTTCTAAACGAGTGCTCCTAACACTAATCGCTCAAACACACATTTTTCTCATTCCTAAAATAAGTAATATAGTTTAGGAAAAATGATAATTCGAAGAAAATAAGTAATTGAAAAATGTAATGAATAGTAACCAAGAGTGCAACAAGTAATTTCACAGTTAGAATGCACAAACAGTGAATGCAACAGTTAATAAAAGCACGGTAATATTCTCGGGTGTCACAGTCTATATCGATATATGATCAAAGCAGTCTTCGTCATATTTAGCATAACTAAACCCATCAACGGTTACGTACACCAATACAACCAAATGACATAGATCAATCATGGATGCATAGCATGGAAAATTATATGAAATGTGATCCAGACATGTCTATTTTCAATTGGTCCTACTTTAGTGAGATCGAAATCGAACATAACGTAACAAATTGAATTTGAACTGAATATTTTATTTATGTAGAAAATATCCAAATAGCAAATACCAAAGTATGTCTTAAACCATACATAATGCATCAAAATACAAACTCCCACTAAACCATAATATCCTTATACAATACTATACCCCTATGAGTAGTGTGCTCATTAAAGACTTTGGGTGGTAGTTCCTTAATAAGCGGATCCGCAATCATAGAGTTTGTCCTAATATGCTTTATAGAAATATGTACACTATGTACTCTTTCCTTAAGTACGTAGACACTTGATGGATCTCTCAATGTCTCAAAATCCTAAAGAATCGGAATCAAAATACTTAATGATCTCCAATTGATCTTTCTTTCAATATATGAACAAGTAATCTTTTATACTCTATCAGTTCTTTATAACCTATTTGTATCCTAATTTCTTTATGAACCATTATAGGGTTCCTTAGGTTTTGTCTAACTTCCTTACTATGTACGCACAATACAGACACGTACATACTTTAGTTTTCTTAAGATTCCCTACAGCTAAAACATAAGGGATCTTCTGATTTTTCTTAACTTTAAAATTAGCTTCTGGGCATTTTCTGAAACTTAATTCTCCTTAGTGACAGGGGAGTCACCTGGTTTATTGTCTTGCATGCCTATATCATTAGTGGCAAGCTGTATCTGATCAATTTATGAAACCAGGAAGATATTCTTACCCCAATGAACCTGAGATACATACAATTATCAACTTTATATTAAAACCAAACGAGATAATTACTTGATGAAATTTTTAGTAAGATTAACGGAAATTTCGCTTGAGTACATAGATGGATTTCTTTAATTTGCAAACCATATTCTTTATGCCTTTTGACACAAAGTTTTCTGGTTGCACTATATACATTGTCTCATCAATGTCGCCATTGAGAAACGTTGTCTTAATATCCATTTGATGTAACTCAAGTTCAAAATGTGCAATATCCTCGAAATTGTCTTGAAAAAGTCTTTCTTTGAAACCTGAGAGAAAGTCTCTTAAAAAATTTAATGTCTTCGTTTTGAGTAAAGGCTTTAGCTACAAGACTAGTCTTATATCTTTTCATATTACCTTTCAAATCCCTTTGGTTTTAACCAATGGGGTTCGTACCTTTTTGTAATGTGACAAGATCCCAAATGTTATTGTCTTGTATTGATTTGTACTCTTGATTGATATCAATCCACTTTTGAGAGTTAGAATCATGCATATCTTGATAGAAGTTGATTGAATCGTCTCCACCATTCTATTATTTTCCTTATGTTCTTTGGAGAAATTGTATTTCTCATTTCTCTTGTGGATTTCCTTAGTGGCATTGTTTCTTGAGGTTGTTGAGTTTGTTCTTCTGGAACAATTACCTCATCTTGTATGGGAGTTGTTCAACATTGTCTTTTGAGGTTTCAGATTTGTTTCTTGATCAATGACAAGTGTGGAAACATACACATTGTCAAAAAAAATAGTAGGAATCGAAATCGATTCCTCCTCAAAGATAATGTCCATAACCTTATTTCTCCCCCAAACTCAATATCCTCAAAATGTTGCAGTTCTCGTCTCAAAACTGACCTAATTATGGGATCTTATGTTTTGTGGCCTCTGATCGCTTTATAATGCCTAATAAAGTAGCTGCTCACTATTCCCTTTATGTGACCTAGAAGGCCTTGCCTTAGCTAGACACATTCTCTAGGAATTTAGCAAATGCTCTTGGATATTGTTCATCTGAACCGTCATATTTGCTGTAGTACTCACCACCATGGTTAGATTTAATGCACCTAATCTTTTGTTGAGTTGGGACTCAACCTTAGCTTTAAAGGCCTTGAACGTGTCCAGTGAGATATAATTTTCATTAACGAGATATAAGTGCCCTTAACCTTAGTAATTGTCTATGAATTATACAAATATTGTTGACCATTCCAAGAAACCGTAGGGAATAATCCACTAATATTTGTGTGGATAAATCCTAAGACATCTGAAGTTTTGTTTTGACACTTTATCTCTTGTTTATGGTTTGTTTTCCCAAAATGCTATAATACTCAAGTCTTTCAAGTTTAGCTATTGAGTGATAACTGTGAGACCCCGAATTTGCCCTTATGTGCAATTATGTGTTTTCACTTGTTTATATGTTATTTGAATTAATATATATGCATATGTATGAGTTACTAAATGATAATAAGTTAAATGTGCATTTTAAAGTCATTTGATTAACATTTTTAATGACTTTTCATCTTCTTTGACAAAACTATGCATTTCACTTTAATTATATGAAATAATATAACTAAATAAATGTTTTTTTCATCTAAATTAATCCTACAATGGCAAATTGAAGTTAGAATCAAAGAACAAAGGATAACTTAGTCATTTGTCTTTTAAAAATAAAATTTAGCCAACTTTGACTATTTTGTCTTGCTTTGACTTTGGTTATAAGCATATATACATACAATACAAAGCACAAAACACCTAAAACACATACACATTTCTGTGAGCTCCCAAGAAAGAAGAAGAATATTTTTTCTAGGTTTTCAAACATTTTTTTGAAGAAAATATTTGATTCAAAGCCAAATACCTCGATTCAAAGCTTGATTTTGCCTATTCAACTTGTGTTCTACCTATTTCTAGCCTTTCTTTGCATCAAAGGTGACGGAAAAACTAGATCTTAAAACTAAAGTTTATGTCAAAGTTTTGAAGTTGCATATATAGTTGTTGTATAGTTATAATAGCTTGTGATTATTGCTAGTTAGGTGTTGTAGACTAACATAGTGTCATTCTAGCTAATCTAATCGGTGGATTGATATAGTTTTATTTTATATGTTATTATTTTGATTATTTAGCTAAATATTGGTTTGATTCTTGTTTTATTAGTTGTTTATATGTTGTAGATTTTTGAATGTACTTGTATAGCATAGAGTAGCAATGTTATAATGCAAAAATGATAAAATGTTGGATAGTTTAATTGCTGTATTTTCCAGCCGCCTATGCATTGTGTTGTCGGGCTTGTTGGGCTTGTTTTGGATGGCTTTTGGGTTGCTCTCGAGGTGGTTTAGGTGCTAGCTTTAGTGGTTAAGTGATAGGAGAAGGTCCGGGGGTTGTTTGGTTGTTAGTTTGTTAGTTATGTTGTTAGAAAGTTGGGGTTATGTCACTTTGATTTACTTGAGTATTGTTTTAAGTTGTTTTGCATTGATTGTGTGGTTGGAACTTGTGTTGGTGTTAGGTAGGCTCGGGGTAGGTTAAATGTTGAAGTGTGTGTTGAGTTTGGATGACCTCCTTTGTCATATAACTAAGTGTCCTAAGTGTTTTATAAGTGTTGAGCTATCAATTGTTGAAGTGTTGTTTAGTTGGTTGTTAAATGTTGAAGTACCGGGAGACAACCTACTTTGTTGTTTTCTCGGAATATTAAGTGTTAAGTGTTAAATGTTGTGAGGCATGAAAGAGTTGTGTCACCTCGGGCGGTATTAGGCTTGCATGGTTGCATTAGCATGACTATCATATTCTATCCCCTATCCCGCATGATCGGAGAATGTTCATAGGGTGTGGGTCTAGCTTGGGTACTTCTGGAATGTATCAGTGGGAGAGATAAAAAGTCGGTTGAGTTCGTGATGGTGGTATAAGGAGCTACAATGACAAGTGTTATCGTATCCTTATTGTTTGGTTACTTATACTGCTATAATTGAGTTGTTGTTGTTTACTGTGCATTCATTGTTTCCAAGTGTGTTTTCGAAAGGGTTTTCATGAAAATGTTTTCAAAACCTCCTTTTGAACCCTTGCTGAGCTTTGGTGCCGGATAAGCTTACCCTATTTGCTAACCTTTCAGGTGAGTCTGCGCAAGACCCAGTGTTTGTGCCTCAGGAAGTTGAGGTAGAGCCTTATGTGGATGAGTCTTATGTGCCAGAGCCCCACCCTTGAGAACTTGTTTGGGGAAGCTCATATGTTGACTTTATGTTTATGCTTATGTTGTAATGTATGAAGACTTGAAGTTTGAAATGTTTAACTTGCTTTTAATTAATGTTTTGTATAATGCTAAGTTTATATAGTCTTTCTTTTGGATATGTATATATTGATAGACTAGCTTGGTATCTATTTTGAATATGTATATTATGGTTTGTATTGAGTGGTTGAGACGAAGGCATTATACTTTGTTTTAATGTTGGTTGGTTGGAATATGAAATGTTGTTGGTTGTCTTGTGGCTTTGTGAAGTCGTTGTTGGTTGTAGTTGTTTGAAGTTGAACCTGTTTAGGGTTATGTTGTCCGTATTACAGATGTTATAATGCCGAAATTCCGCCGCAACCTGACTTGATCATAAGTGAGGTCGTGTTGGGGCGTGACAATAACCTTAGCGCTTGTGTCATAATATAGCTTAAATTGTTTTATTTAATTTGTGCTTAATACCATGTGATTCCACGTGCAGAGTTTATCTTTATGATGCAATAGTGTTAATCATATATATATATACAAAGGTTTTTGCAATTGCATAATGAACTAGTAATAACAACATTTGAATTTGAAGAAATACTAAACTTATTATTTCCAAAAGAACAATAATATCCTGATTTGTCCCAAAATGGAAATACAAACTCAATTTTGTCTAAATGACGGTACAACCAAAGTGTATTTCAAATCCAAGTTGAAAACTAGTTCCAAACAACAACGTAAAAATTACATATTGCTTCAACTTCCATCGATTTTCCATCACCCATACAGATGATTCTTTCAGCATCATTTGGCATTCGGTGCCTTATTCAACTTTGTATAGAAATACTTATGTTAGTAGTAACACCAGAATCTAACCACAAGTGTTTCTAGGTATTGAAGCTAAATTAACCTTAAAACAGACCAAAGTGAGAATTGTACTTTTCTTCATGTCCATGTTGGTTGCATAAGAAACATCGCTCATTTTCCTACTACGATTTCTTCTACTCTGGACCCTTAACAGCTTCACATTCCTTCTTTCTTTTCTTGTCTTTAGAGGTACTACCAAGTGAGCACTTTCAGTTCCATCATGCTTCAACCTTTTTTCCTCTTACACACAATATGAAATGAGCTTGTTTAGAGTCCATTTCTCTTTCTGACAGTTATAACTGACCTTAAATTGACTGAATTGTGAAGGAAGTGATATCAACACTAAATGCACGAGCAGGTCATTCGATAGCTCGAGCTTTAGTTCCTTAAGCTTTGAAGCAATGTGAGATATCTCCATGATGTACTCCCTTATGTTTCCTTTGCCCTTATACTTCATTGAAATCAAGCTTGCTAGAAGCGTGCTTGTTTCAGCCTTATCATTTTTAGTAAAACTTTCTTAATTTCGACAAGGAACTCCTTGGCATTAATTATCCCTTCGGATACTGCACCCGTAAAGGCTTCTGGAATGCCATGATTTATGATCATAAAACTTAAGCAATTTGAGCGGTTCCACTTTTCAAAGTCCATTCTGTCACCAGGTTAACTTCCATTCGTAAGAGAAGCAAGTGGCTCAATCCTTAATACAAGGTCGAGATCCATGCAGCCAAGAACAATTAAAGTGTTCTCTTTCCAATCCTTAAAGTTCATCCCATTAAGCATGAGAATTGAATTTATGTTGGTAGATATAGTATTTGTAGAGATACTAGCTGAAATGAGAATGAAATAAACAATCAATAAACATGTTCAAACGATATCCATGTTTCAAAAATCAATAAATTCAAATAATGATAGGCCCCATCACAAGATACCCAACACAACATTAATATCAAGTCTTTGGACAGTAATATTAACTTGTGATATTCTCGGTGTAGTGACCAAACATTGACAATAACTAATGTCAAATAATAAGTCTATCTTTGGATTGACTTATTACTCACATGTAGATCTTATAATTGTCACATGTTTACTACCACGGGTATGTGTGCAATTCGGCCAAATATTAACCTTCAAATGGGCCGGCTAATACTCGCATGAATATACACACACACTAACATTCATTCCTCATGAATAATCTACACAAAAGATGTCACTTTGGCGACATCTTGTTTCAATTAGCCCATTTAGAGTGTTCGACAACCTTAAAAAGTCATAATTGATGTACCAAAATATTTGAATTTATGAACAGTCCAAATGATTTTTTTTTCAATTTGAACTAGACCATATATATTATGGCAACAAATTCTCAATAACAAATATAAAATAAAAAAGAATTATGAAGAAAACTGATGTAACTGTATTTGCAGCACTCAAACCATTGTATTTATACTACATTTGCATCTTAACTCTGGAATAAAATGTAACACTTTTTATACTTTCGATGCAATGTAGGTTCATACCGAAAAGTGAAGAATCAGACCCGAAATGATCCAAATTGCAAGTCAAGAAGTAAGAATGGGAAACACGAGAAAAGGTAGAAGAATGAATCTTATAGAGAAGAAATTTGACCGAAACTAGCATAAAATCGGACTCGGAACATTGACTTGGATGATCTTGAATAGTGACCCATGTCCGTTTTTGGCAAATAATACCAGTTTTTTGGGTAGAAACGGCCTTCTGAGCAAAACACAGGACTCGCGGAGAGATTCTAGCCAAATTCTATCGTTTGAGGGTCAAAACAGTAAAAAAAGGCTCGAAGATGCCGCAGTCAACGTCTGGTCAAAGTCAACAAATTCAAAAAGTCAACTTTTCTCAGAATTTTGCCTATAAATAGGGCATCAACCCTTTGAGAATTTTGTAATTAATTTTGCAATATTGTCAATATTTTTGGCATAATTTCAAGTTAATTCTAGTTAGTAATTAATTAGTAAGATACGGGAGAAATCCCGTCTAGGTAGCTCTTATTCGGGAAAATTTTGTCCAAATAGCTACTTTTAGGGAAAAATTCGACCCAAGTAGTTATTAGTTGGGGGAAGTTATGCCCGAATAGCTTTTAATAGAAAGCTCTTATTCAGAGGAAATTCATCCCTGGTAGCTCTTATTCGGGAGAAATTAGTTCCGCCCGAATAGCTATTTTGCTTCGGACCTCTGCTCAAATTTCGGGAATCAGAAATACGCGTTCGTCGATATGGGGGAGCCTTTCTTGAAACTTTTTTATTTATAGAATTCATATTCAATTATGTCTGAGTAGATTGATATCTAGGGGAGAATATTGTAAATGTTAGTCTTTTAATATATAGTCTCAGATTCAATTTTTCAATTCTAATTGTAATGTATGGCTTGCTTTAATTCAGTATTTCATACGTAATACTTTTAAGTAGACGATATGAATGCTTTACTTTCGTGTCATAATATTATACTTGTAGTTGATATTATGATTGCGTTACTTTCGTGCCATATAATTGTTTTAATCATGAATCTATAGGTTGTACCATAGATTCTATGAAACTATAGGTTCTACAATAGTTTCTATCTGTAAGGTTAATTCCTTAGTTTAGTTTGTCATGTTGTACTTAGTTAAAATAAACTAAGTAGATTAACTAAGTCTATAACTTTTAGCTTAACCGGGTATATGCTTGTAGCTTAAGCCCTTGCATAGAATTAGATAACCTGGATGCCGAGCCTATTAATTGTCTCATTTACATATTCGACCCCTAGACCACCACCTCTCGTATCCCATTAATACTTAGCTTAATTTAGATAATTTGTTAGTTGTAGAATAATTTACATTTCAGCACGTCACTCAAACAAATCTACAAACCTGTCACTTAAGCGCTTTAACACTTTCACATTAGTTCACTAACTTAACTAACGAACTTTTCTGTGGTACGATTTTGCACTCATAACACACTACACTATGAAAATCCGTGCATTTGCGGGTATTTTAACTTGGTTTATTTTACACACTTTTCACATGCCCACCGAGTTGCATCAAGTTTTGGGCGCCGTTGTCGCGGAAGCACGATATAGTTTAGTTATTGATAAAAGTATTTGTGAACTTGTTTAAAGTCTTTATTTTATTTGCTTTATTTAAAAAATAAAAAATAAAAAATAAAAAATAATAAAAATAATAATAATTAATTAAAAAAAATTGGGTAAAATTTGAAAGATTGGAAAATGACTAATTTTAATGATTCATCCGATGAATGTGCTTTTAATGAAACAACCCAAGCCCCTATCTCAAATACATGTGAAATTTGTTTTCAATTTGGGCATATAACTATAAATTGTTCCCATTTTCCCAAGTTTTTACATAGTCATGATTCTACTGCTCAGGGTTATTTTTCAAACAATAATTTGTACTCAAATGCATATAACCAGGAGTGGCAGAATCATCAAAATTCCTTTTGGGATCAAAATAATGCATCTTTTATGCCTCAAAATTCTGAAAATTTTGCATCTCAAAACCCTAATTCTTCCGAGTTTTATAAAAGTTTCGAAAGTAATTTTTTCAATCAAAACTTTTGCTATCCTAACTTAGTTGAATTCACTTTTCCTGAACTGAGCTTCGACGACAAGTTAGGCCAACTTGTCCAACTCGTCGAATCCAACCACCAATCTATAGATAGGCTACAAGACCAAATCGGTCAACTAGCCGAGAGCATAAATGGGTGGGAAAAAGATGAGCACTCTGTTCAACCTGTCGTGAGTTCACAAGACCAATATAGTTTCGTTCATCACGAAACTATCCAAAACTAGGTTGTTGAGGAAATAAAAGTGTTTAGTAGAGATAATATGGGTAGAGAGTGGAACCCTAGAAATGAGGTAGACAACTCGTTTGAGGCACACACTCCAGAATGACAAAACCAACCATCACTTTGGGGTCAAGGAAATTTTTCTCAAAACTTTGAAAGTCAAATCCCTACATCTTCTCAATCTAACTTTTTTGGTAACCCTACATTTAACATTTTCCAACAAAATGATCACCAGGATGATTGGATTGACTCTGCTCCTGAATCCAATGACAAGTATGACCAACTTTCTCAACTTGTCGAATCTAATGCTCGCATGCTTCAATCTTTAGATCAACATGTTCAGTCTGTTATGAACTCCTTTGATGAAACAATATGTGAACAGACTAATGAAATGAGAGAGATTATTTGGGAAAAATCTGATAGGGAATATGAATTTCAGGAAAATGATGAAATACCTCGTTTAGAAGGACAGGATGACCTTAGTAATGTCATGACTCAACCCAACTCTGATTCCTCTTCAAGGAAGATGAGTGTACACACTTTCTTAGAGTCTTCACTTTTTCAGGACGAGTCTATTGAGTTTACTTTCATTCCTACATCTGTAGCGTCCTGATCCCTCACAAAACTGGGACTTCTATTAACCATGCTATTCTCAACCCAATTCCAAACCCTGGGCACAAAATTTAGGGGAAAACGGACGGAGTTTCCCCTATATATAGGACTATCTGGAAACCTGCAAACAACAACATACAACTACAAGACCATAATCCACAATCTCAATCAATTTCATCCCTACAAGCATGCAAGTCAACTAGATAATAAAGTAAAACAATAGAAGTTATTACAAACCACTAGCACCTAACCATCACCCAAGACTAAAACTTTAATATTACATTTCTTAAGATAACACAAATACATACATGACCATAAGGTCTCAAATAGTATACAAGCATATCATGTATACATTCTTCCTTGTTCTACACATTGATAGAGTAGGCAAGCCACACAGGAGGCAATACCATTTTCAGCTTTTCTTGGGACATGTTGAAAAAAAGAGTAAGCAACACAGTTGCTCAGCGAGGGAGGTGATGCAGCATACCGGGGAATGCTACATGATATGCAACAAAGATAGCCATATATACAACACAAAGTAACAAAACTAGATAGACAAGTATTTAACCATATATAAAAAGGATACGGTTCCACTTTGTCTTCAATCACAAACCACGAGCCAAGATCTTCAAGCAAGTGCCGGTAAAACCCTTATTTCTCCAAATGGGGTACTCCGGATGTACCCCGATTCTACGACCCATAATCTCCCGAGGTAGGTCCATATGCCCCAACGAGGTGAACCACGCCTTTGGGGTAGGGGAGTATGTCTCAACGAGATAGGGACTGGGAAACCATGGTAGTCGATGGAGCACAGTAAGCTCAATGCCACCCACGTTACTTGACACTACTATGCCCGAATAGGTTGCGCAACCCCGAATCAAGTCCACGAGAACCAAGATCATTAAATATCACATAAAAGGGATGACAAAGTAGGCCGCCTTCGCAATTAACCACAATATGCACAATGTAACAATATAACATAAATGAGACAAATAACATATTTTTCCCGTAAACTCTTCAATTAGTATGTTTATATCTTAGACAAGCATAAGGACACATAACAACACATTTATGAGCTCATATTAACACAAAGGCATTCATTTATCACGTTTTCCCTTTATTCAACTATGCAATTCTTCTTCCATATGAATTTTAAGGCTCCAAAACTACAATCCAACCACTCTACATTCCTAAGGAAGTCGAAAGACACATACCAAAGTCTTGAAAACCCACTTTGGAGGCAAAAGCTCAGGAAGGCCCCGAGCGGGTTTTAATTACACCTACCCTATCTGGACCCCAATTTAACACAACGAAAGCACCAAATGTGCTTTCATGCCCCAATGATACCTAATCTAAAGTCCAAACGTGCCCGGATTACGTTTCGTAAAAACCCCCTTTTAAAAGTTAGTTAATTTTGCATTTTAACTCAAATTCGGGAAATTCAACTTCACGTGAGCTTTTAACTAGTTTCATTAATGTCTAGAGCACCTAAATGAAGCATCAATTCACTCTAAATAACAAGTTATATCAAAACACTAAATTTCGTCACTATTCATCATCTTCTTTGTGCAAATCAAGCTTTCAGCCATAGAGATTGTTATCAAGCTATAAAAGAGAGTTCTATAGGCTCTAGGGATTGCATATCAAGCATCAATAAAAATTAACATAGCTATAATAAAAAATTCAAGAATTTCAAACAATTGACATAAACTTAAAACATGAAAATTATGCAACTCCCTCACCAAATTAGAGATGTAGGAGCAAAAGAGAAGCTTTTTGATGGTTTAAAATCCTTTGGAAGAACTTGGAAGATCAAATTGAGCAGAATTTGCAAAAAAAAATACTATTCCCGTAATAGGATTTTTTGGCTATTTTTAGGCATTTTTGGCTTATTTTGAGTATTTTTGAGCATTTTTAGCTATTATATGTATATGATAAATGATATATGGGTAGATGGGTTTAGTTGTGGGTTAAATTAATGCATATGGATCAAGTTTGATGCCAAATGGTTCAAGTATTTTAAGTGGAAAAATGCTAAAAAATTGCTGAAATTTTTTACTATTCATTACGTTCACTTACAATTTTTTTCCCGTTGATCCCGATATGCTATGCATGCAAACTCAATGGATGTATGCATCTAAAATAGCAAGTATTAAGGAAAAAATATAAAATTTGAAAAAAGAAACAAAAAAATTTTCATGTTTGGACTCGAGTTATTTAAACAGTTAATGGAAAATAATGGAATCTAGCACTTAAGTACAAAAGAATAAATTCTAATAATTATAATATTAAAATAGTTACCTTATTTAATTTTACTAAACTCTATTCACATGTATTTCGAAAATATAATAAATAGTATTATTAATGAATGAATTAAATTAAGTTATTCACTTAATCATAAATAAACTTTTAAAGTAACACATAAATATATGCAAATATGTATTGTATGCTATATGCTAGGTCTGTGTCGTCACAACATCCTTCTTGACACCTGAAGAAGATGTTAATGAGATTGACCGACATTTGTATCTAATTGACCGAGAGAATGAATCCAATACTTCCATACCATTTTCAACTGATTATGTGAAACCCCATACTTTGTTTTACCTCGTTTTGCGTGAATTGACATGTTTATATGCTATATGACTTAGAATGTGATAATTCTGTGATTAATACTCTTAGAACATGCTAAATGTGTCTTCATGAAATTTTCATAAAAAACAGAATTAGAAATTTTATCGTCGACTTTTAGTGAATAGTATTTTCGAAACACGTCCGCTAAAATTTTGAAACTGGTCTTTTTAACCTTCTAGACCTAGTCCACAGACTTTAATAGACCTGTGTTTGATTAAAACGGTTTTTGAATCGGCTTAGGAATTTATTAGGGTTTTTATACCGACTTTTGTGAAAATCGAGTTTTAAGCCGACTCGGGTGAAATTGTTTGATTGTAAAACTTCTTGTCACCTAAAAATAACCTACTTGAGCTATCTTGGGTGTTGAATAATTGTTTTGAACATTGGTGATCAAGAAAATGAATTTAAAGTCAAGAAAATACTAAAAATACTAAAGTTTCTACTTTGACTTTCATTTAAAATGTTGACTATTATGCATATATCACCAACACACACAAGCAAAGCACAAAAACACCCTCAAACACACCTAGATGGCCGAGAGCTTCAAGGGAGAATATCCAAGCTTTTCTTCAAAGTTTTCAAAGCAAATTTTCAAAGAAAAACCTACTTTTTGTCCGTAGAACTTCGTGCCGAGTTGGATTTCGCTTGTTGGGCACGCATTGCATGCATTCCTAGGCTTATATCGCATCAAAGATGAGAGAAAAATTCTAGATCTCAAAACTCAAATTTTGTGTTTATGCGTATAAATAATTATTGAACCGTTAGAATGTTAATTTGAAGTTAGATTATTGCTCCATGCATGCTAGGGGTCGTTTATATGTATTCTTGCGAAATATGAACAGTTGTAGCATAATTATTTATTTTCAGGTATTTAAAGTTGATTAATTTGCTAAATGTTGATTATCTTGAGTTGTATTGGTTGAAATCGATTGCCGTCGATTTTTGAAAGTTTGTTAATTACGTGGTAGCGCCGTTGTAATGCCAAATTTTCGATTGCGAGGTCGGTGCTAAAGTCCAGAAATTTCAGCCATGACACACTAGGGTTTTAGGGTTATTGGGCATGATTTGGATGTGTTCTGGTTGGTTTCCGAGGGGGCTAATGTAGTTGATTGAATGGGTGAGTGATAGAAATTGATTTAGAGTTGTTTGGATTAGTAGAATGTAAGATATGAATATTTGAAGTTTAGGTTGTCTTTCTTTAAAATGTTAAATTATGCCTTTAGTTGATTGGGTGTGGTTTGAGTGATTAAATTGTGAGTTGATGATGGGTAAACTAGGGTTTGATTGTGTGTTGAATGCATGTTCGGTTGGATGGCCTACTTTGTCATCTAACTTAGTTATTTGTTGTTAAATTGATTATTGATGTTATTATGATGATAATATGATTATTGATTGATGATTGATGCAGGGAACTAGGCAATTCTTCTAGATTGCCCTCTTGTGAATGATGTTTTATTTTATTGCTGAGTCTTTGGTATGTGTGTGCCACATCTCGGGCAGCATCGGGCTGTCGGGTTGATAACGGTATGACTACCAGAGACTACCTCTAGCTCGCATGATGGAGGTGTCATGGATGGCGAGGCTAGTAAGGTACCTCGGGTGCGTGAGTTTATGGGAGTCACAAAAAGGCTGTTATGATCGTGATGGCGTTTGGAGCTACACCAACTAGTGTATCCTTTATTGAATTATCATTATAGATTATGTGATGATAGTATTATTGATGTTATTGTGTGTTTACTTGCTCAAAGGATTATTTCCAAGGAGTATAGTGAATACTGTTAGAGATCTATCGAATCCTCACTGGGCTTATTTTATATAAGCTCACTCTCTATTATTGCATGCTTGCAGGTGTTATTGAGCAAAATTACGGGTACGTGCCTCCAGAAGGGGATAATGTGCCGTATGTGGACGAGTCCTATGTGCCAGAGTCTTGTCCTTGATGCTTGAGATGTTGTATACTCTATTATCTTGTATATTAAACTAGTTGTCTTTTATTTACTTTGTAGTTCATGATGTATAAGTTGTAGTAAAGATAATGAACTAAATGATGCTAACTTAGTAGTCTTTCTTTTGTTATGATCTAGGTTGCTAAGTTGGTTTATGATCTATTTTGGTTTATATGTTAAAGTTAAGGTTATGTTGGAATAGAGGCGTATAACTAAGAATGATTATTGTATAATATGGTTATTATATATGTTGTTATTTTATTGAGGAGTTGTTTGTTGTATGGTTCATGGAGTTGATGTATGATGTTCTATTGAGGTTGGTTTAGAGCCTCGGTATCCTATTTACTGTCGCTATACTGCCAAAATTCCGTTGCGTCCTGACTGATTATAGGAGGGGTCGAGTTGGGGCGTGACAGGTTATAACACTAAAAAGGAAGTTTCGACATCCATCCTCTCTCCTGTTGAAAGTCATCTCAGTTCTTCATTTGATGTGCCTTCCTCTGTTGTGCAGCTTACAACATTACCCAAGGAGGCACAATTTGGATTTGACCCATTTATGAACAATATGTTGCATACATCTTTTAACTTATGGGTTGACCAATTGGGACCCACTGATTTACAACATAAAATAGCCCCTGTTGACATAACCATGAACATTCCCACACACATCACATTGGGATAGGATTTGTTACCTTTTCATGGTGACTTGGAAAGGCATGTTCTGTAGGAATAATAAACCATCATCTGTTGCACGATCCTTTTCCATTCAAAATCTGTGCTGAAACGATTATCAGGCAATATGTGCATAACGCTTTAAACATAGATTGCTTTAACATTGGCGCCTGGCTGAGGGCGTAAAACTCAGCGCTACTAGGAGGATCCTTTTCTTATGTGTGTTTATTTTCTGTCTGTGTGATTTTTGCAGTCTGGCTGAAGACAATAAACTTAGCGCTACTAAGAGGCAACCTAGTGTTCTCTTTAATGCTTTACTATTTGTTTAAATTTTTGTCATAACTCTAGAGCCCCATAAAAGAGTCTAAATGGTCTGGGTAGTTTACTTATTTGCTTAATATATTAGTTATTTTCCATGACCATATTTCTTTTTGGTTTCTCCCCTATATATTTATTTTTGTCTATTTTTATTTAGTATAGTTAACTATTTTTGTTGTGTTGATGACAATTAGTAAAATGCTTTGTCTACTAATCTTTAATTACAGAATGATACATCTTTTGGCAAAAGATAGTAGAAATGCTTTGACATCAACATAGAAATGCTTTACATCATGTGATATATTTCCTTACTACATGTCCCTTTTTACTTGATCAACCTGCGTTGTAGAGTAAACAAACCATAGGTTTAGAGATGTAGTACTTGTCATTATGTTATTACTTGCATATTACACTCTCATTGTCTTACATTGCTATTTGCTTGAGGACAAGCAAAATTTCGGTGTGGGGGTACATATATTTCATGATAACAATTTTCAAAATATGTAAGAAATACACAATTTTTGTTCATGAGGAAGAGTATTTTGCTATCTTACTTGTTTAAAAGAAGATGATTTAAATGATTTGAGAACCTGTGTTGTTAGCTATGTACTGTGAAAAAAACTTTGAGGAAACTCTGTAAGAAAAACTTTGGGGTACTGTATTCATGAGTAAACCTAGTTGTTCTTCTTTTCTTCAATTGATAGCTATGTGATTATGAAAGGACTGAGATATGATTACCGTTTGTTATGAGATCTCCTTGTGATTGAAACCTGAACCCTTATGCCATGTCTGTATAGTATGTTATGTTACTCTGTCTGTATGTACACTCTGAAAAAAAAACAAAGAAAAAAATCAAAAAAGAAAAAAAGAGTTGTACATACCTCTATTGTTGAATAATTTTTGGTGTAAATATGTTGTAAATCTCTAAACGTCATTATCCTATACATTATAATTTGGGATATGTGCTATAGTGTAAGGTTTCGAGCTTGGATATCTCGGGTGATTAAGGCACGTAGGGGTCCTTTTAAAACCTGGCAACCTCAGTCATAATGGCAGAAGATTGTTGGCCTTAAAGCCGGCTACATGAGATATCCAAAAAGCAAAGAAAACTGAACACTATATAGAGATATTGTAAGTTGTACTTTTATATTTCTGGCAAATGTAAAAAAGGTGAAGGCATGATCAAGAGTTTGATTACAAATAAGAAAAGAATATCAAAGTCCAATCTATTTACAAAGTCTTGAAAGTTGAGAATTGTTTGAACTTAATTTGCTTAGTTTATTTCTAAATATGTACTCCGAATCAATCAATAGTCGATTTTCAAGAAGAGTATCTATTTGTGAAAACTATGTAAAGGTTCTCTTATCATGATTATCATTAACTGCTGAATAGGTTTAAGATAGTGAATTGTATTTCTTATGCTACATGTTAGAAAATTTTGACAAAAAGAAGGGATAGATAGCATTCATCTATTTTTGACTTGCAAAATTTTTCTGAAATTTCACTTTGAATCTGTTTTAAAGACAGTCTTACTTGAGGACAAGCAATGTTTAGGTTTGGGGATATTGATGTGGCTATATTTATAGCACTCAAATGATTGTATTTGTACTACATTTGCATCTTAACACTGGAATAAAATGCAACACTTTTTATACTTTCGATGCAATGTAGGTTGATACCGAAAAGTGAAGAATCAGACCCGAAATGATCCAAATTGCAAGTCAAGAAGTAAGAATGGGGAAGCACGAGAAAAGGTAGAAAAATGAATCTTATAGAGAAGAAATTTGGCAAAAAATAGCAAGAAATCGGACTCAGAACATTAACTTGGATGATCTTAAATAGAGACCCATGTCCGTTTTGGCAAATCATACCAGTTTTTCGGGTAGAAACAGCCTTCTGAGCAAAATACAGGACTCGCGACGAGATTTTAGCCAAATTCTATTGTTTGAAGGGTCAAAACAGTAAAAAAAAGGCCCGAAGATACCGTGGTCAACGTCCGGTCAAAGTCAACAAATTCAAAAAGTCAACTTTTCTAAGAATTTTGCCTATAAATAGGGCATAAACCCTTTGAGAATTTTGTAATTAATTTTGCAATATTGTCAATATTTTTGGCATAATTTCGAGTTAATTCTAGTTAGTTTTAATTTTAGTGGTAGTTAATTAATTAGTAGGATACGGGGGAAGTCCCGCCTAGATAGCTCTTATTCGGAAAATTTTTGCCCGAATAGTTACTTTTAGGGAGAAATCCGGTCCAAGTAGTTATTAGTCGGGATAAGTTCTGCATGAATAGCTTTTAATAGAAAAGCTCTTATTTGGAGGAAATCTATCCCTGGTAGCTCTTATTCAGGGGAAATTAGTTCCGCCCGAATAACTATTTTGCGTCGGACCTCTGCTCAAATATCGGGAATCAGAAATATGCGTTCGTCGATATGGGGGGGGAGGGGGTCTTTCTTGACTCTCTTTTATTTACAGAATTCGTATTCAATTATGTCTGAGTAGATTGATATCTAGGGAAGAATATTGTAAATGTTAGTCTTTTAATATATAGTATCGGATTCAGTTTATTTAATTCTAAATTGCAATGTATGGCTTGCTTTAATTAAGTATTTCATACATAATGATTTTAAATAGACGATATGAATACTTTATTTTCATGTCATAATATTATACTTGTAGTTGATATTATAATTGCGTTACTTTCGTGCCATATAATTGTTTTAATCATGAATCTATAGGTTGTACCATAGATTCCATGAAACTATAGGTTCTACCATAGTTTCTATCTGTAAGGTTAATTCCTTAGTTTAGTTTGCCTTGTTGTACTTGGTTAAAATAAACTAAGTAGATTAACTAGGTCTATAACTTTTAGCTTAACCGGGTGTATATTTGTAGCTTAAGCCCTTGCATAGAATTAGATAACCTAGATGTCGAGCTTGATTAATTGCATCATTTACATATTCGACCCCTAGATCACCACCTCTCGTATCCCACTAATACTTAGCTTAATTTAGATAATTTAGTTAGTTGTAGAATAATTTACATTTCAGCACGTCACTCAAACAAATCTACAAACATGTCACTTAAGTGTTTTAACACTTTCACACTAGTTCACTAACTTAACTAAAGAGTTTCTATGTGGTACAATTTTGTACTCATAGCACACTACACTACGAAGATTTGTACACTTGCAAGTATTTTAATTTAGTTTATTTTACACACTTTTCATATGCCCACCGAATTGCATAAAAAACAAATTAAATATTCTATCTTCATAAGCTTATCCGCAGCAATAAATATGTATTGATATCCATTTGCAACCAAGCAATATCCCCAGCCTAGTGATAAAAAAGCTAAACATGCTTAGCCACCAGGGTCAAAATAGTGGGGCCTCATGTAATAACTTTATACTTTTCAAACCTGGTTTTCTTTTTTTTTCTTTTTTTAACAAACAATGAGCTTCGGTTTCCGCAGTTGAAGATATAGGATAAAATATATGCAATATAACTACAATTTTGCAAAACAGATGCAGTAAGGTGGCATTATGATAATACATATAATTTTTCTTCCATACCCACTAACCAACAAATGCCCATGAATCCATGCAATAATCTATAATTAATATGTTGAACATGCCAAAGAATTCTGTATGCGTAAAAGTGGCGCCAACTTTGCTGCATAGTCCACACATTGGGCAAGCCAAACTCTAGTCGTCGCACGAGTAGAAATACGATTTTATATGAAGGATCTTTTACATAATTATATGGTGCAGACTAAAATTTAAATCTTGATTTTCCTTTGCAATAACTTGCACTTAATCATCAAAACAAAATAACTGTTTTAAAAGAGAGATCAAAATCCTAAATTCCTTAAATTCTTATGAATCGATCATGCGTGCCTTTGATTCCACTTGTTAGGATTTGCCTAACCTAATCTAACATGTTTTCAGTCCACAATAACATAAAAAATCTCATATTCAATCCAAGATTATACCTAAAATATGTTACTACAAGTTCTTCAACAAATCCTAAAAACACATGTTACTACTCATGTCAAATCACAAGAAGGAGATGTAGAGAGCGGAAGCGTACTTGAATCCATCGCCGAAAGTAGATTAATGGGTTGAGATCTTCCAAATTGGTACGAACTTTTGACAACAATGTTATCTTTTTCTTTGTTGATGGGGATGCAGAGAAAAATAACGTACATACAATTTGGGGACCATAACCCTAATATAACTTATAAGTTTTAGATATTTCTAATTTGTCCCCTCATCAAATTAGAAATATAACTAAGGTATCTACACACTAATTTCATAATAATTATACCCACAAACCTAAACTTAATTCTTAATTAGATCACTTTAATTAGACTTAATTAATAAATAGCACAACACATTTAAATATTTACATGTGTGGCCCCACATGTTAAAAATTTCTAACACCTAAATTTGGCACGTGTCAAATCTTACAAGTAAATCACCCAAACACATTATGCAAAAGAGAACAAGGAAAAAAACCATTTAGTTATACCAAGGTTGTCACACATTTTTCTATCAGTCTCGCTCACGTTGGTGATATGAGGGTGTCACATATGTTCCTAGTATTACGAAGCAAGTCAATTATGCATAATAACTAGTGATCATTTTCATAATTGAGAGAAAAGTACATCTGCAGATAGACCATTACACATATTTATCACAAACACTATACACACGACATATAAAAAGTTAAAAGACCTATGTACATTTTTAAAGTGGAAAACCAAAAAAAAAAAAAGGAAAATCTATTAGTACCTCTTCGCACTCAGCAATAAAAAAAATTTGTGAATTTCTCAGGGCCCTAATAACTCTTCCCACATATAATGGAGTCTAATGATGAAGAATCGAGGATTTTTTGCTATAGGTAAACACAATCAAATTATTATGTAACATTGACAACTTTTAATTCTAACTTTTTATCGAAGAAATGTATCGATACTTTACCGTGCAACAATTTGACAAATACTATTTGCTCGTGCTTGCATCTTTCTTCCTAGTAGACTTTGTCAATGTCTATGTGAAACTATCAATAATCCGACGCATAAGAAAAAAGTTAGTTAGTTATAACTATACAAAATATAAAATATAACCCATTAATGGTGCGTATTTGATGTGATACTCACGCTACCAGGAATTTGTCTAGCAGGCATTAAAAATAGTATCACAGACCTCAAGATAGCCTACATATCGGATCCACAACTACTTTTCCACAAGACAATTAATAATATTGATTAATATTTATATTAATGATTAGAGGCTAAAAGTATATTAATGCCTAACTGTGGATCTTCTGTATCAGAATATAAAAATTCTGTCAACGCCTTGTTTGATTGCATTAGTTTGGTTCCAACTTCCTTCATAATGTTGGATCAAGCAACTGGGGTAGCTACATCACGTGCACGTTCATTTTCCTCACTTCTAGATTCTTCATAATTCACAACCACATTTGGCTTCTTTATGTAGTAGTTGCTGAACCATCAAGGTCAGCTGTTGGACTCCACGGTTGTTTTCCTCTACCAAATCATATAGCTTTTTTATGTCATTCTTGATCTCTTGAATTTCGTTACTTATCTTCTCTACATGTGTCTCAATATTGAATTCACGTGATTAGATTCTGTTGTCATTCTTTTATAAGAAAAAACCCATTAATTTCTACACATGCATACTTCATTTATAAACCCACATAAATTTAAGCTTAAAAAGCACATAAAATTAGAGACCCAAAAGAATGCATGTCAAGAAAACAAACTCAAACAATCTTCTATAATAAAAAGTACCCATAAATTTCTGATATAAATGTAGGCATCAGAATAAAAGGATCCATTATTAGCTATAAAGAACTTTTTACTAGATATACACTTACGGTACTAGAAATTTGATCCTTTTTCTTATAAGTTCTTTATTGTTGTTCAAAGATTTTTTGGCCATTAGATAATAAAGTTACTATTACAAATATCAACAAAAAACTTCTCGGTGACTGTAGCTTTTTGTTGACTTAATGTGGGTAGTTCTGGAAAAATAAAAGGTCAAGAGATAAGTTTGTAGCATCTGGTGATGTTTTGATTTTGGATGCAACTTACAAAACTAATTCCTATAAGTTTTCTCTAATCATCTTAGCTGGGGCCAATAACCATAGAAATACCTATATTTTTTGGGGATGCATTAGAAGAAACTTAAAAGAATTGGTCTTGTAGGTTGCGTCGAAATTCAAAACATCACCAAATAGTGCAAACTCATTCCTTAACCTTCTGTCTTATGGTTTTTTTTATATATATTCAGTAGGAATAAAAGAATCAAAATGTCATCATCTACTGAAAAAAGAAACTGGAATCTCCCTTTGACTTCCTACACAAATAAGCAAAAGCAACTTGGGCATCCCTATTGATGATTTCCTTATAGCAGTCAGGGTTTAGGACATTGTACAAGTCCTTTCTCAAGAAGCCAACACTATGATATCCACTAGACTCGTAATTCTACTAGGTTGTATTCCAGTTTTACACATAGAGTGGGTTTCATCTTTATGACCATCATTAACGCACTTGTGTGAATGAAGGTTTGAGACAGTGTACATGGGTACCAGCTCATGATTGTGTTCTTGGAAAAAAGTTGTTACCATATAACACAAACTTACTCTATCAAGCTTGATATAAAGTCTTCTATACAACTATATCTAGTTAATGGTCGACGTTCTTGTTATTTGGTTGAGCATTTTTGGATATTCATCCTTTCAAATACCCTCATGATAATAAACATATAATTGATTCAATGTTTGACTAGCAACTTTATCTTTGTGCATTGTATCTTTTTTAACATTGTACCCAATCAAATTTTTATAATCATATTAGAACCTAAATGCAACATCTTCAGACTCAAATGTCATATTACATGTGTCTTCTTCGCTTATTTGTTATAAATTTGAGGATTTGTCTACAACATTAGGGGAAGCCATGATATCATTCATCTTTACAACAGTATATATACGTGTTATGACAAGTTACAAATAATGGTATGAAGTGTATAAATGAACTGGAGTTCATCAACTAAAACATATGAAAGATATGGTATGAATAAACATGAGGTGACTATCGTATATGACATGAACGTTACTTACACTTGTAGATAAAATTATGAATACTCGTACTAACTACACGTTTTACACTATTAGTGAAAACATTGCCTAAAATCTTGTGTTTGGATGATAAAAAATCATAAGCTAAGTGTTATTATGTTTATATATCTAAAATGCTTAAACTCACACTTAAGTGCTTTATGAGCTTCATGTCGATATCCTTTTGAGCCAAGACAAAGATTTGCATAGACTAAAGATGCTAGTATTGATTAGTGTTGAGTTAATAAAACAAAACCTCGTCCTATTCCAAGAAGATTGAAGACATGAATAAGGAGTGGTGACATAAGGTTGAAGAAGAGGTGTTATAAGGGATAATAGACTTATTCTTGTTGTTTGCCTTAGTTTGCTTGTGTTATGCTCTTGGTGTAAAATTTTTCTAAAATGTTTTTCTCAATGATTGCTTTGAAAACGATTTTTCTCGTATTTAAAAAATGTTTTAAGATTCGAAAAGACTTACAAACTCCTTTGAAGCATTGTTCCTTATCGTCAAAATTTGGTTTATCTTCAAAAAGAAGAATTTTCAACTTTTCAGACCTTATTGGGTGACTGAACCAGCTTTTCCTTGGCTTACTGAACTAGTCAATCAAATTGACTGACCTGATCGTTTGAGCCATTGGCTACCGGCTAGCTCAACCGGTGAGCATAGTAAGGTTGTTCTCTGACCGATCAAGCCACCGGTCAACCAGCAGTGGACGAATGACAAGGTCAGAGAATGACCTTTTTAATGCTCAAGTCACCGGCGGCGCTATCAAATTTGAAAAATAGCCGGTTTATATCCGTTAGGGCTTTTCTTTATAATCACAACCATCCCTAGCTTGCAAAAACCACCTCTTCAACTACACGCATTGATTTTTATGCTTTCAAATTCTTATGCACTCCTTTATTACACTAATCTTGAGTTATCTCTTTCAATCTTTGAGCATTCAAGAGATTTTATTGTATTATTCAACTCATATGGGAGTAATATCTTTGTACACACATTTATTACTCACCATTCTTGCTTATGTATACTCTAGTGCTTTATGCTTAAGAGAAATATTTGTAATAGAGAATGTTGTTATCTCCTTTGTGGACTCAAATGAGTGAGGTAGTAGGTTCTTAGGTTTACCTTCCTTGGCGAGTTTTTTTACATCTTTTATGGATTCAAGAGTGGTCTGTATAGTTAATTTGTGCTTCACCAACACTTGAAGAAATATCGTAGTAAATATTTATGAAATCCTAAGGAGTGAAGTCCTAATTTCACCTCGAACATCCCATAGCTTCCGAATGCGAGAAAGAAGGAACAAAAGCCTATTGTCTTACCCAAAAGTTTGTGTTTCACTTCCTCTACCACTAGTCAGTAATGAAAGACCAGCAAGATTCAAAGCTACTACGGGTAAACAGTGAAACAAGACTTAGCTTTCGTTAAGACAAGATTGACGTCGTCCTTGATCAATTTACCCTAAAAACCACTAACACGTGACATTTCAGATTAAATAGATACATATTGTAATATATTAGTATTAATGATAACATTCATCATTATTCTCTCTGTTATATTTATGTGTATATACTTGTATAAAGGTCTTTCATTCAAGTAAATGACTTAGGTGCGTGGTGGTTGGGCACAGAAGGTCTAAGTCATAGACATTTGTTTCTAGATTCTGTTCATAATTGTATGATGAAGCTGGGCACTTCATTAGGATAAGGTTATAGTGAGATAGTCTCCTGTGTAAGGTCACATACCTTGGTCATTCGTAGGTTTCCGGACTCATCTCACTAGTATGTGTATGTCATACATTGAACTAGACCACTTAGGTATGATCTCTCAATAGGTATTATCAAAGATAAAGATCAAATATAGCTTATGCTACTAAGTGGACAGTGCTCTAAATCTTGAGCATATGTGGATGAACTGACATAATCAAGTTCATGTATGTTGAAGCAATATGGGTGAGACTTGTGGGTCAACAACTCTGTGTGTTGGGTATATGAGTTTGACTACTTGGAACGTGTATATTGGCCAGGGAAGGCCATCGAATCACCCTTAGGGATTCGCTACTGCGGGGTGCGGTATCGGGCTTGACAGCCCAGCCTGTCAGTGCGTTGGTGGTCGGGGAGACTATGCAGTGGCATTGCAAAGTGCGTCAGGCCCGCCCGCAGTACGGATAGATACGGGGTTCTGCGCTTCCATAATAAGGAAATAAAGTTGTACCTTGGCTAATAACTATAGCTTTTGGCACAGTGGTAAGCGTTTGATCCTGAAAATTGGTATCAGAGCGAGGTTGCAGGTTCAAATCCCCCGGGTATCACTAGGGGGGAGATTGTTGGCCAGGGAAGGCCATTGAATCACCCTTAGGGAGTCGCTACCGCAGGGTGCAGTATAGGGCTTGACAGCCCAGCTTGCCGGTGCGCTGGTGGTCGGGGAGACCATGCAGTGGCATTGTAAAGCACCTCAGGCCCGCCCATAGCACGGATAGATGCAGGGTTCTGCTCTGTCATAATAAGAAAATAAAGTTGTACCTTGGCTAACAGCTATAGCTTTTGACGTAGTGGTAAGCGCTTGATCCTGAAAACATACCAATTGTTAGCCTGAAGACCTTCATCTTATATTTTGATGATAACTAAATCTTGATTATGAAATTGATCTATTGACTAATCATATCTTGTAATGAGTTTATTGTTTGAGAATTAGCCAAAGCTTGAAGGATATTCAACATATTAAGTAAGCTCATGAGGATTGGAGTGATGGTCAAGCTCATGGAAAGTGATGATCAAAAGGCATCCTCCAACTAGAAGATCAAAACACTTTAATGGTCAAGATTTATGAAGATTCAAGATGTGAACATCCTAGCTAAGATCTTGTCTTAAAGAAGAAGGATTGAAGAGATGATCAAAGCACTTTGTGAATATCAATCTTATACAAGCTCAAGAGCAAGTTCATGAAGAATGATGTTGATCGAGCTCAAGTGATTTACATGATCAAGCTCAAGACTACATTGTCAAGATCTCTAAAGTTTCAAGATGTAAATATTCTAGTCAAGAAGATCTTTGAAGATGAAGAGGGAGTCATAGGAGGAGATGTGGTGACATAAGTGGTAGCAGCTTGAAAATATCGTTTGCCTTAGGTATGCATTTTTATAGTTTAAGCTCTTGGTTTACTTTCAAAAATGCCCTTAAATATTTTCTCAAGAGTTTTGAAAATATTTTAAAAGGTTAATTTGGTTGGAACATCTTTTGAAGAAGTGCTCTTAAAAGGTCCAAATGATTTATCTTCAAAAGATTGAATTTTTGGTTGAAAATGTATTTTAAACTCTTGATTATGAAAATCAGTTTTTAATCTTTCTACAAGAGTTTAGAAAATGTTTTGAAGTATCAAAAATGTTGGAAACACTTTAGAAGAAGTATCTTTTAAGTGCCCAAGTGTTTTCCCATCAAAAAATTGAATTTTGGACTCAATTTCGCAAAAGCTGAAAAATGCCAATATTTGGCACGACTCGACTCGACCAAAATATGTCGGACGAGGCAACCGGACGAGTGACTCAACCGACTTGACTCGACTCGACCGACTCCCTCGATTGACTGGGTCTGAAGTTTGAAAAAATAGCCGCTAAAAAGTCGTTTCTTCTTGTTCTTTTTATACCAAACCAACTCATTTCATCAAACAACTCTTCTAACATTTCCAAAACATCATATATTGATTCTAAGCTTCAAATTTCATATATTTCAATCAATATACACCAAGCTTGAGCTATAACTTGCAAATCTATTGAGCATTCAAAGATTTCAATTGTATTATCTACTCATTGAGGAGTTTTGATTGTTCTTCATTGTATTATCTTTCAAATACTTAAATCCTTGTATTGAATACACTCTTGGGCTCTAGATTAGAATTGAGAGAATCCTTGTAAAGAGAAGAGTGTGAGAAAATCCTTTGTGGACTCAAATGAAGAGGGATAGTAGGTTGAAGCTTCACCTACATTATAAGAAACTTGTGTTTTTCTTATGGACTCAAGAGAAGGCTGTAAGTTGGTTTGTGTTTCACCAACATTTGAAGAAGCATTGATTTAGGGGAGTTTAAGAAATCCTAAGAAAGAAGACCTTAGGTGGTGGACTAAGCCTTCGGGAGTGCGAACCACTTGAAAATACTGAGTTTGATTTCTCTCTCCCTATTCTATTTATATTCATTGTCATATATATTGTTTAGAGTAGTTATCTTGCTCTTGTGTGTGATTATTATTGATCATATTAAGTCTTATCAAGTTATCCACACAAGGTGTTTGATAAATTGTCTCAAAGAGATTTTTGTAGGTTGTAGTTAATTTTTAAATAGCAATACTTTGCCATAATCTTAATTCACCCCCACTCTTAAGATTATTTGCCACTAACAGTGTATATGCAATATAGAATCCATGTCATCATGTGATGGAGTAATCACTCACTTGTGATAATTCGGAATATCATCTAAATCTAAGATTAATGGTATATTCTATTTAAGGGTATATCAGATATTTGACGTGAGGGTTGTTCTCTAAATCAAGTGTTTCATATCTAACCAATGGTTATTTATGGATTAGATGTCTCAAGGATAAGATGCAATCAAGGAAGAGATAATACAGGTTAAAAGATCTTTCTTGATTATGAGTGTTTGATGAAGGGGCATTTTGATCAATTTACTTAGTAGGACGAAGACAAAGGTCGTACGTAGTATGACAAGCTTCTGTGATAACATTATTCATCCTGGAATACAACCATAATATTTTAGTAGAATAAGTTAAGGTTGAAAGGTCAAAATGTTGCTAAGGGTTAGTAGGGGCAATTTGGTCATTTTAGGATCCAGGGTTTTTATGTTTTTTGGTCCCTCTTCTAGCCTATTTCCTATTTAGTGCTATTGTTGTATTTTTAATAGTTTCCTATATGTCTAGGAGTTGACAAATAAAGAGTCCTAATGCAACTAGAAGTCTTAATTGGGAAAGATTTTCCATTTTAGTAATAAGGATTCCTAATTGGACAGTTGAGCTCTCTATAGAATCTTGCTGGAATGAAATTGGCATTATGGCACAAGAATAAGGAGCTAGGTGTAACGGCTTGATCCCTCAGGAGACCAGAGCCCTGATCCCAAAACCAAAGGCACGAAAAATGAGAAAAAATGGACGGAGTCTCCCCTATTTATAGGACTATCTAAAACCTGTACAAGGAATTATAACCTTGAAATCAAATTTCAACCTCCTCCATAACTCCCAACTTCCTCTATCATCATGTACAACAAACTCCTCAAGGCCATCCGAGCCTTGGAACTCAACTAACTCAACAAAAGTACACAAGCATGCATGCGAATTAGACAACAAAATAAATCATTGAAGTTATTACAATCCAGCCACACCTATCAACTCAATCAAGACTTTAACTTTAAGTTATATTTCTTATAACTAATATATATACAAAGCACGTAGGCCTCAAAAGGAACCTAACTATCTCAATTATACATAGAATAAAACATCGACAACTAGCATATCCGATCATGTAGAATCCCGAGCTTTCTTTACCTCAACTTCAAAGGCTCCGAACTTGAAATGGTTAGACGAGGGATGGGCATACTACAATACATATGCCCAGTGAGGAAGTTTTCAAAAAGATTTTCATGCAATGCATATAAAACATAAAATTAATTTACAAGATAAAGTATTCAATCGAGATAATAAAACCAAATAGCATATTTAGGAAACTATAACTAAAAGATGAGCAATAAAGAATATACAATAAAATACAATGGCTACTTAACACTATCTGTAACGCCCCGATCCCTCACAAGACCGAAGGCTCTAATAACCATGCTATTCTCAACCTAATACCAAACCCAGTCACAAAATTTCAGAAAAACGGACAGTCTCCCCTGTACCGTAGACATTCTGAAAACCTGTAAACACTCAATAAAGACACAACATAACAAGACATTCATTTATAACTAAAGATCTTAGCTTTAAGGCCATCTGAGCCTTAAGACATACAAACAGTTTAAATACACACAAGCATGCATTCATAACTTAACTTCTTTACAAAACCCCTTATCATGTCACTCCATAATAGCATTGAACATTCTTAGAAATTAAAGTCAACCATACACCAATTCATTCACACCTAAGCATGCAACGTAGCTAGAAGCAGAAACAAAAGTTATTACATGCCACAATTCCATAACACTTACTACATCCACTTAGATTTCAAACTTGCAACTACCCAAATATATATACATAAGCCCTTAGGATCCAAAATAGAATAGAAAGTAGAACGATTAAGGTCTTCCACAGTTTAGCAGCCAATCACTCAAATCTCAAGTAATAGCACACAGCAATCAGGTCAAATCCTTCAACTGCACCACCTGAAACATGTTTAGCGAGGTATGAGCAATCACAATTGCCCAGTGAGGGATAAGGTCTACAGGGGATGTGCAATGCAGCAGTTAGTACAAATAAAGCATTTTACAAACAAAGAACAATTGAAATAACAAGTTACCACACATTAAAAAAGATACGATTCACTTGTTCTTCAATCATGAACCACGAGCCACGAACTGAAATCCCGATGTAATAATGACACTGTTATCGATAAGTCGGTATCCCTTATAACTCCAAAATGGGTGTACTCCAGATATACCCCGAAATCCTACGACCCAACTCTCCTTGGGCAGCATCCCAAGTGAGAGAGGGACTGGGTAACCATGGTAGCCGAGGTATACCGGCAAGCCCGATGCCGCCTGGTTTTCACGACACTACGATGCCCAAATGGTTGTGTAACCACGATGCAATGCACTCAAAATGATAACATTAGAATACATCAATAAATACATGATTGAGGGACAACAAAGTAGGTTGCCCTCACACACAATATATAGACAATAAGTGCACATAATCTAAGGACAAGTAAATAAACTATTATGCACATAAGGATGAAGTCTCCCTCACCTCTACCAAGCTCCAAAATGCAAGATTGGCTTCAAATCACCCTCAATCACCTTGAACATAAAGTTAAACATTGTTTCAATTACTCTTTAACTACAACATTTATTAATTGTCCAACTAAGTTAGCTAACTCATAGTTTACTTAATTAACATACAACCAAGTAGTCATTCAAGTAATATAATATACAAATAATATAACTAACAAGCAATAAAATCATGATATAAGCATGTTCCACAATCATTTAAAAGAGCATTTTAAGCATAGATAACCATATTTAATTCTATAATAGTACTAGCAATTTATAAAGCCATTAATCCATACTTATTCTCATTACAATTAACTCAATATAAAACTCAAGGAAAATACTTAGAACTATGGCAATACAATTACTATAAACAAGAATTCACTTAGAATCTTCAATTCGGAAAGCAATTATGCAAATTACAAAGGGGCATATTCAAGATTCACATAAAACTATACCAAAAGCTCCAAAACAACTTGAAACTACATTTAAACACACAAGAAGTCATGCCAAGGTCTTGGAAGCGTGTGACAATCGAATTCGCACTTAAACCCCTTTGTTATTCAATCTGTTTTCCTTCCAAACTCATGTTATGGTTCTAGATTAGCAAGCGGCCTATACCATGCTTCTAGTTAACCCCTTAGGCACCTTTAGGACCCTCGAAATCATGCAAACACCCGCATTTAGTCCAAAAGCCCCAAATTCCCTCTTTTGACTTTGTACTACACGTACCTCAACCGCGACTCAAAAGGGAGCTAGAAAAGCTTAGTTAGGTCCTAATTAGCCTAGGATTACTAAATGTGGAGGCCAATTCAACCCGGATTCATGATAACCCTGAAATCCCTTTCTAAAAGTCGGCTATTTCTTTCTTTTGCTGGGTTATAAGAAAATAAACCCTATGGCGCCTTTATATTACTTTCATTAACTTCTAAAGCACCTATTAGAAGTATTAATTCAAGCTAGAAAATCTGATTTCACAAAACCCTATAGATCCCATCACTATTCACCCCTACGAATCAACCATCGATTTCTACCGTTTAGAAAATGAAATAATAGCATAAATGTGGTCTCTACTACTTGTATACAACATACATTAGCATATCTAAGCATTGTATGATCATAATATAGCAAATCAAGAAATTCAAGAAAGTTGACATATATTTCAAATGCAAAAATAGCATGCAAATCCCTTACCTAAAGCACGTAAGAGCACCTAGAAGGCTTGCACACACCCTAAACTACTTGCTCTAGGCTTGGAGAGGCTTAGATTGAAGATTTGGTGAGCAAAAATTCCTTCTCCTTCCTCACAAGGGCTGTTTGGATTTGCTACAATAAAATCTGCTTCTTTTTTTTTTTTTTTTGCTAAGTTATAACTTATGTTGTGTGTTGTGTGAGTATATGTTTGAGTGGGGTATGTTGGGTGCATAAATGATCTTCTAAAATGAGCTTAGGTAGCTTTAAAATGAGTCAAAAGTGCATAAACTAAGTTAGCTAACTAAAATACTTAGTTAAGTCACGTAATACTATTCATTAGATTGGCAAAAATATTTTCTAAACGGGTGCTCCTATCGCTCTAAGCTCAAATGCACATTTTTCTCAATCCAAAAATAATTAATGTGATTTAATAAAAATGCTAATTCATGGTAATTATGTAGTTAAAAAATGGAATGAATAGTAACTAAAGAAGACAACAAGCAAAGCACAGAAGAAATGCGCAATTAGTGGATGCAATAGTAAATGAATGTACGGCAAAATCTCGGGCGTCACACTATCAACAAGACAAGACTGATGTACAATTCACTATTAAGTGTCACATATCAAGGAGAGGAAATAACCACAATAAATTAAGTATACAATATAACAATAAGAGCTCAATCAAGGTAAGTCTCCAAGGAACAAGGGCCTAAGTGACAGTTACAATAGCCATTAATAACTAAATAACTCATGTAAAGGAATATAATTACAGTTAACTCTCCCGTGGTAGATCTGTATGCCCCAACGAGGATGATAAAGCCTCTAGGGTAGTAGATTATGCCACAGTGAGAGGTTCTAAAAAAGATATAGGTAACTCTCCTGTGGTAGATCTGTATGCCCCAACGAGGTAGATCAAGCCTTTGGGGTAGTGGATTATGCCACATCGAGAGGTTCTAAAAAGGATATAGCACCGATCGCGAGCACGAACTACGAACCACGAATCACAAGAAACCCCTGATAACTCCCATGGGTGAACTCCGGATGTACCCCGATCAAATGACCCATATCTCCCGAGGTAGGTTCGTATGCCCCAACGAGGTAAACCACGCCTCTGGAGGAGGGAAGTGCCTCAGCGAGATAGGGTCTGGAAAACCATGGTAGTCAAAGGAGCACGGCAAGCCCGATGCCACCCGTGTTACTTGACACTACCATGCACGAGAAGGTTGTGCAACCCGATATTCAATCACAATATTTCAAACAATGACAATATAATTCAAGAATCACATAAATGAGAGACAACAAAGTAGGTTGTTTTCGCACGTAGGTTACAGTAAATAACCAATATAACAATATAAACAAGAGACAAGTATATATTTAGACAATTCATATCAAAGCGCACGTAATTATAAGCAATCATAGTAAACTATACAATTTATGAGCAGTAAAACAAATTAAGATGCACAAAAGAATGTAACTCCCACACCGTTTTGGAAGCCAAGCATGCTAGAAAATAGCCTATATGCACCCCGATTCTCCTTGCGTTAGCTCAACATGCACCCTAACTTGACCATACAATTATAACATTTCTTATTTTGCATGTCATTTATAACTCACAAGTAATTCATAGCATCTAATAAGAATTAACTAGCATGGAGCATTACATCTTCAATTCAATAAATGACAAGTAGTTATACACATTTACAAGGCATTCAATACATCATTGCTCAATCAATATATATGAACTAGATAATATTCTTGAAGATATTCATTACTTACATAATTTGAAGTTATCTTAGATAATCAACATTAGCATTCTTATGACTCTAAAACATTCCATGAGTTCTAAATGGCATTAACTATACTAACATTCATTAAATTTACTATTTACAAGTTTAAATTCAATTAAATGACAAGAGAACTTCAAACTAACCAATCAAACCAAAATATTATCAAAGCTCAACTATAAAACATGGCTTAAGAATCATTTCCATGAATATCAATTCAAATATTCTTTAGCTATTGCATTCATTTACAATCTAGCTAAGTTCACTAACTTTACACATCCACAAAACTAGCATATATCATTTATTAGAATTTAATCTTTATCAGGAGAACATCTAACTAACATTTAAGCAAAACTGGCTATTACAGAGTTTAGGAAAACATAAAGGAACAAGCTAGGACCAAAATGACCTTTTGGCCAAACATATACTTACACATATAACACTTGAAATTTCTCTTGTATTCTTGTTCACATGTTACATAAAGCATATTAAAAGCATACTTGCTTATTCTATAATTCATACAAGCTTTTTCACAAATACTTGATATACAACTTGAATTTAAAGTTAGCTTAACATCATATTTACTTTAAATCTACCATTAAACTAGCAAATCATTATAAAAGAAAGCTATTCTACCATTAATAACTCTATAACATTAGCTAGCAACATTACAACACATAGCAAGTATAACTTCAAGAAAACATGCTCATTTCCAAACCTTCAAACAGAACCCTAACTTTATCAAATTCATTACCCATTCTATTGACCTCTAAATTTTCTTATTTTTATATATAAATGTATCCCTTCGAGTGTAGATAATCTAAGAATCAAACGAAACTCAATTCCGATCTAAATTCCTTAAGATACAATCCTTTTCGTATGACTGCGCATAACTGCCCTACACCAGCGATTTTTCCAGACATATTTCGGAAATGGCTAAATCGGAGGGTTAAAACGTTAGAATTAATCTTAGCCCTAGAAATCAACATTTGTTCTAAACTGTCTAATCTAGTTGTTGTATAAATTTCGTTAAGTTTTTAGCATGTTTACTGTGTTAAAAAGGCTTGTAAAGTCAAGGGCAGTGCACTGACCTGAAACAGGACACATACATATGCATATTCATTGTCATCATTTTGCTTATTTCCTTACAATTTCGTTAGCTTTAGGTTTTGCTTTAGCTTATTTAACTCTAACATACTTCTTTGGGGCCTTATATCAAACATTTAAACCCCATATATGAACTTTAACAAATCAACTACAATATCATTAAGGTTACTTACAACACTTAACACAAGAGCAAAAGAGAACTTCTACCACATCAAGCATGCTACAAATCATCTTCTTATCCAATTATAAGCTCATACATCATTCAATAACTTCACACTAAACTTGATAGAAGTAAGATATAGGAAAACAATGCACATAGAGATGAATTTCCCTTACCTAAACATGAAGATGAGCATGAAAAATAGCTTGGAACCACTTCTTTTTCCTTCTTTTCTTCTCTCTGTCGTGTGTTGTATGTGTGCAGAATTTTTTGTGTGTGTATGTGTAGAGACCGATGTATAATGTGTGTGTTTTGTATGTTTGTTTTGTTTTTGAAAAGATTAGTTTGGTAGGATATTTTAATAAAAGGCTAAATGACCCATTTGCCCTCTTAACTAAATGTTATTAACTAGTTTTCCATTCTAGTTAATTCTCAACTATTTAGTTGCTCTTGTTTCTACTTTTTACTATTCATGCGATACATAAATTAATTTTTCTACCCGCCTTCCCGAAATACTATGCAAGTAATTTAAATTTCCTCATGCCTCCTAAATAACAAATAACATGGGAAAAATGCAAAACCAGAAAAATAAAGCAATCGAAAAATTATATGAATAGTAATTATTCTTAAGTAAGCTTTTAAGTAAATAAATGCACAAAGTGTATGCAATTAATGATATATGCATGCTCTAGGTCTTGGGCGTCATATTAGGCGTGTGGTAATGTGAGTTAGGCATATAAGGGCTTCTAGAAGGCCAAGAAAAGGGATAAGGTTAAAAAACTAAAGTCCAAGTTCATTAAAGTGTCTATATACAGCCCTATCGGGATTATGGTTTCTGCTTTAAGCCCTCACTACATCTATTTAAAGGACTCTCTCCTAAACTCTCTCACATACTCACATGCCCAAAGGAGCAGAGAAACAAAAAATCTATCTTCCTTTCCCACATCACATGCAGGAGAGACAAAATACAAGAAAATTGAATCCCACAATTCAATGAAACACAAATTAGCAATGAAGAAGGTTATAAGAGAGAAGACCATTGGGAGATCTTTTCTTCTAGGTGTGGAAAGCTACTTCAAACAAGTGAAAAATTAATTCATTAAAATCTAAGCCAACAAATCTAGGTAAAAATTTAACTAGTGCTGAATTTTTTATCTTTACATGATTACGATAATATACAAGTTCTTGTTTATGCAATTTTTTTATATAAATTCTGTGATTTGATCCTTACTCTGTATGTTATTAGCTTCCACTGTGTTAAAATAAGTTTTTGAACTTAGTACTATCTAGGTAGCATACACCTTTAGTTTGATGATAAGGGTGTAACGCTAAGGCCTACACATATCCTGTTTTTCTTCAACTATAAGAGTCAATTGAGGCATCAAAGTGTAAACCTCCTCGTCATCATCAGAGAAGAGTTCCTCCACATCTGACAGGTCCTCATACAACACGGGACCTCCTCCTCTTCCAAACCCTCATCCACCACCATATTAGCTTCCTTTTGCTGAAATAGCTCATTCTACTTCTTCACTTAGGGGCTAGAACCAATTGTTTGTTTCTCAAGATTGTCCTCCGTAAAGGTGGCTTCATGACCCTGTGATAAACTCGTTTCCGTCAACTTAGCTTTTTTGCCACTTCACTCATCCTCATTAATAGCTCTACCTTTATTGGTATTACCAGAACACCCTTTATTGATGAGAAGTGGAAATTCCTACTCCACATAAGGGAAAAGTAAAGACTTCACAGTTTAAAAAAAAAAAAGACAAGATGCGAAAAAGATAGCTCAAAAGGACCACGTAGACCGCGGTAGCCGCTGGGGCCTTGGGGTCGCCTAGGGTCTCGCATTGACAGACTTTTTTGGAGAGAGAAAAGTCAACGGGAGGTCAATATTTAGGTTCTAGACCCCTATCCTCTGAAAAGTTATACTCTTTGATTATTTTTCTCAAGTCCCCAGTAGACAACTAAGATCAGCCTGTTAGTCCTTTAAGATTGTTATAGATAATATATTACATTGATTAATGCGTACGTATAATGTTTGTTATTGATCAATCTACCTGTATATATTATAACACCCCGAACCCAACCCCACGCTATAGGTCAAGCCCGGACCCGTCACTCGGACAGAGTCTCCTCTGTACCGTGGACTAATTTGTTACCTGTAAACGGCCACATATAATCTTTGATTCACAACAACAACACATACAACTTATCCTTCAAGATATTCATAGTCAAGCCAAGATCTCCAAGCCATCCGAGCCTTGGAGCAACAAAACCTACTTATAGCACACAAGCATACAAGGCAATGCTAACTTTAACTATGAGTAGTTGGATACAACTATAACCAAGTTCTTTTATCAAGTTAATAAACACACAAGCATGCAATAAGAAAAGTAAACTAGAATCCATTATTACATGCCATCTAACTTTAAATCCAACATACAAGATCACAACTCCCAAGCATATATACAAGACCCCAAGGTCTCAAAACACAACAACTCCACGCAACTTCACATAAGATCAACCTTATCACAGAATCTGATCTACAGGTACTTCTTCTTCCTCCTCTACCGCTACTAGCTGGGGATTCACCTCAGCTTCTCCTGAAACATGTTAAATGAGGAGTAAACAACAATGTTGCCCAGTGAGGGTCAGACTAGAGCTTCAGGAGCAGGTACTATTCCATGGGGCCAGGCACGGGTATTTGCACTCGATCAGGAAGAGCTTCCAGAGACGACGGTGGTAGTGGAAGGTACTTTTCTTATTAATAGTCAGCCAGTAGTAGTTGATTGACACCGGGGCTACACATTCATTCATTACTCCTGCATGTGCACAATCTACTACTTTAAAAGTTGATAAACTGTCGTATGTGACTTTGCATGATTATCAAATGTTATGTTGTTACTTGTTATAAAGTGTATAGTAGTGTTGTGTTGAACTAAATTACGAATCCTGTGTGAATTGTTAGCTTTGAACATGGGGAAAAAGATTGGGAGAGTTCGTGGCTTCTGGAAGTGAGGGCGTCTTCATCTTTTCAGTGCATTTTAACTTATTTTATTATTTCTAGATTATATTATTTGATAATTGATAAAGTTTATATGTATTATTTACTTGCTATCTTGTGTCTTTTCTTGTTATTTGTGATTAATTGCAAGGGCGGCCTACTTTGTCGTTCCTCTTACGTGATTTGATATTCTTGGCTCTCGTGATCTTGCTCGGGGTTGCGCAACCTTTTCGGACATGGTAGCGTCAAGAAACACGGGCGACATCGGGCTTGCCATGCTCCCTCGACTACCATGGTGCCTATTCCCTTTCTCTCGCTGAGTATAATCCACTACCCCAGATGCGTGGTTCACCTACTGGACATATGGACCTACCTCAAGAGAAAGGGTCGTAGGATCGGGGTACATCCGAAGTAACCCATTTTGGAGGAGTAACGGGTTTGCCAGCACTTGCTTGAAGATCTTGGCTCGTGGCTCGTGATGGAAGACAAGTGGAACCGTATCCTTTATATACGTAATTAAATATTTGTCTAATTAATTTGTTTATTTGTGTTATTAATGTTTTTTCTTGTTGCATCTCACGAAAACACACCCTGGTTTACTGCATCACATCCCTCACTGAGTAACTTTGATTACTCATTTCTCGTTTTAACATGTTTCAAGAAAAGCTGTGGTTGGATGCTATGTACTGGTCTTTGTGCAGGAAATGCAAGTTGCTGGCTGTATGTGTTTTGTTTTGAGTTTATGAAACCTTGTGTTTGTTTCTATTGTCTAAAAGGTTGTAATATAAAGTAAAGCTTGCATTCTTGTATAAGTTAATAACTGTAGACGGGTTGTAATAACTTCAATGATTTATTTGATTGCCTAGTTAGTTTGCATGCTTGTATGAATGGGATTGTACCTTGGAGTTGGATTATAGTTTTGAGGTTAAGTTACTGCTTGCAGGTAAACTAATAGCCCTATAAACAAGGGAGACTTTATCCGTTTTCCCTCGTTTTTTGTGACCTCGGGTATTGGAACAGGGCTCCGGTCTCGTGAGGGATCGGAGTGTTACATATATCATCTCAAAAAGTTTTAAAAATGACAATTGGCGGGCGTGACCGGGGTAGGACAAAGTTTTAAGAATTGAAGTAAAATATCATGGTGCACAACGAATTCTTTGCCCATAAATTTTGAGGATTCAAAACATCATGACAAGACATGCAAGTGAAAATACTTTTTCTTGAATAGAAAAGGTCAGAAAATTCTACCAACAGCCATGGCTGTTGGTCAGCTAAAAAATTTCCAATAGAATGGTGACACGTCATCATCGTGGGGCCCAACATTTAGTACACAATATTGTTCACAATTACAAGGAACCCTCATGCAAAATGTGTAAATTATTATAATATCCTTGTGGGTCCCACCAATATATCCGTTAATAATGTTCAATTTACCATGTTATCTGCATGGGTCCCACAACCATATCTATTTAAAATATATAATTTACTATGCTACCTTTATGATCCCATAATACTCTATTGGTTTGAAAATCTAGATGTCACATCAGCATTTAATACAATCATATCAATAATTAATACATTTGAAATAGTTGTCCATCCACTTAAAAAAATTCCCGCTCAAAATTTCATTGAGTAAATAAATAATAGAATCTGTAGAGGGACATCTTAAATTAGTAGGAAACGTATTGTTCTTTATAGTTAGGCATTTATATCAATTGTAGAAATAGTAGAAATGTCAAGTTAATGTATAACACTTATATAATTATTAGTAATAGAAGTAAATTACTACATTACGACCTCTTTAAACTAGTACTCAATAAATTAATAATTTTTTTAAATAATAAAAATATCCGGTCCCCACTTGGGACCAGTGTAAAAAATAATAATTTCGATAAAATTATAAGATAATACATTTGAAATATTTCCTTTGTATTTTATACCCAAAAATTTTATAAATTAATAATTAGTTAAAAGGTACATAATACATTAACTATAAGGTTTTCGCAAAATATGAACTAATAGTAGCTTATCTTTCGTTAAACTTTGAATCTAACTGAATCTCATCTTTAATTTACGCAATATGCCTAATAGTTATGGGGTTGCTTTCAAAAAATACAAGTCACTTTTCAAAAAACATACTATGAATATAATATGTACTATTAAGCCAAAAAAACTAAAATATCTCGATAAATTAATAATTATTAATTTATTGATAAATTAATATCTCACTAAATTTTATGTATCTATGCATATGAACTTGTTCATATGATGTAGTGTGTACTATTTTGTAGATAGGGGATATGCATTCGTAGATATATTATTAAGATGTAGCATGTTACTTCTTAAATGTCCAATCATATTAAACCACCTAACTAATGATAGATATAAATCAAATCATTATCAAAGAAAATATATATAACATGACATTTGAACAAAGAATCCACATTTGACCAAAGAAAGAATATATTTATCCATGATGGATCATAAGAAGCAATTTCAATCCATATTTGAGTAGAGAAATAGAGCATCTTTAAACTAATACTCATTAAATTAATAATCTTTTTTAAATAATTAGATTGTAAAATATATAATCTCCATAAAATTATAGGATAATAGACTTCACATTTGTATTTTATAGGTCTTATCTATTTTATAAACAATAATTATCTAAAAAGTACATAATAAATTTACTCCAAGGTGTGCTCAAAGTATGAGCAGTTTGTCTTTCATTGAATATCAAATCTAGTTTTTTTTGCTATTCTTGAACTAAGGATACCATAAATGATAAGAGATTATGTTTTGCTTTCATTCAACAGATATGATATGCACTTGTTCTAAACCAAATTGAATATTGTATTTTATTTTTATGCTAATTATGTATAATTTATAAACTCTTAATTGGTTAAATATATATAGAGATAGTACTTTGAGTCTTATAATACTTTGAATGTTGACTTACTCACTTTATGTGATAAATTGAAGCCATCAAAACTTAACAAGTGTATATAATATGTTACTTGATTGTGATAAATTGAATTCATCGAACCTTAACAAGTGCTTATAATATGTCACTTGATGTGATAAATTAAATATATTGATAAATTAATAGGATTTAAGTGGTCAAAAAAAATTTAATCTAAAGATGTTATACTATATATGTAACATGACATTTGAGTCGAAAGATGATGCATTCCTATTCTACAATAATTACGCACTTGCGACTGAATCTAGTTTTAGGAAAGTGTGAACATAAAGATAAAGTTACTAATCAACTAAGGACTCTAGTTATTTGTTTGTTCTTGTGATGGATTTTGGTGGAAAGTATTATTGGTGATGCACAATGCGAGAACATTGAACCGTCTACAATATATGATACGACAATAAACTAATAATTGAAATACTACGTTAATTAAGGTGTGTCGGTGCGCTATTCCATGGTATAGATTGTAAATTTTCAAAAATTTCCTATATTATTTTTTTATATTTTATTAACTTTGACTTCCGCTGTTGGCAAATTCAACCTTTTCCTCAACTTGAATCTCATTCAATCCATAAACACGTGCAATCCCATCTCCAACTGAGACCACTTGACTGATCTCATCCACTTGAAATTTCGTGTAAAAGTTGTTTGGCTTTGCACGTGTATGTACATGTGTGTATATGTATGCATGTATTTGTGTGTGTTTTTATAATAAGGACTAATTGAAATATTTTGTGAAACAAAATGGACTAATTTGAATATTTTGTGAAATAATAGGGATGGATATAGTATATATTCAAAAGATACGTCGATAATTTTGTTAATTATGCAAGGGCAATTTAGTCATTTTATACAATTTTTTGCTAGATTTGAATTTTTTTGAGAAATAGTAGGGACTAAATTGATTAATTTTAAACAATAGGTACAAAATTAAAAAAAATTAAGAAATAATAGGAATTAAATAACCTAATTTTAAAAAATAGAGATAAAAATTTAAAATTTGGAGAAATAATAGAGGCTATTTATGCAAATTTTCCTTAAAAAGGCCATAGATTATTTGGAAATTAAAACATCTTAGAAGAACATTTAGAATACAATAAATATTTGTGGTCATAAAACAATTTAGAAAATTACCTTAGTATAAAAATTCTTTTTCTCAAACCCTAGTTTGGTTCTATCCTATACGCCGACAACGCCTCTCTCCTCTTATTCTTCAATTGCTTCCTCTTCAACCATATGAACGTCTCTTTTGTTCATATTTTTCCCCGTTTTCATGTCAATCACCCTCACATTAGTAACACTAAAGTGAAAAAGCAAGATTTTGGCGAGGTTGCTTTGCTCGCCAATTTTGACGGGCCAAAAAATAAAAAGGGCAAGGCTTCTTGAATGTCAAGGTTTTTCTTATTCGTTGCAGGTCAAAATTTGGTTTTCAAACAAATTTGGGTATTTATGTATATAATTTTTGCTTTTTTTTTTCCAAAATATAAAGTGCCATATGATTTTTATTTTGAATGTTTACCTCTGAGTATGTATATTATTCTTTTTTATTTTTTTCAAGGTCTTTATTATGGTATATGAAGTTCTAGTCTTCTTGGGTTCTGTTCACATTTTCATGATTTTATCATGACATACTTGTTTAGCTCTATCTTTTGGTTCATTTGGTTGATTTATATTTGATTGTCATATAAATTCTTAAAAGGAGGTTAATTAATTCTTACAACACTAAAAGAATTGTGTTGCATCAACTTGCTTCCTTATGCGTGCATTCAACTCCATGATGAATTTTGCTATGATGTACTCTTTCAGGCTAGATTGAGAATCAAATACTTCTGGATCAAAGGAACAAATTAAGAAAGAGAAAGCTCAAGGAGCTGATGTCTCAGTTTATGGCTCTTCTAAGGTAGTTAGAACTACAGCTTCGTTAACTTCGTATTGCTGATGGCAAGGAATAAATTGGCTTGCAATTAGGCCTCATCTAGCTGAGTTAATGTTTAACGCCCAAAAAAAAAAGATGATTATGGCTTCAATATAGTATGAAACAGTAGTCTAAGAAGGCAACATGTTTAGGCATTTTTTCAATTTCCTTTTCGTTCCCTCTGGTGCTATTTCTTTCAAAGGGTGTTTTATGCTACCTTCATATCTGTTAAGTTTTATGCAAATCTGTAGAATGATTATGTTGATATGCTTCATGGTTTTCAGGATATTATTCAGAATAATATTGTTTGAGGGCCTGAATTTTTGAGATCATTGACATAGTAACTTTCATGGTTGAACTTTGTAATCGTTGACACTTAGCTGGAAAAAAGGAAAAGAAACAAGAATTATTTTACCTAAATCAATCTATATTTTGTATTTGTACACGAGTGCGTTATAAGTACAACTCCAACTGACTCTTTATTTTTTTCCCATAATAGAGAGTTATATTATTGTTTCTCTATTTTTACAAATTTTCTATTTCAGTTTTACTCTAATAATATTTTTTATTTCATACTCTTTATTTTAGTTTCATTTCAAAAAAGAAAAAACTATATAAATTTGGTGCTAGTGTTCGTAAATTTAATTAATAATGTTAATTATTTTAAATTAGTAAATTCAAATTACAAGATTATAATAATTCTTAAACTTATAATATAAGTATCGTCTATCAATTAGAGTTTGGAATTTGATGCGCATAACGACTGTACGTATTTATTTTATACCTTTTTTTAATTCTGCTTCATCAATTAAATGAAAAAAAAAAATCTTAAAGATCAGAAAAAAGACACACATACAAACAAAAGAAGACTGAACAAAGCAAGTCTTTCCACCGAAAAAAGAAAAAACAAAGCAAGTCTGCCACAAGAAACCAAAAAGCAGTGGAGTTTACCAAAAAAAAAAAAAGAAGCAATAGCGAGATCATTCTGCTCGCTAGAAGCAGCGAGGAAAAGGTAGATGCCTAGTGAGCATGCTTTTTGTGTTTCACTCTTTATTTTGGCTACAAAGTTAAAATTGAGAGCATGCTTTTAGTGTTGTTCATTTGTATATGTCCAACTTAATTAGGAAACACTAGACGGAAAGCATCAATGTAAGAAAGTTTTTGTTAAGCACACTTTTCGACAAGAGCCATGAATACCTATCTATACTTTTACTTGTATAACAATAACAGGTTGTTTCTTTCTCTTCGATTTATTGTAATTATTAGCTTGTGATTCCAAACGATTTTAAGAATCATTTTGCGATTTAAAGTATCATTATGCGGTGATTTTAAGCTCAGCTTGCAGACTCTTGTTTCCCTTCTATACATAGCATTTATCAACATTTGTTGTTAAATGAATAATGGAGATGATAACAATATTGAAGACAAGCTAGTTTGGTTTAAGCATTTGATTGGTAATAACGACAAATCCTATAGTATAACTTGTATCATTATATATGTATCTTGAAATTTTTGTAACGCTTCAAGATGTTATATCAAGTTGCTTGAGTGGACCATAAAAATGAACACTGACAAACAGGAAAAATCACTGCTTATTTTCCAAAACTTTGGTCTGGATAAAAATTTAACGCAAGACTAATTAGTCCATAGAATTAATCCACGAGCTTTTTGTGGAATTCAAGCGAGCTACAATCTCTGGAATCTTGTGCTCCTGAGGTAACATTCTGCACCTAAAATGCCAAGTTTCGGTACCTTTAACAGAGCACCAAATGAAAAATAGTCAGCACTCGAGACCATACAACATTAATGACAATTTTCATCAAGGGAAATGGAATAAGAACAAAGAAAGAAAGAATGAGAATACTTTTATCAAATAAAAAATAGGGTAAATAGCATATTACCCTTTTGTGTTTTGTTAAAAATGCACAATGTGTTTTAAAATTAGTTGATTACCCCCTGTGTTTTACTAAAAGTACACAATACCCCTTTTATTTTAAAAATTAGCTGATTATCCTCTATGTTTTATAAAAGTAGCTAATTACCCCCTTGTGTTTTTTAAAAATTAACGCTTTTGTTAAAAAATATAAAGGGACAATCAGTTACTTTTATAAAACACAAGAGGTAATCAACTATTTTTAGTAAAATATAAGAGAATAATCAGCTAATTTTTAAAATACAGGGATGTATTACGCACTTTTAACAAAATACAGGAGGGGTAATCAATTAATTTTTAAAATATTAGTTTTAAAATACAGAGGAGTATTATGCATTTTTAACAAAACACAAAGAGTAATACGCTATGTACCCTAAAAAATATATAGAAGCTCTCCATCCCATTCTCTCCATTATAACAGAATACTTTTATCAACTTACTCGGTCAGGGCCAACAACGACAATTTTAGCAATATCACAAGTTTTTTGTTTACATTAATCAAATAACACTTTTATTTCTTCATGTACCCCAAACGGAAAAGGCCCTTTAATTCCCAAAAGGCAAATGAAGATTGCATTGATTTTTGCATAACTCCTTCAACTCAAAAACCAAAGAGTCAAAGACAATAAAATTACTCATATACAAGCACTCAAATGTGACCAGGGACAAATGTTTTCCACCAAGTGTATAAAAACACTCTGTGAAGACACCTATAAGAAAAGCCAACAAAACTTTCATCAACAGTAAAAAAGTTTGAAGTTTATCCAGAATAAGATTCAACAAAAAAAAAAAAAGTCTCTCAAATTGAAGATTCAACACAAAAAAAAAAAAAAAAAAAAAGTTTATTTGACTCTATTGTATCAATCATCAAACTAAAAACCACCACCCTCACAACCACCAAACCCTCACCCTTATTCCCCTTATCACCATCACTATCACCTCAACTGCCACCCTTACCTCTACCAACGACACAAGGGTACTCAACCAATCAAAAAAAAAAAGAAGCAAAATCATACAAAATAAAATGAAAAAAATTAACTTACATATTTTTTTTGTAAGCTTGATGGCAGAAGAACAAGCCGAGCAAGACGAAGGTTGTGTCGAGATTTGTTTAGTCTTTGAACGGAGTGATGATTTTTAATGTTTGCTTTGTTTTCGTAAGCTTGATGGGTGAAGAAGATTACGCACAAAAAAATTTCATCCTGTTTGCTTTGCTTTGAACATTGGCACGAAAGGAAAAAAAAAAAAAAACTAGTTTGATGTGAAGTCTTCTTTTATTTTTTGTCATATGATGCGAGGGTTGAGTGTATCGGTTTGGATATACATAGGGAATCACAAAAAGGGTAATAAGGTCATTTGAAATTTAAAGGGCAAAATAGATATTTTATAAAATATTTGGTATCAATACAAGTAGAAAAAGGTCATAAGGGTAGTTTAGTAATTGCAAAAAAATAATATTAAAATAAGATGATTAATATCAGCCATTGTTCTTAAATCTTAAAACTCAACGATTGAGATTATTAAGCTGATCATCAACCATGGTTATTGGAAGAACGACTCGGAAAAGTCAATTAGACATTTTAAGGTCCATCTTAAAATTTTATGCTAAAAAACAGACCAATAATGTGGGGACACATCATATCGATGCTGGTTATTTTGTAATTTTCCTCATAGGATTCACCCTTATCTATATAACAAAAAAAACTTATTATATACAAGACAGAAATTTGATACTTATGTCACAAATTTTTACCATACAAAAAAGGGTAAAAGGTAAAGAATTTAAATCCTATCCAATTAAAAAATAATTGGAGGATCCTCCAGTTACCTTTTGAAAGAATGACATATCACCTTCACTTAAGATTAAAGGTTAAATTTGATTCCAACTCACTATTTATTTATGTTTCACACACAAAACGACTTGGGCACAGTTTGGCCTAATTTTTTATTTTTTATTTTGCTATGCAAGTAACTTATTTCATTCTACTTCTTGTTTGGCCTAACTTTTAGACATTTAAAAGCATTTTTTGTGAATTTAAAAGCTGAAACTAACCTATTTGACCTATTTCTGAAAGAGTTTTTAGTAAAAACTGAAACTAAAAGAAATTAAAAAATAAGAAGTTTCAAATTGAAGTTTTTCCAAAAAGACTTTTGCAAAACTATTTTTACATAATACGAGAAACTCTTTTTCTTTTTCTTTCTCAAATATACTCCTCCATATTTTTTAAAGTCCGATATTACCCTTAAAATTTTTAAAAGGTCAATGTTGCCCAACATAGATCTAACAGTTAACGACTTTTATTCAACAACACTTCTATTAAAAACTCTACAACTCAAACTAAACTTTCACAATTAGGCCAAACAATGCCTTAATTTATAATTCCTTATAAATTAGATTATTTTAGAAGAAATTACAAGTATGTATATATATAAATAACCATGCTTAGTGTTATTCATCCCTAAAACTTCACACAAATGTTGAAGCTTCTTAAATCAATCACAAAAATGTATGTTTTGGATAAATGTTATTTTCTTAAATTAGTTTTTTTATGAAATTAAATCAAACATGTTATTTTAGTGTTAATATAAGTAGAGTTACAAAACTATGTTTTGGAGTTAAACATGAATAGTGAGGGTGAAGCAATTCTGATCATTGATTTTATACAGAACTAATGTGTCACTCTTCTAAAAGGTAATTGCAGGATATTTCAATTAATCCCTAATTAGAGAGGATCCAAATCAATAGGTAAAAGTGTCAGAAAATGACATAAAACATTACTCATTTGTCAATGACTAGATCTACATCCGTAGAATTAGACTAGTTAAGGGTGAATATGTATCTAAAACAGAAAAAAAGGAGTATGGCCAATGGCTCACTAGCATAACATAAGAGGAGCTTAACTTTCAGTTACACAAAATTAGCAGACTAGTACCAAGTATGGCCAGTGGCTACAATATACATAACATACACTTGACTTGTAGTTCAAATAGATTAGAAACATTAACAAAAATCATGAATGTGTGTCAAAGGCGTGACCAAATGGCTTGTTTGAGGTTCCTTGTTCCAACTTAATCTGTGCTTGATCTGCTTCTACTGGAACTGCATTCAGTCCCTGATAAAGACATTCAAGAACTCAAAAATCGTTAGAGCTGAGAATGCTTTGATGTGGAAAGGGTAATTAGGGCTGCACCTTTGCTGCCTCGTTCGATGTCGATGAAGCATCCACTTCTTTTGTGGCCTTGTCCAATTCCATATCATCCTGAAGAATTAGAAGAAAACATTTTGGTAGTCCCACAAGAATTAAGTAATCAGTCGCATGAATCTGGCAATGTAGGAATCCAATCACACTATAGGAATAAGATTTGTTAAAAATTGCGTGTGACCAAAACCTTGTTAATATCAAAATGAACAAGGCAAAGAAAGGCAGAGGGGATACACCAAGACAAAAGACAACATTTTTACTTTACTAAAAAGTGGGGGAAAACCATTTTACCCGTGGAAGAATACACATGCTGTAAAGTAATCTATCACAGAACTTTCACGTTGAATGCACAAACAAATACTTAAAACCTCAGGAACAGACGGCAGATTTTAGTGCAGCAGACAATATTCAGTCAATATACGTGTACATTCAGCTGTCTAGCAACTAACTACACATTTTGATCCTTCTACCCCATAACTCGGTTCAAACCCCACTGAGATAAGAAAACAAATTACAGTTTTTTCCTCTGCTTTTTCTAGTTTCTGTTCACCAAAGTCGAATTAGCAGCAGCTCAATACATCAAGTGAACCACAAACTTACCCATCTAAAGCATGAAAGCTATTTCTACCCCTTTGGCTTACAGAGCAGGGCACTATCCAGGCGCAGATATAGAAAAATTTTGTTCAATGAGGGCTAAAACTACACAATTTGATGGATAATTTTCTAGTGAAGGCTCAATTGATTTTTCAGCATAAAAATATACGCATTTTCAAAAAATATTTGGGGTGTAAGAATGGCTCCGCCCTTGCCGCTATCCCTGATTTCCCCACGAATTGTTCACAATCCTATTGGAGTCATGAGATTGAGCTCTTCATTCTCTGTGATTTCTTTACTTTTCCTCCTTGAACCTCATTCTCTCTCCTACTGCCTTCCTCTTGGGCTCTTTCCAAAATTTGCCAACCAGGTCCCCACTTTCCCCCTCATCAATCTTGAAAGACAAAATTCCGTGAAAGTTCTCATATTATATCAATACAGTGTTTCCGCAACACCCAATGGTGTCTGGAGCCATTTGCGTATAAGGTGTAGTGTGTTTAGTTTGCCAATAGGACCTGAGAACAAACCTTCAACCACTCTCAAATTATTCCCAAGTTAGATATTGCTGCAACTGTCCCATAACACATTTGGCCCAACATGAAACTTTTTATCATAGTATGGACAACCTTCATCAATTCAACATCTTTCCACACCTTTGGGAGTGAATCCTCAACCACCCAAAAGAAACTACTCCCCATAGCTTTCCCAATCTGCAGATTCCAACCCTTTTCATAATAGCTTTCCCAATAAGATCTTTAATTTATATGAGGATAAGTATTTTCCCAATTATTGATTCCTTCTCACATGTAATTTCTCAGGTGACCAACTTCAAATCACTCGACCAAGTGCACAAACACAAAAGAAATCAGCATCGCATACATATGCAAGTCTCCAATTTTCACTCTGAAACTCTTTATGAAGGATCTACCTAGAAGCCCCATAATTGTGCACAATGTTCATAGTTTTTTGAAACTGCAAACAATACAACCTCAAGAGATTGGGAGCAGGAACATTGAGGTTCAATGTTGCCCACCAACATTGGTTTGTTGCCGGTTTTTCCTTTGGCCCATCAAAGCACATAATTTCATTAGCTACACATAGATTGAAGAAGAGGTTGCCGGATTTAAATAAAAACTACTGGCCTCCCAACTTCTCTTTGAAGCTATAGCACTATTACAAAAACAATTAAACTGCCGCCGACCAACACTCGCCTATCCCATGCCCAATCCAGGTTTGCTAATTTATCTAGCTCATCTGATGAGTCCACATTCAGTAACTTCAGATCTATGGGCTGTTCCAGATCATCACTCAACCAGGTTCACAGGGTTTAAAGCTCTTTCATATGATGCCATTTTCATTCTCCCACTCTCTGCCCACTTGGAGCTTTGTCCATAGGCAGTCCTCCTCACACCTAATCTTTCATTGCTAGCTCTGCATGCCACACCTCCATTCAAGTTCAAATCAACACGTCTAAGCCTAATAAGCAGCAAGTGCCCACTACCTCACATATCAACATGTCTGAGCCCTATCAGGAGAATGTGTCCCCTACCTCACACTATCTTGTGCAGACTCCAATCCCCTTCAACCATCCTAGAGAAAACTCGAACCACCACTGCAAGCCAGCTCCATAGATTGGGAGGAGACTCCTTTTCATTTACCTTTTTGAGTTTGGCATCTTGTAACCCAAACTAAGGTATCAAATTAACACATCATAAGAAATTGAAGGCAAGGAGCACTTCTATAATGTTAGTCAGATAGACGACTCCATCTAAAGAAGTTTCGAACAAAAAAAGAATGAACTCTCTTTTCTTTTCCTCTCCCAAGGCAGCAAGTCCAAAAGGATAGGTTATTTTGTCATAATAAATCAAATCTAAAGAAAAATTGAGAGAATGGCCTCTTCTTCGCAGGGGTGGGGGGCATGATATGTGAATCTTAAAAATACCATTGTATACATGAGGAAAAGAAAAAGTGTAGGCTACATTAATTTCAACACAGAATACACACTTTTCCTGTCAATAAGACAAACATCCCAGGCTAGAAAATGATCTTCATATAAAGAGGAATTAGGAGTCTGAAGTTTCAAAACATTATTGGTATATCAAGTCCAGCAACAATATAAAAGTATGTCTCAGCAGAGAAACATGCACAGCTCAGTGAATGGCAGCAAGCTACATCAGCAAAAAGGATATCCTTCAAGGAAGATGAGTGACTGACTTTTAATGGATAATGAGCGACTTGTGAACCAAATAAATATTTAAACCATATACTATCTTCTTCCATATTGAAGATGAGGGCTTGGTTTGATTTATTGAAGATGAGGGGCTATGTTTCACAAGTAAAACCAAAACATTAAGACATACCGTGTCTTTTGCTTCAGGTTCAACAAATTCTCTTTTTGGTCTGCTCGGCAATGGTTTCCTGCACACAAATAAATATAGTCTCAAATATTCTATATGGCAAGAAAGAGAAAAGATCGGAGAACAGCTAATGAAATGAGGAATATACCTCTCATCATCCATATCTACATCAGAATCAGGATCTGATCTTTTATCTTCTTTCTCCTGATCTTCATCCGCCTGGATGTGAACCATTTTAACAAAAATTAACAAATGAAAGCATTTATACAACAAAATCATACTGAAAACCAAGTCAATGATAAGGAGAGATATGCAGCAGTCCACGCAAACTCAAGGAGAAAAAAAAAAAAAAAAGTGAATAAAGCATAGCAATCACAACTGCTGCACTAGTGTTACGCCCCAGTTCTTGCAAGTTGTGCATTTGCTTTAGGCAAATAGGAAGCGACAACAATAAGAAGAAATGCCAGATGTTAGTAATACTGGTATTCTTTGCCATGAAAAAGCTATACCTTCCACCCATGACTCACTAAAACCAAAACAAATTGTTTAATCTAACTACTACAAAAGCCACTAAATGACTGGAGCCATGAAATATTGTAAAAAAGAAACTTGTCAGTGCTTACACAATAGGAAAGTGACCATGAATCATAAACTGAACATAGCTTTGGGTACCAAAGTTAGAGGACAAGCAGAAACAAGTGCATGGCATGCACCCCAGGATACAAAACACAAAGAGAAGGCAGAAACAAGATCATGGAAAGTGCAATTTTCGGTCCAGTGTGATCCCAATTTTGAAATAGCATTACAGACTAGAATAGTCCTAGTTTCACCCAGAGCATATCCTAATCCTGTTGAAGATAAACTTGTAATGTCTGCAGAAGGTATTTATAGTGGCTCTCTTTTACATTTTCTCCTACTACAGTTAATTAAACTTTCTTCTACTTTTCCTTTCAATGAAACAGGATGCTTTTGCGTGGTGGCAACCATTTTCACATGTGGTGGAAACAATTGATTGTTTTTACTTAGGGTTGACTCTTTAATTACTATAAAAAGCTTCTAAAAGACCCGATATTATGTGTTTAAGTGTCTCTAAGTCACTGCTTCATCAATAAGACCTAAGTAGTTACTTTTTAGCTTCATAATTATACTTCCTAAGAGATATAACATATCAACAGCTCTATCCCATGATCAACATGATTTCAAGTATGTTCTCTATAGGAATCTCACTAACTTTAGTATATACAAAACAAACAAGGCTGGCAAATTCACTTAACTATAAATTATCTCACAATTAAAGAAAAAGAGACAACTGTAAGAGAAAGTAACTTCAATTTGGAAAACAATGTCTTTTAGTATTGCTTGGACTAGCAGACCGCAACTAGACCTGAGAAAACAGCAGCTTTCAGGCATCCTCTCATTGAGGAGGTCTTAGATAGAAGATGAGCCGACAGTAGGACTCTCTTAGAGTGTTGGAAAAGAAAATCAATCGAGATAATCTAGATTAATTAATATCGTCAGACAAACTTATCCCAAGAAACAGCAAGAAAGGTAATTCCATTTTGGTGAAAATTTGAAGAAAAGAAGAATCTATACGTGACAAAAAGTAATTAATACAAATGGATTTATTCAACATATCACTAAGTAAAAATTAGATGAGAATGTTGAGATGGATATGTAGCAAACCATGAAGGACAAGATCGAAGGGAGGTGATACAAGAAAAAGTGGAGTGGTCCCAATTGAGGATAAAATGCGGGAGAATCGTTTGAGATGGTATGTACATGTTAGGAGATAACCTGTGGAGGCACTTGTTCGAAGGTGCAAAGGTATGGAGATAGTACCTCGTAAGGGGGTAGAGAAAAACCTAAGATGAGTTGAACGGAGACACTTAGAAGAGACCTCACTAAGCTAATGGAGGAGACAGCTCTCGACAGGAATGAGTGACATTGGCAGCTCCATATAGCATACCCTACCTAGTAGAAAAGGCTTGGTTTGGTTTGTTTTGGTTTGGTTTGATTTATCACTAAGTAAAAATTGGATAGTGAAAATCTATTACTATTTCAGAGCAAGTATAATCAGCAAATAAGACAAGATTTTTATCACTCTTTAAGCAATTCAATCCAAAGATTGGAGATCTAACCCACTGATTGGGCAAAATTTTTCATTGCAAATTGTTAAGAGAAATTATTCCCTATTCAATATATCCACTGTGCTTTCTATAAATCCATTTTCAATTCAGATCTATAGATATCTCAAATTATATAAGAAAAGGTGAGAATCCAGTTTCCGCAGAATAAGTAGATAGCTATTAGCAAAAACCAACCTCAGCGAGTTCAGTTTCAGGTGGTCGTTCTTGGAACTGCACACTTGGTGCATGCTGAAGTTTAGAGAGATAATCAAGCAGCTTTGTTTTAATCTCTTCCAACATGTGACGAGAATTCTTATTTTCCATGTTACTTGGAGCAACATGAAGATTATAGTCTGGACCAAAGTACTCATAATATTCATGCTGTGGCATCTTGTCATCAAGCTCAACCCCAAGTGCCACTCCTGTCTGCCGAAAGAACCAAGAGTATAAATGTTAACTACAAAGAACTGATAATTGCATTACAAAGAAAAAGAATTCATATTGAATAAAGGTAATACTGACTAAAATCAAGAGAGAGGGAGACAGTAAGTATACTTGTGCATTGCTTTATATCAACGCCTATCGGAGGTATAAGAGAAATGGATGCCTTATATCCACTCAAAAGACCAACCAACCTTTCTTTTTTAGTCTCTCTACCCACAAATGACTGAACTGCCTTTCCTTTTGATCTAGCAGGATTTACCACTAGAGCCTTATGGTAGTGATGGTTCAGAGAAGAATAGGAATCTCTTTCTTACAACATGTTTGGTTCATTAAAATGCAAGTTCAGATAAATTGGTTTGCATTTTCGTAAAGTTCACGTTAGAGATTCCTTTGATACACATGTTAAATGATTTAACATATATGTTGGCTCATTAAAGGCATATTTCAGTTATACGTTTTGCATTTCTTTCATCAGATTTCATTAATACAATTGTCAACATAATTGACATGTCAGCCAGTCTAGGCTGAGTTATCACATGCCCATAGCCACACTTCATAATCAAAAGCTTCTGTAAGTGCAATGTACAACATTTTTGGTTCAAAGTATATTAAAAGATCAGGACTTCCATGTCCCTAAATCTTCAGATAAATGGACAATGGTTTCAACAAAGCTTTCGAATACCATTGTGAGAAAAGGAAAAACGGAACTGAAATATTATGATGAAAATGGAATAGTATCAATTAGTGCACTATATTTTGACCTCTCGAAAGGAAGGGAAACATTTACTTGTAGATGCATGGAGTTTGAAAAGAGTGAGCCGATTACCTCATAACACCAGCAACGAGCAACATTGCGTATTGTGTAGCCACCTCCACCCAATAATAGTATCGGCACATTGAAAGATCTCATATATCTTACACACTCTGCATGACCTTTAATTGAAAGATTAAAGCAGCCTAACCTGTCTCCAGACAACGAATCAGCACCACATTGTAGTACCACAGCACCAGGCTTATAAACTTCCATTACTTTCCCCATTATTGGCTTGAACAAGGACTGGTAACTTTCATCATCAATTCCATCGTCTAGTGGAACATTAAGTGAGTAATATTTCCCCTTAGCAAATCCAATATCTCTGATGTCCCCCGTACCAGGGAAATAATCCCCAAATTTATGAAATGAAACTGTCATGACTCTGTCTGTAAGATAAAAAGCCTCCTCAACACCATCGCCATGGTGAATATCTATGTCTACATATAGAACACGCTGCAGTAACAATAACAAGAAATTCAATTAGCAGTGCGATACTTTTTGCTTAAGTTATTATGGTTGCAAAGACCATATGCAGATAAACAGGAACACAGAAGAAGTACTAATTTTAGTATGCAGCAAAATATTGAGAGGGAACCCAAATTATTTTGTTTTCAAACACATTTCACATGTGCAAATCAGCTTATTTTCCATACAGTCAAGCATATGGAAGTATAAAATGGATGACAAAGGTTGCACTTAAAACTTTTCACATGTTCTAGCACACTATCAAATTACTAGTTCATCTTAAAGCTCATGGTGTTATACGTAGGTCCATTTATGCATTCATCAACTGAGAAAAGGCTTCTAAACCATCAAATATAATAGATTGCAGTGAAATTCGCATTGCCAACAATGGTAGAATATATTTCCTTTTGATCCATGCCATAAGTTATTAGGAAGAGATCTAGATGATATAATACGAGAGTTATATCATCATTTTACCACAAAGGTAGTAGCACATTTTATCAGTAGGCACATGCCTAATATCACATATTGATCCCCAAAGACCAACTAATTACATATAGTTCACAATAATGAACAAAGCAGCGATAAGTTGCTGTCATTAAGCTTCAAACAGACGGAAGAGTTACAAGTTTAAAATTTTCAGATAATTTTTTGCGAAGCTTATACTATCAGAAAAAATAAATAAATAAATAAATTTTTAGGGGCTCATATTAAGTCCCAATGATAAACCACATGAAAGAAAAAGTCTGAAAACCCACCAATTGCTGAAATGTTGGCAGTACATTTGTCAATAAGAAAATACTAGCCAACACGTCAAGGGTTGTCAAGTGGATGGATAAATTATCCATTTTACCAATTAAAAGCGCAAATGAGGAAAGAGTTAATACTAAAGAAAGAGTCAGGGATGCATACTCTAGGAGTTACTAAGGATGTATGATGTCATAATATTCATAAAGGAAGTCTAATATTGTCAGCTTTCAAGACACGCATGCAGTAATTACTTTTGAAAATTTAAATTCAAAACACCAAAGTAAAATACCAAGAGACATGCATGCAGACACATCACAACATAGCATATCGATTCCAGAATATGACCACTTAATTAAGGAAGGCTGAGTCAACCATGTTTTGATCTATATTCAAAATGATATGCAGTTGAAAAGCTCATATCTAAATGTCAAAGCAAGAACTAACATACAGCTAGATATTCACATTATTATTATCAAGGAAGGAAACCAGATCATATCCCAAAATATGTCCACATTGACTTGGCGTGGAGAATTGGAAGTCCAAGCATCAAGCAGAAAACCACAAAGCACATATTTTTAGATATTTGCTTACAAAATCATGCAAATAAAGACCAATTGTCGCATTCCTTAGGTTAGATACTTAGTTGGCACTATCATCCATGTATACTAACAAGAAAAGAATAAAATTTTGATGAGACAAACCTCATGCACTTTGAGAAGTTCCAAAATGGCCAGCACTATATCATTGACGTAGCAGAAACCAGAAGCCTCACATTTCTTGGCGTGGTGCAGCCCACCAGCCCAATTTATTGTAATATCACAATGCCCGTGATTCAACTTGACCGCCCCACCGACAGAACCTCCAGCATAAGTTTGACAAAAGGAGTAGAGACCATCAAATACTGGACAATCTTCACCGACATTAAATCTCTTGAGGGACTTCATCTGATCTTGCAGTGTTTCAGGGGTGACGCTCTTGAGGAAATGAATGTAGTCATCAGCGTGAAACCTGCAAAGATCCTTCTCTCTAGCAAGATTAGGTTTTAAAACATGCATATGCTGCAGCAATCCGTAGTGGGCGAGAAGTGCATGCGTCATTCTAATTCTGTGTGGCTTCATTGGATGTCCTTGCCCATAGTAATAGTTCCCGATCTCTGGGTCATAGAAATAGCTCACTTTTCGCTTCACCCCATCTGGCCCCGAAGGTAAGGAATTCCCTCCAGTATCCATACCATCCACCACCACCAACCTTGCAAAACCTCAGCTAAGTCAATTACAGAAATTAGAAGAGAAAAAAAAAAAAAAAACACACACACACACACACACACAAACACCACACAAACACACACAAATAAACACACATACATACAAAGCAACTAAATATAGTTTTTTGTTTGCAGTATTATAATAATGCCAAAGAACAACAAACCCAAACGACTCTCTATGTGTTTGTGTGTGTGTTTGTACGAAGCTGCACGAAGCATTACTCTACACATAAAAATCCGTAAAGGGTCAAAATACATACACACATATGTATATAAGTCTCGATTTTTAAACCCTAAACAGTAAAAACACAACAAATTTGCCAAAATAAAGTCAGGAACACAAAAGACCAACAAATTTTAGAGCTTTTCGAGCTCAAACAAAGAGGGATTAATCTTTAATTTCAACAAAGTAGATCAAACAGATAAAATCTTATCTAATTTTTTTTTTTTTTTTTAAAGAAACACTGTTTTGTTTATTTTTAGTTTTTCTGTGAGATTATTAACTCATTGTCGTATAGGGTTTTACATTTAACTGAAAAAATACGTTACCATATAAAGCATGTACACACACATATGCATGCTTTTACACCCAAAAAAAAAAAAAAAAATCTCAAGTTAAGTACAAAATAATAGTACAAATTTTAAGAGGCAAAACAAAAAATAAAATAAAATTTCGTTTTGTAGAGTACGAGGTTAAATTATGTACCTGGTAACAAAGATGAATTTAGTTAATATACGAGAATGGAATCTGAGTTTACAAAGGATTTGTGTGTGTGTGTGTGTGTGTGTGTGTGAGGGTCTGTGGAAGTGGAAGTGGAAGTGAAGCGGTGGGGGTGGTAAATGGTAATGTCACGCAATTTATAGTTTGGGCAAATTACGGGTCTGAATCTGTTTTAATATGGAATTAAGAGGTCTAAATTTTTATTAATATCACGTTATTTTGTTCTTTAATATTTATTTTATATTATTTAACATTCTTACGTGATTTAGTTATTTAAACTATCATTTGCAGTCATTAACAATTTACGAATGTATAAAAATACCACTTTTCTATGTCCATTGTTTTTTTTATAAATTTGAAAACTTCAGACACAAAAAATAAAATTTTAAGCAAAATATTGTACTGTCTAAATAATACAATTCTCCACTTTGAAAATTATATTTTTTAATTGAAAATTTTAAGACAATAGTCTATTTGAATGATTGTTTATATGTCTTGACTCCAATACTATAATGATTAAAGAGTTTGTTGGAGAATGATGCAAATACAAAGTAAGAGGATGGCATTTTATAAACTACAGATTGGATCTTTCAAGGATTTGTAACTTGTCAAAATTTGCTAATTTTTTCTTTTTAAATTCTAGCGCACATAATTCATAATTCCATTAGGCTTTCAATGTTTACGTGTAGGGGTGACGTCATTCAACAACCACATTATGTTTTTATTATCGCTTTGCATTGCAGTGACGTAATTTTTGCCTCTTTTTTATTATTTGTAATATTTAAAATCAAAAATACATAAATTTTACCGCTTTGAAGAATTATTCCGTTCTTAAACTTATTTTCATTAGAGTCTTGGACAGATTTTCACTCCAATGCTTATGTAATTGTGCATTTTTGGTTGAAGAGCTAATGACTAGTTGACCAAAAATATTGAGACTTTCAAAGGATAAAATAATAAATTTTGTAAACTTTAAACATTAGTTTCTCAATTCTTAATTTTACATCAGGTTGTTCCAATAACATTAAAGGGGAAAGATGGAAATTCGTTGATTCAAGACGAGAAAATTCGTACTTTTGCCTTTGCTTCGTCTCTTCTCCAACCCCACTTTAGCCTTTGCACAATCATCTATAATTATTTGTTTCTACGAGAAAAGCATCCAAGACAAACATTGTGTGGTGCTTTTAGAATAGATTTACTAGATGGAAAAACAAAAAGATCACAAAAAGTGAAGCACTAATGGTTCTTCAAACCAAAGAGTCCATACATGGTGAACCCCAAGGAGTTGCCCTGGTGGTTAAGGGGTGCGATAGAATTTGAAAAGGTTTTAAGTTTAATTTTTTTAACGTTTTAGGGATCAAACTTTTGACTAAATCAGTATATGTTTTGCGTTGAGCCGCTATATCCTTAGGTTTTGTTTTACACCCAACCATTAGGTCAGACGAAAGTAAGTCAAACATGACCCATTAAGAGACCAAATGTCCTAATGCGGTGGTGTCTAATCTTAGTCAATATTTCGTAAGCTAGCTGATGTGGTTATATTTCCAGGATTACCAAAAAACAAAAAAGTCCATGCATGGTGAAAAGAAACACCACTAAAGTTAGTCCCTGATGCCTGCCTAGAGCACAGGGTGGTCTTCCATAAGCGGTAGGCTTTAAGAACAACTTTAACAGAATCTCTATTTTTTTTCCATAATATAGAGTAAAACTGGTGACTCTCTATTTCAGTTTTACTCCAACAACACTCTCTATTTAATTTTCGTCTAATAACTCTCCATATTTTAACTAAACTCATTATTTAATAACCTCTTTTTTTATATTTGATTTTTAATTATTAATCATTTTATAATTAATAATAATTATATTAAACATTTACAGACTTTAATATAAAACTGAAACAAAAACAAAAAAAAAAATTTATCCACATACAAAGCCACAACCAATATGATTAAAAAAAAAACCCTCACAAGCAGACAGACAAAGACTCATAAGCAGAAGTAGCTAACAAAAGCAAAAAAAAAAAAAAACACCAACCCTCACAAATAGAGAACTGAACAAGCTCACTAGATGTAGCTAGCAAAAGCAAAAATCTAGCCAAAAAAATGGCTAATTTGTTGAAGTATGATTTTTGGATTTGGTTCTCTACTTAGGCTGAACCTTGTTGGAGTTGCTCTCTAAGTGGAAAGTTAGGTTTGGTGTAAAAAAAAAAATTGCGGCAGGCAAACGTACGGCGTACTATTTAGCCTATTTTTTCACTCGAATGATGAGTTATTGTGATTGATTTATGAGACAAAGATTTTGGGCTAATAAGGTAAGTGACAAAACATTACCCGAACAAATTGCTTACTCGAAGCAATTGATCTTGAATACAATTGATGGTGACCACATCTGTTGGCCTTGATTGATAGCTTTTCCTCGATAAAAAAAAAAAAAAAAAAAAAGACCAGATTGGTTTTGAGCCTCTCTTCTTGTGACTAATAGGACCTTATTATGGAGAAAAAGTCTTCGTTTACGAGAGTAAAATAGGTTAATCTGTAGATGGTTGTATGGTGCTAAGGGCAATGCTCCCTAGCAGGTATTTAGAGCAGCCTATTTATATTAATTATATACCTATTTAAAAATGTTGAAATTGAACTTGTTTAAGTGTCAGGCAAATTTCACTATTAGTCCTCATTGTTGCCTCTTACTTTCAATTTAGTCCCCAATGTTACCAAAAAATGGTACAAATGGTCCATTCCGTTAGATAACCGTTAAAAATGGATGGAAAATATCATTTTTCATATGAATTGACCATTATGCCCTTTACTATGCAGTTAAAATGACTAATATACCATTTTCTTTTTTTCTTTTTCTTTTTTTTTCTTCATCTCCTTCCCCCAACATACCACCCCATCCCCACCCCCAGAACAGACTCTACCGGCTAACCCCCATTATTTTTTTTTCTTTTTTTTTTCTTCATCTTGATCAAACCTCACTGGTTCAATCATTGTTTCTGTGCCAACTCCAAAAGGCATGGGTTGAGTTCATTATATTGAGCTCACCATGACCAAAGTTTGCTTCGCGAAACTTGAACTTACAAATTAGCAACAGTGTTTGCTCCAAATTAGCAAAAATGAAACTTGACCTCTTGTAAAAAAAATGAACATGTAAATGCCAACAGTGTTTGCTCGAAATCATTCTTTAGGACCTTACATATTCACTCTTAAAGTTATCACTCTTATTCAACCCAGCTTTTGTACACCATAACACACACACATACAACATAGACACACACACTAGTTGTGCTGGGTAACATGGCAGGTAGGTAGGATCGGCATAGGGTCCGAGAGTGGTGGGTGGGATGGTGACGGGGGAGGGGTGCTGTTTAGGGGGTAGGGTGGTATGTGGGTGAGGGGGTTGGGGGGTTTATGTGGGTGCAGGGGTGGGTGCAGAGGTGGGGGTGGGGGCTTTTGAAGATGACCAAAAAAAAGACTAAAAAGAATTAGGAGATAAAAAATAAAAGAAAAATAAAATAATGGATAAAAGACTATTTTACCCTTCAAAAGGTTAGTTTTATAACGTTGATTTAACGATAGGGATTGATTGCGCTAGTTTTTGTAACATTGGGGACTAATTGTGCCATTTTTGTAACATTAAGGACTAAATTGAAAGTGAAAGGTAATAATGGGGACTAATAGTAAAATTTTCCCTTTAAGTGTCCAACAATTAGATTAGGTGATCACGTATTCCGATATTTTAAATAGAATTTGTTTGTGAATACATAAAGGTTTATAGAGATTGAAAACAAACAAATTACAAGGGAAATAAGATTGTGCGAATGCTTTTCTCAAAAATCTCTGATGCTGAAAAATTAGGTCATATTATAAGGTAACTACACCAACTCTCTATATGACCTGTTGCGTGAGCTCCATTGATGAAAGTATCATGATTATTGTGAGAGTCCATTTTGGGAGCATTTTAACTTCTAGCATCATGTATCTTAGAAGTATAGAGGAGATGGTATTTCATAATCGCCTTTTGTTATAAAGTACTCTCAGTAGCTTCCAGGTTTTAAAGGCAGTAAGGGATACGTTCATCGACGTTCTACGGAGATTACGAAATTGTGTAGAACATCGAGAGGGCAAGAGATTTGAGTAGCTTTTGTAGGCAACCGTCTTATAAGTAGTCAAACTTTTACTTGTGTACGCTACTTTTTTACTAGAAAACACGTTTTTCTTTTTTAATTGGTCCAAAATATTTTCTCACCCGTCACTTTTTAATGTATAAAAAAGACTATGTATACATGATAAAAAGGTGAAGTACTACTTTATAGTACTAGCAAATATTGTGAGTTGAAAGGGTTACTTAAGTTGCTCAACCACGTCTTAGCTAGCTTGGTGCTCAAGACACGTACACAACCCTGTCTATGGTATAGCACCCAAACAGATACAGCTAGGTCAATAGGAATTGGCTAAAGTTTACTCAATGAGTTTATGCAGCACTAGAGTGATTTAATTGGTCACTTTTCTTAATGCAATTAAGATGTGAACCATGACATAAGTTACTTGAGGTTTAAAAGAAAGGAAAGTTATTTATGATTTAGCTTTCTTTCTTTAATTATCTATACTATGTAAACAAAGTCGGAGTGAGTTTCTCTCGATTTTAATAGGTAGAGATTTTTATCCTTTGGGTATTATTCGTAAAATTAATAAGTAAGATTAAGACTCTGAATTGGTATTAATGAAACCTATTTCGGGGTGGTCGCTGATTTAATTATTTGAGCAAGTATTGAAGATTATATGTGTAAAAAATGAAGCGGGCACATAGGAGCCTGTTGGATTAGGTTTGAGGAAAACTCTAAAACAAAATGTCACCAATAAAGTAACTTAGTTTAGGTGACGATAAGTGTCGAAAGTGGAAAAAATTGTCCTTTTAAAAGTGTGATGTGCTATTTATAATCGTTCAAGTAGTGATAATCTTCTCCATTTCCAAATCAATTTCATAACTCGTGATTCCCCAATCTATGAAACAAAGAAACCCAAATAACAATAATCATTATCCAAATGATAACAAAAATACAAGACGACAATATTGTTAATTTGCATACATGATATTTAAAATTTGGGTAACTATCACTGTGCCCTCTTGTGAAATCGATATATATCAGCCCGCTCCCCTGTGTTCATAAAACTATCAAACACCCCTCTATGATTTGTGAAAAACATCATGCTACCCTCCTCCGTTTGTTGTCCGTTTGATTTTCCATCCAAAGTGTATCCCACGCGCCATTTGTGCAGCTAGGTATGCTTTTTGACTTTATATGAGTTAAGTCATTTGATTAAAATACCTTGTACCTATCCTTACCAAAAAAAAAAAAATCATCATCTTCCTACCCGTCACACCCCCACACCCACACCCACACCCAGCACAACACACCTACACGAGCACACACTAAAAAAGAAGAACAGAACGCACAGTTGGGGGTGACGCCATTGATTGATGAATTTTTGGGGTAACATCAACGATATTGGGTGGTGCCAATTTGGATTTTTTCTTTTTTTCGGTTGAAGATTCAATTAAAGTTTGGCAGTGAGGGATTTGGCATCTAGGGAAGGGAATTTGAGGAAGAATTTTTTTTTCTTTTTTTGTTGGGTGGGGTGGTGGGCTGATGCTGCTCTGACAATGAAGAACTAAAAGGGAGGGAAAATGAAAATGGTTGTGTACTTGTAATGATGCTTGTGCCTTGTAATTTTTGTATTCTAATCCTTGAATCTCAGTAAGCTTGTTCTTTTATTGTAGATTCAGTGTTTGTAGTATATTCTTCGGTTATTACAGTGGTGGGGTGGGGTGGGGTGGGGTGAGGGTGCTAACGGGGGTAGGGGTAGGGCGTGGAGGGTGGGATGAAGATGATGATAATTTCTTTTTTTATTTTTTATTTTTTTGGATGAAAAGAATGGGAAGAGAATAAAGAAAAGGGAAAAAATGTAATATAAGGGTAAAAATGTCATTTTAACAAAAAATTTAACGGTGTTAGTTTAAAATAGACGGAAGGAGGTGGTGTGTTTGGTTTCAAAAAATACAAGGGGGGTGTTTGATAGTTTTATAAACACAGGGGGCGGGCTGATATATATGGATTTCACAGAGGGTGGAGTGATATTTACCCTTAAAATTTTTAATTTAACGTAGCGAAAAATAATCATTTATCTGTTCACGGCTAACACGTAGATAAATTTAAACATGCATATATAATCAGTATTAAATATACATGAAGATTTAGGATTACCTAGAGATGTAGAAATCGTTGTGTGAATCTGAATCAAGCTCCCCAAACATGAAGCCTCCAAGAGTATTCACACGAAATCCACACAAGACTAATAGCTAAACCCCCACTAAAATCCTAGAGAGAAAAACCACCATTTTCTTTGAAAGACTGATTTTTGTGCTAGCAAAGTTTTCTTCCAAAGTGCTCTTATTTATAAGAATCACTGGTCAATTGTGGGCAAGACTAATCTTATCAGTCCTGGACTTGTAGACTAATTGAACTAACAACCCAATTACTAATGCGTCCAATAATTAAATTAATATCAAGACACTCTTAACAATTAGTTTTAATTATTTCTCTCTGTTTACTAATCTGTCAGATCTCTATTGTGTGTAATCTCTCGAGTTCATAATTAATTTGCAGCGAAATAATATTAATCTGATTAATATTTAGTTAAAAATCTTCTATCTAATTTTCGCAAGTCGTAAGTGGCACTTAGCAGTATATCACGACTACCCAATTAATGATAAAGTAGAAGTGAATCCTACATATAATATATATATAATTACCGTATAATTAATTACTTCCGTCTACCGTCCCAATTAAGTGAGAGTCATGGATAGGGATGTCAACTTCACTTACTTAATCATATGACCAAATCTAATTAATTAGTAATACGTCAGTGAATTGTGGAACGACTTCCACTATTCTACCTCAATCAAGGATTTTCGGTTACTTAATTAATAGAACACATTGGACCCCTTAATTGACGGATTTCATATCTACATGTGGGTATCTACATGCAGGAATAGATCATGACCATAGAGTACATGATACAGTCCTTGATTAAAACCTAATTATTTGCACTAGAAAATTATGTTATCCTATACACAAAATAACTATGGTGTCTCAGGTCTGAATACTAATTATGCAATTATAACATATAACAAGTTATTGACCATTCATGTAATTGTTATATGATCGGTCATGTCCAGTCATTTATTCCCAACAAGTACTTATACATCTATTAATGCAACATGTGACTCGTTGCCCTCATCATTAATATCTTATATTAATCGAGGTAGTAAATTGTATGCCAATCTATCCGGATGAACTAATGCCCAATTAATTCATCTTACGATCAGTGACTTATTCTAGAATTTATCTTTTATTATAGATCTTGTTACTCATATTCTTAACAACTTAAAAATAAGGTCTATAAGATAATTCCAAAGATTTTATTTAAATAATAATTAACACACTAATTATAATTAAATAAAATACCCACTAATTAAATAATACAAAATATCATGTTTTAACATTACAACAATTTAGCTTTTAAGACATATTAATCATATTAGACCAAACCACAAAAAGAAGAAAAAAAACAAGAGAACCCGACGGTTCTAGAGGAAAAATAAAAGAAGGGTTAAGTTTTCTAGGGATTTCATTGTAGGTGCTTGTAGATGCAAGATCAAGTAGTTTGAGCTTAAGACAAGTCAAATTCTAGCTTCTATAAATTTGTTGGTGAGGGATTTAGCATATTTATGTGATTTCAAAGTTTATGCATTGTCTTTATATTTCTAGATTTGATATTATTTGCTTATAAAATGCTTGATTGTTGTATAATAAAATGTTTACATGTTATGGAGACTTGATTTGTGTAGTTAAATGGCTTGGTTAATGGTTTATTGCATAGGGTGATTTAGAGAAGATGATGAATAGTAGGTTTATAGGGTTTTTATTAAATTTTGATTGTAAGCTTGATTTTATGCTATCTAATGATGACTTAGGTGTTAGTGAACCTAGGTTAGTGATTAAAATGAATAAAAATTTGAATAAACTTGATTGAACTTGTAAAATTGGCTTGAATTAAAAAAGGGCTTTGCGTAAATTGTTTGTCTAGGTGTAATTGAATGCCGTAGTTGGTGTTTATTAGGTATGGTAGTACTTTTATGCTTTTATGATATTCTAATTGAAGGGTATTTTAGGTAGTTGCAGTTCAAAGTGACTACGGGACTTTCGGGGCTTCTATGTTAGACGTAGTTAAAAACAGGTTTTCAGTTCTAAGAGGTGTCATAAAGTGTACTTAGAAGTATAGAATAGTTAGCTTGTAACGCCCCAAACCTAACTCCCACACTTGCAGGATACCTTTGGGACTTGGGCCCAAGTGAGCACCGAGGCCATGACGAGCAGGCCTAGAAATGCACTATGCACGTATTGTCCGCTTTGGAGCCCATACTCCTCACGGATTTGTCGCCTCCCAGCCACTGCCAGAAAAATGCGCGTGCATGGATAGTCCAGGATATCCCTTATATCCAGTAGTCCCAGCGTTTCTCCTTCCGATGTGGGATGGGATTACCACATCCGCCCCCCCTTAAGGAGGCCCAGCACCCTCGCGGGCCACTGGAGCAAAGGAAGGCCCGCCCTGATACCACTTTGTAACACCCCGAACCTAACTCCCACGCCTATAGGATACCCCTTGGGACTTGGGCCCAAGCGAGCACCGAGGCCATGGTGAGCAAGCCTAGCAACGCACTATGCAGGTATTGTCCGCTTTGGAGCCTATACTCCTTACAGTTTTGTCGCCTCCCAGCCACTGCCAAGAAAACGAGAGTGCACGAATAGTCCAGGGCATCCCTTATATCCAGTAGTCCCAACATTTCTCCTTCCGATATGGGATGGGATTACCACATCCGCCCTCCCTTAAGGAGGCCCAGCGCCTTCGTGGGCCACTGGTGCAAAGGAAGGCCCGCTCTGATACCACTTTGTAACTCCCCGAACCCAACTCCCACACCTGCAGGATACCCCCTGGGACTTGAGCCCAAGCGAGCACCGATGCTATAACGAGCAGGCCCAGAAACGTACTATACACGTATTGTCTGCTTTGGAGCCCATACTCCTCACGGTTTTATCGCCTCCCAGCCACTGCTAGGAAAACGCACTTGCATAGATAGTCCAAGATATCCCTTATATCCAGTAGTCCCAGCGTTTCTCCTTCCGATGTGGGATGGGGTTACCCCATAACTTGTGGTTTATATGGCTTGTGTTTCGTTTGTGCATTGAATTGAACTATCGAACTAAGGGAAAAAAGTCACAAGTTAGTCTAGTATTAGTAATTGCTTGGGAATCTACTTTATATGTGATTTTAATGACTTTTGTGTTATTTATGTATTGAAGCTCTCGTGCGAGGGCAACCTACTTTGTTGCCCTCGATTATGTGTTTATCAGATTATATTGTTATATTGATATTATTGTTGCTATTTGTGTTATTGTTTCAATGGTTGTGCAACCTTATCGTCCACACGGATGCGATGGGCCTTTCTGGGCGGTATAGGGCTTGTCAGAGTTGATTGTTTTAGCTCCGTAGCTATTCCCACATTCGTCTGGTCCGGAGATTGCTAGGGCGTACTGGGTCGTAGGTATCGGGTACATCCAGAGTACCCATTAATGTTTGGGATGTCGGCATATCAAGATCGAGCTCGTGGTTTGTCGTTCGTGATTCAAAGAATTGGAGTGATAAGGGTTACTGAATTGTATCATTTTTAATTGTGTGGTACCTAGTTGTTTAATTGTTTCTATATTGTATAGTTGCTTATTCTTGTGCTTAATTACTGCATTGTACGAAAGGATTTTAAAAAATGCCGTAGTTAACTATATCTCATCCCTCATTAAGCAACTGTGTTTGCTCATTCCTCGTTTTTAACATGTCTCAGGAGGAACTGATGTTGATCCCTAGCTGTTAATTGTAGAAGGAGAAGAAGAAGAAGTTCAAATTGAATAGTTGCCTTGAGTTGTTGCTTGTCTGAGGTTGGAATGCTTACTGTGTAGCTTGTATGCTCAATCAGTGTGCTGGATGTAGAAGATTGTGTTCATGTTTTATTTGGGGTTTATTTTGAGACCTTATGGTCTTGTATATATTTGTGATTATCTTAGAAGGTTGTAATGTAAAGTTTAAAGACTTATTTAATTAGATAGTTGTAAGTGGCCTGTAATAACACTTAATGTTTTACACTTTGACTAGATAATTTGCATGCTTGTATGGTTTGAGTTAAGGTTGGTTGGAGGACTTAATATTTAAGAAAGTAAAATAGATAAGATTAGAGTGGTATGATAATCAAAATCATGATTATAGAATTTCAATAGTTAATGAAAAGGCATGCTTGTATGTTTTATTTTGTTAGTAGAAGGCTCGGTTGGTCTTAGAGATTTGGAAAGTATTGTTTAATGGAAGTTGTGGTTATATATGAATGCTTGTATACTGTTGTTGTGGATCATTTCTTCTGCATGTAGGTTTGTGGATAGGCCTAGAAACAAGGAAAACTATGTCCGTTTTTTCTCATTTTTTATGACCTTGGGTTTTGGATCAGGGCTCTGGTCTCGTGAGAGATCGGGGTGTTACAGTTCATACATATGTTCTTAGAGTTCTTGCAATTATTCATCTTAGAACTTGTGGTTTGATCCTAGATTAACATGCTATTAAGTTTCCATTGCGTTTATATGCTTTAAAATTTTTAAATACTATAGTATATCTAGGTAGCATGCACCTTCAGTGGTATCAGAGCCATACCATATTGTAGTATGAATATTGCAATCTATATATGTGTAAATTATGAAGTTTAAGAACTTTTGGTGGAAATTTTATGATTTCATGTTTGTTGGAATTTTTGTTTAACATATAGAATTGTGTATGTTTATGCTAAGAAACATACTAGAGCAAACAAAGTTTTAGCTATATTGATAGACAATTACATGTTTTTGTATGTTTGATTCAATATAATTAAAGTTAGATGTGTAATTTTCGTTTTATCGTGAAATTACAGTTCATCTTAGATATTTAATTAGATATATTGAATTTAAGAAAAAAGTAAAATGTAGTTTGATTTGGAAACTAAAAGAGTTTTACTTGGATTGCAAGAAACAAAGAAACCAAGGAAATTAAAAAAATAATAATAAAAAGGATAATGTGGTCTCCCCTCTTTCACACGTCCTAAAGATGAGTGGGGTAGGGGAGTTGGCCATACTATGGACTTTAAGACCATGGTGTTTTATTTTGTTTCAGCTTGTTTTTTTGTAGTATTTGAAGTTTAGTTGTAAAAAATTCCTAGTTTGACTAAACTACTATGTCTATCTAGAAATTATAGCTAAGATAATTAAATTTAATTATTTAATTATTTATTTTTATGCTTTAATATTTATATTAAATTTTGTTAGTTAAATATATGAAATATTATGGATGCATGAAATTCTAGCACCATTAGGATTTAGAATGGCTAATCCTAATATACTTAAGTAATGAATAATTCAGAATTAATCCAGGATAAGATTAATTTATATTAATCTAGAGATTAATTAATTATAAGAATAATTTAAAATTGGTTAAAGATAACATTTATCTTTTAGAACCCAATTATTAAATTATATATACCTAAGTAGGTCTTACCTATGATTTTAGAGATTCAAGCCCAATATAGGTAATATATTTTAAAGTATACTTAAAAAGTTTTAAATAAAGGCCTATAATATTCTAGGGAATAAGGAACCCAAATCCATATTCTAGAAGATATATTATTAGCCTTAGATTAGTTAGACAAAACTTAGATTTTAAGTATTAAGGAAAATATATGAAAACCCTTTTATTTAATAAAATTCGAGTGGTAGAGGGGAGTGAAAACCCCACGACTTTTTAGTTCTTGTTTGTACTAATAAATTAATATTAACTCGCCTTACCATAAGGTATGCTCCGTAGATGTGTCATCAAATTTGAATCAAAGGTCTGGTGGTCTCGAACCCATGTCTAGATACTTATCTTCATTTTCTGCAAAATCAAAAGAAAGGAATTCGCGAACAACGTCCAATAAGAAGAATTTATTGTTACAAAACTATATGGGGATTGGAGAGTCAGTGAACAATAATGATCAAGAATTCAAAATTATACCAAAATAACTAGGAGCTTTAAAAACGTTGAAGAATATTTAGGGTTTTAGTATAATTCCTTATATTATGGCACTAGTTTAGGCAATAGTCTAGATTTAGTCAATATTCAAATTAGTTTTTTAATTAGACTCGGTTTCTTTGTTTTCTTATTCAACTATATTTCTAATTAGTTTAGTTCTTATTTTTTATCACCAAGTTATGAGGTTTATAAATAGACATTCCTATATTATATTTCATGATACCAAAATTTCAACATGTAGTTATTATCTTCATTTCTTCTAGAGCCACCATTAGTGGTGGCTCGTAATGTCTTCAATATATATCTATTTTCTCCATATTTTCTCGTTTCTTTTTCTTTTAACAAAAAAGAAGCATAGTTCAATATCTTATACAACATGACGACATAACATAGAGGTCGAATACAAATTAACAACTGATGCATAACAATCTTCAAAACAAAATTTAAAAAAGTCACAAATGAACCAATGCTTATTTCATATTTCGACAATGAACCAAAACTCACAAGTTAGAACTTAAAAAGAGAGAGAGATGATGATTGCTTTATATCCTAACAGTTTGTTGTGTATGTGTGAGGTTATAAGTTTGAGTCTTACTATTTACGTTATACGACTTTAGGCCTCTCTTAAATCAAGAAAAAAAGGTGGCTATTAACTCTTACTTAATAGGGTAACAAAGACAGAACCCCCATCGATTATGGAAGCACAACTCATAATGAAACATAAGCCAAAAGTCTTCATGAAGAAATGATCTTTATAGTTACTTTTAAATAAAGTACACACAATTGGCCCAGACTTTTTATTTGACTTTCAAAATATATAGAATTACCAGAATTGTAATAACATGCTTACAAGATTAGATCAACAAATAATTTTCAACCAATGGGTTTGGTGATAGATCACCAAAAAGGTTGATAATTAATAGTGAACATGGAGATCAATAGCGAAACTTATGGTCCACATATATATTGGCCAATCTCTAACATAGATGGTTGATCATAAACACATTGTTCAAATATTGAACGATTGCTAGAGTTGTTGATCGATCATGGACCTTAACGTCCAAGAGTCAATATATTATCATAACGGTTAATCAATGAGAGCTTACTGTTAATTAGGTATCAATCTATTACCAAAAATGGTCAATCAATCACAGACTTTATCGATTGTTGAAGCTTCTAGAGCAAAAAATGAACATTTTACAGTAGTGCAACAATGCATAATGAAACGCCAATTAAATACAATCTTTTAAGAAAGTCTTAACAACAAATAACACAATGAATATACTTCAAAAAGGGGTGAAAATGCACCATCCCCCTTTATATTTTATAAAAGTTGCATAATAAACTCTGTATTTTAAAAAATGACGTAAAATCCCCTATGTTATACATAATATTGCACACTCTTCCCATTCCACACACACGTTAAACTTTGTTGGTTAAAAGGTATAAAAGACGAAATTATTCCCATTAAATAAAAAATATTTTGTATTTTTATGTAACTTTTCATATTTTCTTCACTTTTATGAATCACATTAACGATATTTTGATCAAAATAATTTCATAATAAATTGTATTTATGTTTATTCTACGTGAAATTATGAATCTAATGCTTTAAGTTTCATGCGATTTGAATAAAAATTGAAAATGATATGAATTTTTGAAGTTTTTTTTCATGGCCTAAAATTCTATAGATTTAAGGTTGAAGATGACTCAAAACGATGTCGTTTGATTTTAAAATTATACCAATAAAATAATGCCACGTGGCAAGCCAACCTAAGCATTGCAAGGTTAGAGTTTAAAACAATTTTGCCATTATAGAGGTTTGAACCCAAATCCTTCACTTTGCTCACAAGTTACTTAACCACTAAGCTTTCAACCAAAAAAAACTTAACCAATAAGCTATATGTATTCCTTAGTATTGGTGGACTGCACTAACCTTTATATATTGTCTTTTGCATTACAGTATCTCTGCCATTCATCTTGCTATCTTCATCAACTACCTCTGCCACTGCAACCATCTCCACCAGCCAAAAATGAATTTATTAGCACAAAAATCTATCAAACTAATGCACAACAATAACCATTTAAAATTATGATACTTTGACAAAAAATAAGGATTGAATTTAAAAGCCAATCTCAAGGTTCAATTCTTATATGAAAATTATTTATAGACCATGAGGATTTTCAAAGGATTATTAATGTTAAGTATCTAAAATTATTTATGGTGGAGATATATAAGGTGGGATGTGCTAAAGTTGAGGAAGAAGAAGGGTGAAAATGGAAAAAAAATGAAAAATGAAAGAAAGATAATTTAGAAAGCATATAAGGGTATTTTGGTCTATAAATATGAGTTTTAATGCTTTGTGTGATTCTTAGTTGCATTGAAAGAGTGTGTATGTCACTCTCCGTTAAGTTTAATGAAACATTATAGATAACATAGGGAGTTCTATGCCATTTTTGAAAACACATGGTTTATTATACAACTTTCACAAAATAAAAGAAAGTATGGTACATTTTACTCTACTTACTTTGATAATAAAAACTTAAAAGACCCGAAACTACAATAATTAAATACCTAAATTTAACTACATAATTACTGAAAAATGCAATCAACAATCTAATCCTTAAGTATACACTCTAAGAGCACTAAAAATTATATACAAATTAAAGGAGTACTAGGACTAAAACTATGCCATACTACAAGAATGACTCATTTAGACCAAAAAAATCCAAGAATAACTCGCAAAAAATGCTTATCTAGAAGTTAGCAACGATTCTAAGGCTCATTTGTTTGTAATAAAATATTTTCCTGGAAAATATTTTCTGAATATTCTAATCTTTGGTAACACGAAAAATTTGATCAATCGAAAACTATTTTCTAGTCAAAGAAAAATTTTAGTTCAAAAGAGTGAAAAATATTTTCTTGTCCTTTAGGAGAAGAAAACATTTTTCGGAACTCACCAATGTCACTCTTATTCCACCCACCCTCTACCCTATCCCCTACCACCCACCCCACCCCTATCCCACCTTACCCCCCATCCCCCACTCCATCCCACCCACCCACCCACCCTGTGAGACTCCAGACCCGCATTTATTTGCATATATTTTGTGCATTTATTTACTTAAATATTTTCTTGAAATAGTTACTATTCATAAGAAATTTTGACTATTTTATTTTTTCGATTTTGCATTTTTCTCATGTTATTTGACATTTAGAAGGCATGAGAAAATTGAAATTACTTGCATAGCATGTTGGGAAAGCAGGTAGATAAAATGTTTTGTGTGTCATAATGAATATTTTTCAGCATTTTAGTATTTAGCTTTGCTTTTAATTTCATTTAACCTCACAATTAACACACAATAAACAAAACAAAATAAACTCACACATACACACACTAAAAATCGGTTATAACACACATACACACACAAACAATACAAACAAAAACATACTCCTCACACACACAAAGCCAAAATCGACCAAAGAGAAAAAAAAACAGAGAGAAAAACGTGAGAAGAAAAAAGAAAGAAAGAAGAAGAAGAAGAAGAAGAAGAAGAAGAAGAGAAAAAGGGGAGGAAGAAAGGATGAAAATGCTCAATCTTGCATCCTAGCTCGTTGTTGGTAAGCTATTCTATGTTTTTTGCATTTTTTTGGTCAATTTTTGCTTCTTTAAAGTTAAGGCAAATTTCTAGATTTGGTATATATGTTGATTTATTGGTTTAAATTGCTTCTAATGATGATTATTAGGCTAGTAGATCATTCTTTTGTGTTTTGCTTAGTTGTTTAACCATGAAAATGTAAGTTTTAAGTTGGGGAAGATGATAAATAGTATTGTAAATAGTAAAATCTAAAAATTGGGGTTTTTCAATCTAAATTGCATTTTATCGCTTTGGTTAGGTGCTATGAATGCTGAGAAGGCTAAATGTATCACTTAGACGGATTTAACATTGCTAGAATTGAGAAATTTGAGTTGGAACATAAAGGGGTCGTTTTGTGCAATTGGGTCATTTGGATGATTTGAGCATTTGTAAAGCTTCGTTGTGATTGGTTAATGATTGTTGAATGTCTAGTAAGATAAATGTGAAGTTTAATTGATTGGAACGTAGCTAGAATTGAAGAATTTGATTGAGTGCATAAAGGGGTCGTTTGAATGAAGTGTTGATCGGGAACGTTTTGAGTGGTTGTATGGTGTTAGATATGATAGGAAGTAAGTGCGGTGCGTTTGTGGTGTCGATTGGTTGTCCGGTTAATGTGGCTGTAGTTCAAATGATCTAAGAGGCCAAACGGGGTTTTGCAGTTCTTGTGAGTTAAAACAGGTTTTCCATGCATTTAAGTGGATCATAAAGTGTATAAGTTTGAGTGGTGAAATCGGATTCCAAGTTGCATAGCTCATTTGGTTGTGGTAGCTTGAGAAACTTAGAGGAATGAATAGTATTTTTATTGAGTTTTGTGACTTTGGTTCAATTGATGGTTTTAGTACTTGCATTAGGTGCCATAAGTGTTATAGTAGCTAGGTTGATAGCCAAGTCGAATAGATTGTGATTGGAGTTTGTTATGGTTGGTTTGAATGCAAAGGGCCGAGAATGTGTGTTTGTGGTTTAAGGGTTAGTTGTTTGGTTTGATGTTTGGGTTAAGTTCCATGAGTGTTAGATTGACCAACCTCATGCTTGGATATGTTGGAATGTAGGTTGAACTCGTGGAGAATTGATTGATCATAAAAAGGCCTTTTGGTGGTTTTGGGCTGTGTGTGTGTTTGGGTGCCATGGGGAGTTCGATTGTGATTCCTAGGTGACTATAGATTGTTTGGAGTGCTTATAATGTGTCTCCGTTGTTAGATGGCTTAATTTGTAGTTTTGGAGCAAAAGAGACTAAATGAAAGAAAGTTAGTTGAATGTTGGTATTCGAATGTGGATTGATTAGTTGAGTAGTTTAATGCATTTGATTAGAATGTTTAGCTAGTCGGGGAAGTTTCGTGGGTTGGATTGCATGTCTACCTTGTCTTGTATTGGGTGAATATGCATTTTCTTCCGTTTATAATGATTGTTTAGTTATTAATTGCATTCTATTGCCTTCTTGTGAGAGTGTTATGTGTAGTTGTATTAGAATATAGAAGTTTGAAGAGATTCTGGAAGTAAGGGGTGTCTAGGTATGGTTTATAAAATGTATAGTTGCGTGGATTGAATATGTTTTATGGTTTGTTCTAACTGCTAATATTTATATGCCTATCGAATTGTGAGATTAATAAAAGAATGTTAATGTCACTCCCCAACCCGTCCTATAGAAGCTAGATTAGGGTATGACCTAATTCTACATTGTTATTTTATGCCTTTAACCGTTTGACTATGATTAATGCTTATTCGTTAGTCTAGAACTCCAAAGTTTTTTTTTTTTGGAAAAACCGGCAGCATAACGGTTATATTTAGGACCTTTGGTTTGACCTATTTTCTAGAACACCTCAAATATTTTGAATCATTAATTTGCTTACGACTAAACTTTCGTCCAACCATCGATTGATATGCCTACTAGTTTATCTTGAAGGTTCAATTTGGGTTAACGAGCCTATCATGACACCTACATCCCATTTATTTGTCAAACTCCTATTTATGCAAGTATCTATTATCTTTAGCTTACAATGAGTACCTTTGTGAACGTAGGTAGGGCTAGTTTAGTTAATTCTTCACCTATTGGTCCAAATACCTAATGATTAACTACTATCCATAACGATGAAAGCAAACGACCGAATGAAAGAGTTCGTTCGGTTTATAGTTAGTACAAGTCAAAATTAGACCCTAAATTACAATGAATGTCATTTATAACAACAAAATAAACAGTCTTCAAATAATGCAACATCCCTAACAACATCCATGTTCACAAAAAGCACGTAATGCACATAGTCATTCCAAAGGTTTGTCAACTAGCATATTTTCTTTGGGTACCTGTTCCAAATCTACTTCACCTATAATGACAAAAGAGGGTGAGTCCTTATAAACTCAGCGAAGGGGAAACAAGTGACGAAGCTTTTGAAATTCTTTTCCGGTTAATTTGTGAAAACTCATTTGGAAAACATGTCATGTAATACAATCAAGAATGTAGGCATAGCATAAGAATCAAATTGAAAGATAGATACAGTTACCACATCATTTCAAGGATACGGTAGGCTTTCGCTCTCAAGATCAATCGGTGAGCATTTGCTCCCAAGATCATTTCCAATAACTATTATTGTAGCCGGCATCAATCTTCCACTTATCACTCCCGATGGGTGTACTCCGGATTGTACACCAAACCTACGACCCAACTCTCCGAGGAAGTCTAACCCTAAAGCGAGAGAGGGAATTTGACCATGGTAGTCATAGGAGCCCCGATAAACCCTATGCCACCCGGCGTTCATGAATCGCTACCATGCCAAAATAAAGGTTGCAACCTTGTATGCAATGCACATTTATACCATTTAACATTTCACATTAGGAGGTCAACAAAGTAGGTTGCCTCCGAGCAAGTATGTGATCACATTTTGACATATTGGCACATATGGCATTGTAAGAACATATAATCATTTCATATATCAATTTGAAAGCACTTAAACTTTCACGAGCAGCCAAGTAATCATGTTCAAAATAAGTCATAGAATATCTTTTAACAATTCAATAAACGCATAAAGAGTATACAAAAGTGTGATAATATCATATGCAAGATCGGGTGCACGAATAGTTAACGTATGACCTCGTAATCAATATAATTCATGCATGAGGCTATAATAACTTTTCCAGGCAGTCCACAACTTCAATTAAAACCTCAAATATAAGTTACGTAAAGCATGATTACATTTAGAAGACCTAGTTTACAATTAGGGTTTTTGTTTCATGCTCAGGTGCAAGATTCATCAACTATTAGCTACAAGGAACACTTAGATTATCATCACACATATCTAACAATTATTGGACAGCCTTGAAACATTGCAAATATCATCATTAAAACCAAATGCAAGTCATGAAATCCACCGATATGAACACAAAATCATCAAAAGACATCATATACGTGTCTACCACTATGATTCAACTACATTCGACCCTAAAATCAACATGAAACATTCTTTTAAGCATTCAAACATTTCCGGGCAGTCCAATCAATATTCTCCAAACATCAATCATAAGTCACATATGCATGGTTTAGGACTTGGGAACCTAAGTAGCCATTAGGGTTTACAAAAATCATGCTCGGGTGTAAGTTTAGTTAGCTAAGAGCCACAAGAAGCATCTAAACCATTTCATACATACTTGGAGATTATTGGACAGCCTATAAACAATTCGAATATATACATTTTAACCATAGGATAGTTACTTGGAAGCATGCATGTGTAGTAGGACCTCAATTTCATGCTTACGTATACAATTAAACAAGAATCCGTCATATAATAAGCCTAAGTCATGCATCAATTCATTTAAGGAATCTCAACCAACCAAAATAGTCCATGCAACTCCTAATTTCCACAAAATCCAAGCATGCAATACTTCAAGGTACAATACATTATGATTTAAAGCAAGTTTCCAAACAAAACCCTCCTACAATAGCCTAATTTTCCTCATTCAGTTGACCAAGAAAATAATCTTCAAATTCCATGAATCAAATATCAAATTGAATCTTAACGAGTGCTTTAAATTTATGAACAAACCTCACTACATTTCGAGTTCAGACTTAGGAATTATGACCAATACCGTGAGACCGGACAAAACTGTCCAGATTTAGACACATTACGAGTTTTGCCATTTTTGGGGGTCTTAAATTCCAAATTTGCCTAAGCCTATTTCTTCAAGATTTGTTCCAAACTGAAAAATATAACGACTCACCAAGTTCATATATTTTGAACATCATTTACTAGGTCAAAAGTATTTCGTTCTAACGGACAAAAAGGCTGCCAGAAACTTAACTTCATATTTCAAGATTTCTATCAAGTTTCAAGGCATACAAGGGTAGATACACTCATATAAACACATGTACATGAACTTGAAGAGTAAATACAGTCATAAAAGTGCATGCATGTGAGTTTTTGAAGCATTTGAAAAGATTTAAACCCACACCTCTTTGAAGACTTAGCTAAAATGCAAGAAGTGCCAAAATGAAGCTTGAAACCCTCTTGAAATGCAATTATCCTTCCTCCCCTTGTCAAGGCCGTTTGGTCTTCCCCTAATTCTTCAAGTTTATGCATTGTTGAGGGGTGTAGGCATGAGAGGTACCTTAGGCCGAAATAGAGAGAGAATAGAAAAAAATGGAAGTTTTAGTGTGTGTATGTGTGTGTTCGGCCAAGGGAGCTTAGGAGGCTAGGCTTTGTTGTTTTTTTAGTATAATATGAATTTTGATTGTATGTGGGGTGTGTTGGTTGAGAATGAGAGCTAGGGCAGTGTGTGGGTGTGTATTTTTTATGTTTCTAGTGTTTTGTGAGGAATATTTGAGTGCATAGTTTATTGTTTATTGTTAGAGAATGTTTGGGAATGTCAAAAGCATGTCTTGTGTTTAGAGTTTGTGTAAGAAAATGTTGGCTATTTAGGGATTCTAGGTAGAATAGAATATAAAAATGTTTTGAGGATGAATTTGAATTATAATAGATAGTGGAAAATGTTGGAATAATTTAATGTTATTTTATTGTTAGTAGAGTTTGTTGGATTTGAATTTGGAATATAATAATGGTTAGTGGATTGTGTAGGATTATTCTATTGCCTAGTGCTTTGTGCAGGAATCTTTATAAATTAGCGTGCAGGCACGCATTCCTAGGTCTAAGACACGAATTACGAGATAAGGCACGTACTTCAAGACTAAGGCTCGTATACCTATGTGAATGCATGTAACCCTAGGTAATGTACATAAACCAATGTAAGATATGTAATTTAATGCAATGCACGTAAATCAAGGTATGTCACTTAAATCTAAGTTAAGACACGCTCAAGGTTAATGCACAAATATTAAGGTATCGCATGTAAATCGAGGTTTAGGGCACACAATTCTAGGTCAACGCACGTATGACGAGGCAGGCATGAAAACCAAGGAACATATCTAAGGTATTGCACGTAACCCAATACTAACGTACTTAATCCTAGGTTAAGGCTCGTGTTTTAAGACGAAAGCATACTCTCTAATATAGGTGCACGTAAACCAAGATAGGGCACGTAATCCAAGGTCAGTCATATAATTCTGGGTCTAAGGCATACAAATCGAGGTTAGACACATTATTCGGGGTCGGGCCACACATCCTCCCCTTCTTAAAAGAATTTCATCCCGAAATTCATTCTTACTTGTTGAGGTCATTTAGATGGGTTCTCGCCTTTGATATTTCTACTCTGGGCCGTTGCTTGCTCCATGATCTCCTTTGCCAAAACCGATTCACTTCCAAACTTTCTCTAATCGTTATTTCGGTATGACCCCTACATTAACTGTTTGTCCCATTTCTATTTTTTTCCTTAATCAAATCTCTATATTCAAGTCACGAGGCTTCAGAATTTCTCTTAATCTTAACCAAGACTCCTAAGGCGAATAGTTTCAACCTCAAATAAATTCCACTCACCTCAATCCAAGGTTACGTCATACTTAAGAAGACAATGGTCCTACTCACTTAGCGACCTAGTTATTCGAACACTTAATGCCCGCCAATATATCTTCAACATTAGTGTTACCAAGCTAGGGCTATAGCCATATAAGTGATATCAATGCTCCACTAGGTTACTGGCCGTACAACAACAATCCTAGGACTATAAATGGGTACTGAAATTGTCTAGCTTATAAGATACTTACCATACTAATCCAAGTAGCTTGTTACACCAAATAACTTTGAGGCTGTATCAACATAAGAATTATGACCGCGAGGCATCCTTTAATATAATCTAATGGGACTTCAAAAGTAATCAACCACTCATTTAACTATCACTACAGGATCCACCCTATATTCAACGACCACGATTCGAAGTCTACAAACAACTAGTTTATAGGCGTGAAACGGTACACATAAATATGGTTGTCTAACAGCAGTCTCTTGGGTCATCATGACTCTAATTCATCTCTATCTTAACTATATGAAATTTTACTCTCCTCATTTACATGTTCAACTAGCTAAGAGCATCACGACTCATCGACCTTAGGTCCTAGGGTTTACCATGAATCATCATGCATACTCACTATTAGCTATTGAGGATTACTAATCATACCCTAATGACTCCACTTTGTAGGCGGATGCTTTAATCTCATTTCCATGGTTTATATACTAGGTCCATCGGTATTACTTAGGGATATATGCTTCCTAACATCCTTTAGGGTATCCAAATAACGAGTGTGTAGAATGACTCACTTTGCATAATCACAACTAAATCCGAGGGGCACCAAACTAATACCATGATTCTTAATATCACCAATATCCAACTTAGGACCTTTAGCAATGTTAGTCATCTAATGCATAATTAAATACCGTACACTTATATTCGACCTAACATTTTAGGTGTAATCTTTCGAACACAAGTTCTAGCAACGTGAATTCCTCGATTCCAACATCCCTATATCTTGTTATACTAAAGAATCATCAACCTTGTTAAACTCAGTATCCAGAGTTGCCTACATGTGTCGAGGTTATCCATAGTTAAGTCACTTAAATACACTATTCATGTCTTAACAATTTTACCCATAAAAGTAACTATCGTCAATTTCTACGAATTCATCTCTTAATTTCTAGGTCACGATCTTACCATTTAGTGAACTTGAAACTCGCTAGAATACACCATATTAGAATCATCAATGCTGAATTCCAATCAAGTAAGGATTCAATCATATAAATAGTATATTACACCAATTTAAGATATAAGAATTTGATTCAAAAACAACTCCTAAGTCAAACTTCCATTATAAGCATATGAATATATATATACTACTCTACATGTCCAATAGTATACTCTTATATCTAAGAAAAGCTGTATGTCCTTAACCTTTATACTTGAACCACAATTAGAAGAACGGTTTAATGGAATCAAGAACTTTACAGCTATAAAATTGATAACTTATTCACAGGTATAGGTATTCCAAAGATAAGGAGATAACTTTACCTCAACAATTATACATGTGCTACGCATTTTATATATGCATATCTAATAATACATACGATCCATCGAGTACCTGTGAAGATGCGAGAAATCTCTAACCGAGCCTTTTTGTTCTTCTTGCATAAATTCACTTCCCTGAAAGTTCTAATCCTAACTATCTATGTGTATAAACAGTCAGTCATAGTTATATAACATGCACATGTATCAAGGAAGGAGTTTAAAAACATGCATGCATTATTGAGGCATGAATGTATAAGTGGTTAGTGTGTATGACATATAACACATATTTTTCACATAGTCACATGATAACTAAAGCATATTAGTCAAATTCGGTTCTCACGTATCACATAAGTTATATAGGTAAATATAATGTATAACACGTAAGTTTCACATATAATATTCAAAGCTTACTAAGTATAAACAACTAAAGCACATTAGTAATACGAGCACATACACGCAAGAAACACACGAACTAACTTAAGGGTTCTACCCCCTGGCCGAGAGCTGAATGCGGCTTATGCTTAGTTAACGAACTAAGCTCTGATACCATTTAATATAGGTGTCACACCCCAACCCAACCTATGGAGGCTAGACTAGGGCATGGCCAAATTCATTATTGTTATTTTATGACTTTAACCGTTTGGCTATGATTAATGCTTATTCGTTAGTCTAGAACTCCAAAGTTTTTTTTTTTTTTGGAAAACTGGCAGCATAACGGCTGTATTTAGGACCTTTGGTTTGACCTATTTTCTAGAACACCTCAAAATTCCGAATCATTAATTTGCTTATGACTAAAACTTTCATCCAACCATCGATTGATATGCCTACTAGTTTATCTTGAAGGTTCCATTTGAGTTAACGAGCCTATCATGACAACTACATCCCATTTATTTGTCAAACTCCTATTTATGCAAGTACCTATTATCTTTAGCTTACAATGAGTACCTTTGTGAGCGTAGGTAGGGCTAGTTTAGTTAATTCTTAACCTATTGGTCCAAATACCTAATGATTAACTATTATCCATAACGATGAAAGCAAACGACCGAAATGAAAGAGTTTGTCCGATTTATATTTAGTAGAAGCCAAAATTAGACCCAAAATTACAACGGGGGTCATTTACAACAACAAAATAAACAGTCTTCAAATAACGCAATATCCCTAACAACATCCATGTTCACGAAAAGCACGTATTGCACATAGTCATTCCAAATGTTCATCAACTAGCACATTCTATTCGGACACCTATTCCAAATCTGCTTCACCTATAATGACAAAAGAGGGTGAGTCCTTATGAACTCAGCGAGGGGGGAACAAGTGATGAAGCTTTTGAAAAAAAAATTCGGTTAATTTGTGAAAACTCCTTTGGAAAATGTGTCATGTAATACAATACAAAATGTAGGCATAGCATAAGAATCAGATTGAAAGATAGATACAGTTACCACATCATTTCAAGGATACGGTGAGCTTTCGCTCTCAAGATCAATCGGTGAGCATTTGCTCTCAAGATCATTTCCAATAACTATTGTTGTAGCCGGCATCAATCTTCCACTTATCACTCCCAATGGGTGTACTCCGGATTGTACACCAAACCTACGACTCAACTCTCCGAGGAAGTCTAGCCCCAAAGCAAGAAAAGGGAATTGGACCATGGTAGTCACGGGAGCACCAGCAAGTCCTATGCCGCCCGGCGTTCATGAATCGCTACCATGCCAAAAAAAAGGTTGCAACCTTGTATGCAATGCACATTTATGCCATTTAACATTTCACATTAGGAGGTCAACAAAGTAGGTTGCCTCCGAGCAAGTATGTGATCACATTTTGACATAATGGCACATAAGGCTTTGTAATAACATATAATCATTTCATATATCAATTTGAAAGCAATTAAATTTTCATGGCTAGCCAAGTAATCATATTCAAAATAAGTCATAGAATATTTTTTACCAATTCAATAAACGTAAAAAAAGTATACAAAAGTGTGATAATATCATATGCAAGATCGGGTGCACGAATAGTTAACATATGACCTCGTAATCAATATAATTCATGCATGAGGCTATAATAACTTTTTCGGGCAGTCCACAACTTCAATTAAAACATTAATTATAAGTTATGTAAAGCATGATTTAACACTTAGAAGACCTAGTTTGCAATTAGGGTTTTTGGTTCGTTCTCGGGTGTAAGATTCATCAACTATTAGCTACAAGGAACACTTAGATCATCATCACACATATCTAACAATTATTGGACAGTCTTGAAACATTGCAAATATCATCATTAAAACCACATGCAAGCCATGAAATCCACTTATATGAACACAAAATCCTTAAATGACATCATATACGTGTCTACCACTATGATTCAACTACATTCGACCCTAAAATCAACATGAAACATTCTTTTAAGCATTCAAACATTTCTGGGAGCCCAGTCAATATTCTTAAAACATCAATCATAAGTCACATATGCATGGTTTAGGACTTGGGAGCCTAAGTAACCATTAGGGCTTACAAAAATCATGCTCAGGTGTAAGTTTAGTTAGCTAAGAGCCACAAGAAGCATTTAAACCATTTCATACATACTTAGAGATTATTGGACAGCCTATAAAAAATTCGAATATATACATTTTAACCATAGGATAGTTACTTAGGAAGCATGCATGTGTAGTAGATCCTCAATTTTATGCTTACGCATACAATTAAACAAGAATCCATCATATAATGTGCCTAAGTCATGCATCAATTCATTTAAGGAATCTCAGCCAACCAAAATAGTCCATACAACTCCTAATTTCCACAAAATCCAAGCATGCAATACTTCAAGGTACAATACATTATGATTTAAAGCAAGTTTCCAAACAAAACCCTCATGCAATAGCCTAATTTTCCTCATTCAATTGACCATGCAAATAATCTCCAAATTCAGTGAATCAAATATCAAATCGAATCTTAACGAGTGCTTTAAATCTAGGAAAAAACCTCACTGCATGTCGAGTTCAGACTTAGGGGTTATGACCAATACCGTGAGACCGTGCAAAACTATCTAGATTTAGACACATTACGAGTTTTGCCATTTTTGGGGGTCTTAAATTCCAAATTTGCCTAAGCCTATTTCTTCAAGATTTGTTCCAAACTGAAAAATATAGTGACTCACCAAGTTCATATATTTTGAACATCATTTACTAGGTCAAAAGTATTTCGTTCTAACGAACAGAAAGGCTGCCAGAAACTTAACTTCATATTTCAAGATTTCTATCAAGTTTCAAGGCATACAAGGGTAGATACACTCATATAAACACATGTACATGAACTTGAAGAGTAAATACAGTCATATAAGTGCATGCATGTGAGTTTTTGAAGCATTTGAAAAGATTTAAACCCTCACCTCTTTGAAGACTTAGCTAAAATGCAAGAAGTGCCAAAATGAAGCTTGAAACCCTCTTGAAATGCAATTCTCCTTCCTCCTCTTGTCAAGGCCGTTTGGTCTTCCCCTAATTCTTCAAGTTTTATGCATTGTTGAGTGGTGTAGGCATGAGAGGTAGCTTAGGCTGAAATAGAGAGAGAATAGAAAAAATAGAAGTTTTAGTGTGTGTGTGTGTGTGTATGTGTGTATGTGTGTGTATGTGTGTTCGGCCAAGGGAGCTTAGGAGGCTAGGCTTTGTTGTTTTTTTGAGTATAATCTGAATTTTGATTGTATGTGGGGTGTGTTGGTCGAGAATGAGAGTTAGGGTAGTGTGTGAGTGTGTATTTTTTATGTTTCTAGTGTTTTGTGAGGAATATTTGAGTGCTTAGTTTATTGTTTGTTGCTAGAGCATGTTTGGGAATGTCAAAAGCATGTCTTGTGTTTAGTGTTTGTGTAAGAAAATGTTGCCTATTTAGGGATTCTAGGTAGAATAGAATATAAGAATGTTTTGAAGATGAATTTGAATTATAATAGATAGTGGAAAATATAGGAATAATTTAATGTTATTTTGTTGTTAGTGGAGTTTGTAGGATTTGAATTATGAATATAATAATGGTTAGTGGATTGTGTAGGATTATTCTATTGCCTAGTGCTTTGTGCAGGAATCTTTCTAGATTAGTGTGGGGCATGTATTTTTAGGTCTAGGGCACGAATTATGAGGTAAGGCACGTACTTCAAGACTAAGACATGTACTTCAAGACTTAAGGCTCGCATACTTATGTGAATGCACATAATCCTAGGTTATGCACATAAACCAATGTAAGACACGTAATTCAATGCAATGCACGTAAATCAAAGTACAACACTTAAATCTAGGTTAAAACACGCAGTTCAAGGTTAGTGCATAAAAATCAAGGTATCGCACGTAAATTGAGGTTTAGGGCACACCATTCTAGGTCAAGGCACGTATGACGAGGCATGCACAAAACCAAAAAATGTATCTAAGGTATTACACGTAACCCAATACTAATGTACTTAATCCTAGGTTAAGGCTCGTGCTTCGAGACAAAATCATACTCTCCAATATAGGTACATGTAAACAAAGACAGGACATGCAATCCAAGGTCGGTCATATAATTCTAGGTCTAAGGCATGCAAATCGAGGTAAGACACGTTATTCGGTGTTGGGCCTCACAGTTAATGTGTTAGCTAAGTAGCGAATGTAATGCATGCTAAATAATATAATGTATTTGTTAGTTATGTTAGTTCAATGGAGTCAAATGGAAATGAATAAGTTAATGGAGTTATAAACTAGCTTTAGTTGAGAGTGAATATGGAAACCACTTGTAGAATGAATGTATAACTTCTTATGTAAATAGTTGATTGTATTATGTGGTGGTAATTGAAGAAAATGGTGCATTCGGAGAAAATTTAAAGTAGTTTTTGGCTAAATTCTCACAGGTTTGGTTTTAAAAGGTGAGGGATTCTTTTTACTTGGCATCTTAATAGATTTATTGCTTTGTATTATAATGAATATTGTGTGGCTAATAGTTGTGATTGAGCTATTTTATTGATTAGCATATGTGTAAAGTTATATTGATTATAACTGTTTGTGTGCGAGGAAAACCTTTTTTGTTGTCCTCATTGTCTATTTATTGGCTTATGTACTTATCGAATTGTGTGTTTATAATTGTGATTGGTTTAGTATATTATCGTATCGTATTGTATTGTATTGATCGTTGTGCAACCTTATCGTCACACGGATGTGATGAGCCTCTTTGGACGGCATCGAGCTTGCAAGAGTTGGTTGCTCTAGCTCAGTAGCTATTCCCTCATTCGCCTGGTCTGGAGATTGCCAAGGGTGTTAAGTCGTAGGATTGGGTAAATCTGGAGTACCCATTGGTGTTTGGGATGCCAACATATCGAGATCGTGGTTCGTGGTTCATGAATCGAGAAATGGAGTGATAAGGTTATCGATCGTATCATTTTTAAAGTATGTAGTATTCTATTGTTTAATTGTTTCTTTATTTGTATAGTTACTATTTCTTGTGATAACTATTGCATTGCACGAAAATATTTTCGAAAACTCTCCGGATAACTATTCCCTTCCCTCATTAAGTACACATGTATTGTATGCTCACCCCTCTTTCTAACATTTTCAGGTTTAGTGCGAAGCAGTTGAAGTGCTTATGAGCTGTTTGGACTCCTGTGCATTGAAGTGTTGCTTGCTCGTGATAGTATAATTTGTAAAGTAGAAATCTTGTGTGTATTTGAATTATGTTGTGGAGGACTATAATAAAGTCTAAAAGAATCGTTGGCTTGTAATAACTTAATGATTTACTTTATTGCCTAGGTTAGTTTGCATGCTTGCATGGAGTTAAGTAAAGTTGGTTGTGACTTAATATCTAAGTACGTTAAATAGAAAGGATTAGAGTGGTAAGATAAGCGATTTTATAATATAGAATTTTATTAGCTTATGAGAATGCATGCTTGTATGTATATTTTGTTATAGTAGGAGGCTCGGACGGCCTTAGAGATTTGGAGATTTATGTTTAAAGGAGATTGTAGATGTTGTGAACGCTTGTGTAGTGTTATTGTGGCTATTTTTTTTCTACATGCAGGAATGAGATTAGTCCTAGAAATATGGGAAACTTCGTCTGTTTTTCTCGTTTTTTGTGACCTCGAGTTTTGGATTGGGGCTCCAGTCTCATGAGGGATCGGGGTGTTACAGATAGTATCAGAGCTTAGTTAACTCTTAGCCGGGACAGGGTCCTTGGTCTGTTTGGTAGCAACCTCGAGTGCGTGCTTGTGAAATGTATTTTTGAGTGAATAGGTGTGCCTGCATGTGTGACTTATGTGCATTTGTATAAATGTGTGTACTTGTGTAACTTTGAATGAAATATGTGTATCCATGTGTCATACTTGTGTAAAATGTAATAGATGTGCAATTATGTGGCTTTATATGCACTTATGTGACTTTGTGTTTATTTAAGTGAATCTATGATTGATTATTTGCCTTGTATATTAATAATAATGTGTGTATTGAGTGTTTAACTTATGTGATTTCAATTGCATATATGCATTACCCATTGAATGGTAAGTAATCTCCTTCTTCTGAAAGAATTGGCTTGTGGTAAATCTTCTAAGGTGTGGACCAGCAGAGCCGGCCATAGTTTATATTTTTGAGCAATAAGAAATATTTCGATAAGGCAGTCGGGATTCTCATTGGGTATTTTCTTTAGTATTTTCATTCGGGATTCTTGCTTGGAGTTATATTTGGTATCTTCTTTGGACTATTGGTATAGTAGTCATATTGGGAGTTCTTATATGCTATTCACCTTCGAAAGGATTCTTATTTGGACTTCTGGATTGATATTCTTACTCGAAGCCTTTATTTGGCGTCCTTAATCGGGATTTCTCGTTGGTATTTTATTGGAATTCATCTTATATATCTGAGCAATTGATGCGGATTTCTCTTGTGAAAAAGAATTGCGAGGACACAATTTTTATAAAGAGAGGAGGATGTGAGACCCCAGACCCTCATTTATTTGCATATATTTTGTGCATTTATTTACTTAAATGTTTTCTTGAAATAGTTACTATTTATAAAAAAAATTTGATTGTTTTATTTTTCCAGTTTTGCATTTTTCTCATGTTATTTGACATTTAGGACGCGTGAGAAAATTGAAATTACTTGCATAGCATGTCGGGAAGACAGGTAGATAAAATATTTTGTGTGTCACAATGAATAGTATTTTTCAGCATTTTAGTATTTAGCTTTGCTTTTAATTTCACTTAACCTCACAATTACCACACAACAAACAAAACAAAATAAACTCACACATACACACACTAAAAATCGGTTATAACACACACACACAAAATACAAACAAAAACATACTCCTCACACACACGAAGCCAAAATCGACCAAAGAGAAAAAAAAACAGAGAGAAAAAACGTGAGAAGAAAAAAGAGAGAAGAAGAAGAAGAAGAAAAAGAAGAGCAAAATGGGAGGAACAAAGGGTGAAAAAGCTCAATCTTGTATCCTAGCTCGTTTTTGATAAGCTATTCTATGTTTTTGTGCATTTATTTGGTCAATTCTTGCTTCTTTAAAGTTAGGGCAAATTTCTAGATTTGGTATATATGTTGATTTTTTGGTTTTAATTGCTTCTAATGATGATTATTAGGCTAGTATTCTTTTGTGCTTTGCTTAGTTGCTTAGCCATAAAAATGCAAGTTTTAAGTTGGGAAAGATGATAAATAGTGTTATGAATAGTAAAATCTAAAAATTGGGGTTTTTCGATCTAAATTGCATTTTATTACTTTGGTTAGGTGCTATGAATGCTGAGAAGGCTAAATGTATCATTTAGATGGATAACATTGCTAGAATTGAGAAATTTGAATTGGAACATAAAAGGGTCGTTTTGTGCAATTGGGTCGTTTGGATGATTTGGGTGTTTGTAGAGCTAGGTTGATGGCCAAGTTGAATAGATTGTGATTAGAGTTTGTTATGGTTGGTTTGAATGCAAAGGGCCGAGAATGTGTGTTTGTGGTTTAAGGGTTAGTTGTTTGGTTTGATGTTTGGGTTAAGTGTCATGAGTGTTAGATTGACCAACCTGATGCTCAGATATGTTGAAATGTGGGTTGAACTCGTGGAGAATTTATTGATCATAAAAGGGCCTCTTGGTGGTTTTGGGTCGTGTGTATGTTTGGGTGCCATGGGGAGTTCGATTGTGATTCCTAAATGATTATGGATTGTTTGGAGTGCTTGTAATGTGTCTCTGTTGTTAGATGACTTAATTTGTAGTTTTGGAGCAAATGAGACTAAATGAAAGAAAGTTAGTTGAATGTTGGTATTTGAATGTGGATTGATTAGTTGAGTGGTTTAATGCATTTGATTAGAATGTTTAGATAGTTGGGAAAGTTTCGTGGGTTGGATTGCATGTCTACCTTGTCTTGTATTGAGTGAATATGCAATTTCTTCCGTTTATAATGATTGTTTAGTTATTAATTGCATTCTATTGCATTCTTGTGAGAGTGTTATGTGTAGTTGCATTAGAATATAGATGTTTGAAGAGATTCTGGAAATAAGGGGTATCTAGTTATGGTTTATAAAATGTATAGTTGCGTGGATTGAATATGTTTTATTGTTTGTTCTAACTGGTAATGTTTATATGCCTATCAAATTATGAGATTAATAAAAGAATGTTAATGTGTTAGTTAAGTAGCAAATGTAATGCATGTTAAATAATGTAATGTATTTGTTAGTTATGTTAGTTCAATGGAATCAAATGGAAATGAATAAGTTAATGGATTTATGAACTACATTTAGTTGAGAGTGAATGTGGAACCTACTTGTAGAATGAATGTATAACTTCTTATGCAAATAGTTGATTGTATTATGTGGTGGTAATTGAAGGAAATGGTGCATTCAGAGAAAATTTAAAGGAGTTTTTGGCTAAATTCTCACAGGTTTGGCTTTAAAAGGTAAGAGATTCTTTTTACTTGGCATCTTAATAGATTTATTGCTTTGTATTATAATGAATATTATGTGGCTAATAGTTGTGACTGAGCTATTTTATTGAATTAGAATATGTGTAAAGTTATATTGATTATAATTGCTTGTGTGTGAGTACAACTTTTTTTGTTGTCCTCATTGTCTGTTTATTGGCTTATGTACTTATCGAATTGTGTGTTTATAATTGTTATTGGTTTATTATGTTATCGTATTATATCGTATCGATGGTTGCGCAACGTTATCATTGCACGGATGTAATGAGCCTCTTTGGGCGGCATCGGGCTACAAAGAGTTAGTTGCTCTAGCTCCGTAGCTATTCCTTCATTCACTTGGTCTGGAGATTGCCAGGGGGTGCTGGGTCGTAAGATTGGGTACATGTGGAGTACCCATTGGTATTTGGAATGCCGGTATATCGAGATTATGGTTCGTGGTTTGTGTTCGTGAATCAAGAATTGAAGTGATAAGGGTTATCGATCGTATATTTTTTAAAGTGTGTAGTATTCTATTGTTTAATTGTTTCTTTATTTGTATAGTTACTATTTCTTGTGATAACTGTTGTATTGCATGAAAACATTTTCGAAAACTCTCCGGATAATTGTTCCCCTCCCTCACTGAGTATACATGTATTGTATGCTCACCTCTTTTTCTAACATTTTCAAGTTTAGTACGAAGCAGTTGAAGTGCCTACGAGTTGTTTGGACTCATGTGTATTGAAGTGTTGCTTGCTCATGATAGTATAATTTGTAAAGTGAAAATATTGTGTGTATTTGAATTATGTTGTGGAGGACTATAATAAAGTCTAAAAGAATCGTTGGCTTGTAATAATTTAATGATTTACTTTATTGCCTAGTTTAGTTTGCATGCTTGCATGGAGTTAAGTAAAGTTGGTTGTGACTTAATATCTGAGTAAGTTAAATAGAAAAGATTAGAGTGGTAAGACAAGCAGTTTTATAAGATAGAATTTCATTAGCTTATGAGAATGCATGCTTGTATGTATATTTTGTTATAGTAGGAGGCTCAGATGGCCTTAGAGATTTGAAGATTTATGTTTATAGGAGATTGTGGATGTTGTGAACGCTTGTGTAGTGTTGTTGTGGCTATTTTTTTTTGCATGCAAGAATTAGATTAGTCCTCGAAATAAGGGAAACTCTGTCCGTTTCTCTCATTTTTCGCGATTTCGGGTTTTGGATCGTGGCTCCGGTCTCGTGAGGGATTTGGGTGTTACACACCCTCTACCCTCATGGTTAACATATATATTATATGTGTATGTTTTTTTTTTTTTTTTTTATAAAATCTCATGTCGTAAAATATTTTTCACTGTACATCCAAATACTAGAAAATATTTTTCACTATTTTATTTTCCAGGAAAATATTTTTCCCTGGAAATATTTTTTCCTAACAAGTTATTGTACGGCAAACAAACGAAGCCTAAAACGCAAAATGTGTTACAAATGTTACTTTATATATATATATATATATATATATATATATATATATATATATATATATATATTGCACTCTATGGATTAAAACACTAAAGCTAAACAACTATTCAAATAGATTTAAGTGGCGATTAGTATACTGGAATAAATTGAAAATGAAATGACATTCCCAATTATATATATGTTACAAAACTAGCACTTCATATACATGCTATTGTCCTAATAACAATAATGAATTATTAATGACAATAATAATAATAATAATTAAATAATAATGATAAAAATAATAATAAATAATAATGACAATAATGAATATAGTAAACATAAATAACATATAGTATATAAATACTACAAAACTCATTTGTGAAATAACCAAAATGCCTTTGCAAAGTATAATGTATTACAAATCTAACCCCTTTATATACATGTTATTGTCTTAAGAATAAAATAAAACATAATAATAATAGCGAGAATAATAATTATCATAATAATAATAATAATAGTAGTAGTAGTAATAATAATAATAATAATAACCATAGATAATATTGAAAAATGATTTTAAAAGAATAATAATCATAAATAATATTAATAAATAAAAGTAATGTTAATAAATAACAAATAAATTTTATATTTGTTTTTTTTCATGACAAATAAATTTTATACATTATTACAAAATGGCAATCATTTTTTTTATGTAACTCATTTCTAATACTACTTTGGTAAATTGACTACCAAACATGGGCTTGGAATCACTACATGTGACGCTCGAGACCCCAACATGTCTATATTAATTGTTGCATACTTTACTTGTGCATTTAAAATATTCATTTACTTATTTTTGGAATAGTTACTATTCATAGTGAAATTTGACTGTCCTGTTTTTACCGAATTTACATTTTTTCCATGATATGTGACTCGTATAAGGTAGGAGAAAAATGTTATTTTATGCATCACTTGCTTGGATTACATTTACGTGTATTTATTATAGTTATGTACATTTAATTGAGAATAAAATTCAAATAAAATAATTAGAATATATTTATAGGTGCGAAACTGCATTTTTATTTGCTAGTGAGCTTATTCATTGTTTTTAACATGCAATCAGTTGCCTTTAACGTGCATTTATCTCAAACTATGTGCATACATCTAATTTAACAAGAAATTTCATTTATTAACATGTATTGTATCAATATAAATGCATTCTTATGTAAGTAGGCACATTTAATTGGTTAATGTGCATAATTCTTATTTTTCGTGCAATTTCGGGGCTTCCCGAACATTTTAGAAAATCGTAGGAATCGTAAAAAATAATTAACATAGACAATTAGGAATTGGAGTAACTAAATAGTTAGATTTTAACTAAAATGGCAAACTAGTAAATAAGTATTTGGTTAGAGGTAAGTTAGTCATTAGACTTATATATCTTTTATTATACATACATATACATACATATTATATACATACTCACACAAAACACAAACACATAAACACACACACACACCACACAAACGACATATACACACACACACACACACAATCACATGGCTGAAAACACACACACACCAATACACACTTTACATACACATACACCTAAAAATCAAGGAAAAAGAGGAAGAAGAGGAAGAAATAAGAAAGATAGGAGCTAGATATTGCCCTCTCAAGCTTCAAATCATCATTTCTTGATATTATAAGGTGAGGGAAATCTTTTAAAAACTTATTTCAGAAGTTCTATTGCATATATATGTGTTGTTGAGTAAGAAATTATTGTATTACACAAGTTTAGACATGTATATGATTATAGGATTTTTGTTGTAGCTGCTGTATTGTGTGAACAATTTGAGCATGTAACATCTGAGAAAACATTCTGGAAAAATATGTATGTTCATCTAGACTTTGAGAGGAATAATTCTTGTTTAGGTCGAGTCATGAGGAAAAATCATTACTTGCCCGAAATGCCAAAATCAGTGAGGTTTGTAGTTAAGCTGGTACAGGATAGTTTTGCTTGCCTGAATTTCGTGGTATTTTTGACCTAGTATTACTATCTAGAAAATATTTAAAAAATTAGGGTAGGTAGTTTGATCAGTTAGAAACAAACTTTGTTTAGGCTTAAAAATTAAGAAAAATCGTTTAGGGCTTCAAAAACATTAAAAATCGAAAGGTGACAGAAAATGTAATCAATCTGGACAGTTTGCGCACCTATATTGTTTTAGTCATATCTTGATAAATTTAGCTCGGAATTAGGTGTTGTTTGATTCTAGAGTTATCTACTTTTGAAGAGCTTTTCATATATGTAAAAATAAGTTTATTTGGGATTCATTTGCTTAGGTAAATATACAGCCAAACTTGAGCTATTACTGAGATGTTGAAACTATTGAACTTATTTGTTTTGTACTCCTAATGTTTCTTGAAGTTAAATAATGTATTATAAGACATTTTTATTGCTTGTTATATAATTTAATCTATGTGAAGATATATAATATGTTGAAGGTGATGCTATGTACAATATGATATGATTCTCTATGCTTCATATAACCTATTATGTGACTTATGTGCAAACTAGCAAACACTTAGAATGGAAAGTTAAACCATATGAAAGAATAGGTTTAATACTCTTTGAACCTTATTGGAACCTAGCTCTGATTAGTTTTAAAACCTTAAGAGAATTACCTTTAGATTAAGTTAATAGCTGATTAAGGAATAAGTAGAGTTGAACTAGTTTCATATATAAGTTATTAACTAATGTAAAGTAATGGAACCTTGAGCAACTTATGAACCTGTATTGGTAGTACTAACTAGTCTTTAATTCAAAGGACCAACTTTGGTGTAATAGTCAGACAACTCTTTCTTGACTTGTAAAGTTATCTTTTATTCTTAACCTTAATCACTAAATGAGAAACCTTAACTTTAAAGATGTTGCTAATTATAGATTAAATAATTGTTGAACTTGTATTAGATTAATATTTGATTATCACTAGTTGTTTCTATTGTATCTCTTCCATTGATTACTACTTCATGTGAGATAACTTTATATGTGAACTAGAAGCTCTATTAATTGGTTAATTTGCTATGTTTAAAGTTTTCAACTTGGATTCATGGATGTGTAACGAAATGTGAGAATTAGTTGTTAATATCTAAAGTTAACTTTTGCTAATAGTTACTAGCCTTATTCATTTCCTATGCGCCACTGTTCACATACCAATGTTAGTTATTTGTATGACTACCTGAATTATGTAATAATGTGGAATAAACAAGTGATTGTATAGATTCTATCGTTGTGGGTTGAGATTGCATAATTAGCTAAGTTAGAATTGCTATAATCAATTGTTAAAAGTGTTACACTTATATGAATAACTAGGGGTTGCATATTTGAGCGGATTCAAAGAGGTTTGGAGTAAACCTAAGCTATACTCTTACAGGTTTAGTAAAGGTGAGGGAGTTGCATCTTATTTACATTTTCCTGTTGTATATTGATTATGTAAAATAATGCATATGCTATAAATGTCAGTTATTTAGCTTATATTGTTATATTGCCTATATTACTTGTAAATTGTCTTGTATACATTACCTTGCATGGCTATCGAATCGATTTTCCTTGGAATTATAGATACCAGCGAGTATAATCTCATATTTTGTGACTTATATCTCCCGTGATCTTTCTCGTTGTAGTGGTTGCGCAACCATTTGGGGCATGGTAGTGTTGTGAAACACCGGGCAACATCAGGTTGTCGGTCTTGCTTGACTATTATGACCCTACTCCCTCTCTCGCTAGGGCATGATCTTCTATCTCGAGAGACGTGGTTCACCTTGTTGGGGCATAAAGGTCTACCCTGGGAGAGTTGGACCTAGGATTCGGGGTATATCCGGAGTACACCCATGGGAGTTGTAAGGGGTTTTGTGCCGGCTTATCGATATAGTAAATATTTCTTGTGATTCGTGGATCGTGGTTCGTGGTTCGTGCTCGCGATCGGTGATATATCATTTTTAGAACCTCTCGCTGTGGCATAATCCATTACCCTAGAGGCTTGACCCACCTCGCTGGGGCATACAGATCTACCACAAGAGAGTTAACTGTAATTATATTCCTTTATATGAGCTATTTAGTTATTAATGGCTATTGTACCTCGCATTGCTACTTTGTTCCTTCTCTTTGTATGGAAAAGTATTGCCTATCTAGTTGTTATTTTATATTGATTTCTTGCACAAAAATATTTTCGAAAACTTTCCGAATATATGTTCCCTCCCTCACTGAGTATACATGTATTGTATACTCACCCTTCTTCCTAACATTTCCAGGTTTAGTACGAAACAACTGCGGAGCCTACAAGTTGTTTGGCCTCCTGAACATTGACGTGTTGCTTGCTCGTGATAGTAAAATTCATAAAACAGAAGTCTTGTGTGTGTATTTGATTCATGTTGGGAAGGATTGTAATAGATAGCTAATGTTTGTAAGATGTGATAATTGTAATGGTATGCAATAACCTGTATTCTTTACTTTATTGTCTATTAAATGCATACTTGCAAGATTTGAATGGTTGGCGGACTTAATTAATAAGAAAGATAGATAGAGAATATTAGAGTGGTATGATAAGTGAAATTATAAACATAGACTTTCAACAGTTAATGAATGCATGCTTGTTTATGGACTCTTGTGGGTTTCAAGGCTTAGATGGCTTTGAGGAGTTTGTTGTATGTGATGATAGAGGAAGTTGGGAGTTATGGAGGAGGTTGGACTTTGATTTTGAGGTTATAATTGCTTGTGCATGCTTTGGATTATCCTATAAATAGGGGAGACTCCGTCTGTTTTTCCTCATGTTTCGTGACCACGGGTCTTGGATCGAGGCTCCGATCTCCTAAGAGATCAGGCTGTTACACTACATTTATTTCTATCTTCATTCCTAGAACATATGCCAAGTATAGTATAATCTTTGCCAAATTCATTCAATTCCTAGTTCTATCTCATTTTTAATTCATTTAATTCATGTCCAAATTCATTCTAAAATATAAATCATCACTTTCAAAGTTTTAAGAGTATCAATAAGGTCAATGGGGCTATTTCCTTGTTAGCCCTTATACTATATCCTCCCTAAACGACATGAATGACTTGTTTGGATTCTGAAGGAAAAAAAATAAAAAAGTAAAAAAAATGATTCGACAATAAAGGAAAAAAAAGGAGGATTACATCTTGTTTGGATTGGGTAAATTTATAAAGGGAAGTTTCATAAAGGATTATATTAATTATTTATTTGGATTAAAAAGGAAACGAAAGGAAATGATAAGTTTTATAAACAAATTGACATTTTTATCCTTTTCGAAGGGTATAAGTGTAATAAATAAAAATGGCAGTATACTTGTGTAATAATTTAGATGAAATCACCCCAAATTGGGATGGTTACAAAATCATCTCATTAAGTGATTTTAGAAATCACTCCAAATAACTCACCTCCAAAACTCTCCAATCAAAATAAGAGAAAAAAAAATTAAAAATCACCCCAAATTCAATCCTTTCCCCCAAATCACTCAATCTAAACAAACCTTGAAGCACAGTAGTTGCAACTCAAAAATAGTTGTAGAGCTAATTTACTTCCTTTTGTTTGGCTACTTTTTAAAATCTCTTGTTCTATATTTTAGGCAGTGATTGGTATGTAGGAATGAGTTGGAAATTGAATGACATTGCCAATTCTATTTTAATTATTATGTTTGGTATGAGTGAATGAACTTGGGAATGTCATTCTCAAGGGAATTCCATTCCCACATACATGGGAATAGTAATTCCAGACCAAATACATGAGAATTACCCATATTCATTTATTTGGGAATGAACTTGACTACTATACCCTTATTATATAACATAACTTTTATAAATAATTTGTTTTAAAATAATAATTAAAAAAGATAATAATAATAATTATAAATAATAATAATTATTATTATGAAAATTATAATGAAAATATAAATATAAATAAAATAATAAAATAATAATAATGACAAAAATAAAAAATAATAATAGTGATTAAATAGTAATAATAATAATAATAATAATTAAAAATATAATAATATTATTATGAAAATAATAATAATAATTATTATTATAAAAATAAAAAAAAAAAGGATAATAATAATAATAAATAAAATAATAATAATGACAAAAATAAAAAATAATAATAGTGATTAAATAGTAATAATAATAATAATAATTATTATTATTATAAAAATAAAAAAATGATAATAATAATAATAAATAAAATAATAAAATAATAATAAATAAATAAATAAATAATAATAATAGTGATTAAAATAATAATAATAAAGTAAAATAATAATGATAAAAATAAAAATGAAAATAAAAATAATAATAATACCAATTTAATAATGATAATGATAATAATAATAATAATAATAATAATAATAATTGTTGTTGTTGTTGTTATTATTATTTTTATTTTTATTTTTTTCATAATAATAATAATAATAATAATAATAATAATAATAATTATTATTATTATTATTATTATTATTATTATTATTATTATTATTATTATTTATTATTGTTGTTGTTATTATTATTATTTATTTATTATTTATTATTTTTTTATTATTATTTTTTTTTTTTGTTGTTTTTGTTATTATTATTATTATTTATGTTTATATTATTTACGATTATATTTATATTTATTATTATTTTTAATACTTTAATAGTAAAACGACAATTATGTCATATTATACAAGTCATTCATATTACTACTTTTAATTCCTAGAGCATACCAAACATGTCATTCTCATTCCCAAGTTCATTCTATTCTCAATTTCATTCCATTCATTGGCTCATTCTATTCCTGTCCAAATCATCTAGTGTACCAATCGCTTCCTTATAGTAACAACATGTAGGAATACTGTAGTTTGTAGATTTAAAAATAACTATTTTTGTCATAAATTTATCGGTCCAAAATAATTATCTGAGATATTAATTAAATTTGCTATGCTAACTTAATTATAAGTCATCGTCATATAATGCCTTACAACAATACAAGATACCACAGGTTATTAATAAAAATTATTTTTTTGACCTAAACAAATTGACCTCTCATCTCATGCCCCATCCAAGAAATATCTGAAACTGACTTAGGATGGGATGTTCCCCCTTGATGGGAAAAGAGTTTTTTTTTCTACGTAAGCAAGTATTCTATTCACTTTAAAAAATTGAAAAAAAAAGAAGAAAAAGATTACAAATCCGCATCAAAGGGAAAAGAGTTTACTACAATGATAAATAACAATCACGAACAATGGATAGAAACATATTATCAGATTTAGAAATAAAACAAGCTACTTTACTATTACATCCACCTGGCAATTTCTACAAACTATATTTGCGATGATCGTTTAATTAGTCTTAGAATATCTTTACTTTTTCTACAGTGTTTATTCTTCCCTTGCGAACTCAATGATGGTGTCAACCGAAAACGAGTCGAAACAATTTCCTAAGACAAGAAAATCGTTGATATAGTAATGCACACATGAGACCTTTTAGTGAATTATAATCTAGTTGAACACTTGCTACATCACAAATTAATTGCTTTCCTCAAAGATAAGATACAACAATTTTAAAAGAGACAACTTTTGTCTTGCTACAAAGCATACAAAACCATATAGTCCAATCACTTGCTATCTCAGTTGCATACATGGACAAGAGTCTACATGTCTATAAAAAAAATTGAAATGAATTTCTTTGAGCTAATTAAGTTTTCCAAAAAGATGGAATAGGTAAAGGTTGAGAGACTAAAAAGTCTAAAATGGAATTTCAAGAAAAATGAAATTCTTTTCAAAAAATTGGGGACCATTGATGCCATGGATTGTCTTGACAAGAATTCCATAATATCCTTAATATTATTTTTGTTCCTTTCTTGGCGGAAGTACTACATAGTTGGGCAAACACATGAAATTCTCTTTTAGAAAAATATCCTCACTATATAAAAATTAAGCATTTATAAATAATTGTACTTTTTTTTTGTCAGCAAGCTATACAACCCCTTATAGATCCAAAATTATTACTCCTTCAAATTGAAACCCACAACCTTTGCGTGAAAATATTCCTTAATTTATAACCACTTTGGTTTCACTTCAGTCTTATAAATAATTGCACTTTACAAATTAGGATAACTTCTATTTAAGTGCTTTCATAATCACTAAAATCTTGATTTTCCACTTGAATTTCTTTTCTTTCCCCATTATTTTTAAAACAATCAATGCACATATAGTTGGACATACATTATGCATTTCAAAAGGATTTAATATTTGACCCAAAAAAAAGAAGAAGGATTTAATATAGGACCCCTATGGTTATTGGTTATTATGTTAAGCATAGGGCTAGATAAGAACATGCAAATACTATTAAAAAAAAGTATGTTTCCTTCCTAGAAGTTTGTTTAGAATGGGACATGAGATGGTATTGACATTTTAAAATCAATAAGGGCGTCAGTATATGATAGGAAATTGAAACCCAAATAACAACTTTTTTTTTTTTTTTTTTTTGCTAAGTGTCAAAATAACAACTTGCAAAATCATAAACTTAAATGCTTCCTTTCCCTAAAGATTTTGAGATTGGAATGCAACATATAACTTAAATCTCTATATATTTAGATATTAGTAAAACATTTGTTTAGAATTTGACACAGCTTCAAGTTGCCGAGTATGAATATATGACAAAACGAATTCTTTGGGTTTTTTTTTAATTATTTTTTTAATAATTTTATAAAGTGGTAATGTTTTCAGCATTGTTAATTGATGACGACATGTGTACGGGTAGCTACCATCAAAATGCCAATTTTTTTTTTTTTTTTAGGAAGTATTTCAATTCATATAAGGATGTTAAATTTTAAGAAATATGACTTCATTCAAAGGAAGTATGATTAACGTTAGTCAAACAAAACTAGTTATGACTAATCTAAAAAAGTTAAATTTTTTTATTTGATTCAAATTTAAGATGAGAATAAATTTTTACTTAAACTATGATCGGTTTACCACTGAATTATGGCGTATAGGCTAGCAATACTCTTTCTTGCTTCTTGGAATATTGGTCAGAAATGATTATTTTCATACGACCTGTTATGGATAAGGTTCCTTTCTTCTCAATAATATACTAGGTCACATCACATTTTGAAGCCAATCCAAATATCGAACTAGAATAATAGCCAATTCGCCTTATTTATTGTGATAGGAATGTTTGTGGACAGTATTCCGAGTTTACATCAAGTTCAGATTCTTAAATATATGATTTTTATTATCGAGTTAATTAGGTACAAAATATAATAAGATGGGTCTCCAAAAAATCGTCTCTTATCTAATTTGAATCCCAATTTAAATAGATAATTCCTCCAAATTTTGAACACTCTACCACTCAATTAACTCCACGATTACTAATTTGCCTCATTGTCAACTTCTAAGATGTTGGTAGGGGTGGAGCTGGCTCCTTTAGAGGGGCTCAGGCTCCCCCAAGTTTTTTTTTTATAAAAAAAACAATGTAATTTTTTTTTAAAAATGCTAGAGCTCTCCTAATTTTTTATATTTATTTATTATCAATATTTTTAATTAAATTTTAGCCCCTAAAATAAAATTTCTCATTCCCCTCCTAATTATTGAGATATTATTTAGGAGATATGGCAGGTGGGGGAAGAGTTTTAAACGTCCCTTGAGCAACCCAAAAGCCAAATATAACACCTTAGTTTTCGACTACATGCGCACCCTATAAATAGAGCACTAAATACGTAAATCGAATGTGGACAGACGCGCGCGGAGAGTACTAGAACAAAAAAGTTTCACAAATCAAGAAACATATGATTTTGGTGCCATGTTGGTGATCCAAAGGTGGGAAATGTGTGTAGAAATGCTGAAACTTGCTGTAGAGTTTTTTGTTGTCTTTGTTCAAGCTGTTGGCACAGTTTTCCAACAAAGCAGAAGATCAACACATACGGCGCATCCAGTGTATGCTCTTCCTACTTCTTACATTGGCCTTCTTCCATAATTTATGTTTTGTGGTCGGACATCAAATATGGATTTCATTTCACTACCAAAAAGATGTATGACCTTCTTCCATAATCCATTGTTGAAGTTTCATCCATTTATAGGTTTCAAAGTTTTCAGTTTATTTATGTAATTATTTTGTTTCGCAATGGGTTGATGTCTGCTCAGTTCCCAATTCTCACATCATTGTAAAATGTACGATTTGGTTTTGTAAGAAATTGATTCACGAGTGCATATATAGTTTGGCAGCCTTCAATTTTGCAGTCTGTACTTTACGAATGTCATACATCTTTGCTAATAAAGTTGCAAAATGTTTGTTTCATTTATGTTGGTTCATTCACGTTATCTGATTGCTTCCACATGCATGCTTGGTGGTGTACCCATGTTAAATCTTGTGTTATTTTTGTTACTTTACGTTTTCGGATTGCAAAATGTTTGTTTCATTTATGTTGGTTCATTCACGTTATCGGATTGCATCCACATGCATTCTTGGTGATCTAACTACGTTAAAGGATTGCTTCCACATGCATGCTTGGTGATCTAACTACGTTAAATCTTGTGTTATTTTTGTTACTTTACGTGTGTTCGTATCTCGTCGCACTCAATAGTTGCCAACTTATTGAAACAAATTAAAGTAACAACATATGCTATATGGCAAGTGGAAAATCTGAACTCCACTTATTTTCGTTAAAGGTGTACAATTAAGGCTGGATGCATATGGGTGCCAGTGGAGACTGTAGTTCCGATCCTGAAATTTTTTTAAAATATAATAATATTTTAAAGTTATTTTTAGTCTGAAATATTAATTAGTCTAGCTCTATTAAGAGAAATAAAAAAAATTATATATTATCATTAATTATATATTATAGCCCCGGCCCCAATGCAAAAAATATTCTGGATCTGAACTTGTGTACAACGCAATAAATTTTTAATCACATTCAGCCTTCTTTCACTGATCTGCTAGATTAGGTTATATAGAAAGCAAAGCAAAGTTAAGGCTTACCGAAAGAATTGCAAATTGAGCTACTGATTAGATTGCTTAGTGCTTAGTGGCAATCTAGGTTTAGACCAATGTGCAAATGTTCCTTTTCCTTTAATCGAGCTTCTGTCAACTGAGTTCCATCATATTCGAGTAGGATGGTTCTTTGTAATAGTCTTTTAATTTCATTGGTACTAATGAATGAAGTATTTTACCCAAAAAACAAAAATTGTCTTATCGATTTATGATTGTTGTATGATTGTCCCTTTAGTACCCCTATTTTAGAGATAGTTACGGTGAAATTTAACATTTGATTCTTTTGTCTTATCGTAAAAAAATTTAATAGGATATCCATAGTTGAAGCACCTAAAAACAAAATTTGGTCCAAACTCTCGCTATCGATAGTTGGCGGACCACCGTCTCTTTTAAGGCAAGCCCCAGTGGATTCATGGGGATTCACAGGAAATTCCAGAGACTCGCTTGAAGCCGTCCCTTGCCTTGAAAGAATTCAATGTTACGATGAGATGAAGCAGACATATTGTCTTTCGATGTAATAAGCATCGTTAGCTTGGACTTATATATGTAAGATATATGATAATAATTGGACTTTTGAAATTTAAATTCCTAACATGTGATTTGCATGGTTACATTTGAATTAGTCAATGGTTTTTTCAAAACCAATCAAGAGAAGAGAAGAGAAGAGTCGATTCTTCAAAGCAAATTCACATTTCCGCAGATGTTGTTAGATTCTTTTCTCATATTTTTCACATATTTTATGTTAGAATATATATTCTTTCCATATCAAAAAATCACTAATTTTAAAATTTGTTAGATTTTACAGGATTTAATACCAAAAAATAAAACACTGCAACAATTAATTAATATTATTAAGTTGATTGAATCATAAGCGTATTTTTACATGAAGCCATTAAAACTACATTTGTGATAATCCTGTGAAAAATCTTGAGCCACGTGTTATGATAGGCACATCTAGACTACGGACTCCATCTCCCTCTTCAACTTCTGTATGGTGGCTCTAGCAAGCCAACCCTAATAACCTATTTATAGACTATTAATATTTTGGATAGGAGAGAGTGTCTAGCCTAAAATCTTTATTGAGCCCTCCATCAAGCTATCCTATAAATTAAATAGGCTCTACACCTTGCATACCACATCAAAATATCAATGAGACGGACCTAGGCCCAACTGGAGTGGATCACATAAAATTATGCTTTGGACTTTACCGGTCAATCTCAACCCATTTTTCAAAAATAACAAAATATACAATCAGTGACAGCCCATAATTTAAAAAATTTCAACAGTCTACCACTTGAACAACACTAATTGGTTTTATATTTTGAAAATATTTTATTTCACGAAAAGACTCTTGGGTCGAAAATAATTTTAGTGGCCACAAAATAAACGTTTCAATCTAGAATCCGATCCAACAAGTCATTAATATCGAACCATAACAGTCGTTATACCATCTTTCGGCATAAGACTCCTATGATCGCAAATACTAATGCCATATCGACATGAATTCCATGGTGTAATAAAGTGTAGTGTAAGTAGTTTTTTGGCACATATGATCCAACTATAATGACGAGCATGTCAAACCACAATCGGCCATTTTATGGTCTTGTAAGACTCTTTATGAGATTAGATTCCCTTTTACCTCATAAGAAGCCTTTAAACCTTTTTGGGGTATACGAACCCCCTTTAATGCTTCTAAACTGAAGTCACTTCAATAATGAAGTCTTTAACTGTATATATCGATATATGAAACTTTAGACCTGCATGAGCTCACAGTAACTTTATCTGTGTACACAAAAACAGTGATCACAACTTCAATATGATAGGAACAAACTTTAATACACTGTAAATTACTCAAAATAAACTGTACCCTTATACTTTACGCTTTTAACATGAAGCCATTTTATTTGAAGCACTAATATAGCTTCAAATAGAGTTCCCAAAATGCATGCAAAATGCAATATGCAATATACTTTAATCTGAGTGTCTTACCTGCTTACACTTGGAGAAACATACCAAGCACACAACTATATCTTAACACTTGTTGGCAATAAATTTTCATAGCTTATACCTTTATAACCCATCAACAAATTCAAGTTGTGTAAATAATGAAGCAGGTAATAATAACGTGATTGAGTCACAATCATCATCATTATCTCAGATAAATAAATGTACAATGATAACTGTAAATACTTTAATTACCAAATGTGAGAGTAATAATCACATCTTAACACTTTAGTAAAAGCAAACCATGTTCCCTCTAACCAAAAATTTCAAAATCAATGAACACCCATGCACTTAATGACAACTCTTTTGGTTAGTGACATTACAATCCCGAAAAACATATTATGGATTGTCATCTTTAAATTTTAAAAGTGTTGAACTTTTAACTCTCATAAAAGAGAAACCCTATAAATTCATATCTAAAGAAAGAGACACTTTAAGAATATGAGCATGTCAAGGTAAAACAAATTACATCAATCAATTGTGTTTAAAGCATATAAGTCACTTTATCAACCTCCAACCTTGCCCTTTCTTTAGAATGCAATGACCTTTATATCATTGGTTTATCTCAAATGCTTAAATGAAATATATACGTCATGCTAATATTAAAAATGTAATATATGTAAATGCACATAAACTGTCTTTTAAGCATGATACTTTATAACTTAAAAAACATGCATATTTACACATTAGAGAACATAACCTTAACAATATGTTACTCTCACTGACCTTGAAGTTCACTTGTCACTTTAAAACTTTATATTCTTTATGACTTTAAACTTTATATTACAAGTGAAACCTTCTAGCATGAAATAAGTCCTTTTATGATGAAAACATCAATAAAACTTCCTATAATGCTTACACTTGCAAAATTATATGTGACTAGGAAGCTTTATTAGCATATAATACTACTATTATGGAGAATTCTATAATAATGCTCTTTCTTTAAAATTTAAATTTTAATGAAAACCAACTGTTAGCCTAAAGGCTTTGATCTCATATTCTGATGATAACTAAATCTAAATCAAATGATATATGATGTATAATCATGACTTGTACAAAGTTTATACATCTCAATTAGTCATAGATGAGAAGCATCTTCAATGTCTTCAAAAGCCAAGAAAGAATGATCAAGCTCTAAGACTTCAAACATGATCAAGTCCAAGCTTCTTAAATGTCAAAATCCAAAATAGCCCGTGTGAAAATTCAAGATAAGATCTCGAAAATTAAAGAGAAAGTCATAAGTGGAGAAGTGGCGACATAAGGGGTATCAGCTTTATTTCTTGTCGTTTGCCTTTGAATTGATTTTAAAACTCATAAAAATCTTGCAATGTTTTTCACAAACTTACAATTCAAAATTTGGTCACAAAAACTCTTTTTAAAATCAAAGGTTTAATCTTTCTTCAAAGAGTTTTTTGAAAAACATTTCAAACAAACAAAATTCTTGTATCCGGGCTTGTACCCGGTCATGATGTATCACGACCGTGAACACGACCACCCTGGAGAATGGTGGATCATGTTCTACGGTCTTGATACCGGTCGTGTTAAACACGACCGCCAAAGAGGAGAGCTTTTTTATAGGGTTGTACCCGGTCATGATGTATCATGACCGTGAACACGACCGCCCTTGAAGACTGGGTGGATCATGTTCTACGGTCTTGATACCAGTCGTGACGAACACAACTGGTAACACGACCATGGCTCTAATATTTTGAAAAAATATAGCCGTTGAGAAATTCGTTGCTCACTTTCTTTAAAGCCACTACCAACCCTCATTTAAAAACTACCTCTTCCAACTACAAGCATTTGTTCCAAAGCTTTTAGATCATAAAAAACACATTGCTTACACAAATCATTGAGCTTTAACTTGCAAATCATTAAGCATTCAAGAAGAGCATTAATTGTATTCATCTACTCTTGGTGGGAGATATTATACTCAACTTTTATTCCATTCTTATTGTGAGATAAACACTCTAGATCTATAGCATTGAAAGATTCATAATATAGAGAGAGTAAGAAATCTTCTTTGTGGATTCAAAGAAGTCAAGAGGCTTGTACTACTCTTGTGAACTCAAGAGAACTTGTATTGTTGGTTTGTGCTTCACCAACTTGTGAAGAGACACTACTAGTGGAGTTAGTGAAAATCCTAATGGGAGGAAACCTTGGGTGGTGGATGTAGATTAGCGAACTACTGTAAATCATTGTGTTTGTATTCTATCCTTTTTATTTCCTTGCTTTCATTATTGTGCACTCTAAGTGTTTGATAATTTACTTGCTAGATATAAATTGTTTACATTAAAATTTTAATTGGTAGTCATTAGCTAAATACTTAATTCACCCCCCTCCCCTCTTAAGTATATTTGCCTTAACACCAACATAATGTGGGAAAAACGTACTCCGTCCACTAAATCTTAATGACAATAGTAACTATATAGTCTTAAATAGCCAATCTAAGGACTATGACTTCAAGCCTTATTTTCTTTCACCATAATGAAAGCATAAACTCAAAATATACAACACAAGTACTTGATTTAAAAATTTGATAGCCCTTAAGCTAGGATGTAATGACACATATGCTTCCAAAATGATTTCCTTTAGATGGAAGCCCTTTAAAATATATATATATATATTACACAAAGAGATAATATACTTGATACTTTAATTCTATACAATTGTCATTATAAACAGTAGGCTCATTCTGACACGATCATATGTATCAACAAAGGTATAGTAAAGGCAATCACGATCATGTTAAAAAAACAACCTTCCATGAACACTTAAAGTGCAAGTAAGACATGCTATAACTTTAACCATTACTTGAAATCTACCATTGAGCACAAAATAATATAAATAACACAAACTTGCAACTTCAACATTCCTTATTATAAACTTGTCCCTTTTGGAGACTCTAACATGTCATATAAATACCTTCAAGCAAAGCTACTTTATGTCTTAGAGTCTCCATAAGCGAATAGTCATAGAAACCTAATACCTTTGGGCAAGAAAAGTTTCCCAAGATAAAATTACTGTAAGATCCTTCCTATTCGCTCATACTCCTTGAAGCTACCTTCGGGTATACAATAGTGAATTATAACTCCAAGAAGTAACCTATCCCAGAGTCCTTCTTGGATGTCTCATAAACCATAATGGATATCCCACTTCGGCTAAGTCACCCAATTTGATCTAGAGTCCAACTGATATAAAATTAAATGTCCTAGAATCTTTATTTAAAATCTTGTGAGCCTTAACGAACTATCTAATATGGTAAGAACCATTTGTAGGGTCTAGGATAAACTTATAATCCTTATATTATTGGACAAGTTTAATCACACATTCAAACATTGCTCATGGAGAACCTCCAATTAAACTAAAATGATTTTATATATATTATCAACCTTATCTTGCCAAAGGTATATTGCTCTAACCATTACACTCTTGTAATATCATCAAAATATGCAAGAGACAAATAAATAAAGTGCTATATTTTCTAGCTTTAAAAATTGTGATGACATAATTAAAACTGACTCGAAAAGAAGTACAAAAATATAACTAGCCAAGTATGCAAGTTTAATATAGGAGAGCACTCCTTTAACTTAAACTTTACTTAACCACTACATAGTCAAAATATATCCCAATCATGAGATAACCTAAATTACAACAGTTCACTTTTATATAATTTTAACAAAATATATCTTCTTAATCTCCAGAGATATATTCAACAATTATAAGGAAAATAATTATATGTAGAAAATAATAATTACAAGAGTAACAAACTTGATATCTCCTAATAGTTCTTTACCAAACATCACAGCTCTGCAGATATATCAAGTACTCATGTAATTTAATCTAACATTTACATGCCACAAAGGGAGTGCCCATGTACGTCTTTGTAAGACAACAAGCTTTATAATTCTACAATTCGAATAAATATCAATCTTGATACATGCAAAAGAAGCCAATAAAAGGCACTTCCAACTAGAGTGTAACAATACTAAACCTCATGTAACTTTACAAATTTTAATAGCTTGGAGGATCTCAAATTGTATTTTTTAAATGAAATTAACTTGATAGTGACCTTATAATAAAATCAAAATTGATAACACTCTTATTGTGTAATCACTGAAATATAATTATTGCCAGTTATAATCTCAATTAAATATATTGATCCTTCACAAGAATGTTATTAGTCATGATAGGAATCTGAAATAATGACATCATTAAGAAGTTGATAAACTGTAATACCAACATCCTCATGAGAGTCCAGAACGTATCACTGCATATTCTCCTTCAGGCAGAACACACAGCATACAACATGAACCTCCCACTCAAGTGAAACAGTGAGACAACTCTAGAGAGATCTATTCCTTTCGAGCAGACAAATCCCTTTAAAGTCAAAGGAAGAAAGCCCTTACTGCCACTCCCACTTCCCGCAAACTAATACACACAACCACCTCTTTCGGGCAGACAATTGCATATACTAATTCAGATAAACAAATATCCCAGAATCCTCATCAAATAATTTTTAATTAACCCAGAAGTCCGTTTCGGCGCAACCGTCTATATCAATCACAAAGTTATTCAATTGGGACAACATGACCCTTTGTATACATCGAGAATAGATAATCAATAACCTTCAAATTTAAAATTTTACCTTTATACACAGACAAACAAAATTCGGAGGAAACATTATATTGTACAATGTACAAATATTGTCAACAATGGACTTTATGCTTTAACAAATCCAAGTTGAAGGTCAGATTATCCATAATAAATATGCACATAAGCTTTTGCAAGAAAGAAAAGGGAAAAATCAATAATTATAAATCACCCTAGCTCTTATTTTTCCCTTTCAACAATTCATCTTTAACATATTGTCATAACAAAACAATTGCATGATAGCAATAATGAAGCTTTGATGGTCAAGCACCTACAACAATATCTATAAAAGAGACACTTGCAATACAGATGATTCAAAGAATCACTTAAATATAGTTGGAAAGGGACGACATCTTTTCCTCCCTTTTTTATTTTTTATTTTTTCTTTATTTTTGGGTATTAAACAAGCTTAATTTCATACGTGACATCCCTTGTATAAAAAAAAATTGATGACACTTTAATTACGCATATAGCATCACTTTGTTGGACAAGCAAATAACCATTGCTTGCTGAATTTGAATAACATAAACTAACAAGGTACTTTAAGTACAAAATTGACCGTGCAGTTCATGAATGAATTTAGTATAATTCAAAATTAAGTATGAAATTAGTCGAAGTAAACTTATGAAGATGCAATAATATGAAGTAGAGCTACTGTCAGTAACTTGAACGTGTCAGTAACAATACCAGCTCATAAAAATTGCACACATCACTTATAGTTAACCAACCCAAGTTAATCTAGTTCTTTAATCCATAGATAATAATCCAACATAAGACAACCCCCCTTTGTTTTTCTTGAATATGGTGTTTCTTGAAATATGAGAATTCTTCTGTTGCTCTAAAAGATCAAAAATCATTATTGTCGCATAGCAAGGAACAAATTAATCCATAGTTAGTTTCCATTGAAGAAAAGCATGCGATAAAAGGGTATTAATATATGGAGATTGGAGAGTTAGCAACATAAAATAAAATCTATCAGAACCATTTGTTAATCTCCAAAAATGATAGCTGTAAAGGGCAACTCACTAGTTATAGCCGTCAATAAGTCAAATTAAGGAGTAAATTATGGACCATAGAGATACTTTGTTTATTTATTTTTTGAGTTCTACATTCATATACCAGTGAAGCTATTCGTAACTTCGTGTTTAAGATAGATATTTACTGCATTTAATTGTTGTTATCCTAGTACAAGAATACTCATCAGGCAATCAAAACGCCTGAAGCTTTGGTCACTTAGCATGATAACTCCGTTGTATTTAATTGCTTCTTGATTATTAAACCAAGTTATCAAAGACATGGAGGCATAACTTGGCTTCAGAACAGATTTTATTCTTTGTTTCACATAAGCATCAATACAGAATTCAATCTTTAAGCACACGTCGTCTACAACCACAACATAAAATCAAGTGAACTTTTATGGTGGTTGGAATTAATTAAATCTCGAAGATAGACAATTAATAGTAAAAGGCAAAACTCTTATACACAGATTTTAGTTCTGATATTAGTGGCTCTGATACCACTTATTAGATTTTATAGGATCTAATACCAGAAAATAAAACACTGCAACAATTAATTAATACTATTAAGTTGAATGGATCGGAAGTGTACCTGTAAATGAAGCCATTAAAACTACCCTTGTGATAATCCTATGAAAAACCTCAAACGACATGTTATGATAGGCACGTCTAGACTAGGGGCTCCCTCTCCCTCTTCTGTATGGTGGCTCTCAATAGGGCAAGCCAACCTAATAGCCGACTATTAGTATTCTGGATGCAGAGAGGACCTAATCTAAAATCTTTATTGGACCTCCCATCAAGCTGCCCTATAAATAAAATACGCACTGTACCTTGTATACCACACCACTAAATAAAATATCAATGAGATGGACCTAGGCCCAACTGGAGTGGATTACATAAAATTATACTTTGGGCTTTACCGGTCAACCTCAACCCATTTTTTGAAAACAACAAAATATACAATCTGTGGCAACCCATAATTTAAAAAATTCTAACAAGATCATCATATAAGATTCTGAGTTACTTCGTGTAGTATTAATTGGTTTTAGGTTGAAATGCCATAATCATTATATTATCATTATATTATATATTCTAAGAGAACAATCATCTTACCATGTGTTACTTAATGAGCATCTCTACAGGAACAACCATATCATGCCACGTGTAAACATTATTTAAAATATTGAAAAAATAATTTCATAAAATATTTGGTGAATTTAGTTGATTTCTTATATAATTGATTTGGTTTATTTAAGTTTGTTTTAGTTAATAATTAATTATGAAATTTGGAAATGACTTTTACATATTATAATGTTTAACCGATAATTATTAGATGCAGTATTATCCTAATCATATTATTTGACTTTTACAAATTATAATGTTTAACCGATAATAATTAGATGCAGTATTATCCTAATCATATTGTTTAAATTTATAACTTATATTTAGATAAGATTTTCTTGTCTACTTAAACAATTGAAAAAATAGTTCCATAAAATATTTGGTGAATTTAGTTGATTTCTTATATAATTGATTTGGTTTATTTATGTTTGTTTTAGTTTAGATATTAGTATGAAATTATGTTGTTATAGTAGTTTTATGAACAAAAGAAAAAAATAGCAAAACTTGAAATGCAGATGAGATAAACTACATAATTAACAAATAGATAAGAATATCAACTATTGTAAACCAAAAGAAATTTGAAAGAGCTTGATCTATTATCATCTATTGTATTATCCTAATCATAATGCTCATCTGTATGTTGTTTGGCTAAAAACGATGCAGATATACTGCATAATCAATTATGAAATTTAGAAATGACTTTTAGAGATTATAATGTTTAACCGATAATTATTAGATGCAGTATTATCCTAATCATATTATTTAAATTTATAACTTATATTTAGATAAAATTTTCCTATCTATGACTATCAAATCTTAATTTAAAATTTAAATTTTTTTAATCTCTATCAATAGAAATCTTACGATTCCAGAAACTCTGTTTTTAAGTGGTCTATAGTTCTCATTGATAACTCCAACCGCAGGTTAGTGTATTTTGAAAGTATTATCTTTCTGCTTTAGCTACAACTATTCTTGATTTTTTCAAATTTGGATATTGAAACTTGCAGTGGATCTTTGGAATTTGTCATTCTTCCAGCAGATTGTCTGTCTTTTTCCCGATTTCTGTTTGCTTCACTACTGCAAGAACGTTCAATGACTTAAAGGTTTGCCTGTGTAATGCATTAAGAGCCTGATTTAGTCTGAATTTACCAAGCTCCTTTTCCATCTTGTCTCCTAATTTTCTCTTATTCTCTATATCTGATTTTACTTTTTTTTGGTTTCTAAAGTTCAAGCCTTCATCTCTTGAAGCATGTGGAATTGTTTGACACATAAATTGGGAACAATGGACTCCATCATCTCTCTGGTTAGACATATGTCTTGTACCTACAATGTCCATTAATCTAACGAAAGCATGAACACAAGCCTAATACCACTAGGTGGGTCGGCTGTTAACAAGGTACATGATATTTTGAATCTAAGTTGCAATTTCATATATAGTTATGCTATGTTTAGAGTGATTAACTGAAAATAATTTCTCAGATTTCACTAAGTACATACCTTTTTTTTGTTTACTTTCATAGAATTATGAGTGCATGAGTCCATCATGACCTATAATAAATGTTGTACTGAAGTATGAAGTTCTACTCGTCTCCGTTAAATAAAATGCAGTACAACCGGACAGTTTGTAACATTAGAAATTACTGGATGTGCAAATATCTGTTCTGTTTGATCAATACCTTATTGGGCTCAAATATTTCATGCTTAAAGTTCCTTTATTTAATCTCTATTATAGTGCTTTTTCAAGGGTATTAAGCTTTTCCTCAATAATTGTTGGTGGTCTCTTGATTATGATGGACAAGTCTTTGTATCTTTACATCTTGTAACAATTGTCTCTATATATAAAATGGTTCTCTGTCAACATGTTTTCAATCAGAGCTATGCCCTTTTCTTTGAATAACATAATTTCTAATCCTGTCTTTTTGGTATTGCCGCACATCTATTTCAATGTTCTCGGGTACCGATTTCTTCTGAATATGTTGTACTTCAACACTCAACACTCATATTCCCATACCAAAGTTGATCTTATGGCCATGTTTGATACTTTACTTTTAACTTAAGAGGTAACTTACTATAACGAGAATCCTTATATGTTTTTTTATTGCATTCATCCTGTCTTGACACTGCGGCCAGCATAGAATCAATGTTTCCTTCATGTTTTACCATAGGGTTAAGACATCTGAAGTTTTCTTTGTTTCTATTCTTTCCGTGTCTGAGTGAGCTCGTCAATAATTAAAATCCAAAAAAAAAAAGAATGCGCTTAAGGATGATGTGTAGAATGATATTGATAAAAAAAAATGTTTTTCCCTATTATGTCTTATCCTCACAACATATATTATATATACACTCTTATTCTCTTAACACTTTCCATCATCTACTAAGAATTCCATCATATGTTGTTTTCAAGTGAATAAACACCATGCTTATTAGGCTCAAATATTTCATGCTTAAAGTTCCTTTATTATCTCTCTCATGTATGTGTATTAGATGCTGATTCGTGCTTTGATGCACAAGATTCACCTGTCATTTATATGTTTTCCTTTATAGCATGAATGGCTGAGTTAAGCATCAGGAATGTGAGTGGTTGTACGGTTTGCATGGGCACAACAACCTCTAGAAAAGTAGTATAATTGCATGGTTCGACTACTGGACTGAAGTCAAGTAAATAATTGCTCTTTCTTTATATTTTTTATTTATTTATTTATTTATTTGTTCCGAGAACATTACAAGTCATCTTAAGCAACCTATATCAAAATCCAACTGCATAATTACCTTAGGGTGTGGTTTAGAAACGTCATTGGTTCTCAAGGTTTGCTCTTACTGTTAAGAATAATGTCCAAAAGCCAATTAATTATATTTTGAAATTATGGATAATGTTTTATTTAATTTATTAATTCATTTAATATGAGCAGTTTATTTATTTAATAAATATTTTGATTAAATAAATAAAGTTTTTAGAATACTATTTACAGATTCTATCCTTAGAAGTAAGGATATGAGTGATGGAATCTATAATCACAAATATATTCTAAAAGTTATTCCCGATCATAGGATAAACTAATTGGGCGTTAGTTTATCCAAATAGATCGGATTACAGTCTACTAACCAAATTATATGAGATATTAATTTGGATGATTAGTCTCATATCGTTTTCGTGGATGTATAGGTACTTGTTACGACCAAGTGACTAGACTTGATCACCAATACAACGAATTACATGGAATGTCAATAATTCGTTGTATCATGTGATTATGCAATTAATCCTCAGACCTGAGACACTATGATTATCTCATGATTAGGAATATCATGGTTTGTTAGTGCAAATAAGCTAGTCATAATCATGGATTAGACAATGTATTCAGTGATTGTGATTTATTCCGTCATGAAAAAATCAATGTGTAGATACGGAAACTATCATTTGGGAGTTCTATACAATCTGATTAATTAAGTGACTTGAAATCCTTGGCCAAGGTAGAATAGTGAAAGTCATTCTACGAATTATTCATTAGTCACTAATTAATTGGGTTTTGACATATGGTCAAGTAAGAGAGTTTGATGACCCAATTCATGACTCTGGCTCGATCGGGATAATTGAGACAGTAGGATTTGATTGCATAGAAATTACTGAATGGGTTCGTATACTTGTACTTCATCTTTAATTGGGTAATCGTGATATACTACTAGGTGTCACTCGCGATTTGTGAATTAATTAGAAAGAGTTCTAATTTATTAATTAGTGGAATTAATTATTCGTTACCGATTAATTATGAACCCGAGAGTTCACACACAAATGGAATTTGCAGATTAAGTGGATTAGAGAAAAGATTAAATTAAATTTAGGATCGTCCTAAATATTAATTTAATTGGACTCGTAGTAATTAGATGGTGATTTGATTATTATGGAGCCTAAAACTGGACTGGTAAGTTTAAGACCAGCCCACATATGGCTTAGGTCATATGTGTTTCCTATATATAGAACTATTCTGACAGAAAAAAGCTAGCACAATTTCGTCAGTCAGAAAAATATATAGGATTTCTCTAGAAACCTAGTAGGGGTGAAATCCAGTTAACAAGTGCGGATTCTGTGTGGATCAATCTTGGAAACTTCACACGTGGGGAGCTTGATTCAGATTCTATATCGATCTTCAATTCAAGAAGTAATCCTAAATTGTTAGCCGATTTAATTTAATTAGATTAAATTATTATCTGATTTAAATCAGCTTAATAAAACATGAACGGATACAAGATTAATTTGTCCACTGCGCAATTAATTTTAATTATCATGTATATTTCTCAACACTTACCACTTGAGTTATTATTGAAGCTTTTCATAATTTTTCATAGTTGTCAGATAGTAATTTCTGAATAAGTTGGCGTTAACGTGTGTAGGTACTGCATGTAAATATGAAGATAATTTATGTTAATGCTTTTGATCTTAATCTTGATTTTGATAATTAAATGAAAATAACTATTTTCCTTGATATACAGACACTTCATTGTCACAGTCCTTGCTTATAACTCTTAATACATGTCACAGTCAAGAATGATAAACTTTTAACAGTTGCATAGCATAATATCGCATTGGGCCATATTATTTGCTTGTTGTTGGTATGGTCAAGAAGAGTTTTTTTTTTTGCAAAAGTACAGTATTCTATGGACTCTCCACTTGGCAAGATTAATACGTGTTGACATGTATTACCGAGCAAGTTATTACTTAATTCATATTACTAGCATATTTTGTACTTATTGATTGACAGCCTATTATGAAAGTTATAGGAAGTACATGATCCAATAACACTGTCTTCTTGAACTTTAAACATCTTACGCGACTTTTTGTAGTTCTAAGGTCCACTTGCCGAGCAAGTTTTGAACATCAAAGTATAAACTTTTAACAGTTGCATAGCATAATATCGCATTGGGCCATGTTATTTGCTTCTTATTGGTATGGTCAAGAGGATTTTTTTTTTCATCATGGCCCAAGGTGACTTATAATATCAATCTTCCACATATATATATATACAAGAGAAGAGAAACTCTTTAGTACCGAGATCAGTCTTTTACATATTAATAAGACTTATGCGTGTAGATCTTATCAGTGATGAGATAGATTAATTCAAGATTTTTTTTCGTAAGAGAAAGCAAATAGAATACTTAAGATTGCAGCTAACTTCAGAAAAGGTGCTATGTAGTTGAATAAGTGTTGGATATGCCTTGTGTACAAATAGTGCTTGTTGTTGTTCAACACATAGTGAAGAAGTAAGACACAAGTGATTATATGTAATTAAATAAGTATGCTTTTGTCTTGAAAAATGATGTTGAATTGCACGTGTTTGCTCTCTATTTTGTAGCTCAAAAGAAATGTTGAAATCATTTTGCTGTTTGTGCAATTTACCTTTAATTTTAGATTTAAAAAAAAACATCCACGTAATGTGCTCTCAAGCTCTGTTATCGGAATCGTACGATTTGATACGATTCAGTCAAGAATTGATACGAATCGAATGAGAGAATCGTGATTTAACGTGAATCGTACCTAATCGTAACGAATCGTACGATTCACTGAATCGTGAACGATTCAGCCACAAGCACAAACTGCAACTTGTTTGCATATTCTGCTTTGTTATTGCGCTCATTAATGGCGAAGTGTTCAAGTTATTGTACCTGTGGCTCGTTTTCTCTTATTGGAGTCCAACAAGCAACTGAATGCTACGATCAATACTTCCAATACTAACAACAGTCACTCCATTGAGATCCGTAACTTCCTTGGTGAGAAGAGGGTGAGGAAGGTGGATATGCTTGAAGGTGTTAGCATCATTCGATCTGAGAAGGTGAAGGATGAATTGGTATTGGATGGAAATGACATTGAACTTGTTTCTCGTTCTTGTGACTTAATTAACCAGAAATGCCATGTGAAGAACAAAGATATTCGAAAATTCCTCGACGGTATCTATGTCAGTGAAAAGGTTGGAAATGCCAAAGTGTTCACATGGGTTCTTCTGCTAAAAGCACACAGAGCATTTGCTTGCATCCCATGGCTGGCAAGTGGTTTCTGCACAACCTTTGCTTCAGTCAAGAAACGCATTGGCTATTCAGATATAAATGACGAAAAGCCAAAGTTCAGAGGGTGGTTGTATAAGTTCATCAAAGCCTTTCTAGCTATATCAGTTGTAGCTTTGGTTATAGAAATAGTTGCATATTTCAATCAATGGCACTTGAGTTTGGTTCATCCTTCAGAGATTCAGAACCTTGTGCAGTGGACTTACATGGCTTGGCAGTCTTTCTGAGTTGATTATATTGCGCCTATGATCGCAATGCTTTTGAAGTTTTGCATTGTACTTTTCGTGATTCAATCGCTCGACCGGCTCGTGTTGTGTCTTGGCGGTTTCTAGATCAAGTTCAAGAACTTGAAGCCAGAGATTGTTAGAGAACCATATGATCTTGAAGATGCTTCAAGTTTCCCAATGGTTCTTGTACAAATTCCTATGTGCAATGAAAGAGAGGTAATACAACAATGGCAGAGTAGCTCTTGAATCTCTTTCAATCCAGCACTCTACTTCCAATTGCATTTGGTAGATAAAAAATTTACTTTAATGCATATGAAAATAATAAAGTCACTCATATCAGCTTATTGTTGTGGCTATTAAGACTGTTGGTGAGTGACAATTTAATGTCTTTGGCAGCAAGAAGTTATTTTCTTTCAACGTTTGATGTAATGTTTTATGGAGGAATGAGTAGTAATTAGTCAGTAGGTATATCTCTTGGTTTGGACATAAAATTGCTTTAGAATTTAGTTTGCAAGATAGTAATTATTAGAAAAGTAACAAAAAACATATATTAATATTCATTCAAAAGAAGAATTTCAACTAAAAACTGTTAATAGAAGCATAATATATTAAACTAATATAGTTTTAAATTTGTGACTGAATCGGTACGATTCACGATTCAAAAAAATGACATTTCGATTCACGATACAGTTCACGATTCGACAACTATGCTCTCAAGTATAGTAGTTCATTGACAATTCGACTACCTCTCATTCACATTGATTCCAGAACAAATTTAGCACGCCAAGGTTTACTATAATTGATTTCACATCTATATTGGTGCCAGTAGTTTTCTGCCTGTTGAATTAGTTGGGTAGGGGATAATGTAGTTCAGTGCTATTTGAAATAGTGTTGGTGCTGTGTGGTCTTAGATGATTTCTCTTCACTCTTTTTTCTGGTTTTTGAATTCAATATAAACCTTGGAGTCACTTTTTTAGAACAAATTTCGTACTTTAAATTAGTTATTGATTTCTTTGTTCTTGGAAGTTTTAGATGGCTATATATATTGATTCCATCAAGGATATTACTCTAGAAAAAAAAACAAGGACAATTAAGGTCAGGTGGTCTGTCTTTGGATGCTACCCGATTTCAACAATCATTCCATCACTAATTCGATGGAGATAGTTTTAGTCGATGAAGAAGTACCTAATTACATTTGCTCCAATTAATTTATTCTTTCATTAATTAATTGTATTATAGTTGACTATTTATGATTTCCCCCAATTTTATATCTTAGGGAGGGAAAATACATGCTACAGTCAGGAGGACTTTGGTTTACAAATTTAAACCTTTAGTAAGAAAATGAGAAGCTTATGTATGGCTTTCTTTGGGGTTGGTCAAAATACTGGTAGTTATCGTACTACAAGACATCGTTTTCGTCTCAACTTCCAATATAATACCAGTATTAGACAAGCTAAAGGAAATGACATAAGCCTTTATGGACTGGACTTTCAATCCTATGATGATATTATGATGAGGACTCCAGATGATCCTTATTTAGTAGGTTGGTTACTCAAACTACTTAAATAAATTATTAATGTCTTGCTTTGTTTTTTTTACATTGTTTCAAATCTTCTTATGTTAGACGTTATCGATCTACTGATTGGTGTTGGAGTCGAGAGATAAATTGGAAAAGTTGGAACTTGTACCAAGATGCTGGTGATAGAACTTGGTGATTGTAATAGGTAATTGCCTATATATTTACATCTTTCATATTTGTATTTTTTTTTTTCCAAATGTAGCATCTGTTACTAACTTCTATATATATTAGGTTGAAATTTGAGTGTACCTTATTTGGTGAATACGTGGATCAAGTTAACTCATTCCTTGCAAGTTGTGAGAATGTTGATAAAATTGTGATTATTCAATTTTGTAAGCCTATGACTTTTAAGGGTATGTGTTATTGTCTATGATTGTTCTTTTATAATTTTAAACTTTTAGGTTAATGCTTACTCTAAAATTATATAACACAAATTGAATCAATTAGTTTTATATTTTATATTTTATAGTACTCAAAGTACACTCGTGCGACACCCGTGCATTGCATGGATGTAAGACTAGTATAATATTAAAGTTGGACCCTTAGTCCAATCATGTCCAATCACGTAAAGATAAAGTTTTAGACTATACATTTCTCTCACATTAAAAATCACCAACTCCAAAATTTTTTTTAAAACCAATTAATTTTAAAGATAAAATTTTATAATTCTTTAACATTTCAGGGTCTTGATCATATATGAAGGGTGATTTAGTGGGATTGGTTTTATATACAATATCTTAATCTTCAATTATTTTCCAAGTTCTACAAAGGTAAGGATGGAATTTGGCTTAACTATGATCACAAACAGTGTGGGAGGGGCGGTGCCTTAATAATAATAAAACTAAATGGTCAAGCAAGGAGAGCGTAACACAAGCAAGGTACGACACGATAAATATTTGCTGACTTAGGAATGTACATTCTAGACGGAATCCAACTACTTGTAATTAAAGCAGGATATGTTCTCATTTATAGACCTAGAAAAAGATTGATTTACTAGATGATACTAGAACATGATTTGACCTAAAGGGTATTTAGAAATAGATTCGTTTATGATGTTATGATGTGATAAGTAAGATTTAACATTTATAAATTATTGATACAATTATAATAAAATAATGTAAACGTTTTACAATCGTTAGATTTTATTTATAATATTATAATATTATGAGAGAATCCATAATCAATGTATTACCTATAACCAAACGATTATTAGGATGGAGAAAATTTGAAATGCACTGATATGTAGAATAGTCGGGATGGTCTTGATTGAGAATACGATGAGAAAAAACTAATTAAGATAGTTTGGATATATTAAGAGGTTACTAGTGGAGGAATTTGTTTAAAAGTGCCAAAGTATGAAGCTTGTATTCACAAGAGAGGGAGAAGAAGATCTAAGTGGAGGAATTTGTTTAAAAGTGCCAAAGTATGAAGCTTGTATTCACAAGAGAGGGAGAAGAAGATCTAAATGAGTCAGATGGTGACATTGTGACAAAATCTTACGTGAATAGAATTAACAAATGATACAACTCTTGACAAAAATAAATAGTATTATAAATTCACATCAGTGGAATAAGGATCTATTTGGTTTGATTTATAAATTCTAAACCATTAATTATTCTTTCTTGTTTTGGTGCTACAATTTCTGACTACTCAATGGTCAGGAGGTTTCTAATATAGGTGTCATACCTTGACTTTCTGCGTGGTCGAAATGAACAAATAGATCATAGCTTTCATCAATATTTCTATTAAGTCAAAAGATAGATGAAATAAAAATCTATAATTGATATAGCTGCTAGATGATGACTGAACATGTAAAATGAGGGGTTAGTTTTGCATTAATGACGGTCGTTTCATTTGATGAAAAGTTCCTTAAACGAATAATTACCGATAGACATCTTTTGATTTGGCTCCGTTTGTTTGTCGTACAATATTTTTTCAAAAAATATTTTTTTTAATTTTTTAGTATTTCATAACACTAAAAAATTGATTAACTAAAAAATATTTTTTAATAAAAAATAGTGGCTACTTTTGCTCAAATTTTCAGTGTTTGGTAATATCAGAAAATTGATCAATTAAAAAATATTTTTCAGTCAAATATTACGACTAGTACAAAGTTTAAAAAAATATTTTTATATTATTTGAGAGAAGAAAATATTTTTTGGATCTCACCCATCCCTACCCCTACTCCCCTTACGGTTAATATATATATTATGTGTATATATTTTTTTTATATAAAATTTAATGTCAGAAAATATTTTTCATTGTGCATTCAAATATTAGAAAATATTTTACAGTATTCTATTTTTCAGAAAAATATTTTCTATCATCAAATTATTTTATAGCAAACAAACAGAGCCCAAAAAAATATTTTATTTTTTAGAAAAATATTTTCAAATAAGTTATTTTACGGTAAACAAATGAAGCCTAAATTGAAAAAAAAAAAAAGAGCAAAGATGTTATCACTTTTAAGATTAAGATTGAGAGCCAATTCAGGGTAAATTTCCCACTTAGTCCCTATTGTTTAAATATTTTTTCATTGTAGTTTTTAATATTTTAAAAGATTTAAAGAGGTCCCTAATATTTACAAAAGTTATTCAAAATGATTCCTATTGTTCAAACTTAGCCAATTTGGTGTTTATTGTTTTTCAAAAAATTCAATTTAGTCCCTATTATTTTCTAAAAAAATTCAATTCAATCCATGCATATAATCCTTATTTGGGGACTAAATAAAATTTTATGGGAAACAATAAGAACTAAATTGACTAGTTTTAAATAATAAGGACCATTTTGAATCACTTTGTAAACATTAAGGACCTTTATGAATATTTTAAAACAATAAGTGAAAAAAAATAGCAAACAATGGGGACTAAGTGTGAAATTTACCAGCCAATTCATCAATTATTTCTGCAAAATTAGAGTCTATGTCTGGGCATGTTTTGTTGAAATCTGATGATGATGGCAATTACATAGGTAATGATCAAGAGTGCTTCTCTGCTATGCGCTGAAGATCAGAAAGTGAGAATTCAACAGGTTTAGAAAATATCCCTCACTTTTTAAATTAGTCGACCTCATCTAGTAGGATAAGCTTTGATTTTATCCCTCGGTTTCTAAATATTGAGGAGATACAACCAGGGTCATTTAGGCGTAACTCTTGATAAAAGGCGGAAATGTTGAGATCTGGACCAGGAATGAATGCAGTGACGAAAACAACAACAAAAATGTTATCTGCAAACCTCTCCATGGCTTGAGAAATAGCATATCCACCAGAGCTATGGGCTACAAGGCCCATCTTCTTATGAGGAGGAAGAGAAGCCATGAAATCGATCAGTAGGATAAAGTAATCGGATATCAGCGGGATCTCATGTACTTGCTTCTGGTTGATTCCTGCAGCAGCCAAATCTCTAGAGCTGTCACATTATGACCTGATGAACTTAACAGTGCCATTATCTTGCACCAGGACCAGGCTCCATGGCATGAACCATGAACCAGCACAAAGCGGTTGCTGCTATTAGGCTGTAATGGCCCTGTCGATGTAGCACTCAGGGCGTGGAGGAGGAAGATTATACTGAAACTAACATATAGATTGCGGAGCTATTCCTTCTACAAGAAAATAGGTTCTGGAAAGCAGGATGTTTAAGTTGTTTCAGGCGCGCCCGCTAATGTAATATCTCAGCTTCGCAAAAGCCAACTCATATTTCTTGTTCGAAAACTCTTTTCCAGTATTACCGTATTCAACATTAATTAGTTATTTCCTTTTTTGTTGAAAGAAGGCTTTCTTCTTTCTTCTATATGTGGATCCAGTACTTGTTTTCCTCCATGTCTTTGCTCACCTTGTCAATTTACTAGCATTCCAGAAGTCATCAGTTCAAAATCTTAAACCGTGCTAAGACGTACGTTTTCAGATCTCGATACTTTTTGCTAATTAAATACGAAAAAGCCTGATCACATATTTCATGAATAACTTCAATGCAAAGAATTATTTTCCATTACCAAAATGCGGGCTGCTTTAGTGCTAAGTTAGAGAAAGGTACATAGCAGAATAGTCTAATTGCGAGTGAAATAGCTCTCTGGAAGATGATTGAACATATCAAACGAATAATAACTTTTGTCACATCCGGTCTTATATTGATTCTATAAAAATATATTTGTTATGTTTATAAAGATTTGAAATCTTTATTACTGCTAATACAAGTTTATTAATTTTGGGTCAATTAATTAGACTTAATATTTTGTCCGGTCATATTAAATTTAGGTTGTTACAAGTGGTGGTAGACCTGAATTGTAACAGGTGGGTGTATCAGTGCTTGCTGCCAAACAAAAGTACGAGTTGGGCAATATTGACTACAATATCAATTTATTATGAGATTCTCACATAATTTATTTACATGAGTCTATTAGATGTTATTTATTTACAAACTCTGGTACAAACATTCAAAACAGAAAACGGATAGCATACTTTAAACTATTAATAGTTGCTTATAGACAACAATATTTTTTTTTTTCTTCAAATCTTGAAATGATAGATTTGAATGTTTTCAACGTCAAGCTTCTTGAAATTACTGCCCTTTCTATTGGCAAGAAACTTTCCCCAGTTATAAGCTGTATATTTGGCAGGGTTTTGCTCATCTATCAGCTCCTTCACAGGTTTCACCCAAGTGTAGTGTGCTGGGTTGAGGAAAAATGGAATGGAAAACCTCTCCTTCTCTGAATTTACCATCACCCTGTGTTCCACGCTTTCATACTTGTCATTGCTCCAGACCTTACAAACATGCCATATGCAAAGTCTCATTAGTCGAGTGAATTTAAAATATAGGAGATTACTTTTAGTTTTGTGGGTCGGTGAGGACTACCGTCTCCACAACCCAAATAACAAAGCAAATTGAGACTCGAATGATCCGAGCAAGAGTCTGCAAACTTGTATCTATATTTGAAGTGATCTACATTTAATTTGTGAGTTAACGGGGACTACAACCCCCACAATCTAAAACGGAATAGTTTCATGATGCTATGACTAATTAAACGACAGCTAGTTTGTAAGAAAATCCGAACTTTATTTGGTTTGTAATTCAAAAATTATACCTGGATGATGTCTCCCACATTGATAATATAAGCATTAGGAGTAGGTTTGACACGAATCCACTCTCCATCTGTCTTGCGTTTTACCTCAAGTCCACCAACTTCGTCCTGGGCAAGTATGGTCAAGGCACCAGGATCCTTATGCCTCCCAACACCTAGAGCTAATTCAGGCACAGGGCATGGTGGGTAGTGATTAAGCCTCATCAAGCTGGTGGTGTGATCTTTGAAGAAGCCATGGAAATGATCAGCTCCCAAGCCTAAGCTTAAGGAGATGAGTTCCAATAACTTGTAGGATAGTTTCAGCATTTCTTGAGCATATTCTTCGCAGACCTCTCTGAATCAATCCATTTGATTATAAGGTCAATCTAATAAATTTAATCAACATATCCAAGACGAAATTGAAGTAGTAGTCCTGGTGAATAAATTATATACATGTAAAAGTCAATATGTTAAACACAAGGTCAGATTTAGGATTTTTATAGGTTAAGATTAATACATACTTTTGATAATCATGCAAGTAATATTCTATATAGATTAGATAATAAATTAGTGGGTGTACAAGATTTAAGTAGTTTTTAAAACTAAAAATAGTAGACTAGTCTAATTGATTTTCGAACTAAAAATACACGCAAATCAAAAGTATTTTAATAAGTGGGCTTATAACAAGGGTGAATCTAGAAATTTTACTAGCGGGGCTATAACAAACACCCTGAGAATCATGTGAATAATATTCTATAAATATTAGACAATAAGTTAGTTGTCTATAAGCTAAAATATATAGTTTTTCGAATTAAAATTAGTAGCATTTAGGAGCTAATTAAAATTTTCAATTTAAAATATTATGTGAAATCATTGAATTGTAGTTTCCATTGACCTATATAAATATGTATACCCTTCAGTGGTTAGCCACACCACAAAGTTAAAGATTATAACTAAACAATATGAAATGATCCAAAATATTAAGTATGAGGATCACATAATTGTATTATCATTTTATCATTATTAATCTCCCTAATAACGTAACTATATTATTACGGGATCCAAATCCAAACAATATACCTCAGATCTGGAGGATAAGCAGGCCACTGGTTGATCATTTCGCTCAGTTCCTTGTCATCAGGCTCATGAGAAGCAGGTAGGAATGTTGGACTTTCAACTGTAAAATCAAACACCTCTTTCCAGTCCCTAACATTTTTTGTATGCTCAGTGTCATAATATCCCAAGGGGTTGACTTCATCTCTCTTCACCTTCAATTTCTCCTCTTTAGACAAGGCAAAGAACTTTCTTGATGCTAGCTCAATTCTTTCGCGAGATTCTAATGGCACACCATGATTGATCACTTGAAAAAATCCCCAGTTCTTGCACGCATCACCAATCTTGGTCACCAGACTTGCCATGTCCTTTTGGCTAGTGGTGTCGTCGTTGAAAGAGTTCAAAGCTGAGAGATCAATCAATGGGATGCCTTCACCTTCAATGATGGTTAATTTAGGCCTGTGTTCAAGGGCTTGGATGAAGGCTGGATCAACTTCCCCCATCGCTGAATGTGTTGTGCTTAGAGATGGTGACTTGTTAAGTCTGTAAACTTGGGCCAAAATCACTGTTTTTTGTACTAGTTTTGAGTTGGTGACATACACTGAATCTAGACCATATTGATTCCGTTGGTGATGTTGAATCGCACAAGAAATTTTGGTGAGAAAACTTCACACTTTTCTCATTGATAGAGACACAAATATATATACAAAACTTACTTATATCCTAATCAATCCTCTAATCACAATAATTGATGGCCTACTTGATAAGAGAAATATCTCATCCACTCAACAAAGTCAAAGCAGCTCACAAAGACTTCTAGAAGATGACGCCTATAAATAACACTGAATACAATGTATTGCATATGCAAAAATAAAAATAATTTCAGATATTTTCTCTTTCTTCTAGAACTTTTCACTACGTTACAGTCATAGATAAGGTTATCTTAATAGAGACTTTAAAATATAATTTTTTTTATTTTTAGGTATTTTTAAAATTTTATGGTCCAAAATGTAATATTATTTATAAAAAAAAATGTGAAGTCCATCACTTTTACTTTAAAAGTGGTGAGTCTTACGTATTTTTATTATAAATAATGTTATTTTTTAGACTATAAAATTTTAAAAATACTCAAAAATAAAAAAATTTATATTTTAGAACCCCGTTAAGAATACCCTAAGGGTATCTCCAATAGAGACTCTAAAACTACCCACTTTCTAAAATTAGGTAATTTTATAGTTCCAAATACCTAAAAAGTAACACTATACATGACAAAAGTATGTGGGGTCTACCACTTTTGACTTAAAAGATGCCAAAATAAAGACCGAATCTAATTTTTGGGCTCTAAATTTGATGACAAAAATATAAATTAAGTTTCTATTTTGATATCTTTTAAGTCAAAAGTGGTAGACCCCACATACTTTTATCATAAATAGTATTACTTTTTAGATATTTGAAGTTCTAAAACTACCCAATTTTAAAAAATGAGTAATTTTAGAGCCCCATTAGAAATACTCTAAGGAAAGTAACTACTACAATAATGAGCTATAATATTTACAGTGGGAAAAAGTCATTTTAGTTCATAAAGTTTATGTTAAAGATCGAATAAGCCCCTGTAATTTGAAAAATACACTATTAATTCCTCCGTTAAGTGAAGGGACGTTAACTTTAACTGGTTTAACATTTTGCCCTTATTAAAAAAAAAAAAACATCAAAACACACTCCCTTCTTCTCCATCTCGACAGACACACACAAACACCACACACACACACACACAGAGCTGAATCTAACATGTAGCTTAAAAAAAAAGCAATAAAACAACTCATGAAGCCATCTTTGCATCCAAATAGGCACTACCCATTTTTGCTGGGAAAGGTAGGATTTGATTTTTTTTTTTTTGAACTCTCATCTCTCTTGTCCTCTTGTCTCGCACAACACAAACACACACAATAAAACTAAACCACAACCAAGCTGATCTCTCCTTCATTTACAACAAAAAATGACACCAATCAAGCCAAAAAAAATCGCCGATTTCTTACATCTCTCTCTATTGTGATTACTTCATCAAGATAAGCCTCCAAATCTCTAAATTTCGTTATTGATGCATTGATATTTTTCTAGGAATTATGCCTCATACTCGCTTGTAACTTCAATTTATTATTTATCCACATTGAACTCTTCTCTGAGATCTCTGTTTTCGTTTTGTCAATCAATTGAGAAAAATCCCTAGTTTTACTGTTCGCAAAACCCATCTGAATTTTTTTTTCCACTTAAAAAACCCTAATTACTTTTTTTTTCCATTAATGGTATCATTCTCTATTATTAGAGCCGAGCGCATACTGAATATTGTTGTCAGTAATGTGCTTGGGTTGCTTATGACTTAGAACTTGTAAAAATCCAGATTTCCTATCCTGTTTTTACTTGTTGCTCCACCTAAGATGCCATCTATGAGAAGGGTCATTCGCAACTTCTAAGATTAGTCTGAAAGTGCAGGTGAAGGTTCTACTTTTCTACAAGATGAAGTATCATCGGCAGAGAAGGTAAATGTATATCAAGGAAGTTCAGAAAAGATTTCTCAAAAGTTGTCTAGGAAGGATCATGTTCAGAGTGAGAACAATGTTTCTGAAGCTTCTGGACCTAAAAGAACCAAGAGAAGAGTAAAAGAAGCCCCTGATGAGGATAATACTTTAAGAATTCGAGCCACAAAATGTAGGAAAAAGTTGAATCCCTTGATTTTGTGTTATTTATTAGAGAAATGAACTTAAAATTATTATGCTGTACTTTTCACTTGTCTAATTAAAACAAGTGAATGACTGCTAAAGTTTTTATGTATGAAATGTATCAGTTCAGGCAAAGTGAAAAGTCAAGTTAGAGACTTTTTTGTGGATGTCGGAATAGTTCACAGAACTAATCTTTCTTTAAATCAAAATGAACCTTGGACAATATTTGTACACAAGAAACCACAAAAAGGTTGGATTGCATATTAAAATCAAAATTCTACCATGCTTTGGAATTCTTTTTTTTCTCTGCTTATCAATTATTAGAATTTAATCTAGATTTCAATTGCTAAAATTTAAGCGAAATCCAACTTGCTTTTGATTTCTTTCTTTCAATTTTGTTTGTTAATATCTAAATGAAGTTTCAATTGTCAGCAAAAATTTAACACTAATTTGAATCTTTTCGTTTCTAATTGTTTTTGAATTAGATTACAGTTAGTGTTAATTTTGGATTTTTCGGATGATATTAGATGTGTATTATTTTGTTCGAATATCATGTGTTACTTATCGAGTTTATTTATTTCGAGTAGTTTTTGTTTTAGGGATTATATTTGTGTTGTAATGATAAGTATATTATTTTGTAGTTCCCGAAAATGTTGTTTGATTTCAATGTTTACTATCTCGGCGGAACAAGTATCTTTTAGATAATATTTTGTATAGAAATTGCCTGATTTGTAGCATGAAAGACCAAGAATTTTTTTTTTTTTTTTATGTGAGAGAAAAAAGAATCAGATGGGGAAATAAAATTTTGGCCGGCTCGCTAACCGTTGGAAAAATCCCAACGGTCATATAATTTCTTTAAAAAAAAAAAATTCTTTCTCCAATAGTTGAAACAGAAGGGCGTTATAGTACTTTTACTCGGTCAACACTTTGACCATTAAAATTTAACTGGCAGAAGGACTAATATAATATTTTTTCAAAACACAGGGATCTGTTTGGTCTTAATATAAACTTCAGGGATTAAAATAACATTTTCCCTATTTACAGTACGGGACTGATCGATTCCATTTTGGCTGGCTTTGAGCATTACACTATGCGTTCCAATAGTCTTTTTGATGGTCTGCTAGCTAAAACAATCTTCATTCACCAATGACGTGAACCCTTTAAATTAGGAAAAATTCTTAAAAACAATAGTTGTGTGGAACAGTCGTATTATTCGTGGAGTGCAAATGGCTATAAAAAAAGGAAGAGAGTAGATGATGGAGAAAAAGGGATAAGTGCATTTTTTTATTTTCACATAAAAAGTGATTACTATTTAAAAATTTTGACAGTCTAAAAGATTAATCTTATACCAACTTTAAATATTTTGTTTGTTGAGAAAAAAGAACATGTTAGGGGTTTACCGAAAAACTTCATACAACAAGGATATGGCAAACACCAAGTCAAAAATTGTACTATATATTTATTTAGTTGGAAAATCATATTCTTTGAAATTTTTAATCAATACAAATATGAACCTGACCAACCAAATCCGAAAGACAACAGTAGAAAGCAAGTCCAAACACAATTAATACAAGCCAAAACCAAAAATAAACAACAATAATCCTAAACGATCCAAAACAGGCACAATAGATCAACCCAAGCTGTCCTAAATTGTAGGACTATTTAGTGCTTATAGAATATTGGACAAGGACTACGAGTCTATTATAAGCATTCTTCTAAAGTAAAATAGTTAGTTTGAATAATTTTTTTTTTGGGGTCTAAGAAAGCAAGTAGAATTCCATGAATTTCCAAAACTATACAAGAACATATATAAAAGAAAGTCAGCCTACATTAGGATGTTCTTGTTCATCTCCCAGGCTTGACAAATCGAAGTATTCAAAAAGCAATTCTTATATTTCTTTGTATTATACACTTTACTTTTGATGTCGTCTCCAATTCTACCAAAAATTTGTTTTTCTGTTGAGAGAGTACCACAAAAAAGACGATTCTTCCTCTTGGTCCAAATGGGATACACAATTGTGCCAATAAATAATCTCACCACATCACCTTGCAACTTAGAATTTTTGCACCAATTACTCACTACTTGTACTATATAACTCCAACTGAATAATTTGTATGATCAAGATTGATTTTCTAAAAATTTTCCATGTATGTTTAAGTTGTCTCATAAGCAATTCCTAGTTAGCTCCTTAAAATTTGGTACATCTCAAATTGGAAATGTGGATACTTGTTGTGACACCAAGATGGTTTATCTCTCTATTCAAGCGTTGATTAAGAATTCTACGTAGAAATATTCAAATACGAAGAGTACAGCCCACAAAAGTATGCGGGTCTCAACTGAAAAAGGTCAAGAGTCACCATTATAACAAATAACGGTGATACATTGTCTTCATCAAGCTGGGCCGTGTTTCTAAGTTTTTTTCCTTTTATTAGGCCATCTCCAACAGGTTCTCTATTTTTTTCCCTCCATATAGGGAATTTTAGCCATTTCTCTATGTGTAGGATCCTCTATTTCAGTTTTACTCTAACAGCTTCCCTACATTACGATTTTAGGGAATTCCTATTTCAGTTTCACTCCAACAACTTCTCTTTTTTTTAACTATCAAATAGTTTTGGAGATAATTTAGGGAATGAGTTTACTATCTCCACATGTAGAGATAGTAAAAGGTTGATGTAGGAATTCTCTACTTTATATAGAATCCCTAGTAGTGCTGTTGCAGATGAATATCTCTAAAAGCATCCATACATGTTGGGTAAAAGGGGGTTTAGGGAATGGGTTGGAGATGGCCTTAACCAAATAGACTTTCATTTTGAGTAAGACAATTCTACAAAATAGTTAGTGATGATTGATTTTTTTTTTTTTTTGGCGTTGTGCTTGCACTTGCTGCTGATTCAAGCTATGCTATCCACCAACATTAGCAATTTTGATGTGCAAAGTGCAATAAAAGCAATAACGTATATATTCACAATTAAGCTTGCTAATGCAATATACATATTGGTACTACTATTTTTGTCTTTCAATTTTACTGAACACGAGGAGCTTCAAGCCTTCACTATAATAGAACCTATATAGTCATTGATCGACAGGTAAGATTTGCAATACATCTACCAACTTTAATCCCCCACATATGATCATATCTGACAAGAAATGAGCTACTCAACTTGAAGTAACAAACTAAACAAGAAGACACCTAATTTCCTTCTTCCATTATTCGGGATACGGAGACGAATTGCACTCACTTGAAAATTTATTATACACATATAACGAACAACTTACCAATGGCGGATATATTCTTACATGAATGGGGGCTAGAATTAAATTTTTTTTTATTGAAATGTGCGTATTTGTAAACTAAAAAATTAATTTAACCACCACTTAAAAAAAATTATCTATATATATGTGATAAACTACGCGATTTTAGTCCCTAATAAATCTAAATCTTGGATCCAAACTTACAACTAACTAGAAGGACAGATCAATAACTTGTTTGAGCGTTTCTTTCGATTAGAAGACAATTAATCAAATAAATAGGGGAAAAAAGCTTTTCTTAAAGTTTCCAGCATTTTACATCATTGAACAGAAATATATAACAATATGGTGCAAGACATGACCACCATTAAAATAGCTTATGACCATGAAAGGGGAATATATAATTCACAATTACATGACAATAATTCATGCTGAGAAGCCAAAGGGGCTCATCCCAAGGAGTAAGAATCTGTCCTATGAATAGAACTTAACGATTTTGAAGTATATATAATATTTCATTATAATTGTATCAACAATTTACAACCGCATCTTAAGATGGTCGAGGAACTGGTGTTGGCCAAGAAGGAAGAACAAATGTGAAGGTGTGCCACTCAAAAATAGAGTTTATGAGTTGTACTTCTGGTGAAACAAGTTCCAAACATCTAGTTGAAATTTTGTAAGAAACTAATCGACCACTACATTTCAACAACACCACATTGGGATCAAGTGGATAAAAGGTGACACGCCGCAAGCTCAAGAATATAACATCTCAAGCACGCTAGCATACCATAAGAATAAACCAGAGTTCTACATTACGCAATACATCAAATTTTTGTACAATCATTTGTCATATTGGAAACTCAAACATAACTCCAAATTGTTACATCAATCAAGCCATACTATCAAACCAAATATTCAAAATTCCAATCTCGTAGTCTTATTTATTTTTCCTGGCTGACTACCCCACTCGCAACTTGAGTCATCACATTTATTCTTTCAAATTTGAAAAGAAATCAGGTGAAAGTAAAAGTGGCGAGTGAACAAAAGCTCAGTAAGGGGAATCTTTCCTAAAGAATATGGTAATGATAATGAATACAAATGAAATGCTTATAACAAACGAACAAACGAACGAACAAATAAAAGTACAAATATCGAACAAATGAACAAATGAATGAATAAGGATACAAGTATATATGAAACTAGTATTAATAATGATACCAAACTAACAGATCGTAGTCCTCAAGCTATAGTAGAAGGATGGGCACTATGCCCCTATCGGGCATACAAGATGATAAGTATTAAATATGCATCAGGCAAGAGATCTCTTCAGACAGACAAATTCATATCAAGGTATACAGTTTATGACAAGTCAAATAAACGTTACATAGTTTGAATCATCATAATACAAGTAGTAGTAACAATCGTAATAGTAATAGTAGTAGCTGTAGTAGTAGTAGTGCTACTACTACTACTACTAATAATAATAATAGTTATAATAACTGATTTATGATCGAAGAAAAATAAAAGAAACAACACTAACATATAGACCAATAAATGAAGTGAATGAAACAAAAATACTTATCCAAGTATAGGAATAGATTACTTCGGATAATTTTAAAGGAATCAATTATTTGATAATACAATGGTAGTGTCGATCAAATAAATGAATGAAACGTATAAACACGTGATATAAGAATGAAATACTCTAGGAAAATTAGAAAAAGAAGAGAAGGACAAAATAAGTAAAATAAAATACTATATATACCAATAAAAATATTATATGAGCAAATAAAAATATGTTGTGAATGATAATTTATTTTAAGTATCCATGGAAGAAAATAGAAAGAAAATAGGAAACTCAGGCGAAGAGAGATTTTTAGTCATGGCATGAATATAATCAAATTATTGTGAAACGAACATGCTATGCATTTATTTCAATGAATTAAAGTTGAATTTAAGCTAGTTCACAATTGAAGGAATTTTCTATAAGCAATGTATGTACATAATAACTAGATATAACGAAACGAGCTTATGAAGGAAACAAATGTATGGATAAAACGATGATACATATATGAATGCATGAACAAAATTTATTTCAAACATATCCGAAGGAAGACTAGTAGCCAAAATGAAATAATCCCACTTAACTTGATTTTACAATAGTACAAACTTTCTTGAATAATAAACCTACATATTCTCATCAATATATTTTCTCTGTTAAAACTCTTAAACCTATCGGCATCATCCACCAAAGATATCGCTCATAAAGTTATCAATTCCATATTATAGGTTTATTATTCAAGAAAGTTTGTACTATTGTAAAATCAAGTTAAGTGGGATTATTTCATTTTGGCTACAATTCCATATTATAGGTTTATAGGTCTAAAATCTTACCAGTTAAGATGAATCAAAACACTACAGAATATGGCATTCCCCTATCTGTTAACTGAGTTATCGATAGAGAAACGTTTAATGAGAGATTTAAGGGGCATAGTTGCACGTCCTTGGTATTGTAGTTGTTGTTTCATAAATAAAAACAAGCTTTGAAATATCATCATTATACATGTCTTTTGACCAAATAATTATTTCTTATTAACTAAAGCCAAAGCATCCATTGCATTCTATATTCAAATTAACCCAACACACCATGCAGTCCAACAATGCACGACGCGTGCAAAAATAAAAAGGGTCAAAATAGCCAGCCATCAAAAAATAATTTATGGGGAAAGTGGGTTGTAATGCCATGATAAGTAATCATTTTGTCTCAAACACCGAGTAAAAAATTGTATTATGTATTTTTTTTTTTTTTTTGGCTAAGTAAGCAAGTATATTCATTTCAATTCAACAATCATCAATAAAGTACAAAATAGGATTGTTCAAAAACCTATTCTAGCAAAAACTCAATATTCCACTCTTTAATGATTTTCCTATTCATGTCATTGTTTCTAAATCTACGGTGAAGGTGAATTTTTTGCCTTACAATAGCCACACTCATAGCAAAAAGCTGCTCATCTGAAAGAAAATTCATGTCGTGCAATTTATTGTTTCTCTCCATCCAGATATTGTAGACAATAGATCCTACAAGTAGTCTAGCCAACACTGCTTAAAGACTTCTACCCTTACCAAAGCAATTACTTCACTACATAATATTATCCCAGCTCGAAATATGCCTGTCAATTAAGCACATACGCAAGCCCTTCTTCTAGATTCTCACAGACAAATTGTAACCACGACCTACGCCCAGCATATAGCCTATCATACTTAATTGCATATAAATTTATGCTATTTTAAGTGTTATATGTGTTTATTTTAGCATTTTAATTTATATAATAGATTTATTTTTCTTCTACTTTCCTTACTGTCTTTAAAAAGGGGACACTACTATTTTAAATTTAAATAAAATATTTTAGCTATTATTTTATAATTTTAATTATATGGAATTGATCTTAAAACTTAGTAGACTTATTTTCATTATTTTAAAACGAGCCTAGAGCCCGGGGTAAAAAATTAAAGTATTTTATTTTGTAAAATTCGTATTTTTTCTTCAGTATACACTTATTTTTGGGCATACGTTCATAATTTTTATTTGCATTACATGCTGGGAGCATGGGTTACAAAAATATTTTTGGTATCGTATGAATAGTAAAACATTGTTTTGGGCTAGTGGGATTTAATTGGACTTTTGGGGCTTAAAATTAACTTGGTCTTTCGTTTTAATGGGCCAAATGTACATTACACTTAATATATACATATTATACATATATAATACAATACATACACATACATATCAAGGCAAACAAAAGCAAAAATGACCCCTATGTCCCTCTCCCAAACCCATGAAGTAGGAAGGCCAAGGAGGAGGAGAATTTCATCTTTCAACTTCAAGTTCTAGCTCAACCAAAGCTTCTACAAGTGTTTCCAAGTTCTCCCTAGCCTAATCCTAGCATCTACAAGGAGTTTGGTGAGGGATTTAGCATTTTCCAAGCATTTCAAGATTATGTCTTAACTTTATCTTTTTAGATTTGATGATATATAACTATATTATGCTTGAAACCTGCGTAAAGTATTGTCTACGTGTTGTAGAGACATGATTTGTGTAATGTAATGACTTAAATATTAGAATTTTGCAAAAGGGTTATTTGAACAAGAACATGAATAGTATTTTCTTAGGGTTTTGATTCAAATTGTGATATGAGCTTGATTTAATGTTATCTAGAGATGCTATTGATGCTAATGAATATAAATTAGTGATTGTATGTGTTTAGATTGATCGAAACTTGAATAGAATTGCATATTTGACTTGGAATCGAAATGGGCTTTGCGTAAAAGTGTGACCCGTATGTAATTGAACATCATAGTTAGTGTTTATTGGGTATGGAAGTGCTTAAAATGCTTTATGGCACTCGTTTGGGGTATTGGGATCGGGGACCTGATTCCGTGAAGTCGGGCCGTTATAGGTGGTATCAGAGCATAGTTAGCTCACAGCCGGGACAGGGTCCTCAGCCTGTTGGGTAGTGAACCCTGAGTGCGTGTATGTGAAATGTGCTTTGAGTAGTGGTGTGCTTGCATGTGAGACTTGTGTTACTTGAATGAAAATATGTTTTTGCTTATGTGAAATATGAAGAATGTGTGACATGTGTAACTATGTGATCAAATGTGTATTTGTGTGACTATGTGTACCTCTGTGTAATATATTTATTAATATATGTACTTTATATGCTTTCCACTGCATGCATACATTACCCTTGAATTGGAAAGTAAACTCTCCCTATAGAGATGGCCAGAAGTGGGTTTCCTGAAGATGTGGACCAGTAGAGCTGATTGCAGTTTATATTAGTGATCAACAAGAAGTGCTTCGAGAAGCAAGCATGGGATTCTCTTTGGGTATTTTCTTTGGTAATCTCCTTCGGAATTCTAGTTGGGAGTTTTTATTTAATAATATTCGGTATTTTCTCTGGTATTCACATCGGATTATTTCTCTGGAACCCTTATGCAACAATTATATTGGGAATTCTTATATGGTGTTCATACTTGGAGGGATTCTTATTCGGAGCCTTTATTTGGCATCTTTATTGTGAGATTTCTTATATGGTATTTCCTTTGATAGTCTACTGAGGTTTTCCTTGGTATTTTTTTAGCGTATGTGTTGGTATTCTTTTTTGGCATTCTACTTTGAAGTTCTTATTTAAGATGCTTCTCTGGCAAACTTCATTGGTATTTTCGGTGGTATTCGCATGCGAGGTTCTTATCCAGGAATATTCAGAATGTGTATGTGGAGTTCTTTTAAAAGAAGGAATTGTAAGGACACAATTGTTTGAAGAGGGGAGAGTGTAACGACCCAGGCCCAACATATAGCCTATCATACTTAATTGCATATAAATTTGTGTCAGTTTAAGTGTTATCTGTGTATATGTGTTTATTTTAGCATTTTGATTTATATAGTTGATTTATTTTTCTTCTACTTTCCTTTCTTTAAAAAGGGGACACTACTATTTTAAATTTAAATAAAATATTTTAGCTATTATTTTGTAATTTTAATTATATAGGATTGATCCAAAAACTTAGTAGACTTATTCTCATCATTTTAAAATGAGCTCTAAGCCCGGGGTAAAAAATTAAAGTATTTTATTTTACAAAATTCGTATTTTTCCTTCAGTATACACTTATTTTTGGGCATACGTTCATAATTGTTTTTTGCATTGCATGCCGGGAATATGGTTAGAAAAATATTTTTGGTATAGTATAAATAGTAAAACATTGTTTTGGGCTAGTGGGATTTAATTGGACTTTTGAGGCTTAAAATTAACTTGGTCTTGCATTTTAATGGGCCAAATGTACATTACACTTAATATATACATATTATACATACATAATACAATACATACACATACATATCAAGGCAAACAAAAGCAAAAATGCCCTATCTGTCCCCACCGCCCCCCTCCCCCCCCACCCACCCACCCACCAAACCCTTGAAGTAGGAAGGCCAAGGAGGATGAGAATTTCATCTTTCAATTTCAAGTTCTAGCTCAATCAAAGCTTCTACAAGTGTTTCCAAGTTTCCCTAGCCTAATCCTAGCATTTACAAGGAGTTTTGGTGAGAGATTTAGCATTTTCCAAGCATTTTCAAGATTGTCTTAACTTTTTCTTTTTAGATTTGATATTATATACCTATATTATGCTTGAAACCTGAGTAAAGTATTGTATACATGTTGTGGAGACATGATTTGTGTAGTGTAATGACTTAAATATTATAATTTTGCAAAAGGGTTATTTGAACAAGAACATGAATAGTGTTTTCTTAGGGTTTTAATTCAAATTATGATATGAGCTTGATTTAATGTTATCTAGATATGCTATTGATGCTAATGAATATAGATTAGTGATTGTATGTGTTTAGATTGATCGGAACTTGAATAGAATTGCATATTTGACTTGGAATTGAAAGGGGCTTTGCGTAAAAGTGTGACTCGTGTGTAATTGAACATCATAGTTAGTGTTTATTGGGTATGAAAGTGCTAAAAATGCTTTTATAGCACTCGTTTGGGGTATTGGGATCGGGGACCTAATTCCGTGAGGGGTCAGGTCGTTACACAAACTACATTAAAAAAACAAATGATCCTCGTCCTCCACTACTAAGTAGCAAAATTCACATAAACTATTTGTATTCAATCCCCAAGAAAGCATCATCCATTTAATAGAGAGGCGATCCATAATTGCAACCCAAGCTATCCTAAATTGTAGTACTATTTACTACTTATAGAAGATTGGACAAGGACTACGATAAACCTTTTTCTAAAATAAAACAATTAGGCTTAATAATTTTTTTTTGCTAAGCAAAAAAGTAGAATTCCATGAATTTCCAAAACTATATATAAAAGAAAGTCAACCTACATTAAGATGTTCTTGTTCATCTTCTAGCCTTGACAAATCGAAGTATTCAAAAAGTAATTCTTATATTTTTTCCATTATACACTTTACTTTTGATTTCGTCTCAATTCTACCAAAAAATTGTTCTTTTGTTGAGAGAGTACCATGAAACAGATGATTGTCCCTCTTGGTCCAAATAGGATACACAATTGTGCCAATAAACACTCTCACCACATCACCTTGCAACTTATAATTTTTGCACCGATTACCCACTAATTGTACTATTTAACTCCAACTGAATAATTTGTATGATGAAGATTGATTTTATGGAATTTTCGCGTGTATGTTTAAGTTATCTTGTAAGCACTTACTAGCTAGCTCCTTAAAATTTGGTACATCTCAAATTGGAAATATAGATACTTGCTGTGATTTGGTACATCTCAAATTGAAAATATGGATACTTGCTGTGACACCAAGATGGTTTTATCTTTCTATTCAAATCTTGATTAAGAATTCTACTTAGAAATATTCAAAAACGAAAAGTAGAACCCACAAAAGTATGTGGGTCTCAACTGAAAAAGGACAAGAGTTACCATTATAACAAATAACGGTGATATGTTGTCTTCATCAAGTTGGGTCGTGTTTCCAAGTTTTTTTCCTTTTATTAACCAAATAGACCTTCATTTTGAGTAAGACAATTCTGTAAAATTGTTAGTGATGATTGATTATTTTTTTTGGCATTGTGCTTGCAATTGCTACTGATTCAAGCTTGGCTATCCACCAACATTAGTAATTTCGATGTGCAAAGTGCAATAAAAACAATAACTTATATATTCACTATTAAGCTTGCTAATACAATATACATATTAGTACTACTATTTTTGTCTTTCAATTTTATTGAACACGAGGAGCTTCAAGCCTTCACTGTAATAGAACCTATATAGTCACTGATCGACAAGTAAGATTTGTAATGTATCTACCAGCTTTAATCCCCCACATATGATCATATCTGACAAGAAATGAGCTACTCAACTTGAAGTAACAAACTAAACAACAAGACACCTAATTTCCTTCTTCCATTATTCGGAATATGGAGACGAATTGCACTCACTTGAAAATTTATTATACACATATAACGAACAACTTACCAATGGCGGATATATTCTTATATGAATGGGGGCTAGAATTATTTTTTGTTTTGAAATGTGCGTATTTTTAAATTGAAACATTAATTTAACCACCGCTTAAAAAAATTTATCTATATATAAGTGATAAACTGTGCGATTTTAGTCCCTAATAAATCTAAATCTTGGATCCAAACTTATAACTAACTAAAAAGACAGACCAATAACTTGTTTGAGCGTTTGCTTTAGCCCGAAGACAATTAATCAAATAATAAGGGAAAAAGCTTTTCTTAAAGTTTTCAACATTTCACATCATTGAATAGAAATACATAACAATATGGTACAAGACGTGACCAGGATTAAAATAGCTCACGACCATGAAAAGGGAATATAGAATTAACAAATAATTCATGTTGAGACGTCAAAGGGGCTTCTCCCAAGGAGTAAGAATCCATCCAATGAACCGAACTTAACAATTATGGAGTGTATATAATATTTCATTATAATTGTATCAACAATTTACAATCGTATCCAATGATGGTCGAGGAACTGGTGTTAACCAAGAAGGAAGAACAAATGTGAAGGTGTACTACTCAAAAATCGAGTTTAAGTGTTGCAATTCTCGTGAACAAGTTCCAAACATCTAGTTGAAATTCTATAAGAAATTAATGGACCACTGCATTCCAACAACACCACATTGGGATCAAGTGGATAAAAGGTGTCACGCCCCAAAATTGTCCTATGGAACGGGTCAGGACGTGACACGCCGCGAGGTCAAGAAGTGTAACATCTCAAGCACACTAGGTTATACTAGTATACCATAAGGATAAATCAGAGTGCTACATTCCAGAATATATCAAATTTTTGTACAATCATTTGTCAAATCAAAACTCAAACATAACTCAAACATAACTCCAACTTATTACATCAATCAAGCCTCACTATCAAACTTAAATAAGAAATACCAAATATCCAAAATTCCAATCTCGTAGTCTTATTTATTTTCCCCAGTTGACTACCCCACTCGCAACTTGAGTCATCACACTTACTCTTTTGGATCTGAAAAGAAATTAGGCGAAAGTAAAAGTGGTGAGTGTACAAAAGCTCAGTAACGGGAATCTTACCTAAAGAATATGCTAATGATGATGAATACAAAGAAAATGCTCGTAACAAATGGAAAAATGAATGAACAAATAAAGGTACAAATATCGAACAAATGAATAAACGATAGAATAAGGATACACATGCATATGAAACTAGCATTAATAATGATAGCAAACTAATAGATCGTAGTCCTTGAGCTGTATTAGAAGGATAGGCACTATACCCCCATCGGGCTACACAAGATGATGAGTATTTAGTCCTCATCAAGCAGAGATCTCTTCAAACAGACAATTGAAGAGAGGTCAAATACATGTTACATAGTTTGAATCATCATAATACAAGTAGTAGTAACAATAGTAATAGTAGTACTAATAATAATGATAATAATAATAATAATAATAATAATAATAATAATAATAATAACTGATTTATGGTCGAAAAAATAAATGACACAATACTAACATATAAACCACGAAACGAAGTGAATGAAGCAAAAATACTAATCCAAGTATAGGAACATATTATTTCGGATAATTTTAAAGGAATCAATTATTCAAAAATACAATGATAGCGTAGATCGAATGGACAAATAAAATATATAAACACGCGACATAGGAACAAAATACTCTACAAAAAATAAAAAAAAAAAGAAGAAAATGACAAAATAAGTAAAATAAAATACTATATAGACCAACAATAATATTATATGAATGAATAAAAATATGTCATGAACGATAATTTATTTTAAATCTCCATGGAAGGAAAAAGAAAGAAAATAGGAAACTCAAGCGAAGAGGGATTTTTAGTCATGGCATGGATATAATCAAATTATTGTGAAACGAACATGCTATGCATTTATTTCAACGAATTAAAGTTGAATTTAAGCTATTTCACAATTCAAGAATTTTCTATTGGTAATGTATGTACATTATAACTAGATATAACGAAACGAGCTTATGAAGGGAACAAACGTACGAATAAAATGATGATACTCATACGAATGCATGAACAAAATTTATTCCGAACATATCCGAAGGAAGACTAATAGCCAAAATGAAAGAATCCCACTTACCTCGATTTTACGATAGTACAAAATTTGTTCAAACACTAACCTACTAGTAAGCCCCACAACCCAAAGTGGCGAAGAATAAATCTAAAAGATTCACATAAGTCCTCAATCAGACATCGTAAAAAGGATGAACTCTTCTTGTTCTAACATATGCCTCTTCTTCTAAAAATAGAACCAAAGTATAGTTGCAGGTCCTTGGGGTTGTAGTTGTTGTTTCATAAATAAAAACTAGCTTTGAAACATCATCATTATACCATGTCTTTTGATCCAATAATTACTTCTCATTAAATAAAGTCAAAGCATCCATTGCATTTTATATTCAAATTAGACCCACACACCATTCACTTCAGCAATGCACGACGCGTACAAAAATTAAAAATTGTCAAAATAGCCAGCCAATGAAAAATAATTGGTGGGGGAAATGGGTTGTATTGCCATGTTGAATAATGATTTTGGTGGTGGAAAGTGGAGTGGTATTATGATGATAGGGGTGTAAGTGACATTGTAGAGAGATAGAAATATTGCATGGGTGATGGGTTTGGGGATTGAAATGTTTGTTATAAAAATTGGTTGGAGGCAACATCATGCCTTGGTGGGGAAGAGAGTGCCTAAGGCCATGATGGGTCAAACTAGGATTGAAATCCCATTCTTGGGATCTAAAGCTTGGCATCAAATGCTGAGATGTCGGGTTGTTACATCCTTCTCCCTTAAAAAGAAGTTTTGTCCTTGAAACTTATCTTATAAGGTGTTACATGTCATGAAAAAATGCAACCTTCAAGAGTTAAACTTTCAAGAATTAATAACCACAATATAAAATAGGTGACTAGTCATTAGAACATTTAAACCAAATACCACATAGTAATATCTGTTAAGGTCTATCATTACAAGTCTTCCAAATGAAAATTATCTTTACCAACTTCTCAAATCATAAAATGAAATTTAGTACTCACAATAAACTTAGTGAAATATCCATAGCTAAGCAATCCAAATAGCCTTATTCAATTTTCCGTTAGAAGTTCACTAGCCTAAAGCCATACATCTACACCCCACCTTTTCTAATGCGAATTAATATTGCAAAGGCTTCAAGTGAATGGCTATAACTAACTCATGATACTATGATCCTATATGTAACGTTTATTACCAAAATAATATCAACCCCAACAATCATAGATGTAAATTCTTGAGGCTAAGTCTTGAATCTTTGCCAAGTTTATAAGGAAGTATGTGTGCTTAGCTATTGAATTAGGATATTGGCATATTCACATTAGCGTAAGTATAACACTATAAGCGTGAACTTTGGGCTCACATCATACTTAGACAAATAAACATAAGAGAATGCAATAACACTTAATATATTTTTAATCATTTTACAATATCACATACTAAGGTTCATATTTCACTAATACGGAAGATATAAAATAAGGGATTCACGAAATGGAAGAATAGATTCAGGGGCTATATTTTTGTGATACAACAAGTTCTATCTAGAGATCGATATTATCATATAACTCATAAATGAAGTTTGGTAGTATAAGGAGTAGAATTAAACATATCTAATAAGTAATCATGAGGTTGGAACATTTGAAGGAATATCTTAATTTCATATATAGGATAGTATAGGTAGGAAGAATAACCCTACTTACCTCCAGTGCATAGATAATATTCAAACAAAAATTAACATCCTAATAATGTGAGGTATCGTGCCATATTACTCATGGTATGGTTTCATGACACACCAACTTATACATGCTATCAAAATAAATCTTTACGAGGGATGCTTTTGTCAACATTCTAAGTATTAACTTCAAGCCTATGATGCACTAAAACCTCATGGTACAAAAAAAAAAAAAAAAGAGAATAAACTCAAAACAACTTACCATTACATGTACTTGAAGCAATATGTGGACTAAACTCTAATTCCAACCCAATATGTAAGAGGTCTTCCATCATGTTAACATTTATATCCCTATCAAGTTGTACTAAAATTCTCTGTTGAAAAGAGGTTCTATCTCACCAAGTTTTTTATCCAGTTTCATCTAGACTTCAAGAATATGCATTAATTGGATTTCTCCGCATATTTTTTTAAAAAAAAGAATAGATAAAACAGAAAAGAAAATAATGAATTTCTCAAATTTGCCTATCAAGCGATGGGTTATAGTTAACAATGCTAAACATATCAATATTTTTTTCTCCAATATCTGTAAATTACCTCACAATATACAAGCCCATATACATGATAACTAACTCCAAAAATGATACATAAGGTAACTTGGAAAATTTAATAAATAATATTTACACTTGCTATGGTCCTGAGATTATCATCAAAATATCCAGATGTAGCTTACTATCTCTTGCATGTATCCTTTTTGCCAATACTACTTCACTAAATCTAAACCTTTCATTTGATCATAACAAGGCAAAAATAGGACTTCGATCACATATTCATCTTCTATCTAATAAGAATTATGAAGATCACCTCAGGGAAATAACACATTCAGACCTAAGCACACCATATAGAACTTATTTGATCCTACATGAACAAAGTAGACATTAGATTGAGCTCATTGCAAACTCAATAAGAGAGAATGAATCTATTATGCTAGTGGGAGAATCTTCCAGCCCAACAGATACGGCAAGTCTTCTAGGAGAAGAAAAAGGGAAAGATTCACCTTTAAGCATAATGATAAAATCAAGGGATATATGTTAATCCTCTATACAAACAAAATAAGGCTACCAACTTCCAAATACCATAGAGGAAGACCATTACATATGAGATATGTAAAGGGATATACAAGAAGTGTCTTGCATTGGTTGCGCAGTGGAAGCATAGTGATGCATCAGGTTTAGGGATTAGTTTAATAAATCCTAACCTTTTGATTTATAATTCTGCTCCTAGGCATTTTATGTGCATTTATTTACTTTGGACATTATTTGAAAGTAATATGTGCTAATTATGTGTTTATCTATTTTAATACATCATATGTGCATTTAAGTTATATATGTACATATAATTATTGTCATATTTTTACAAAGCCTACCAATCTTGACCACTTTGGCTTAAGCTTATTTGACTTTATTTGACCATCTTGCATTATATACTACACGTATACATTATATAACATAATGCAAAACAAAAGAATAGCATAGAAGAAGCAAGAAGAGTCGGCCAAGGAGGAAAAAAAAGAGGGAAAAATAGAAAGCAAGGGTTTTGGTCAATTTTGAGAAGAAAGCTTGCATTTTTAGGCCAATTCAAAGTGGAAGTTGCTCAATCTTTGTTCTACATAGTTTGTTCTTGCCATTTATAGCCTTTTGTTACAATTTTTGGTGAAGGATTTCAAGTCTTGCATGTGTGTTGCTTAATTTGATTTATGGAATTTCATATATATGTGTTATAAATGCTAGTAGGAGATGAATATATGTTAAAGAGGTGATATGAGAGCTGTATATATGCAATAGAACTTGTTTATGACATTATAGGTGTTATATGCTAACTTTAATATTTCTAAATGTTGGTATTAATGTGTAGAGATCATGTTCTTTGAAACTTAATTATTGTTAATGTGTTGTAGTGAATGAATCTGTTGTTTAAGTGATTAATGTAGTTGAGAGACAACCTACTTTGTAGATCTCTTTATATGATACGAATATGTTTGATGCGATGTGATGTGAAGTGTTGGGTTACAACCTATAGTGCGTCATGGTAGTATCGTATCATGCTAAGCGGCATAGGGCTTTCCGATAATTGCATGACTACCATGTACTAGTCTTTTCTCTTGTGTGGTCAATGATGGCCATAGTCAGATTAGTTGTAGATTCGTGTACATCCGGAGTGCACTAGCGGGAGAGATAAGTGTTTGAGATGAGTTCATGAGGGAGTTATAAGTGTCAGCATCAACAAGTGTTCTAAAGCAGTATCATTTCAATGTGTTGTTTAGCGTGATTGTTTCAAAGTTATTAAGCGAATGTGAATTCTTGGTTATAAATGTGATATGTTGTTTTTTATGTGTTTCAAAAGGTTTTCAGGTTAAAGCTTTCAAAACTTCCTTTTACCTTCCCTCACTGAGCCTTTTTAGCTCACCCTTTTTAATGCATGTTACAGGTGTACTCAGTATTGACTATATGCACGAGGAAGCAGTTAATGAGTCTTAGAATGTACCACATGTTTGATGTGTTTTAGATTTTGAGAAATAATGTTGCTAGATGTTTGATTTTGTTGTATAGTAAGTTCTTGAAGTTTGTGGGTTGTATACTTGATAATTTAACTTTCTTAAAGTCTAGTTGTTTTGTTGTACATATATGGTTGGTCACATTTGATCGTGATCACAACTGGCTAGGCTTTTATCTTATCACGTGTTTTTGATCAAGTATGCTTTAGCTTTGTAAGGGATGTTGTCAACTTTTGTCAAATGAACGAATGTATGTTTAGTGTATTCCACTCGAGAATGTTGTATTGATGAATATGTATGATGCGGACCTTTCAAGATGTGTGTTGTGTTTTGTTGTGTTTCATGGGTTGTTCGTATTTCAGGTGTTATAATGTTCGTGTGTCGTTGCAACCGGGCTTGGTTTCCGAAGGGACCGGGTTTGGGCGTGACATTTGTGCTATCAGAGCTTAGCTTGTTTAAGCGTAAGCCAGGATAGTACTTTCGATCTGTGTGTTGTGTGATCCAACGTGAAGTGTCATGGCATGGTTATATGTTTATGTGTTTATATGCATAAGAATGTGTTCAAAATATGTGTCAAAGGAATGTGATGAAGTGAGTACTAATGATGTGTCAAGCATATATCAATTGATACTAACTTTCTTGTGATATAAATTGCTTATATGTGCTATAACTGTTCCTAACCCCTTTATGTCTTAAGATGGCACCAAGAGGTAAACCCCGTAGAGGGCCCGAGCAAGTTCCGATTGAGCCCGAGCCAGCTCCACAAGTTTCGATTAGGGATCAAGTTTTGGGGCAAAAGGCTCAGACTATGAACCGGGTAGCAGCATTATTAGAAAGGCAGTAGGCTGATCGTGAAGATTAGTACAACAATTACCAACACAACAACAACTATCGTGGTGGTATTGGGGGTATTAGAGGTCACAATGGGAATGAAGATCACGGTGGCTATGCTAGAGGTAGTATTGGTACATTGGATGGGTTTCTCTGCTATAGGGGATCGAGGTTTGCTGGAGAGCTAGATGATGAGGCAGCAGAGTATTGGTTGAATCGGGTTCAGAGTATCTTTGATGCTTCAGACTATTATGATGAGAAGAAGATTACATTTGCTGTGTTCTTGTTTGACAATGATGCCAAGCAATGGTGGAGGATCATGAAGGCTCAATGGGAGCACCAACTCACTCCTTATATATGGGTGAACTTTGTGACAGCATTAAAGGCCAATTATATCTCTGTACTTGCTTGAGAAAAGAAGAAGAAGGAGTTCCTGAACCTCAGACAAGGTGATCTTTCGGTTGCACAATATGAGGAAAAGTTCAACAAGTTGTCTCAGTATGCACCCGAAATGGTGCACTCTACGGAGAAGAGGAATAGGAGGTTTATTCGGGGGTTGAGGCCCAAAATTCAACATAGTTTGGCTCCTTTTGAGTTTTTTCTTTTCAGTAAAGCATTTGAAGCAACTTCTAAAGTAGAGAAGAGAAAGATAGATGCTATGCTAGAGTCGAGTCAGCAGTTTAAAAGGCCATCCTAGCCACAGTGTGAGACCCTATATATGATATCTTGGAAGAGTTAGGTTGTTTAATGTTATTGAATCTTGATTGTATATCTTGTATTCTTGTTCAAATATCATTGTGTGCATGACATGCTTTATCAAATTGTTTACGAAAAGGTAAAACCTTTGTGAAAACCCTTCATATTCCATCCTCACTGAGCTATATGAAGGATTAGCTCACCCATTTTTTCCACCATTACAGGTTGTTCGGGGCTGGAGCTCGAGTTAGTTGCTTATTTTGGTTGACCTTTTTATTGTAATAGAATAAGCTAGACATGTGATTTATTTGATGCAATGTGTTAATATTGTGGATGCTTAACTACGTAACTAAATTGATACATTACTCTTTTGAGGCCTAGTTGTTGTAGTTAGACTTGTGTGAAGTAACGTAGTGCCAGGTCTTGTAAATTTGAACTTGGTGGTTGTAATATTATTTATTAGTGATGAAGTTTGTATAATATGTGTTACTAGAATTGGTGTAATATATGGTTTGATATTTTATTTTATGGTTAATAGTGCTTAGGCTATTGTCTTGTGCCTTAACGGATTTAGGCGGAGTGATCTTTCTAAGCCCGTGGTATCACGACTCCAGAACGCTTGAGGATTCATAAGCTTAAATTTTAATTCCTTGTCATTACTGTGGTATCAGAGACCGTTTCAACAACTAGGAAAACAGGGTCGTGACACACAGGGCCAGCAGAGGTCGTTTTAGCCACAGGGCCAGCAGAGGTCGTTCCAATTGCAAAGCTAGAGTCAGAGTCAGATCAGGCTGACTGTTGCGAGAACCCAGCAAAGTGGTCCAGGTGTATTTTCAGTCCAGGGATCTTTAGGAGAAAGTACTTCTAGTCTAGATCAGGTATATTTCTTCTGTAATCATAAGGGGCACATTTAGAGCAACTGTTGGAGGAAGACTGGAAAGTTTACAGGCTACGGGAGTGATTAGCATCAGGATAAGGATTGCCCTGGGTTCCAAGATATTTAGAGTCAATCCGCAGGTAGAGGCCAGAGTAGGATAGTAGGCGGTATACGCAATTAGCGTGTCCAGGCTCAGGTGTATTCATTGGAGGATGAAGAAGTACCTGAGGTAGCAGCCGTGGTTGAAGGTACCTTCCTAATCCTTGATCAGTTGGTTAAAGTGTTGATTGATCCTGGTGCTACTCGTTCCTTTATTGTTATTCCTTGTGTGCAGCGTGTTAAATTGTTAATTGAGAAATTTCTATATCAATTAGAAATTTTCACACCTTCGGGTAATAAGTTCATCACCGAGTCAGTTTGCAAAGAATGTAAGACTCAGATTAAGGATCAAGAATTTCTGGCTGATCTAGTCTTGTTACCTATTCAAGGCTACGAGGTTATTTTGGGAATGGATTAGTTATCTAAGTATCATGATCGAGTGAATTTTCAGACCAAAGTGATAAAGTTCCAGAAACTGGGTTGTCTAGTGGTAAAGGTAGTGGGGAACCGTGATTCTTCGAAGACTCTTCTCATTTCTTCAATAAAAGTTATCAAACTTGTGAGAAAGGGTTGTGATGGGATTCTTGCTTATCTGATCAACAAGCCTTCTAATAAGTTGAAGTTAGAGGATGTTCCAATTATTCGAGAGTATCCTAGTGTCTTTCCCGAGGAATTACCAAGAGTACCACCGCAGAGAGAGGTGGAGTTTATGATCAATATGCTACCGGGGACTCAACTAGTATCTAAAGCACCATATCAAATGGCTCCTGCTGAGCTTCGGAGTTAAAGGTTCAGTTGCAAGAGTTGTTGAGGAAAGTGTTCATCCAGGCGAGTACGTCACCGTGGGGAACACCTATGTTGTTTGTGAAAAAAGAAAGATGACACTTTTCGGCTTTGTATTGATTATCGGGGTTTGAATCAAGTGACCATCAAGAATAAGTATCCTTCGTCATTTATTGATGAGCTATTTGATTAGTTGCAGGGGTCAAAGATCTATTCCAAGTTTGATTTGAGGCAAGGTTACTATCAACTTTGAATCAGTAAGGATGATGTGTCGAAGTCTATTTGCCAAACACGGTATAGCTATTATGAGTTTGTGGTTATGCCTTTTGGGTCAACCAATGCATCTGCAACTTTCATAAATCTCATGCATCAGGTGTTCCAACTGTACTTGGATCAGTTCGTGGTTATCTTCATCGATGACATCTTAGTATATTCGAAGACTGAGGCTGAGCATGAACAACATCTTCGTCTAGTTCTGCAGAAGTTTCAACAACATCAATTGTATGCCAAATTCAGTAAGTTTGAGTTTTGGCTTCAACAAGTGCCTTTTTTGGGTCATATCATTTCTCAGCAGGGTATCATGGTGGATCCTGCCAAGGTTGAGGTTGTTTCATCCTGGAAGAGACCAGAGAATGTGACTGAGGTTAGTAGTTTTCTCGGTTTGGCGGGTTATTATCGCAGATTTATGAAAGACTTTTCAAAGGTTGTAGGACCTCTCATGAAACTAACCCAGAAGAGTATCAGTTTCGAATGGAATGGAAATTGTGAGGGCAGTTTCCAGGGATTGAAGAAGAGACTGACTTTAGCCCCAGTTCTTGCATTGCCAGAATGAAGTTAGAACTTTGTTATCTATAGTAATACTTCTAGAGAAGGCTCAGGTTGTATTTTAATGCAGAATGGTCGGGTGATTGCTTATGCCTCTCAAAAGTTAAAGCAATACGAGAGAAATTATCCAACTCGTGATTTGGAGTTAGCGGCTATTGTATTTGCTTTGAAGAAGTGAAGCCATTATCTTTGGGAAAGTAGGTTCGAAATCTTTACGGATCATAAAAGTCCAAAATATTTGTTTTCCTAAAAACAATTGAACATGAGGCAAAGACGCTGAATGAAGCTACTTGATGATTACAATTGCACAATCAACTATGTGCCAGAAAAGGCGAATGTGGTAGCAGACGCCCTTAGTAGAAAGACTAGTATTGCTTGTATGACGGTCAGGAATGGGAGTTACTAGAGGAGGCTAGTATGTAAAAGCCGGAGTTGACTCAAGTGAGTATTTTGTTTGCAAACTTGCAGATTCAGTCGTTGCTGTTGTGACAGATCCGAGAAGCTCAGCATTTAAATCAACGGCTTCAGAAGATCTCTGAGGGTAAGCTTGATTTCAAGTTACATGAGGATGGTGTGTTGTGGTTTCATGGCCAAGTTTGTGTTCCAAATTATTCAAATTTGAAGATTGAGGTTTTAGAGGATGCCCATAACTCTAAGTACACTATCCATCCGGGCGGGAACAAAATGTACTAGGACTTGAAACAACATTATTGGTGGAGCAATATGAGAAGGGATGTAACGGAGTTTGTATCTCGATGTTTGACTTGCCAAAGGGTCAAAACGGAGCATTAACGACCGGAGGGTTTGCTTCAACCGTTGATGATTCCCCAGTAGAAATGGGAGCATGTGACTATGGACTTTGTCACGGACTTGCCGAGATCACCAAGGGGTTGCGATGCAATCTGGGTTGTGGTTGATCGGTTCACCAAGACTACCCACTTTATGCCAATGAATAGTAGGATAGTCTTGAGAAATTGGCAAATTTGTATGTTGCTAACATTGTGAGACTTCATGGGGTTTCAGTCAGTATTATATCAAATAGAGATCCTCGGTTTACTTCCAAATTTTGGCAGCGTTTGCAGGTAGCTTTAGGTACTAAATTGAACTTTAACACAGCTTATTATCATCAGTCAGATGGGCAGTCAGAGTAACGATTCAGATTCTCGAGGATATGTTGAGAGCTTGTCTAATGGACTTCAGGAAGAGTTGGGAGAAATACTTGCCATTGGTAGAGTTTGTTTGTAACAATAGTTACCAATCGACTATTGGGATGGCTCCGTACAAGACATTATATGGTCGTAAGTGTTGGTCTCTGTTGTATTAGGATGAGGTTGGAGAGATGAAGGTTGCTGATTCAGCCTTGTTGCCAAAGCTTGTGAATACCATTGAGAATGTCCATCTCATTCGTCAGAGGATGTTTACAGCTCAGAGCAGGTAGAAGAGTTATGCTGATAAGAGAATGCGAGATTTGGAATTTGAGGTCGGTGATCAGGTTTTCTTGAAGATCTTTCTTTGCAAGGGTGTTGTTCGATATGGTAAAGGTAGGAAGTTGAGTCTGAGATACGTAGGGCTATTTTAGATTGTTAGCAGAGTTGGCAAGTTGGCTTATCAGTTGGCTTTACCGCCGAGTCTGTCCAAGGTTCATGATGTTTTTCATGTATCTATGCTGCAGAAGTATCATCCAGATCCTTCTCATGTTCTGGAGGCAGAGCCGCTGCAGCTTAGTAGGGATTTAACTTATGAGGAGCGGCCTATTCATAATCTGGATCAGTCAGTTCGGGAGCTGCGTTTGAAAGAGATTATGATGGTTAAAGTCTTGTGGTATCATCATGGGATTGAGAAGGTTACTTAGGAAAGATGGGATCGGATTGAACATCAGTATCCAGAGTTGTTCAGTTGAGAATGTAAGAATTTCGGGGTCAAAATTGTTTTAAGCGAGGGAGGATGTGAGGCCTAAGCATGCATTTTATGTGTATTTATTTACGTTAGACATTATTTGAAAGTAATATGTGCTAATTATGTATTTATATATTTTAATACATCATATGTGCATTTAAATTACACATGTACATATAATTATAGTCATATTTTTACAAAGCCTACCAATCTTGACCACTTTGATTTAAGCTTATTTGACTTTATTTGACCATCTTGCATTATATACTACACATATACATTGCATAACATAACATAAAACAAAAGAATAGCCTAGAAAAAGCAAGAAGAGTCGGCCAAAGAGGAAAAAAAAGGGAAAAAATAGAAAACAAGGGTTTTGATCAAGAAAACTTGCATCTTTAGGCCAATTCAAAGTGGAAGTTGCTCAATCTTTGTTCTACATGGTTTGTTCTTGCCATTTCTAGCCTTTTCTACAATTTTAGGTGAGGGATTTCAAGTCTTGCATGTGTGTTGCTTACTTTGATTTATGGAATTTCATATATATATGTGTTATAAATTCTAGTAGAAGATGAATATATGTTAAAGGGGTGATATGAGAGCTATATATATGCAATAGAACATGTTTGAGGCAATACAAGTGTTATAACCTAACTTTAATATTTGGAAGTTGAGAATTGTAGCTAGCTTTGGTGTTTATGATTATATATATGTGTTTGTGGTATGATTTCATGGCTTTGGTATGAATTTGGTGGAGTTTGGGGTTAATTTTGATTATTTTCCAAAAATTCCATCAAAGGTGACATTTTAGAGTTTGGCTTGTTAAGCTTGTTTTATGCCTAGTTATGCTATTGTAATGTGCTTCTAATGCATTGTAGTTGGTTACTATATTGGTTGTGTTGAGGTTATGTGTTGTAAAGCTTTATAAAGTGGTTAAATGATGTCTAAAGGTTGGTGTTAATGTGTAGAGATCATGTTCTTTGAAGCTTAATTGTTGTTAATGTGTGGTAGAGAATGGATGTGGTGTTGAGTGGTTAATGTGGTTGAGAGACAACCTACTTTGTTGATCTATCTACATGATGTGAATGTGTGAATATGTTTGATGTGATGAGATGTGAAGTGACGAGTTGCAACCTTTAGTGCGTCATGGTAGTGTCATGTTGTGCTGCACGGCATAGGCCTTGCTGGTAATTGCATGACTACCATGTACTATTCCTTCTCTCGTGTGGTCGTTGATGGCCATGGTGAGATTGGTCGTAGATTCGTGTACAGCTGAAGTGCACTAGCGGGAGAGATAAGTGTTTGAGATGAGTTCGTGAAGGAGTTATAAGTGTCGGTATCAACAAGTGTTCTAAAGCGATATCCTTTCAATGTGTTGCTTAGTTTCAAAGTTATTAAGCGAATGTGAATGCTTGGTTATAAATATGATATGTTGTTTCTTATGTGTTTCAAAAGGTTTTCAGGTTAAAGCTTTCAAAAATTTCTTTTATCCTCCCTCACTGAGCCTGTTTAGCTCACCCTCTTTAACGCATGTTATAGGTGTACTCGGTATTAACTATGTGCACGAGGAATCCGTTAATGAGTCTGAGAATGTGTCACATGTTTGATGTGTTTTAGATGTTGAGAAATAATGTTGTTAGATGTTTGGTTTTGTTATATAGTAGGTTCTTGAAGTTTGTGGGTTGTATACTTGATCATTTAACTTTCTTAAAGTCTAGTTGTTTTGTTGTACATATATGGTTGGTCACATTGGATCGTGATCACAATTGGCTAGGCTTTTATCTTATCATGTGTTTTTGATCAAGTATGTTTTACCTTTGTAAAGGATGTTGTCAACTTTTGTCAAATGAACGAGTGTATGTTTAGTGTATTCTGCTTGAGAAAGTTGAAATGATGAATATGTATGACGCGGACCTTTCAGGATATGTGTTGTGTTTTATTGTGTTTCATGGGTTGTTCGTATTTCAGGCGTTATAATGTTCGTGTGTCGTAGCGACGGGGCTTGGTTTCCAAAGGGACCGGGTTTGGGCGTGACAATAGCTCTCTTGATGGGACTACAAAAGAGTAGAAGTTTTGGACTAAGGAGAACTATTTACATTAGATGTGGAGGTTACGTCTCCAACTAGTACCAAATGGGCAGAACATGATGTTCATATGTATGCCTTAAATCAAACCTGTGACCGTATAAAGACCCAGAGATAACATAGTGAATAAATTCTATCTTTGGCACTGCAGACTCGATCATATCAATGAGAACGACTTGAGAGGTTGGCCAAGGAAGGATTCCTTGGGAACTGCATTTATGTGTCCTATTCAACCTATGAGTTATGTCTCAAGTATAACATGATTAAGACGCATTTCTATCATAAAGGTGCAGAGCTACAGAACTGTTAGAATTTGTACATACAATTGTATGTGGACCACTTCGAGTACAGGCTAGATGAGGTTTTATCTACTTTATCACCTTTATAGAAGATCTGTCAAAGTGTTCCTGTTCAAACACAAGTCGGAAGGTTTGGAAGCAGTCAGGAGCTTCAAGAATGAAATAGAGAAACAAACAAGCAAGAGTATTAAGACATTTCAATTAGATCGAGGTAGTGAATACTTGAACAATGTATTTCCAAGTTATCTCAGAGAGAATGACAATCTCTCATAATAGACCATTCTTGAAACACTACAACACATTGGTGTGTCCATGAGAAGGAATAAGATCTAGTTAGACATGGTCAAGTCCATGATGGGTTTCACTAATCCTCTTGGGGTATGCCTTGAAATTAGCTGCATATCAATCGAATAAGGTTCTTTCCAAATCTGTTTTGAGTACACTATATGAGATATAGAAGGGTCGTAGACCAAGTCTTGATTACCTTAGGATTTGGGGTTGCTATACCCACATTAAGAAACATAAGAAAAAGAAATTGCAAGCAAGATCTAACATTACAGATTTGAGGAATATCCTAAAGAGACTAGGGGATATTATTTCTACCACATATTTGATCAGAAAGTATTCGTTGGTCAAATATGCCTAGTTCTTGAAGAAAGAGTTCTTGCAAGTAGGGCATAGTGGGAGAAAAAATGGAACTTAATGAGATCAAGGATCCACAACAAATCAGCCAGACAAAGGAACCTAAAGGCAACACTGACATACTTGTACAAACACCACTGAGAAGATATAGGAGAATTACTCGCAAGCTGGATAGGGACTGAGAGTTCCTAACCCAGGATGGAGATATTGTAGAGATCAGTCTTGGTAACGTGTGACCAGCTACATTCTCATAGTTGATGCAACACTTGATTGTGAGTTATGGCTTTAGGCCATGAGATCCAAAATGAACTTCACAAGTATTAGCAATGTTGGACATTGGTTGATGCACTCGGGGGTCATTCCCATTAGGTATAAATGTCTGTTCAAACATAAAAGACTAAGAACAAATGGCAAGGTTGAAATACAAGGTGCGTCTAGTTGTCAAGGGCTTCTCGCCCAAGGCAAGACATTGACTACGACGAGACCCTCTTGCAAGTTGCAATGCTCAAGTCTATTTAGATCAAGCTTGCTTTAGCAGCATAGCATGACTAGTATATTTCACAAATGGATGTAAAACTATGTTCCTCAATGGGGAGTTGAGAAGGATGTATACATGGTACAGTCCGAGGGTTCTATATCAGGAAGTGTTGAGTCTAAGGTATGCAAGCTATAAACAACCATTTATGGACTAAGGCGAGCGTCTCGCAATTGGAGTGATTGTTTTGACATAAAAGTCAAAAAGGTTTGGCTTGGCCCGAAACAAAGGGGAATACTGCATGTACAAAAGGTTAGTGGGAGCAAAACTTATTTTCTTGATGCTCAATGTAGATGACATACTACACATTTGGAATGGTGTAAGAGCATTAAAGAAATTGAATATCTGGCTTTATGAAGCAGTTCTCCATGAAAGACTTGGGAAGCATCCTACATACTAGGTATAAAGATCTATAAAGATAGATCAAGAAAGATGCTAGGCTTATCCCAGTCTACGTACATAGATACTATTCTGAATAAGTATCACATGGATAATTCCAAGAAAATGTACATACTCATTTGGAATTGGGATCGTTCTAAGCATAAGCGATTGTATATGGTCTAATGCTGAACGAGAATTCATGAAGGGGATTCCATATGCTTTGATGGTCGGCTCTAACATATATTCCATGACATGTACGAGGGTCGATATAACTAATTCACTTGAAATGATTAGCAGATATCTGGATGACCTAGATGAGATTTACTGGTAAGTCGATTATTAAGAATCTGAAGAAGTACTTAAAACCAGTACCTTAATGATGGAAACATAGAATTAAGCCTGAAGGCTTTATAATTCTAGCTTCAAATTCGACCATGATAACAGATCAACGTCAGTCTTTACATTCACCATTAATGGTGGGCAGTGAGTTGGAAATAGTTCTAAGCAAAATATTGTGGCTGATTCAGTGATCGAAGCAGAATATGTTGCTGCATGCGATGCAACAAAGGAAGCTATTTGGTTAACAAAGTTCGTTTATGAACTTGGTGTAGTTCCTGATAGTGATGCACCAGTGACACTATGTTGTGATAACACTAGAACGATTGCTGAAGGCAAGAAATCAAGGTCTCATCATAAAACCAAACACATTCTGTATCGCTTTCACTTGATCCGAGAGATCATAGAAAGAGGAGATGTACGAATTGAGAAGGTAGACAGTAAAGAAAATTTAGAATACCCATTCACTAAAGCCTTGGAGTCAAAGGAGTTTGACTGTCATAGATGCAATATGGGTATTAGATACCGAAAGGATTGACTATGAGTGCAAGTGGGAGATTGTTGAGAATATACCCTTCATTCCAATCATTCGATGTAGAATGATAGGGAAATTTTTGTAATGAAACAATCAAATTATAGAGTTTTAATCAATTAAAAGTACCATATTGCTTTTATCTTTATCTCTTATACATTCGTATATCGTCTAGTTGCATATTATGCATAACTGATAAAGCTCTTGGATGTGTCGGTATAGGGTCGAACCATAAGAGATTATGGTTGATGAGAATCGACACCTAAGACATACCTAAAAACTCATCCTAGGTTGTAGGATTCATCAAGACTAGGCATTGATGAATCTGACAAGACTTACATGTAGTTAGCTCCATTAAGATTGATCTCATCGACCAAGTAGCATGAGATGTCAAGGATAATACATGGGTCCGTATAGAGATATATACACCGAACATGATCCACTGAGAACAATCAATGTTGGCTTCATCTGCCTAAGTCAATGAGAAGTTTCTCAGGTGATAGTTGTGCAAGGTACTCCTCTGACTTAAAGGCACCATAGTAGCTTGCAAGCAACTCACTTACTTTGGCCCTGGACAAAAGAGAGGAAGATAAGACCTACTTGAATAGGGATTCCGGTACAGTCAAGTACTTATGAATCTAGTGAGTGTCGCTGCGAGGATCCACTACTCTGGATGAAAGAGAGTGTACCCTATGTTGTCTCATCTCATAGAGATGTTGACAAAAATCCATGGCCATGGTGGTATGATTGGATTATACAGGAAAAGTCAACGACACATAAGAGTGAGCCTATGGAGGTTTGACTGATATGACATTAACTATACCCTAAGGCATTTAGTGGAAAGAATGGACTGTACATTAACTAGTCGCCAAAAGGTTCACGAATAAAAAAGCTTGGATTTAGCATTCGAGCTATCTGGTCGTCGAGGAGTGTTGCTAGACACCAACCTCGATTAGTAATAACAAGAAGGTGTTCTAGTGGAGATAGGTTAATTGGAACTTGTCCTAGCTGCGACCGGTTTGGCACTCGAACCTACATGATTGTACACAAGCTGAAGGATTAGGACTATGAGGGATAGAATAGAAAAGTCACGCTAGCACGAGGACCTTCTCGTGTTCTATCTAGAAGCAAGACATGGCACGTTATGTATGGTAAGATAGGTTTTGGAAACCGTTCGAGTATGCAATAGAGAAAGGATGTTTGATAGTCAAACATTTGACTTAAGGTCGAGGTCAATTGGGGAAATTGACTTGCGTATTAAGACAAGTTAAGAATTAATTGAGGGTCAATTAATATTAGGTTGATGTCTAATTAACTAGAAGTTGATTAGAAAAGGTTTAGGCTGAATTTATAAAGATCCCATAAGGTATAGGGTCAAGGTACGAATACTGAGAAATATGAGCACATTATAAATAAAACATTAATAAGAAAACCTAAAAAGTTCAGAATTTTCTAGCAAAAAATACCCTAACATACTCTTCCCTCTATAGTCGTCACACTCTCTCTCATTGGGATCGCGTGCTTTTCTCTCAAGCTCGAGGGAGTGATTACTTCATCTCGTTCTAGCCTCAACGTGGTATGTGTGAGATAGTAGAGGGCTGCTACATTGTGGTGTCCAATCTAAGCAATCGAATTCGAAGTCTTCCTTAAAGAGGTAACAAAATTTCAGATTCAATTTATGCTTGGATTTCATGTTTTCGCATATATTATATGCTTGGACAATTCCAATTAATAGTTCTCTTGAATTTTATAGTGTTATTCTTCATGTTTCCGCTACGCTATATTTTATTTGCATGCTAGATAACCTTCAGGATGTTCAGATCCCATTTTGTAAGTAACAAAGGGTGATGATTCATATGCCATAATTGCTCAAGTATTTTATCACAAGTAGCCTCACTATCAAGTTTAAAGAGAAACAATCCATTATCAAGTGATTGAATTTCAACCTCACCATATGGTTTCTACCTATTATCAACAACTTTTTTTATCATGAAGAAATGTGATGGTTTACCTACAAATTGGCCAATCAAACAACACCTCCAATATGTCTCTGTGAGGTCATGCACACTTGGTGGAGGACAAACAACTTTTTTTTCATCAATGATTTCAAATCTTCCAACTTTGCTCAAGGAGAGGGATTGCTTCAAATTTTCCATAAATATATTCTTCCAATTTGAGGTTGATGGAACTTGAAGATGAGCATTAAATTTAGACTTCTTAGATGCATTTTTAGAGGTGGAAGTGGGGCCTAAAATTGAGATTAGAGACTGATTAACATTATGGGATAATGAGGGAACAACATTAGCTACTGGAGTTAAAGATGACATAACTTGTGTGGGAGCACAATGAAGTTAGAAAAGAGGTGAAAATTGAGAAGGTGGAGAGGAGAGAAGAGGGGAATGGAAAAAGAAGGGTTAGAGGCAATAGGTGGAGACATTAGCGTTCTATTAGAGTAAACATTGGGGGGGTAAATTGTTGATTTTTGCTGCTAAAACAGGGGCTATAGTAGCAGCCCCTGTCTAGCCAGAAACTTGGACATGAGTGTCCATGGTTGAAATGAGGGGGAAGGGAGGTCCAATGGTAATATTACTTATTATGTAAGCGAGAAGTTGTTAGCTCGAGTCTCGTTAGTTACGTTGTATGATCTTAAATCTCTCCTGAATAAAAAAAATTAAAAAAGTCCCACACTTTGTCCCAACCTTGGGTTTGAGTCCAATCGTAACTAGACAATATAACTAATGTACTAGGATGAACTGACATGTATTTTTTCATCAAAGTATAAAGATAGTAGGTCACTAGTTTTGTTATTCAAGGGAGACCTGTATAATATTACAGATGTAGTCCACGAGATTCAAGCTCTAGCATCCCAGATCACTAAATTTTTAAGTATACAACATATTACATCAGCCTTAAAAATCCACCAATGATGGATACCAACTTTTCCAAGTCATATCCCTAGTTCTTATCATGATCAGTTGGTGTACACAAAGCTACTAATATTTGTCTAATAATTAATTAGACCATGAGAGTAAGTTGTGAAAATTTATATCTATAAAAAAAAATACTATCCTAAACCATAGCTTAATAAGAGGTAGACAATTAGCAACTGAGGCCTCTTGAAAGTGCAACTTGAGCTTCTTTTTAGTCAACTTTTCCAATTGACACGCTATAAATGATGAACATTGGGAGTCCATGCTTTAATATTGAAATTGACTAATGTTAAGAACATTTAATAATATAGTGCAAGCAAAATTTTGCAAGGAATATTTCAAAAATTATGTCCTTTCGAGTTTTGTGAAAATAACTACCTAAGATGGTGTGTACAGAAATGGATAACGAGTTCCACATTAATGTCAAGGATGTGTAGAAATGGTATTTTGAGTTACAGTAAAACTTAATGAATTGCTTTAAAAAATTCACAATCTTTCCATTAAAGAGTTATTCATAAAGATTAAAAATTTTACGATTCTTCCATCCAGTGAAAATTCATCCATAAAGATTAAAATATTTCCATTTCTTCTGCCCCTTAAGAGTCATTTATAAATATTAAAGTATTACCATTCTTTCACAATCTCTTTCATCTCCCATATCTCAATCACTCTTGTGAATCTCTATTTCTTTTTCACTTTTGCTATAAGATAACTTATTTTTTATATATAATTTTAAAACCAATTCAATGTATATAAGGTGGAAAAAGTTCAAAAAAAAGATGAATCATTTGTATTTTAGAATTTCTTGGCTTTATATTATAACTAAGGCTATGTTTGGCATAACTGTAAAATTTAGTTTTTAAGCTATAGAGCTTTTAGCAGTAGAGCTTTGGTTAGATGTGAAACTCAAAAGCTAGAGCATCTCGTCCATTGGAATAAGCAGTAGAAGGAAAGGGATTGATTCCTGGGAAGGCAAATGCTACCTTTGAGAGTTGACCAAGTATGATTATGAGCGTCGGCTTATAGCCAGTCAATCATCTACAAGTGTTGTTGAATAAAAATTGTTGACTATTTGGCCTATGTTGGGCAATGTTGAGCTTTTAAAAAATTTGAGGGCAATGTTGGACTTTTAAAAAAAGAAGTAAATAGCTTCCCGCATATATAAAAACAGTTTCGCAAAAACCTATTTTGAAAAGCTTTAATTTAGAGTTTCTTATTTTTTTTAGATTTTTTCAGCTTTAGCTTTTATTTAAAAACACTTTCAGAAATGGGCCAAACAAGATAGCCTAAACTTTTAAACTCATTGGAAGTACTTTCGAGTGTCAAAAAGCTAGGTCAAATAGAGTTTAAGAATGTTTTGAATAATTTTAAGGTGTGTCACGTTGGTTTATAAATGATACATCAAAGTATTGTTTTGATTTTCTTTAGTTCTTAAGATCTAAAGATGATCGATTAAACGACAATATGTCAAATTATCATTTATATTTATGTACAATTTTTTTTTGTCTTCTCAAGTGCAATACACCAAGGGTTTTTTTTTTTAATAAAAGAAATTGACCTTTTCTTTTTTGAAATTGCTTGGCTTATGTTGCTACCAAGAATGTTTTAAAAAATTCTAAAGTACGTTTCTTTTACTTTGTGATTCATCATCATGTTCTTTTGAATTTTTTTATTCTTTTAAGTTCTTAGAATCTCAAGATCATTATAGGAAATATATGTTAAATTACCATTCCTATTTGTGTGCAACTTTTGTGTTGTCTTCTCATATATAGTACATGATTTGTTTTTGAAAAAAAAATGCGTCTTTTAGATTTTACTAATGCTTGGATTTACGTTGCACCCAAGCAAAAAAGTTTTGGCATCATCAAATATAAAGTCATTCAAAGAAATGATAGGACTTTTAATAATGAAAGACTTCAGGTGATGATATGTAACATTAGATTCAAATTTGTTTGCTTTGTGTTTTTTTTTTGTCCATGAGAGTACAATTGGTTTTTTTTTTTTTTTTTAAAAAAAAGATGACGTGTGATGAGGGTGGAAAACAACTGTCCATTTGAGCTCAGTAATTCGACCTCAAGCTACCTGACCTGCAAAAGAAGGGAAGAAATCGAAGGAGTGGTGGCCCATGTTTCCCTTCGGGTGCAAGAATAATTAGTATGTCCGAGGTAAACGGTAAGTAGTTGATAACAATAAATATACACGAGTTACTTGGTAATGCTTGATGAGTAGGCTATTTATACTAATACCAATTTTGAGCAGCATTTAATGCTTAATTCTGCCCAGCGTTGTTCATGTGTGCCCGAGCTCATTACCTAGTGAACAAAGCTATTATCCAGCGTACAAAGCTATTGTCCAGAGGTTAAAGTCGAGTGCTTCCTTTATGTCACATCGGAGGTGACTATCATATGTGGAAACCATCTCGGGGGCAAAGCTTTGGCCCAAAAGGCCTTGAGGCAAGGGTATTTTTGGCCGACCCTAAAGCAGGATGCCAAGGAATTCGTAAAGCGGTGTGATACTTGTCAACGGTTCGCCAATGTTCAGAAAAAACCCATGGTGGATTTGACGATAATGATGAGTCCGTAGTTGTTCTATCAGTGGGGTATGGACATCATTGGGCCGCTTTTGAACAGTGTTAGTCATAAGAAACATACTTTTGTGGTTGTTGATTACTTCACTAAATGGCCCGAGGCCAAAGGCGTGGCAAGAATCACCGACAAAGCAGCTTGGAACTTTGTGTAGAGGTTCATCATTTGCTGAGTTAGTGTGCCCAAAGTTATGAAGACCAACCATGGCAAGCAATTTGATAGTGTGTACTTCCGATGAAAATATGTCGAGATAGGAATCGATCTTAGATTCTCCAATATTGTTTATCCTCAATGCAATGGTCAGGTCGAGGTAACTAACAAATCTATTTTGCAGAGCCTGAGAACCAAGCTGGCAGAGGTAAAGGGACAATGGGTGATGATACTTCCTAAGGTCCTGTGGGCTCATCGCACTACACCCAGATTGGCGACGAGAGAGTCGCTCATCAATTTGACTTTCGGCATAAAAACAGTTTTGCCAATGGAAATCAGATTTCCCACCAGTAGGACCCTCCTCCATGATGAAGAAATAAATGGGGCCAGGATCCAAGAGGAGTTGGACTTGGCTGAAGAATTACGGGCCAAGGCTTAGGTCAGGATGCTAGCTAGCATGTCAGCCATGGAGAGAGCCTTCGCAAAGCAGGTCAAGCCCAAGTCAATCAGAGAAGGAGATTTGGTCCTGAGAATAGCTATCTTTCAGTCGAGCTCAAGTGGCAAGCTTTCCCCGCTCTGGGAGGGTCCACACCAAGTGGTGAAAAAGCTTCGACCTATGACCTTCTATCTTGTTGATAGATATGGAAAACAGTTGAGAAATGCTTGGAATGTTGAGTATTTAAAGCGCTATTTTGTATGATTGCCGGGCTGCAGAGAGATGATTTTGTGCTCAAGTCTATGTTCTTAAACATACTTGTGAATTTTGTACATCTTTGTGAGGCCGATATATTTCATTAGTCTAAGGCAATAACGAGGTCGCGACTGTTACCGCACTTGTTATTTGATAAAGACTAACTAAGCTGATTGTTAAATGTGTGCGAGTCACACTTATGGTCTGAGGTGAGACAAGGTCGTGAGTAAACACACTCGTAAGCTTAGAGCCTAAAACTAATTGCTAAATGCGTGAGAGTCACACTTATAGTACGAGGCAAGATGGGGTCGTGAGTAAACATACTCGTAAGCCTAGACCACTAAGGCCGATTTGAGCCTAAAACTAATTGAGAACATTATGAGAAAACACTCAATGATCGCCAGCTCGGGCACAGCTTCAATATAAGGTCGTACTCACTTATTAAGGGTCTAGCTCGGATCAGACATCAATTTGGCTTGATCAAACTTGAAGGTTAAAACTCATTTTAAGATTTAAATCGAGTTGCCTGTAAATCCAATTGATTCATTTAAGAGCCAGCCAACGGGCTTGGCCTCATAAAATAAGTAAATTTCTGAGCCAAATTACTTATATCACACTCAAAGGCAATTAGAAAAAAAAGTTCAAAGGATTAACTAAAGATTGTTTCACTGTAATTCCGAACAAAAGTACAATAGTAGGCCATCTCGGGCTGAAATACATTACAATAAAAATAAAGTAAAAATCCTAAGCGTGAGGGGGGACAGTCGAACTCGAGCTAACAGCGATGGCGGCAAGGTCCACAGCAAGAGTGTCTTCATCCTCCTTGCCTTGAGACTCATCCCCGGGTTGGTTATATACACGATTAAGGTTTCTAGTGATCTCCTCGGTGGTAGCTCAGGTCTCAAGATCAAAGTTGGGGATTTTCCAGAAAGCTGCGTCGAGGGGCTCGACGATGTCAACAAAGCTAGACTTGACGTCCGGCTATAAGGTTCTATCCAAAGCTTTTGATTTAAGCTAACCCCTAAAATAGCCCATAACATAGCCGTATTGGGATATTTCATCGGAGTTCTTGCCCAGAAACCTCACACCTTCGTCATCATCCTTGAAGGCCTGGATTGCCTTCTCGCCGTTGGCTCTGACTTTATCGATGATGTCACGCCCCGACCCCGACCCATCGCTAGGCTAAGGCCAAAACATGACGTTCGTAACACTTATTCTTGAGATTAATAACTTAATAGTCTTAAACCTGTGTGTATTAATTTAATAACTTGTACATCCAATAAAACGCCATAAGAAGTTTCGAAAGACTTCCAACATTCTCCAAAGTTATCAGCCTTAAAGGATTACATCACCTTGTTACATAATAACCAAACCAAGAACCACCTGTTCATCATCTTAGTTATAGGTCTCAAAAGAATAAAGATCAAACCTAGCTAGGTATCAAGTTAAGTAAAAGAATATACAATAGATCAAATAATTCAATTTATAAAATCATGTTCTTCATAATAAAAAGTAAGTCTCCTCAGGCAAGCATGTAGATCACATAGGGCAGGAATCCAACTCATCAACTCTACAAAGCTTGTAATCACAAGGAAGCTTGTTCGGGCTAATCCTTACCTGTAATTGTTAGAAAAAGGGTGAGCTAATCCTGCATATAGCTCAGTGAGGATAGAATAGGAAGGGTTTTCATAAAGGTTTTTATCGTTTCATAAACAGTTTGATGAAACATGTCATGCACACAGGATTATACAAGCGAGAAAGCAAGATATACAATCGAGATTCAATAACAGTTAAATAACCAAACTCTTCCAAGATATCATTGAGTCCCTGTCCTGTAGGAGGATTGATCCTTATCCCGTAGGAGGATCAATCCCTATCCCGTAGGAGAATCAGTCCCTATCCCGTAGGAGGTTCAATCCCTATCCCGTAGGAGGATCAATGGGTAACAAGAATTTACAAACGAGAATACAAGATATACAATCAAGGTTCAATAACAATTAAATAACCAACACTTCTAAGATATCATTGGATCCCTGTCTTGTAGGAGGATTGGTCCCTATCCGGTAAAAAGGATTAATCCCTATCCGGTAGGAGGATCAATCCCTATCCCGAAGGAGGATCAATGGGTCCTAGCAAGAGAAAGAATCAATACTTTGAGGGTCAAGATATACCAGTAAATTCGGAGGTCCCGTCACTACCACAATTAATAACGGTTATACCCACTGCGCTTATACAAATCGAATGCATTTGCAATTATCAATGACATGGCAAGAAAGCATGTAAACCTATTTCAGTAATAAATGATTAATCAATGACATATAAATCAAACATATAATAATCTTGTAAGTATACATTTATAGTGCCTCAAACATCACTAGGTATCATAAGATAGTGCAAAGTCGTCAATAAATTTCTCAAAATAGAACCAAAATGCAACACGAACGAAACTATGAAGCAACTTCAATGTTTTTGCATTAGCCTAACTTAGGAGGTAAATTTTTCTACTTTCCTAAACTCCAATTAATCTTATTTTGGTATAGAATCGAAGCTTATCGAATGTAGATAATCCTATAATCAAACAGGACTCAATTCAGAGTTGAATTGAGTGAGATACGCCCATCGGAAAAACATTGCAAAAAGCTAAAAAACCATCCAGTCGACTGATCTGGTCGACCGGATCCGACTTCACTCGCCCAAAAGTGACTTCCGGGTGACTGATTCAGTCGACCGAATCTGACTCCACTCGACCAGATCCGACAGTAAAATGTACGAAATGCATTTTCTTGCTTCTAAACTCATTCTTTCAAGCCCAAATCAATTATGAAACTTAATTCCATGCCAAACAACATTAAACCACAAGTTTTCTAGCTCCTAACATCACACCACTCAAGTACAACACCTCATCTACTAACATTCAACTTAGCACCCATTGTTCAAAACTCAACCTTTACTTTCTTCTCTTTGAAACCAAATTAAACATACTCAACATATGTAACACATCACCCAACATATAAAATACTCTCACAGATCATCAAAAGCTACACAGCTCAAGTACAAGCAACAAATATCTACAGCACGTCATTTGAAACCCTAGTTTACTCATACCAAGCTCAAATTCATAATACAAGCTTATAAACATCTTCATTGTGCTCAATACACATACTTAGTCCATCAAGCATGCTATATACATCATTTATAAAGCTTTTCAAAAATATCCCTCACCTTTGCTTTGTAGAGAAATGCAAAAGAAATGTTAGCAAGCAAGAATAGAAGCAAGAACAAGGCTTGAAGATGCAAAGAAGTGGCTTTGTGATGCTTGAATCTTCTTCTTCTTCCATATCCTTCTCCTTCTTTCTCTCATTTTTCTCCCAGACGTGTGAGTATGTGTAGTGTGTGTGTTGATCGTGTGTTTGTGTATGTTGTGTATGTTTTGAGTGTTTTGTTAGGTAAGATATTTTGCAAAAATAGAAAGATGACTAAAGAGCCCTTCTAACTTAATGCTTATTTACAAGCTTGCCATTTAGTTCTGAGGTAATTGTTTTAGTTAGCTATTGTGATGTGGTGGAATTAAATAAAGCCTACATTATTGAAAACATATAAATACGTGTAAGTGAACATGAATGCATGTTAAATGAGATATATATGCATGTAAAATGATGTAAATGCCCATTAATTGTTGTAAATGTATATTAAATGATGCAAAAATATATAAAATGCTATAACATGCACATGGCCTTGGTACGGGGTCTCACAGATGAAGTCCTTGAGCTTCCCCTTAGTGATATCCTTCTCGCCTTGAACCTTCCCGAGCTCCTTCGCATGCTCTTCCTGCAGCTTGGTCCGCTCCGAGGTCGAGGCTTGAAGCTCATCTTCCTTCTTTTTAAGCTCATTCTTCAGGCGCTCGATCTCCTTCTATCCTCTTTGAATCACTTTTTGGCCTCAAGGCAGTCCTACTCTAGCTTAGTCTTCACTTGATGGTACTGACATTCGATCTCGATGAAATAGCTTTGCATCTTGGTAAAGATCGTGGGCATAGAGAGGATGTGGGACTTAGCCTGAGAAATGGGAAAAAAGGATGTTAAGTAATAATTGAAGCCGAACTAAAAAAAAGAAAGAGCAAAATAGAGGATTATTGTGGTGGTCGCGGTCTGCATCGCCTCGGCCACTTGAGTGTCGGGCCATTTGTGGAAGCTGGGGTCGTGCATGACCGAGGTGGTTGCTGCCACCACCTAGCTTGGAGCACTAAGAGGGATATCCTGTGCTTTCCCTTGGTCTTCAGTCCCAGCCCAGGACTTCTTATTTTGGGGAGCAACTCCCTTAAATCGGCCCCCGGCGAGCTCATTGATGGAGACCCCCTGAGATCTCTTTCGGGTCAGAGAGTCGCCCTTGTAAGACTTTTTGGAGGATACCTCTTTGTTGAGCTTGGCCCGGCCCCTGGACGGATTCTCAGTAGCACTAGGGGGTCTCTTCCTTGACGCTTGGGAACTTGTAGGCCCTGAGCCTTTACCCTTGGACGACAAGGGAGCTTGGCCTTGGCCCGAACTGTGAACTCGCTCATGGCAAGGGCTTTAGCCGTTTTACTCATCCCTGAAAATACAAAGGGTTAGATTGGCATAATGATAACTATACAGTAAAGGCAAAGGGCTCGAGAATGCGAATAGGCCAGTTCCATAACTCAGAGACTGACATTTCTCTCTTGGCGGCTCGTCCTCAAGTAGACCAGGGTATGGTTTATCCTTTTCAAGGGGTCCCGACCCAAACAACTTGGAATCCCAGATCATCTCCTAGTCTAAGTGTCAGTCCGTGTTGATCAGGTTCTCGAGCGCGAGGAGTACTGCAAGGTTGGTCATCTCTGAGGCAGATAACTTCGGGGCCTTGTTGATATTCTTGGGCAGGTTATGTGTCCAAGCTTGAGAAACCCCCCAATTGGTGCTCGTTTGAATAAAATAATATTTGTTGTGCCAACCCTTGTTGGAGGATGCTGATAAAACCCGGTAGGCGTGTGAAAAGTGTATAAAATAAACCAAGTTAAAATACCCGCAAGTGCACAGATCTTTGTAGTGTAGCATGCTTTGAGTGCGGAATCGTACCACAGGGAAGCTCGTTAGTTAGTTAGTGAGGTAGTGTGAAAGTGTTAAAGCATTTAAGTAACAATTTGCAAAGAGTTTGAAGTAAAGTGCAAGAATGTAAAGTAAACTATAGCTAACTAAATTGCCTAAGTTAAGCTAAATACGGAAGAATATCTAGGGATCAGATATGTAAATAAGGCAATTAATGTAGGCTCGGCATCTGGATTCTCAAATTCTATACAAGATGTTAAGCTGCAAGCATTAACCTAGTCAATTATTTTAGTCTATTAAAATCCCGATTACTAACTCTGATGTAGGTGCCGTTCCATCTACGAGCGTATAATCATAGTATGGATCTGTCCTTGTAACCTGGTGTAAAAGGTATGTTTCAACAAAAGTAATCAACATCTCCTTACTAGTCTAGAAACTATGGTCTACTTAAAAGCATTACCTATAGTCTCTTGGAATCTTTAAGGTTGTCAAGTTATTGATTCACTATTAAAGCATAGATAGATGACACGAAAATAAAGCAATCATACCATCTACTTAAAAGCATTATGTATGAAAGACAATACTTAATTAATACAAGCCATATATTGCATTAAAACTAAATTATCCGAATCCGAGACCATATATTAAAAGACCATTATTTACAATATCCTACCTTAGATAAGAATTCTACTCATACATAATAAATACGAGTTTATACAAATAAAATAGAGTCAAGAAAGGCTCTCCCGTATTGACAAACGCGTATTTTTGAACTTCAGGTCTGAACAAAAATTCAATAGCTATTCGGGCAAAACTTCCCCCCGAATAAGAGCAATTTTTTAGCAAAGGCTAAAAAATGAACGTTAAGATATCCGCTGTGCAGTAGTTATTCAGGCAGAATGCTCCCGAATAAGAGCCAATAGGCAGGACTTCCTTCGTATATAGCTATTTAGGAAAAATCCTAAATAAGAACTATAAAAATAACTTGACAAAAAATTGAAAAAATTGGAAAAATATTCCAAAGCTCTCAAAAATTTGTAAGAAAAAATGAAGAGGAGAGGGGGCTATTTATAGGAAAACTTAGCTACTATTCATGCAGTTACTATTCACGCAACTATTGTTCACGCATTCTACACACGGTTTTACTATTCATGCGTTGATCGTTACTATTCACGCATTGACCAAAAAGTTGACTAATGCTATTCCAAGGTTATTCTGCGTCCTGAGTTTGTTTCCGCACTCTGTTTGGCCAAATTCTTGGTCCACAGGCTTCAATTCTTGGTCAACACTTGAGTTTGTCTTTGACTTTGACTTTGACCGAGCGTTGACCGAGGCGTTTTCGGGCTATTTTTAGCGTTCTGAGTCTGATTACGCGCTAGTTTCAACCAAATTCTGACTCTATGGTCTCCATTCTTCCACTAGTTCTTGTTTTTTCCCATTCTTGACTTCTTGACTTGCAATTTAGATCGTTTCGGGTCTAATTTTCCATTTTTCGCTATTATCCTACATTGCATCGAAAGTGTATAAGTGTTGCATTTATTCCAAAGTTAAGATGCAAATGTAGTATAAATATAATAGTTTGAGTGCTGCAAATACAGTCACATCAACATCCCCAAACCTAAATCTCGTTTGTCCTCAAGCAAGACTGCTTTAAAGCATATAGATTCAAAAGTGAAAACCTCAAGATTTTGCAAGTTCAAATTCAAAAGCAGATGAATGTAGCTCTATTTCTAACCTTTTTGTCAAAATCAATTCTAAGAAAATGTAATTCATCAGTTTTACAAGTTCACAAGTAAATGACAAGAACAACAAGAGAACCTTTAATAGTTTTCACAAATAGATACTCTTTTTGAAAATGGACTATGATTGTTTTAGAGTACATATTTAGAAATAAACTAAGCAAATTAAGTTCAATCTAATCCCAACTTTCAAGACTTGTAAATAGATTGGACTTTGATATTCTCACCTTTATTTGCAATCAAACTCTTGATCATGCCTTAACCGTTTTTACATTTGCCAAAAATATAAAAGTACAACTTACAATATCTCTATATAGTGTTTAGTTTCCTTTGCTTTCTGGATATCCCATGTAGCGGGCTTTAAGGCCAACAATCCCTAACCATTATGACCGAGGTTACTAGGTTTTAAAGGGACCCCTACGTGCCTTAATCACCCGAGATATCTAGGCTCGAAACCTTATATTATAGCACATATCCCAAATTACAATGTACGTGATAGTGGTGCTTAGAGATTTACCACATATATATACCAAAAATTTATTCAACAGTAAAGGTATGTACAACTCTTTTTCGTTTTTCTTTTTTTATTGTTTTTTTTGTTTTTCTTTTTCTATTTTTTTTAGAGTGTACATACAGACAGAGTAACATAACATACTATACAGACATAGCATAAGGGTGCAGGTTTCAATCACAAGGAGTTCTCATAACAAACAGTAATCCTATCTCAGTCCTTTCATATTTACAAACCTATCAATTGAATAACAGAAGAACAACTAGGTTTACTCATGAATACAATACTCTAAAGATTTTCTTACAGAGTTTCCTCAGATGCTTTTTTTTCATAGTACATAGCTAACAACTCAGGTTCTCAAATCATTTAAATCATTCCTTTAAACAAGTAAGATAACAAAATACTCTTCCTCATGAACAAAAATGGTGTATTTCTTGTATATTTTGAAAAATATTTGATCATGAAATTTTGAAAAATATTTTATCATAAAATATATGCACCCTCACACCGAAACTTTGTTTTCCCTCAAGCAAATAGCAATGTAAGACAGTGAAAGTATAATATGCAAGTCCCCAAACCTATGGTTTGCTTACTCTACAGCACATGTTGATCAGGTATAAAGGGAAATGTAGTGAGGAAAGATATCACCTGATGTGAAGTATTTTTATGTTTATGTCAAAGCTTTTCTACTATCTTTTGCCAAAAGATGTATCATTCTGCAATTAAAAATTAGTAGAAGAAGTATTTTAGAGATTATTATCAACACAACAAAAATAGTTAGCTATACTAAATAAAAATAGACAAAAATAAATATATATAGGGGAGAAACCAAAAAGAAATATGGTCACGAAAAATAAGTAATATATTAAGAAAATAATTTAACTACCCAGACCATTTATACTCTTTTCTGGGGTTCTAGAGTCAAAATAACAAATACATAAAGCAAATAAATAAACTACCCAGACCATTTAAACTCTTTTATGGGGTTCTAGAGTTATGACAAAAATTTAAACAAACAATAAAGCATTAAAGAGAATACTAGGTTACCTCCTAGTAGCGCTAAGTTTATCATCTTCGGCCAGACTGCAAAAATTACACAGACAAAAAATAAACACACATAATAAGAAAATATTTAAAAATCTAGGTTGCCTCCTAGTAGCGCTGAGATTTACGCCCTCAGGCAGGTGCCAATGTTAGAGTAATCTATGTTTAAATCTCTTCGGCACATATTGCCTGATAATCATTTCAACACAGTTCTTGAAAGGAAAAGAATCATGCAATAGATGATGGTTCATTGTTCCTATAGAACATGTCTTTTCCAAGTCACTTTAAAAAAGTGACAATTCTCATCCCAATGTGATGTGTATGGAAATATTTATGGTTATGTCAACAGGGGCTATTTGGTGTTGTAAATCAGTGTGTCCCAAATTTATTTGGTCAACCCATAGATTAGAAGTGTCTAACATATTGTTTAAAAATGGGTCAAATCCATTTTGTGTCTTCATGGGCAATGTTGTAAGCTTCATAACATGAGAAGATACATTTAAAGGAGAATTGAGATGATTTTCAACAGGAGAGAGGATGGATGTCAAAACTTCTTTTTCAGTATTGTAATCAGTTGAAAAGGGCATGGAAGCATTTGACTTATTCTCTCGGTCAGTTTGATACAGAAGTCGTTCGATCTCGTTAATGTCTTCTTTAGGAGATAAGGAGGGAAGATTTAAAGTAGACTAAATAGACTCGTCCTGAAAGAGTTTGGACTCTAGGGAAATGTGTATACCCATCTTCCTTGAAGAGGAATCAAAGTCGGGTTGAGTCATTATATTACTAAGGTTATCATTTTCTTCTAAACAAGACATTTCTTCAGTTTTCTCAAATTCATTTTCCCTATAGGATGTCTCCCAAATAATCTTGCTCATATCATTAGTCTGTTCACATGTTATTTCATCAAAAGGTGCTCATAACAGACTAAATATGTTGATCTAAATATTGAAGCATATGAGCATTGGATTGGGCAAGATGAAAAAGTTGGTCATACTTGTCACTGGATTCGGGAGTAGAGTCAATCCAATCATCCTGGTGATCATTTTGTTTGAAAATATTAAATAAAAGGTCACCAAATGATTCAGATTGAAAAAGTATAGGGACTTGACTTTCAAAGTTTTGAGAAAAAATTTCTTGACTCCAAGGTGATGGCTAGTTTTGCCATTCTGGAGTATGTGCATCAAACATATTATTTAACTCATTCCTAGTATTACATTATCTACCTTTATCATCTCCACTAAACACTTCTATCACCTCAACCTGGTTTTGGATAGTTTCGTGATGATCGAAACTATATTGGTCTTGCGAACTCATGACAGGTTGAACAGGGTGCTCGTCTTTTTCCCATTCATTTGTGGTCTCAGCTAGTTGACCGATTTGGTCTTGTAGCCTATCTATCGATTGGTGCGTGGGTTCGACGAGTTGGACAAGTTGGTCAAACTTGTCGTCGAAGTTTGGTTCAAGAAAAGAAAATTCAACCGAATTAGGGTCACAAAATTTTTGTTTGAAAGAATTACTTTGAAAGCTTCTGCAAAACTTGGAAGAATTTAAGTTAGGGTTTTGAGATGTATTTTCAAAATTTTGAGGCAGAAAAGATGCATTATTTTGATCCCAAAAGGAATTTTGATGATTCTGCCACCCCGGATTATATGCATTAGAGTACATACTTTGGTTCTAAAAATAACCCGGAGCAGTAGAATCATGACTATGTAAAAACTTGGGATAATGGAGACAATTTACAAATGTATGCCCAAATTGAAAACAAACTTCACATGCATTTGTGATAGGGGGTTGGGTTGTTTCATTAAAAGCCAATTGATCGGATAAACCATTAAAATGAGTCATATTCCAATCAATCAAAATTCCCAAACAATTTTTTTTAAAAAAAATTTATATTCTTTTTCATTATTATTTTTATTTTTTATTTTTTTATTTTTTATTTTTAAATAAAGCGAATAAAATAAACACTTAAACAAGTTCACAAATACTTCTATCAAAAACTAAACTATACCGTGCTTCTCGGCAACGGCGCCAAAAACTTGATAAAACCCTGTAGGCGTGTGAAAAGTGTGTAAAATAAACCAAGTTAAAATATCCGCAAGTGCACGGATCTTTGTAGTGTAGCGTGCTTTCAGTGCGGAATTGTACCACAGGGAAGCTCGTTAGTTAGTTAGTGAGGTAGTGTGAAAGTGTTAAAGTGTTTAAGTAACAGTTCGCAAAGAGTTTGAATAACGTGCAATAATGTAAACTAAACTATAACTAACTAAATTGCCTAAGTTAAGCTAAATAATAGCTAAATACGGAAGAATATCTAGGGATCAGATATGTAAATAAGGGAATTAATGGAGGCTCGGCATCTGGATTCTCAAATTCTACACAAGAGGTTAAGCTACAAGCATTAACCTAGTCAATTATCTTAGTCTATTAAAATCCCGATTATTAACTCTGATGTAGGTGTCGTTCCATCTACGAGTATATAGCTATAGTATGGATTTGTCCTTGCAACCTGGTGTAAAAGGTATGTTTCAACAAAAGTAATCAACATCTCCTTACTAGTCTAGAAACTATGGTCTCCTTAAAAGCATTACCTATAGTCTCTTGGAATCTTTAAGGTTATCAAGCTATTGATTTACTATTAAAACATAGATATATGATACGAAAATAAAACAATCATACCATCTACTTAAAAGCATTATGTATGAAAGACAATACTTAATTAATACAAGCCATATATTGCATTAAACTAAATTATCCGAATCCGAGACCATATATTAAAAGACAATTATTTACAATATCCTACCCTAGATAAGAATTCTACTCAGACATAATAAATACGAGTTTATACAAATAAAAGAAAGTCAAAAAGGCTCCCCCGTATTGACGAATGTGTATTTCTGAACTCCAGGTCTGAACAAAAATTCAATAGCTATTCGGGCAGAACTTTCTCTCGAATAAGAGCTATTTTTGAGCAAAGGCTCAAAAATGAACGTTGGGATGTTTGCTATACAGTAGCTATTTAGGCAAAATGCCCCCGAATAAGAGCCACTACGTAGGACTTCCTCCGTATATAGCTATTTAGGCAAAATCCTAAATAAGAACTATAAAAATAACTTAACAAAAAATTAAAAATATTGAAAAAATATTTCAAAGTTCTCAAAAATTTGTAAGAAGAATGAAGAGGGAAGGGGGCTATTTATAGGAAAACTTGGCTACTATTCATGTGACTACTATTCACGCATTCTACACACGGTTTTATTGTTCATGCATTGACCATTACTATTCACGCATTGACCATTACTATTCTCGCATTGATCGAAAAGTTGACCAATGCTATTCCAAGGTTATTCGGTGTCCTGAGTCCGTTTTCGCACTCTGTTTGGCCAAATTCTTCCTCTACGGGCTTCAATTCTTGGTCAACACTTGAGTTTGTCTTTGACTTTGACCGAGCGTTGACTAAGGCGTTTTCGGGTTGTTTTTAGCGTTCCGAGTCTGATTACGCGCTAGTTTCGGCCAAATTCTGACTCTATGGTCTCTATTCTTCTACCGGTTCTCGTGTTTTCCCATTCTTGAGTTCTTCACTTGCAATTTGGATCATTTCAGGTTTGATTTTTCACTTTTCGCTATTATCCTACATTGCATCGAAAGTGTATAAGTGTTGCATTTATTCCAAAGTTAAGATGCAAATTAGTATAAATACAATAGTTTGAGTGCTGGAAATACAGTCACATCAGATGCCCATGCCGTGAAAATATTATGTTTGTCCTAGGCACAGAAATGGAACCATCCTCGTCCCCTTGGGTTCGGCTTGCAAACAAAACATCTTTTGAACAGCCTCAGGCTCAGGACTATGTTTGCCCGGTCGCGTATACATAGAAGGCCACCATCATGGCCTAGCCACTAGGTGCCACCTGGCCTGGGCTAGGATGAACATAATTCAGGATTTCCACTATGTAGCCAGGAAAAAGCAGCCTGATGACGTCGAAGGTCAGGTCATAAATGGTGTACTCATCTATCCCTAAATGGCAAGTAGGATCTTTTCGACCTGGAATCCTAAGCCTGAAATCCTCGGGGATGGCCCAGTCATTCAATCTTTTGTTTGCCTCAGCCACTGTGGATTTACATTTTCTCCGGTAACAAGCAAAAAGTTGTTTTCCTCGACCTGAAGAAGCAGCGACCTCCCCACTTGTCGTTATCCTCAAGCTCGGCGAAGGCTCTATGGCTAATGGCTCGGCATCTATAACATTTTTGCTTGAGGTTGACTTTGGAGCATGAAAAGGATCTCCTAAGTTCCCAGTTGGGATCTTGAGCCCTTCTAGTTTGTTCAGAGGAGATCTGCCACTACCATCGACCTCGTCTACGTTAGAGAAACCTCTCAACTGATCCACCTCAGCCTTATCAGGGTTCCTTCTGACCTCAACGATCTCACAGTCACTATCGCTCCCTCCTAGATTGTTTTCTTGCGCGAATGAGCTTGAGCATGTAAGAATATAACAAATTTCCCAGAAACATCTTAACAACAATCAAGTAGAAAGATAACACTACTCGTTATAACAATTCAATATAACACTTACAAGATAATTGTCCCACCGTGCGCTTTCTAGATTAGAGCTTCAATGGCTTCTGGACTTACAAGAAAGAAAGACTAACTTAGGATTGTGTTTAGAGTTGTGTTGTGGATGAAAATGATGAACTAATGCATGCCTATTTATAGAATTCAGCTAGCCCGCCATAGGAGACTTTCCTATCAAACATTTCAATCTTGGTTGGCTTTACCAACCATGTTCAAAGTATTAGCCACCCATATTTATCACATGGGTGGCTACAATTGACCACATGGGTGGCTAGCATCCAAGTCAACTTCTAGGAAGTTTTCTTTGGTCAAATTGGCTAACTTTAGCATTGCATCATCCCGACGTCATCTTAGGTAATTCCAAATTCCCGAACTTCTTTCTTGTAGCCATCGCGATCTCTTTTGACCTCATCGACGTTTAAGTCAGAATCATTAATTTATGCTACCATATAATTAACGATACTTATTATGAAGAGGTGGATATTGGCATATATCAACACCCCTCCTCAATGTTCATCTCATGTTGACTAAGCTATTGGGTCAACACCCAATGTTTGAAGATGCTTGCTCAATTGGACGCTCCCTAACGCTTTAGTGAAGATATCTGCACAATTATCTTCTGTAGGGCAGTATTCCATGTAGATTTCACCTTCCTCGATCAGTTCCCTCACATAGTGATACTGAATATCTATGTGTTTTGTTCTAGCATGAAATACCGGATTCTTTGACATGGCTATACAACTCTGACTGTCACATTTCAACATTGTTGCTTCCTCTATTGGAATGCCAATATCAGTCATGATGCGTCGTAGCCAAACAGCTTCACAGGATGCTACACAAGCAGCCTTGTATTCTGCCTCCGTTGATGAAAGTGCAACGGTGGGTTGCTTCTTACTAGCCCATGAGATGACTCCACCACCGAATGTGAATACGTAACCTGTAACAGATTTTCTTGAGTCAATATCACCAGCCCAGTCTGAGTCACAGTACCCAGATAAAGTATCTCCAGACTTGTATGATATCCCATACTCCAACGTGCCTTTGAGATATTTGAGGATCCGCATCCCTGCTTGCAGTGACTTTGTTTCGGTTTATTTGAAAACCGACTGAGAACTCCCACAGCATAACTAATATCAGGTCTTGTGTTACAAAGGAAGATTAAACTTCCCACCAACCTTCTGTAGAGCTTGTTATCAACTTGTTCTGAAGGATCGTCAATTGATAACTTTGTATTCACTTCCATCGGGGTGACAACTGGTTTGCACTCGGACATACCAAATACAGTCAGAAGCTCACGAACATATCGTTGCTGCGAGATGAAGATAGTATGAGGTTTTTGCCATACCTCGATTCCCAAGCAATAATGAAGAAGACCAAGATTTGTCATTTCAAATTCTTGGCTCAACCATTCTTGCGTCTTCCGAATATTATCTTCATGGTCACCAGTGATTACAAGATCATCCACATATAGGACTACAATTACCTTCTTTCCTTGTTCACTTAGAACATACAAGTTGGCCTCTGATTTGCTTCTACAGAAACCATGTTGCAAGAAGAAAGAGTCTATACGTTTGTACCAAGCTCGTGGTGCTTGCTTTAACCCATATAAAGCCTTTTTCAATTTGCAGACTTTTTTTTCTTCACCTGGTATTTGGAAGCCAGGGGGTTGTGCAACGTAGACTTCTTCTTCAAGTTGCCCATTAAGAAAAGCTGACTTGACATCCATTTGATGTACAATCCATTCATAATGCGCGGCAGCTGCAACAACTAGCCTGATTGTTGACATTTTTGCTGTTGGAGCAAAGGTTTCATATACATCGAAACCTTCGAATTACGAAAATCCTTGTGCTACAAGGCGAGCCTTGTATTTTTCAAGACTTCCATCTGCCTTGTACTTCACTTTCCAGATCCATTTGGTGCCGATAATTTTTCTGTTCGGTGGTTTTTCAACGATCTCCCAAGTATCATTTTTCATGATACTATCATACTCGGCTTGCATAGCTGCTCTCCAATTTGGATCTGACATGGCTTCCTCCACAGTTACCGGTTCTTTTACCGTCTTGATGATTTGGGTCATCAAAGCCATGTTTACTAGTTGTTGTCCTGATCTGTTCTGCTCCTCTATTCTCTTTGATCGTCTGAGTCCATCAGGATGTGGACTATCATCAGTAACTCCTGGATTTCTTCAATCAAAGAGCTGTTGGAACCACTTCGGTTGTGGCTTCCTTGTGGGTACAACAGGTTGGTCTTCAGTCTCCTCATCATTAGAGACTTCTTCATTGTTCAACGGTCGTTGTTCAGGCACTTGGTGGATTACTTCATCGGTTGATGACGAAATGGCAGGACCGCTATCCTCCATCGAGTGTGGTCTTTCATTAAACACCACATCTCGGCTTATGATCACCTTCTTGGCCTCTACATCATAGATTCTGCATGCTTTAGACTCTTCACTATATCCCAAGAAAATGCTCTTCTTGCTCTTGTCATCCAATTTCTTTCGATTTTCATTTGGAATGTGTACAAAACACTCACACCCAAATTTTCTTAAATGAGACACATAAGGTTTCATACCATAATAAGCCTCATTAGAAGTCTTATCGTTGAGTGACCTGGTTAAGCACCGATTGAGGATGTATACCGCTGTGTTGACTGCTTCAGCCCAGAATGTGTCAGGTAGGCCAGCACCTTTCAACATGCATCGAGCCATTTCTACAATTGTTCGATTTCTTCGTTCCACAACTCCATTTTGTTGTGGTGTGTATGAAGCAGTCAATTGGCGCTTAATCCCAAGCTTGTTGCAGTAGTTGGTGAACTCTGTAGAACAAAAATCCCCCTACGATCGGTACGAAGTTTCTTCAACTGAGTTGTGTTCTCATTTGTCATAAGTTTGTGCCACACTTTAAATTTTTCAAGAGCATCAGCCTTGTCTCGAAGGAAGTACACCTACATCTTCCTACTATAATTGTCGACTAACAGCATAAAGTATGAAGATCCTCCCAACGCCGTCGTAGTCATTTTTCCGCAGAGGTCAGCATGTACCAACTCTAGAGGAGCCTTTGATCGGTTATGACTCTCTTTGGGAAATGACTGTCTATGTTGCTTGCCCAGCATACAAGCTTCACATGGTCCTTCAATCTCGTCAATTGAAGGCAAGTCGGCCACCATCTTCTTCTTTTGCATTTCCTTTAACACAGGATAGGAAATGTGCCCGAACCTTTCATGCCAAAGTTGACTTGTTTTGGCATCCACGACAGCAGAAAGAGAGCTGATTTCGTAAAGATTATTTTTGCGAATACCTTTACTTACGATATTTTGATCCTTGTCAAGAATCAAAGCTTCCGTTTTCTTGAACCGCACTTCTAGATCATTATCTGTAATAGCAGCTACAGATAGCAAATTTCTGGTGATCTGGGGTACAAAGAGTACGTTGGACAGCTTCTTGCTTCCTCCATCTTTAGACACGAGCGAGATGGTTCCAGTGCCCTCAACGGGACACCTAGCATTATTCTCGACGATAACATTCATTGGTTCTTGTAGAGGTTTTATGGAGTCATATAACTCCTTCTTGCTGGTCATGTGTCGGGAAGCTCCACTATCTAATACCCATGCACTTGTTTGATGTACATGTGTGCTAGTACACGTTTCCTCCGATACATCTGTTACAGTAAATAGATGCACTTATGTTTTAGCCGTATTGGTAGATTCTTATTTCTCCAATTTGGCTTTAAAGTTCTGTTCTTCTCGTCATGGATTCGTTTCCTGCAATCTTTGACAGCATGACCTTTCTTATTGCAGTAGTAGCACGATCCAGAGAACGTCTTCTTCTTTGCTTTCTTCTTTTCTTCTTGGTTACTCCTCGCCTTGGCTGTAAAGGCAGAGTCAAGTTGATTTTCTTTGCTCCTCAGCCTCATCTCCTCCTCCATCAACATGGCAGTGAATTCTTCAAACGTCAAAGGAGGAATGCGAACTTGTGTATTGAGTGCTGTCACAAGGCCGTCAAATTTTGGAGGCAACACTCTAATGCACCTTCGAGCTAGTTCCTCGGTTGATTTGGCAATACCAACTGTAGCCATTTGATCACGTAGGTTTTTCATCCTACTGATAAATGACTCAGCTGCTTCATCTTCACTTAATCTCTCAGCAGCTAACTGATTCTCCAAGTTCTGAATGCGAGTCTGGTTCCTTGTTTCATACTGATTTCTCAGTATGTTCCAAGCTTCAGTTGCCTTGGTTGTGTGTTGAATTAGAGTAAGGACAGAATCTTGAACACTTGTTACAATTGCACAAAGTGCATCAGCATTTCGTCTCCTCCATTCTTTGACAAGCTGAGGATCTGGAGGTGTGACCTTTTTTGTGTCATCTTCAGCACGGACTGCAACTGGTTCTGCATCTGTACCTAACACTGTATCAAAGAGTTCGTAGGAGTCCAGAACTGTAGTGATTTTGAACTTTCACAAAAGATAGTTCGTGCCATCAAGCTTTCCTTCTGTGAAGGTAGGGGGATGGATACGAATTTTCGGTACTAAACCGGAACTAGAACTGGTAGAAGAAGAACTAGCACCTTGAGTAGTCATAGTTATTGAGCTTTACTAGACAAGATTGTTGTTAAGAGCCCCTTAAGCTCTTGATACCATGTAAGAATATAACCAATTTCCCAGAAACGTCTTAACAACAATCAAGTAGAAAGACAACACTACTCATTATAACAATTCAATATAACACTTACAAGATAATTATCCCACCGTGCGCTCTCTAGATTAGAGCTTCAATGTCTTCTGGACTTACAAGAAAGAAAGACTAACTTAGGATTGTGTTTGGAGTTGTGTTGTGGATGAAAATGATGAACTAATGCATGCCTATTTATAGAATTCAGCTAGCCCGCCATAGGAGACTTTCCTATCAAACATTTCAATCTTGGTTGGCTTTACCAACCATGTTCAAAGTATTAGCCACCCATATTTATCACATGGGTGGCTACAATTGATCACATGGGTAGCTAGTATCCAAGTCAACTTCTAGGAAGTTTTCTTTGGTCAAATTAGTTAACTTTAACATTGCATCATCCCGACGTCATCTTAAGTAATTCCAAATTCCCGAACTTCTTTCTTGTAACCATCGCGGTCTCTTTTGACCTCATCAACGTTTAAGTCGGAATCATTAATTTATACTACCATATAATTAATGATACTTATTATAAGGAGATAGATATTGACATATACCAACAGAGCTCTCTTCCTGGGGAGGCGTGGTTCCCGAACTCAATGGACTCACTTCGTCACCACCATATGACCGAGCAGTGTATGCTTGTGAATCCTCGAACTCCGACCTTTCCATTTACGGAAATAAGGGAGAAAAAAAAAGCTTAAAAGTTCTAAAGGAGAAGGGATCGAGGACGTACCTAGTTGTTGAGCTAAAAAGTCCGGGCTAGAGAGTTTTTGGTTAAAAGCTCCGAGCTGGGTATCCTGACCTGAACAGAATTGCGAGAGAGGATTCTGTGAAGCTTGATTTGCGAAGTGCGAGAAGTGAATTTTTGTTCGAATTAAGCCTATTTATAGAGGGATGTTTGCCTCAGGAAGTCCAACCATCGCATCTTGTCAGAACATGGGTGACGTGTCAGTATCTCGCCTCTAGGTTGGATGACGTGGCAGTTGACTTGGTAGCTCGAGCATACTCACAACATTTCTAGAAACCTTGCAGAGTTCCAGACTCGGGGGAGGGGGAGGGGGAGGGGGGGAGAAATGATAGGGGTGTAAACCTTAGCCAAAGCAGGCCTACCCGACTTGGGGCGATGTAACCTGGCCCAGGTCTGACCATTGTCTCTTTTCCCAGCCTGGCAGTCACCTTCGATGTGACATAAAGGCAGCACTCAACTTTAACCTCTAGACAATAGCTTTGTCTGCTGGATAATAGCTTTGCCTACTGGGTAATGAGCTCGGGCAGGTGTGAATAGTATCGGGCAAAATTAAGCATTAATTGATGCTCGCAATTGGTATTAATATAAATAGCTCACTCACCAGCCATTACCAAGTAACTCGTGCATATTTATTGCTCTCAACTACCTACCATTTAGCTCGGATATACTAATCATTCTCGCACCCGATGGGAAACACAAACCACCATCCCCGCGGTTCCTTCCATTCTTTTGCAGGTCCAGTAGCATGAGATCGAATTACTAAGCTATAATAGACAGCTGTTTTTCACCCTCATCAATGTGTTTTTTGGATTTTAGAATTACTTGGCTCTATGTTGCTGCTAAGAAGGTTTTGAATGATTTTCAAGTATACTTATGGTAAATTACTTTTTATCGGCTATATTGATTGTTTAATCTTACTAGCTTTTTGTTTTCTTTTCTAAATGAGTTTTTTGTTTTGGTTGGTTAAATATGACATAATAATTCTTTTAAATAGTAGGAATCCCAGAGAAAAAGGTAATGGTGGAATCAAACCAAAAGTTGAGGTTTTGAATTGTAATTTGCCAATTAATTAAGACAATAATGACGACAATGGTTTTGTCTTTCTAGGTTTTGATTTTTGAAAGTATTTTTATATTTATGATAAATTATTTTCTAATTAGGTAATTGTTCATTTAAATTTTGTAAATTTTTATTTTCTTTAACAAATTCTACATTTTGGTTGGTTTAGTGAGAGATGCTATATTTTTTAGATAGTGAGACATTTTAGAATGGACAAGGAATGGATGGTGGAATCATAAGTTATGCAAAATAAGTTTGTTAAATTTTTTATTTTTCTAAAAAGTTCTATTTTTGGTATAGTATGAGGTGATAGATTTTGCTAATTAGTGAAGATGGAAATGAGAAAAGGACGACATTAAATTGAAGCTCAAAGGTGGGTTCAAGGGGACATGTGACATTATTACAGTTGAGAAGATGAAGAAAAACAAGGAAAAGACTATGTTAAGTTGAAACTTGAAAGACGTCAAAAGGATTTATCATATAGGATAAATAATGAAAAAATGGCGACGATAAAGGTAGAAGAAGAAACAATTAGTTGTCTTTTGTGTATTTAAATGGGTCTTTTTTATTTGTTTAATTTTTATACATGTTTATGTTTATGGTTGTAGCCCATAATAATTCAAGCCTAAAGACCAAAAGAATACGGGATAAGCCTACCAAAGGCTGGGCTAAGACGAGAACAAAGAAGGGGGATGCCTAAACTAAAGCCCAAGCAAGAAACGCCCCATGAGCAAATTGATCAGGGTAAGCAAGACAAATGGGAGTAACGATTGACATAATCTCCCTAGTACACACGCTAAGATAACGGTATGAGGTGTTAGCGTGTAGAGTAGACACCTCGAACCCAATGACCATAACAATTATCATGGCTTGATTATTTACGGTCTATGGGAAATGATAGGAATCCTTAATATCGAGGTTCTAATTTAACAGTTGCGAGTGAACCTAGCAAATCGAAAGGATGGAAGCACACCATTGAATGAACATCAACGAATGAACAAGGGGCAACATTTAATACTTTACATCCGTGGAGCCAAATGATATACGGGTGACAGCGTGGATGTGATAGTTCAAATCTCCAACCAATCTATGAGAATCCTTTTAAGAATTTGAGGTCAGTTTCACTTGTTGATTGTGACTCCACGTTAATCCATAATGACCAATAGAATGCCTATAGATTATAACCACTTGATCGACATGACGCCATCAAGAAGGCGGCCACCAATCTGAGCTCACAAGCTCAAGGCAAGACAATGACCTACCTCAAAACCTATAAAAGGGATCAAGGCCACTATAATAGGAATCCAAGTCCAGGAAAAGATCAATATCTACACTAGGCACACCTATTTTACACATAATCCTCATCGCCTTTCGTGCTACGTTTGTGATTGCGCCCTTTTCTCTATCAAGGACTAAAAACTCTAAAAATATGATAGGGTCCCACTAATTAAAACAAAAAAAGGATCGGGAAAGTTTTCGGTCTCGTCTAATTCTGATTTTAGGTTCACGGGAGATCTATAATAGTAAACTGCTTTATATTAGCCTACTATTCATCTAAATTTACTAAAATTTGAATTTTTAATGAAATTTATGATTTTGGCTTAGTGTATAATAACAAATTATATAAAATAGTGAGGATGGTAAAAGGACAATAAACAAAACTAAATTAATTATTAGTGTTGATACCATAACTATAGAAAATAAAAAATTGGCTTTTACACAATTGAGCTTCTTTTCCAAATTAGGCTTCGTTTGTTTGTCGTAAAATAACTCGCTTGCACCTGGGCTCCGTTTGTTTGCTGTTAAATAGTTTGTTGGAGGAAAATATTTTTCTAAAAAATAGAATACTGTAAAATATTTTCTGATGTTTGGATGTACAGTGAATTTTGTAAAATATTTTCTTATCTCAAATGACGTGAAAATATTTCTTCAAATTTCGTACTAGCCGCAATTGTTGACCGAAAAATATTTTACAGTTGACTAATTTTTCAGTGTTACCAAAAATCAAAAAATTAAACAAAAACAGCTGTAATTATTGACTGAAAAATATTTTTCAATTAATTAATTTTTCGATATCTAACACTACAAAATTAAAAAAAAAATTCAAAAAAATATTTTACGGCAAACAAACAGAGCCTTAATGTTATAATACAATCTCGCTTGTAGATATCAAAATACTTTTAACTCGAATGATTTGGTCGAGGTCAACTTGAATAAAAAATTATGGGTAATAATTTGAAAAAGATGATGCAGTTATGCTTTAAATGCAGACGCCCATGTGAGAATAACATGCACCAACTACTATATGTCTTCCATATTTTATCCGAAAGGGAGACCAAAATGTACACGCATTTTAAGCCAATACCTTCAAGAAAAGGCAACTAAAAGGATAGAAAAAACGTGCAACCAATAAAGTTTGCGTCAGACCACTTGACTAACAGTTTTTGGTTTCTGGCAATAATATAAGACTGACTAGTACTAGAAAAGACCAAAAGAGAAGACTGTAGATTCATCTCTGATTCTCATTTTTATCTCGTCCAGGTGCTCTTTTTATCTCTCTACACTTTTATGTTTGCCTCTTCTTTTTGCATGATCTTTGACCTAAGCTTGTGGTTTAACTTGTGCACTTGGTTGTGCAAAGATGGTCTATTGGGTATATTATTATGTCAATTCGGTGTTTCACATGTTGGTGAGACTTACATGTGTGTCCCACCACCAATCGTGTGGGAAGTTAATATGTTAGTGTATATTGTTTCAAGAGTAAGATTAGATGAGATATGAATGGAGACTCTTGATTTTTATTGGTATAAGACCCGTAGAAATAGCCTCCTGCAAGGCAAGGCGACGTGGATTGGTTAAAATAGGTCCGACCCTTCTCTTGACCCGTGCATAGCGTGATGCTAAGACTCGTAATTTTTTATTTTTATTTTTGTTATCAGGGGAAGAATATGAAATATGGCCTAAATTAAGCTCAAGTGGATGAAAGGAAAAGAGGGACAATTGTCAAGGGAAAAAATAGGTGGAGGAAGGGTTGACAAAGTAGAGATACAGCTTGAATACTTTATCTTGTCTATTGGCTTTCTTTCTGTAATGGACTACCACAAGTTAACGACGATGGGAAATTGGTAATCAATTGCGTAAGAATTGGGTAGAAATAACGATGTTGTTTGGTGCTGAGTTGAAAGTGTTGTTGGAGCCGAATATAAGATCTGTAAAAGTTAGCACACAGTATACAGAATTATCAAAGGGGAAAATGCATAAGTCCCGAATATCATCTATTGGAAAGGGAAAAAAGACAGTAGATTGCCCTTGTTATCTTCTGTACATATTGTTTATGGTTGCCTTTGAGGGACAGATGCGTTTTGACTGCTATTTAGGCCTTTCTTGAGGGTGGTGATTCTTTGGTAGTTTACTTTGTGAAGGCTTGAAAAGGTATTTAATTGAAGGTGGATGGGGTAGGCACAAGTGGATGGTTGGACAGGTATAATCCAAATACTTCAGATTCTTGAATATAACTTTCCTAAGGCTCTTGGTATTATAAATCTTTCAGTGTTGAAGAGCTTTATTCCAATTGTTCACTCGTTTAAATTATACTTGTATTGAGATTCCGTGATGTGAAGCTTCGCAATCCTTTGCTGGTATTCCTAATTTATCATTAAGATAACCAACTTTTTCCTTCAAGAGCTTCTTCAGAGAGGCTAGGGTGTAAAGCTATGCGATTCAGAGGCGTGCAGTCCTTGAGATGTTCTATGTGTTCCTACAAATATTTGGACGGTTTACTTTCGATTCTGTAGATGAAGCCCATCTTGTACTTAGAATCTGGAATTTAGGCAATGGAACCTAATGTGAGAACTTCTCAATACCGTGCCTAAGCGCTCTGTTTACTTCATGGTTGTTAACTGCAGTGAGATGCATTTGGCATAATTGCTTTTCTGAACTCTTATTTTGCACTTTCTCATTTTCGCTCGTGTGATTAATATTAATCCCACTTGGTTTCGTAGTAATATATTCGTGTTTGAGGAACAACACTCTCATGCGATTGCGATGTCACCCTGAACTTCTTTTGTTCTATTCTGATATACTCTTGAAGTTAAATCCTTAAATTTGTTTCCTTCATTGACATAATTCTAAGATCTGATCACACTGAAAATACATTCAGGCAATGGGGAATGGTGAATCAACTACTTCGAATAGCCGTGATGATATTTTACATCAACCCTCTACATATAGAACATATTCAGCAAATACAAATTATCAACATCCACCCCCAGTATACGACAGAACTCCAACGGGGACTAACTATGAACCTCAACCTTCAGCATGTGCAATAAGTTCAATGTGCCCTAGTAACCGAAGGAAGCAGAGGACACCCTATATAGCTGATAACTTCAGCTCCTTAGACGAGGTACTCTTCTTTTATGGCCTATATACTTTTCTTTATACATCTGTACACTGTCTTGGTTCTTCCATATACAGGATCCCTCCTTGATATGAAACACTTTATCTTTTAACCAAGAAAAAACTTGCATGTAAATGCTCCATTGTTGTTTACTCTATTTATTGGGACATACCATCACATAAATCCATTTTGAGAAATTTCAGTATTATACTTATAGGCCCTTGAGCATTTGTACAAAGAAGTCCACCAACTTGACTAGGAAAAAATTCAAAGTTCAGTAGACAGTAAACAGATCACGTGAGTTCTATATAAGATTAGCTTTTGCTCACCTTTGAAGTTTGTGGCAATATCATGGCCTGCTATCATTGCTTTCCTAAATATGGAATCAAGAAAAACTCCTGTGTAATACCCTGGACTCAATAGGTGAGCGCACAAGAGTCTGATTGTTTGCTAGAGCACAAGTTATTTTGGGCCAGGACTTATACCGGAGGATAGAATTAGAAAATAAAATGTGGTAGTCATTATCGCGGTATTGTACATGCAAAGTTGGATCTATAAAATGTGACTTTAATTTTGAAAGTTGGGAAGTATTCTTTTATCCTACAAGCCCAACAATCTTTAGTTTTTGTTATGAAACTTATGATAATGTTCTGTTGAAATATACTTTATAACATATCTTTTCTAAATGAAAAATATGTGAATCAATGTAAGGAGAGCAAGTTTTTTATGTTCCCCATCTCCTCTCTGGATTCCTTTGTCTCGAATTGTGGTCTAGTGATAGACTCCTAAAAATGACAGGTTCTTTCAACTTTACATCAACGTACGTAAAGATAACAGAATTGTTTAATGAAGGATAGAGAGCAAGAAGCCATTAAGCTATTGAATACTTTCATCTAGTGAGCTTATTCTAGCATCATATGCTAGGTCTTAGATTCTCTTTGATCTAATTTGTTGGAAATGAAAACTGGAAATATTTTAGACAATACTGCATCCTTCCTCTTTCCCTTAGGGAGAAATAGTTTAAATGCTATTCTGATATACAGTAGGCATCAACAACCCTACATTCAAAATTGAAAAAGATGATGAATTCTATGCACGGATGCACACAACTTCATTATAGAAAAATTCAACCATGTGGAAAAGTAAATTTTTCTGCAATAATTTTGGTCATATCTGATTTCTCAGTGTAATTATACTGCACGTATGAGAAGAAAGAAATGTTTCTCATAGATTGTTCATCATCTAGTCTGATATAATTTTTCTCATACGTCATCCATTTCTTATAAATATCTTCATATATCCATGAGTGACTTGTGAAAGTATTTCTTTATTTCAATCTGTGGTAACGAATCGACAACCAAAATTGAATCTTAATTCTTGTGAAGAGAGGAAGGATGATTTACAGTTAGAAACAGCATAATGTTATATAACCACATTTATTCGTGTACCGCGGTTGAGTACATCTATCACATTGATAAATAATATATAACCACATTTATTCATGTACCGCGGTTGAGTACATCTATCACATTGATAAATAATTCCCTTAACCATGCATCACATGTAGTTCCTGCTACTTGCTTCTATACATATTTCCTTGTGGATTACATGGATTCAGCAAGATAATGGTTTTCTGCATTCAAGTTTTTTACATGAGGCAACATTAGAAGAAGGCCCTTTCATTTTTCTATATTGTAACAAACATTACTTTTGGACATCATATTGTAAGCTGCAGAAGAGGAAAAGAGAGGATTAAGGGGTTAGCATACCTTAAAAATCAGAGAGGGTTTCCACGGGCAAGGAAATGCAACAAAGGGAAGGAAGACTGGGAATGAGGGAAGGAGAGTATCAGGACAGTTATGTGTAGCCTTGACAGGAAATATAAGAAGTCATTCAATTGCCTAATAAAATTGATTTGTGGTTAAGCATGAACAACTAAATTAATGTAAACAAACCCAAACTGAAATTTGACAATTGATTAGATCAGAAATTTGAGTAAATAAGTTAACATAAATCTACCAACAAGGCCCCTAAGATTTTCTTTCCTACATTTTTCTAAAGCTGCTAGCCATGGTTGCAGTGGCAATTTGATCCTGGATATAAGAAACTGCAATACTTATGTTCTCAGGTTATCAGTGCATTGAGAGAAGCAGGCCTTGAGTCATCAAATTTAATCCTTGGTATAGATTTTACAAAGAGCAACGAATGGACAGGTGAACTCACTTGCTCGACTGTCATAATGCTTTAATTTTTTGTTATATAGTGAACGATCAGGTGACCTGTTAATAATTTTAGGAAGGCGTTCATTCAATAGGAGAAGCCTTCACGCAATTGGTAGCACACCTAATCCATATGAGCAAGCCATCTCTATAATCGGGCGAACTTTGTCTCCCTTTGATGAAGACAACTTGATACCTTGTTTTGGATTTGGTGATGGTAAGAAGAACCAGCGTTCATACTTGATAACAATTACCACATTTTGCTTTCTTCTAAACTTTTATCAAAATTTATTTGTGCTTGTAGCATCGACACATGACCAGGACGTATTCAGTTTTTACCCTGATCATCGGCCTTGTCACGGATTCGAGGAGGCTCTTGCAAGATACAGAGAAATTGTTCCTCGTTTAAAGTTATCAGGTTTGCTGCTTCACTATGATTTCTTATAATGGGTCCTTCTACATTCTCTTTAACAAATATATATGATGGTGTAATATGAGGGTTACCTTGTACGTAATGCCATTTATTATTAAGGAAATTTTATTAGCATCAGCAAGCTTAAGAATGAGTGTGCATCTTAATATTTTGGATTTTGCATGCCAAAGAGATAAAGGAAATACTCATAAACAGGAAACTTTAATACTTGGAACAAGGTTTTGAAATAAGTGCACCTGAATATGCAAGTAATTGTCTCAAGAAAATAATCTGTTTATGGCATCAACAACCATATTTAATTTACCTGTATCTTGCATTATGTTTTTCTTTATATTTCAAAAACCTAAAGTGGGTTTAGTACTTTTTAATTGTATTCAGAAGAGCTTGTTGGCTGAAATATGACCTGTTTGGAATATTGCAGCCAAATAGTAAGCACGGTGGCAAGTGGGTTTCTTTCTCCCAAAAGAATTAAATCCACACTCTTCTCTGTCAAGGGGAGGGTGGATCATATTGAACACATGCATCATCTAGGGGCATTTACAGTTGCAACGGATTCAAAATTCTTGTCCTTGATTTTAGCACTTGAATTACAGGTCCAACCTCTTTTGCACCAATAATAGATGCTGCAATCGACATTGTAGAAGGAAGCAATTGGCAGTATCATGTCCTTGTTATTATTGCAGATGGACAGGTTTGTATGTTTTTTTTTAATTTGTTATGTCATTAAATGAACATTACTCACTTTACTTCCCGTCCACCTCTGAATCTTTTTGTAATGTGAAACAAGGTTAATAGAAGCGCTGATTTGCCACCTGGAAGGCTTAGTCCACAAGAACAGTCAACCGTCAGTGCTATTGTTGCTGCAAGGTAAACGGGACATGTTTGGGATTAAGGCATTGACATAATCTTTACTGATGTATTGCCTGGTTTATTATACAGTGAATATCCACTTTCAATTATTCTTGTTGGTGTGGGGGATGGGCCATGGGATGAAATGCAACAATTTGATGATAACATTCCTCAGCGTGCATTTGACAATTTCCAGGTACCATGAATGTAAACTGCAATTTGTGTTTGTATCAGATTTATATTTTTCACCTGGCGAGAATTTGTCAACCAAGGAAGTTATGGTGACTTAATGGAAGTTTCTTGTGATATATATTTTTTTTTTACTGAAGCAAGCTTGTTGTGCAAAATTAATCAACCTTTCTCTCCCCACTCCCCAATCGATCCATTTTCTTGGTCAAGTAGATCAGCGTGTTTTATGATTATTCTTTTGTGAAGATGTAAGTGACATGAAGGGCCTGTTTTCCATTCTTAAATTGTGTTCTTTTAACCTTAACTAAGCATGTCGAATGTGATCTTCTTGCATTTCAATGATATATCCTTTTTAATTTTTGTGATATTTGTTTATTCTCTTTTATGCAAAATATAATAACAAAGGCCATTCCTTGTTTGTCTAGTTAGAACTGATGGGCTTACTTTGACTGCATATCTTTTCATCTTACTTCTATTCTTACTTTCCGATAATCTTTTTATCCATGTCATGCAGAGCAATACTTAGTTCTCTCTTGTATTATAAATTGCTCACGACTGTTTGATAGGTAGTTCTAGGGATTTATAACTTGTTAGTAGAATGTTCATGGGTTACAATAAGTTGAAAATTTTCAAACTCTTTCATCATCAATTTGTACCTGCAGTTACTCAACTTTGGCTGTGTGGAACTATAACTCATAAAGTTGAGTACAGAACATTAGGAATGATATACGGTTGGATGGTTCATTCAAATTTTCTCTTCATTACATTCTTTCTTCACTCTTATTCTAATTATTGGTTTATGTTTGAAGTTGGGTCCTCGTGGGGGTGAGGTGGAAAAGGAAGAAATAAATTTGTATTAACGGGCAGAAGTTCCCATCTTTTTAAATGGAACGTTGAACCAAGCATGTCCCTATTCAACTAGTATGCTTTAATAAGAAAGAGATGTTGGGACTCGGAGATTCTAATTGTTTCACCAGAAAGAAATGGGAACAATTTTATCATTCTTATTGATTTTCTTTACATTCTATCATGCAGTTTGTCAACTTCACAAAAATAATGTCCGAGCACTCGAATATGGCGAAAATGGAAACAACCTTTGCACTTGCTGCACTTATGGAAATTCCATTTCAATATAGAGCTACCCAAAGCCTACCGCATAAAGAGTAACACAAAGAGAGATCCATCTTTGATGCTTTATTTGTGTGCAAGAATAAAACAAATAACTCTTATCTCCCCTTTCATGCAGAAAAAATTATGATTCTCGAAGAAAGCCACTTCCTCCTCCCCGTGAAGTAATTCAACATGATAATGCTGTTACATCATTCTCTCAAAAGGCAAGCTCTGAACCAGTTGAGGAAGCAGCACCTGCAGAACAGGTAACTTTCTCCCAAATTTATGGAGACTAATTACTATTCCTCAACTCCTTCAAAGTTATTATAAGGTTTTGAGGAATCTTTGGTTTTATTAGGTTTGCCCCATCTGCTTGACAAACCCAAAGGATATGGCTTTCGGATGTGGTCACCTGGTGAGGATTTATACCTTCCTACTTCGTTAATCTGCTAACATAATCATTTTATTTTCCAATTTAAGTGAAAGTCTTCCATTCTAAATAGAAAAACATTATAGTATCTTGTGTAATGTCAGCAATTGCAGTTCTATATTCTGGAGCTTGTGTTTTACATGTTTCTTTTTTTTTTTTTTTCCGGTAATGAGTAACTGTTTATTTTGAGAGTGCAACTCATTTTACAAGAACCAGTCTAACCTCTCTCTCTACAATGGTAAATACTCCAAAAACTAAGCGTGAAGTTTACGGCTATTAAAAAATGAAGATTGTTCACAAAGTCTTTAAAAATTTGTATATCCGTTCCCTTGCCAGCAAAATTTCTTGAAATCCTTTCCTTTCAAATGGTCCGGTTATTGCGTAGATGAACCACTGTATCTTGAGCTGCCTCCATTGTGGAGAAAGTAACTTGAAAGGTGCTTTGATCATCATGATACATTCCTGCTTTGATCATCATGATACATTCAGAGGGGAACATTAGATTTGGTTCCTTCTAATCCAAATGGTAGAAGAATTTGATTGAAAAATTCATGTGCTTTGTTTCCATCCATCTCGTATGATCTTTTTGATTCCTGCCCATCCAAATCGTACATAGTTGCTACATAAGTTTAGACAATGTCAATTTCCCAATCCTCAAATAATTTTCTTTAGTTCCTATGCCATATCTGTCCTCCAATTTGCAAACATCCTGCTTGAACCTTAAAACTCCCGAAGGACATCCTGCCAAAACCTCATTTTACTCCCCTTCCCTACCCCAAAGTTATGCACTCATGGAACCCCCTCCCCCTCCACACCCATCCACCCCCACAACACCCACCCCCCCCCCCCCCCCCCCCCCCCCCCCCACAACCAAAATAATAATAATAAAAATTAAAATAAAAAGAAAGTATTTGGATTTTCTTCCACTGATGTAGGATAGAATAAGGAAGTTTAGATACTATTTTCTATGGCAGATTGGTGCTTGGTAGAGGGTTAAGTTCCATTAGGACTTGAAAGGAGAATTTTGAGAACGACATCAGATTTATTTGTTGCCTGTAAATATTAGTGTAGATTTTTAGGGTCACCATCTCTGGATCCTAATGTGAGAGATTGGCTGGATGAAAATGGAAAAGAGATGTAACTCCAGTTCCTTCGAAATCAATAGTCAAATCCTATTTCCTGAATTATGCTTTCTAATGTCTGTACCTAACTGATTTTTGGACTTAGAACAGAAGTAGAAAGGGTACAAGAAATAGGATTTCAGAATAGGAAATCTAGACAACTTGACTTCCACGATGATCGAACTAGAGCTAGAATTCCTAATTAGACTCCATTAATATCAAATAATCAGTGGTTGAACCAGTGAGCAGATTTAAAGCTGTTATAAAATTGTCAAGGTATTCTTAATGCCTAACGTTAACAAAAAACTGTTAAAACTAATCAGCAATGTATTAACTGAAAGTTATCCATACCAGAAGATTACTAATTCAGAAAGGACATTTTTCCCATAAACCAAACAATGCCCTCTTCTTAGTTTCTGCTTTTAAATCCAATGATTTGTGTCCAGCCTACTGCATCATTCACCTCCCCTTTAAGGTACCATGTTTCATTCCATTGCTTGTTGTCCGGTGCTTTGTACGTGTGTTTCATGGAGCCATTTGCCTCGAGCAGCCTGATTAAATTTGAAAATATTTATAGTACCAGTTCCACAACTGCATATTACATGTCATCATAACATTATTACGGATGAAATGCAAAGATGAGTATTAGCTTAAACACTCGTTCGATTCTATCATGTGTTCGGAGGATACCATTTTGTCAAGCACCAAGCTTCATAACGTAATGGGACCTTAGGACTATTAATTGTTACATCAATTTCTATCCCTCTCCAATGCTCTTTTCTTCTCTTTAATGTGATCTTTTTCTTTCTTTTTTTCAGACTTGTAAGGATTGTGGTGTCTCCTTATCATCATGCCCGTTATGCCGAAAGCCGATAACAACTCGTATACGATTGTATTCTTGACTGGAAAAGACATCTGCCTAAGTTGGGGTTGCACAAGAGGGGAAAAAAAAAGAAGAAAAATGTAGAATAATTGATCAAAGATAGGTCGTTTGTTGTTAAAAGGCATTTGTTATTTTGAATTCGTATCTTTTTAAGCAACGTGTTTTTTTTTTTTTTGGGTGTAGATTTTGGTACATCAATGTAAATTATCCAATAAGTTGGAAAACCAACTATGTTATGGGTTGTTTAGGATGTAAATTTTATATTGATTAAACAAATAATATCTAAATGCTTGAAGTAGCTCATCTTAGTTTCTTATTTATGCGTCCCATCTAGGCCCAATTTATTTTTGTTGCTAATCTAGACATGATATTTCTTGTGAGTCGTGATGTTGTAAAAAATACACATTTGATTGTGCTTTGTTGCACAAGCTTAAATTGTAGCCTTGAGGAATGCTTGCTCCTTGTTATCTATCTCGGATTCAACATCGTTGTCGAAAATGAGCAGAAATTATTTTTGATGCAATCTCTGGAATTGCTTCAAATTGAATCTATCTATCCTATTGTGCAAGACAATAGGATGCCATCTCCAGCTTTTGAAACAATTCAAATGGTTAGAAAGTTAGGCAACAAATGTGTGGATTGAATTGCGAAAAGTTTGCTGTTAGAATATACAATTATTCCACATTGAAAATCATAAGTTCCCAAATCATGAATTGTTTCAAAAGCTGAGTGGAATATGACATTTTCAACTATAGTTTTCTCTACTCTAACTAAATTCACTTTTTAAGCCTTTTACAAGAATGTTTGAAATGTATTAATAGGCCTATTATGGTCTTTTTAGACCTTTTCTTCTACCATCTTCTAACGAGTTCGACATACTGACAGTGTCTTTTTTTTGCATTTTCTTCACTTCCACCAACTCTCTTTTCCTCATCTTCTTCTCTTTCCATCACACTCTCCCTCTATCTTCCCTCTGCTTCTCCATACCAACCACACCAAAACTTCACTACACAAAATCTGAAACAACAACAAAGCACACTGATCTGTAAGAGTTTGTCTATGTTTTAAAGAAATTGTACCATGTGTTATTAATGTTGTACTTCTCATATTTCATGGCCTTATATTTCATGACCATAAGGCCCTTGGAAAAAATTGTCAAAACAGAGATATTTGAAAGTTGTGAATGCATAACAGCGCTTGTACTATATGAAAATAATCTCGTACATTTGTTTTTATGACAAAAATAACCTTGGTAGAATTTGACATTTTTCCACTATAGTTTTCCCTAAACTAACTAGATTTAGTTTTTAACCCTTTTACGAGAATGTTTAAAATGTATTAATAGGCCTATTATGGTCTTTCCAGACCTTTTCTTCTACCATCTTCGAATGAGTCAGACACACTGACAGTGTCTTTTTGTTTCTTTTTCTTCACTTCCACCAACTCTTTTTTCATTATCTTCATCTCTTTCCATTACACACTTTCTCTATCTCCCCTCTATTTCTCCATACCAACCATACCAAATCTGAAACAACAACAAAGCAAACAGATTTGCTAGAGTTTGTCTGTGCTTTAAAGAGATTGTACCATGTGTTATTAATGTTGTACTTCTCATATTTCATAACCATAACACCCTTGGGAAAAATTGTCAAAACAGAGATATTTGCAAGTTTTGAATGTATAAAAGCGCTTGTACTATATGAAAATAATCTTGTACACTTGTTTTTATGACAAAAATAACCTTAGTGGAATCTGACATTTTCAACTATAGTTTTCTCTACACTAACTAAATTTACTTTTTAAGCCTTTTACAAGAATGTTTAAAATGTATTAATAGGCCTATTATGGTCTTTTCAGACCTTTTTCTTCTACCATCTTCCAATGAGTCCGACATACTGACAGTGTCTTTTCATTGCATTTTTTTCACTTCCACCAACTCTATTTTCCTCGTCTTCTCTTCTTTCCATCACACTTTCCTTCTATCTTCCCTCTACTTCTCCATACCAACCACACCAAAACTTCACTACACAAAATCTGAAACAACAACAAAACAAACTGATCTGTAAGAGTTTGTCTATGCTTTAAAGAGATTGTACGATGTGTTATTAATGTTGTACTTCTCATATTTCATGACCCTAAGGCCCTTGGAAAAAATTGTCAAAACGGAGATATTTGTAAGTTGTGAATGCAAAACAGTGCTTGTACTATATGAAAATAATCTCGTATATTTGTTTTTATGACAAAAATAACTTTAGTGGAATCTAACATTTTCCCACTATAGTTTTCCCTAAACTAACTAGATTTAGTTTTTAACCCCTTTACAAGAATGTTTAAAATGTAATAATAGGCCTATTATGGTCTTTCCAGACCTTTTCTTCTACCATCTTCGAATGAGTCAGACATACTGACAGTGTCTTTTCGTTTCTTTTTCTTCACTTCCACCAACTCTTTTTTCATTATCTTCATCTCTTTCCATTACACATTCTCTCTCTATCTCCCCTCTACTTCTCCATACCAACCGCACCAAATCTGAAACAACAACAAAGCAAACAGATCTGCTAGAGTTCGTCTGTGCTTTAAAGAAATTGTACCATGTGTTATTAATGTTGTACTTCTCATATTTCATGACCACAACACCCTTGGACAAAATTGTCAAAACGGAGATATTTGCAAGTTTTGAATGTATAAAAGTGCTCGTACTATATGAAAATAATCTAGTACATTTGTTTTTATGACAAAAATAACCTGAGTGGAATCTGACAATTTCAACTATAGTTTTCACTACACTAACTCAATTTACTTTTTAAGCCTTTTACAAGAGTGTTTAAAATTTATTAATAGGCCTATTATGGTCTTTTCAGACCTTTTCTTCTACCATCTTCCAATGAGTCAGACATACTGACAATGTCTTTTCATTGCTTTTTCTTCACTTCCACCAATTCTCTTTCCTTATTTTCTTCTCTTTCCATCACACTCTCTCTCTATCTCCCTTCTGCTTCTCCATATCAATAGCACCAAATCTTCACTACACAAAATCTAAAACAACAACAAAGCAAACAGATCTGTAAGAGTTCGTCCATGCTTTAAAGAGATTGTACCATGTGTTATTAATGTTGAACTTCTCATATTTCATGACCATAACGCCCTTCGACAAAATTGACAAAACAGAGATATTTGTAAGTTGTGAATGCATAAAAGCGCTTGTATTATATAAAAATAATCTTGTATATTTGTTTTTATGACAAAAATAACCTTAGTGGAATCTGACATTTTCAACTATAATATTCTCTACACTAACTAAATTTATTTTTTAAGCCTTTTACAAGTTGTTGCATATAAATTGATTTTCTTGAATTGTTGAATATAGCTATATTGCTTGTATTGGATGCTTATTACATCTTCTTTAGAGCCTATAGAACTCTCTTTTGTAGCTTATTATCAAATTCTATGATTAAATGCTTAGTTTGAAGGAAAGAGATGATGAATAGTGCTCAAACTTAGGGTTTTGATAAAATTTGCTAAATAGATTGAATTGAGGCTTCCCTTAGGTGCTTTAGACATTAGTAGAACTAGACAAGGGCTCACGTGAGGTTGAATTGCCCGAAAATGAGCTAAATTACAAAATTTGTTAACTTTAAAAAGGGGGTTTTCCACGTTAAGCAATCCGGGCTCGTTTGGGCTTTGGATTAGGTATCCTTGGGATATGAAAGCACTTTTGGTGCTTTCGTTTCATGAATTTGGGGTCTGGATAAGGTAGTTGTAGTTAAAACCCGCTCGGGACTTTCCCGAGCTTTTGTTTCCAAATCGGGTTTTCAAGGCTTAGATAGGTGCCTTTTGACCTACTAGGAACGTGGGATGATTGGCTTGTTGATTTGGAACCTTGAACCTTCGTGGGAAAAGAAAACGGAAGTTAACAAAGGGAAAAAAATGTGAATTTGGTTGCCTTTATGTTCAAATGAGCTTGTAAATACTTGGTTGGGGCTTATATGCATAACGAATGGATTTCATACGCTGCTTGAATAGATTGTGGGAAAAGTTATGATGTTTGCCTCTTTTGAGACTATAAAGCTATCTCGTGTATATGTTGACTTATATTACAATTAAATGCAAGGGTGGCCTACTTTGTCGACTCTTTTACTTGTTATTTGTTGTTTTTTAATCTTGTGGCTTGGTTTCGGGGTTGCGCAACCTTTTCGGACATGGTAGCGTCGAGAAACACTGGCAACATCGGGCTTGCCGTGCTCCCTCGACTACCATAGTACCTATTCCCTTTCTCGCTGAGTATACTCTACTACCCCAGAAGCGTGGTTCACCTGTTAGGCATATGAACCTATCTCAGGAGAAAGGGTCGTAGGATCGGGGTACATTCGAAGTACCCCAAATTGGAGGAGTAAGGGTTTGTTGGCACTTGCATGAAGTTCGTGGTTCGAGATTAAAGACTTGAAGTGGAACCATATCCTTTTTAAAATGTGATTAGTTACTTGACTAGTTGATCTTGTTGCTTTATGTTGTCATTATGGCTTTATGTGTTTACATATCATATTGCACGCCCTGGTATACTGCATCACCTCCCTCACTGGGCAACATTGTTGCTCACTCCTCATTTAACATGTTTCAGGAGAAACTGAGGTGAATCCCCAGCTAGTAGCAGTAGTAGAAGAAGAAGAAGTGCAAGTAGATCAGATTCATTGATTCCTGTGTGATAAGGTTGATTATATGTGAAGTTTTCATGGAGTTGTTGTTAGTTGTTATGTTTTGAGACCTTGGGGTCTTGTGTATATGCTTAGGAGTTGTAATCTTGTATATTGGTTAAAGTTAGATGGCATGTAATATTGGATTCTAGATTACTTCTCTTATTGCATGCTTGTGTGTTTATTAACTTGGCAGTAGAACTTGGTTATAGTTGTACCCAACTAATTATAATTAAAGTTAGCATTGCCTTGCATGCTTGTGTGCTATAAGTAGGTTTTGTTACTCTATGGCTCGGATGGCCTTGAGATCTTGGCTTGACTATAGATAGCTTGTAGGATAGTTTGCATGTGTTGTTGTTTTTGGATCAAAGCTTGTATGTGGCTACTTGTAGGTAACAGTTTAGTCCTCGGTACAGAAGAGACTATGTCTGAGTGACGGGTCTGGACTTGACCTATAGCGTGGGGTTAGGTTCGGGGCGTTACATTTAGGTGGTATCAGAGCTACTTGAATGCATGAAGCCGGGTTAACTTCTTCGGTATGTTGGTAGAGGTCCATATGTGAAAGTTAAACTACGTGACTATGTGATTGATTAACTGCTAAGGTGCTTGATTAAAGGACATGCTAGTATGTAAATGGAATGCCAAAAGCATGAAATGATATGAAAATGGAAAGTTTAGTGTTTAATGCTTGTTAAATGTTTCACATGTTGTCTTTTGTGTATAAAATGTTTTGAAATATGTATATGTTATCTTTGTACTATCTATTTGCCTATTATAATATTATATTCTTCTAGCATCGAGATGAGGAGAAGGGGAAGACCGAGAAGGGTACCGGAGAAAGCTCCTAGACAGGATATACCTGGGCAAGGTGCAGGGGTAGCAGGGAATGTACTGTAGGGTCAAGAGCCGAGCAGTGCACAAATTATGGCCACAATGGCTACCGCCATGAATACTACTGCTCAGTTTGTGACTCAGCAGGGGTTGGCAGAGGTAATCAGGCTGCTAGAACAGAGGGTAGTGGTATTGCTGGGGGTAATTTGTATGACAGATTCTTGTACCACGGGGCGTATAGTTTCTATGATGAGCCAGATGACATGAAAGCTGAGATGTGGTTGAGCAAGTTTGAGAAAGTCGTTGCGATACTCGAGTGCAATGATGAGAAAAAGATTACTTATGTTGCACTCTTATTGGAGGGTGACGCCGATGAGTGGTGGCATACTGTTAGAGAGAAATGGGATGTTGAGAGGGTACAACATTTATGGGGTGACTTTGTTTGAGAGTTTAGGGATAAGTATGTGTCTGTGGTAGCTCGTGAGAGACATCAAGAGGAATTCATAGCTTTGAGGCAGGGAAATATGAATGTGGATCAGTATGAGGCTTATTTTACTAGACTTTCTCATTATGTGCTAGCTTTGGTTCAGCCGGAGGACATGAAGATTCAGAGGTTTATCACAGGGTTGAGGAGTGATATTATGCTTAATCTATCTTCGCAGGATTATCCGAGTTATGCTGCAGTAGTCAGGGCCGAGTCGAGGTACGAGAAACGTAAGGCAAATGTGTTGGCCCAGTCTAGTCAGTCAAGTAAACGAAAGTACCAGTCTCAGAGTTAGGGTTATCAGAGATAGTATCAGCAGTCTGTTCAGATTTAGTAGTCGAGGTAGACCCAGAGCTACCCAGGACCAGTTCAGGCACAGTCACTGCCGAGACTAGCTCAGAGCCAGCCACAGGGACAGTCACAGACCCGACCAGTGACCGCTAGATCCTAGTAGGGTAGTTCTACTACATCTACTTACAGGACTTCTACAAGATGTGCTACTGCCAAGAAGAACCTACAGTGCAATCATTGCAATCGCAAGGGCCACACGGAGGCAAAGTGTTGGAGGAAATTAGGCTGGCGTGTGGGTTGTGGCAGTGATCAGCACAGAGCTAGAGATTATCCCAGGTTTAAACAGGGACAGGGTCATACTTCCGGCCAGGGTGCTCAGACTAGGGCTTCAGGAGCAGCTACTGTACGGCGAGGCCAGGCACGAGTATTTGCACTCGATCAAGAGGAACTTCCAAACACGACAATGGTGGTGGAAGGTACTTTTCTTATTAATAGTTAGCCGGTAGTAGTTTTGATTGACACTGGAGCTATACATTCATTCATTACTCCTGCATATGCACAATCTGCTACTTTAAAAGTTGATAAACTGTCGTATATGATTAAAGTAGGTAGTCATATGGGCATTAAATGTGTTACGGAGTTTGTGTGTAGAAATTGTGATATTTGTATTGAGGGTCACATGTATCCTATTGACTTGATTATTATGCCATTTCGGGACCTTGAGGTTATCTTGGGGATGGACTGGTTGGGACAGTATTGTGCATGTTTAGATTGTAGAAGGAAAATCTTAACTTTAGAAGTACCAAATCAACCTGTTATTTAGATTACTGGGAGTTGAAAATCTAATGAGACTCATATCATATCTTCTATTAAAGCTACTAAAATGTTAAGTAAAGATTGTGATGCATACTTAGCTTACTTAATTAATCAGCCTGGGGATAAATTGAAACTGAATGAAGTACCTATTGTAAAAGATTTTTCGGAAGTATTTCTTGAGGAATTGTCGGGGTTACCACCTGATCAGGAAATAGAGTTTGTGATTGACTTGTTGTCGGGCACTAATCCTATTTCTAGAACCCCATATAGAATGGCTTCCCCTGAGTTGCAGGAATTGAAAATTCAGCTACAGGGCCTACTTGAAAAGGGTTTTATTCAGCCTAGTTCATCACCTTGGGGTGTTCCTGTGTTATTTATGAATAAGAAAGATGGTACTTTGCGATTGTGTATTGATTATCGAGGTCTTAATCAAGTAACGGCGAAAAATAAATATCATTTTCCTTTGATTGATGAATTGTTTGATCAGTTGCAGGGTGCTGTCATATTTTTTAAATTTGATTTGAGACAAGGTTATTATCAGCTGAAAATTCAGAAAGAGGATATACCGAAGACTTTTTTTAGAACCAGGTACGGCCACTATGAGTTTGTTGTATTACCATTTGAGTTGACAAATGCTCCAGCCGCCTTTATGGATTTGATACAGAGGGTGTTTAAACCATACCTAGATCTATTTGTTGTAATTTTCATTGATGATATATTGGTGTAATTTAAATCTGAGGCAGAGCACGAAGAACACTTGAGAATTGTGCTGCGAACACTGCAAGAACATAGGATGTTTGCCAAATTTAGCAAATGCGAATTCTAGTTAGAATAGGTAGCCTTTCTAGGCCACATCATTTCCTAGGAGGGAATATCTGTAGATCCTGCGAAAATTGAGGTGGTTATGACTTGGAAAAGACCCGAGACTGTCACGGAAGTTCGGAGTTTCTTGGGATTAGCTGGTTATTATAGACAGTTTGTTAAGGACTTCTAAAAAATTGCAGGACCATTGACTTCCTTAACTCAAAAGAAAATTGTATTTAACTGGGATGATAAATGTGAAGCCAGTTTTCAAGAATTAAAGAAGAGACTTACCACTGCTCCTATTCTTGCATTGCCTTAGGGGACTAATAATTTTGTGATATATAGTGATGCTTCGAAAGAAGGCTTGGGTTGCGTACTTATGCAAAATGGTAAGGTGATAGCTTATGCCTCTAGGAAATTGAAACCATATGAACTCAATTATCCTACACACAATCTTGAGCTTGCTGCTATTGTCTTTGCTTTGAAGAAATAGCGTCATTACTTGTGGGGTAATCAATTTGAGATATTTACTAATCATAAAAGTCTTAAATATCTGTTTTCTTAAAAAGATTTGAATATGAGGCAAAGGCATTGACTAGAGTTGTTGAATGATTATAATTGCACCATTAGTTATTTGCCAGGAAAAGCTAACACTATAGCAGACGCATTGAGTCGAAAAACTTATGTGGCTAGTTTGATAATCAAAGACTGGGAGTCTGTGAAAGAGTTATGCTTGTGGAAACCGAAGGCTTCTGGAGCAGGTATCCAATTTGCTAGTTTACAAATTCAATCTAAATTGCTATCTAGGATCAGAGAAGGCCAACAGCCAGATCCTCAGCTGTTGAAGATTCTAGAGAAGTCAAAAGGGAGAGAGTCCGACTTCAAGTTACATGATGATGGGCTACTCAAGTATAAGAATATAATTTGTATTCCTGGTAATTCAACTGTAAATGATGAGATTCTTGTTGAGGCTCATTGTTCTAAATACACGATTCATCCTGGTAGTACTAAGATGTACATGGATTTAAAGCAAAGTTTCTGATGGAACAACATGAAAATGAAGATAGCTGATTATGTGGCTAAGTGTTTGACTTGTCAGAAAGTTAAGGCGGAGCATCAGAGACCGGCAAGGTTATTACAGCCATTAGAGATTCCGGTATGGAAATAGGACCAAGTGACTATGGACCTTGTATCTGATTTACCAAGGTCACTGCGAGGAAATGATTCTGTATGGGTTGTAGTAGACAGGTTGACGAAGACTTCTCATTTTATTGCTGCAAAGAGACAAATTCCCTTGATAAATTAGTCGAGATATATGTTGAAAATATTGTAAGACTGCATTGAGTTCCATCTCAGATAGTGTCGGACGGGAATCTCAAGTTTACATCACAATTCATGCAGAAACTGCAAAAGGCTTTGGGGACTAATATGAGTTTTAGTACTGCATATCACCGGCAGACAGATGGTCAGTAAGAGAGGACTAACAGGATTTTAGAGGATATGTTGCGAGCTTACATTCTAGATTTCGATAAATGTTAGAAAATGTATTTGCCTCTTGTAGAGTTTGCTTATAATAACAGTTACCAGGCTACCATTGGTATGGCACCCTATGAGGCAGAAATATAGGTCTCCATTATATTGGGACGAGGTAGGTGAAATGAAAACTGTTGATCCAGCTATTCTACTAGAGATGGTCAAGATGATGGATAATGTGAAACTTATGAAGAAGAGAATGCTTACAGCACAGAGTTGACAGAAGAATTATGATGATAGACGCAGACGAGACTTGGTATTTTCAGTGGGTGATCGTGTATTCTTAAAAGTCTCTCCGCGTAAGGGTTTGATTGGACATGAAAATTGAGGTAAACTTAGTCCCAGCTACATGGGGCCATTTGAAATCATTGAGAATGTTGGTGATTTGGCTTATAGATTGGCATTACCTCTGAGTTTGGGCAGGATTCATGATGTATTCCATGTGTCACTGTTGAGGAAGTATAATCCTGATCCTTCGCACATTATAGAGCCGGAACCGTTAGAGATTGATGAGTCTTTGACATATGTTGAGAAACTTCTTCGAGTAGTTGACAGAAAGATTCAGGAACTTCGAACCAAGAATATCCCTATGGTAAAAGTTCTTTGGGATCATCACGGGGTTGAGGATGCCACTTGGGAGCAATAAGATCAGATAAAAGAAAAGTACCTTGAGCTGTTTGCCGAATCATGTAAGAATTGCGTGGACGCAATTAGTTTAAGGGGGAGAGGGTGTGACGCTCGGGATTTCATCACATATTTTAAACAACTGTCGCATAAATTACTTATGCATTTTATGTGCATTTCTTGTCTTTTTTTATTGTGTAACTATTAAGCACTATTCATAAGATTTTTTACAATCTCAAATGTTCGATCTAATAATTTTCCTAGGTCACACGGCATACAAAAGGAGTCGGGATATAGTGGTTTTGAGCTTTAGGGGTCGGGAGTGCGTGTTTGAAAAATAGTTTCTACTTCATTTGAATAGTATTACGTATGCAAAAAAAAATATTAGTTTTGAACTAGTTAACATTTAGCTTGAGTTTCAATTGGTTTGACTAAGTTTTTATAACCTTTGACCTAATATTATTTAACTTACTCACACATACATATATTATAATATATATATACACCTTTAGTCATAAAAAAATAAAAGCTAAAAACTACCCAAAGCCCTCCAAGAAAAACCGAAAGCCCTAGAGCAAAAGAGGAAGCTTTTTCTTCAACTTTGGTGCATGAATTGGACTCTTGGCTTGGTCTAGGAAGGGTTTGAGGCAACTAGGAGCTCCTACCACTTGCTTGCATCTTTAAAATTGTGAGGGAGTTGCATTTTTTTTCTTGAGTTTAAGTTGTTGCATATAAATTAATTTTCTTGAATTGTTGAATATAGCTATGTTGCTTGTATTGGATGCTTATTACATGTTCTTTAGAACCTATAGAACTCTCTTTTGTAGCTTGTTATCAAATTCTATGGTTAAATGCTTAGTTTGAAGGAAATAGATTATGAATAGTGCTGAAACCTTGGGTTTTGTTAAATTTTTCTAAATAGATTGAATTGAGGCTTCCTTTAGGTGCTTTAGAGATTAGTGGAACTAGACAAAGGCTCACGTGAGGTTGAATTGCCCGAAAATGAGCTAAATTGCAAAATTTGTTAACTTTAAAAAAGGGATTTTCCACGTTAAGCAATCCGGGCTCGTTTGGGCTTTGGATTAGGTATCCTTGGGATATGAAAGCACTTTTGGTGCTTTCGTTTCATGAAGTTGGGGTCCGGATAAGATAGTTGTAGTTAAAACCCGCTCAGTGCCTTCCCGAGCTTTTGTTTCCAAACCGGGTTTTCAAGGCTTAGATAGGTGCCTTTTGACCTACCTAGGAACGTGGGATGATTGGCTTGTTGATTTGGAACCTTGAACCTTTCGTGGGAGAAGAAAACGAAAGTTAACAAAAGGGAAAAATGTGAATTTGGTTGCCTTTATGTTCAAATGAGCTTGTAAATACTTGGTTGGTGTTTATATGCATGATGAATGGATTTCATAAGCTGTTTGAATAGATTGTGGGAAAAGTTATGATGTTTGCCTCTTTTGAGACTATAAAGCTATCTCGTGTATATGTTGACTTATATAACAATTAAATGCGAGGGCGGCCTACTTTGTCGACCTTCTTACTTGTTATTCGTTGTTTTTGAATCTTGTGGCTTGGTTTCGGGGTTGCGCAACCTTTTCGAACATAGTAGCATCGAGAAACACGGGTGTATCGGGCTTGCCGTGCTCCCTGGACTACCATAGTACCTATTCCCTTTCTCGCTGGGCATATGGACCTGCATCAAGAGAAAGGGTCGTAGGATCAGGGTACATCCGAAGTACCCCAACTTGGCGGAATAAGGGTTTGCCGGCACTTGCATGAAGTTCGTGGTTCGTGGTTCGAGATTGAAGACTTGAAGTGGAACCATATCCTTTTTAAAATGTGATTACTTACTTGACTAGTTGATCTTGTTGTTTTATGTTATAATTATGGCTTTCTGTGTTTGTATGTCATATTGCACGCCCCGGTATGTTGCATCACCTCCCTCGCTGGGTAACATTGTTGCTCACTCCTCATTTAACATGTTTCAGGAGAAACTGAGGTGAATCCCCAGCTAGTATCAGTAGTAGAAGAAGAAGAAGTGCAAGTAGATCAGATTCATTGATTCCTGTGTGATAAGGTTGATTATATGTGAAGTTTGCGTGGAATTGTTGTTAGTTGTTGTGTTTTGAGACCTTGGGGTCTTGTGTATATTCTTGGGAGTTGTAATCTTGTATATTGGTTAAAGTTAGATGGCATGAAATATTGGATTCTAGATTACTTCTCTTATTGTTGCTTGTGTGTTTATTAACTTGGTAGTAGAACTTGGTTATAGTTGTACTGAACTACTTATAGTTAAAGTTAACATTGTCTTGCATGCTTGTGTGCAATAAGTAGGTTTTGTTGCTCTAAGGCTCGGATGGCCTTGAAATCTTGGCTTGACTATGCATAGCTTGCAGGATAGTTTGCATGTGTTGTTGTTTTTGGATCAAAGCTTATATGTGGCTATTTGCAGGTAACAGTTTAGTCCACGGTTCAGAGGAGACTCTACCGAATAACGGGTCCAGACTTAACCTATAACGTGGGGTTGGGTTTGGGGTGTTATAATGGCCACATGGGCAAACCCATGTGGTCTAAGCCATGGTCTTAATTGGACCATGGCTTGTGCTAAGCTTATGCTTAGCACAAGCAATGTCAAATGGCATTGCCGTGACTCAATTGAGTCACGACAATGCCAAATTGGATTGCCGTAAGGACCATGGCAATCCAATTGGCCAATTAAAAAATCTTGGGGGGGTCTATAAATACCCTCCCAAGTCCAAGAAATAGAGAATTTTATTTTTTTAGATTAATATTTTTATTAATTATTTAAGTTTAATATTTTTATTAAGTTTTTATGTTATTATTTTTATTTAGTTTTTGTTAGGTTAGTTTTGTAGTAGGTTAGATTAATTGTAATTTTATTTTGTCAAACACAGGAAAAGCCCGGTAGCTATGCCTGTGGAATCTCTGCTCAAAATTGGTGTTCAGAAATACATGTTCATCTAATGAGGGAACATTTCTTTACTCACTTTTATTTGTGTGGCTCGTATTTAATTTTAATGTTTGAGTAGATCTATTATCTAGATAAGGATATTGTAAATGATGGCCTTTAAATTTACGATCTCGGATTCAGATAATTTGATTTCAATGTTATATATGGCTTTCGTTATTCAATTTATTATTGTCTTTCATATTCATTATACTTGTAATTAATGTTATGATTACTTTACATTTGTTACATATATCCAAGCTTTAAATTGTGAATCTATAGGTTGTACTATAGTTTCCTTGAAATTATAGGTTGCACCATAATTTCTAATTGTAAAATTGTTAATGACTTAGTTCAGTTAATTTGTCCGGTCATTTAAATTACAAAGACGGATCTATACTTCGGCTATATAAAGGACATGAGGATAGAATGACACCTATAATTAAATAGTAACCGGGACTTAATTAGACTTAGGAAATTAACTAAGTTAAGCTTGTAGCTTAACTCGAGCATTGAATCAAAGAATCCTGAACCCGAGCCTAGATTAATTGCCTCATTGCATATCCGACCCCTAGATCTTTTCTCCCGAGTTTGACAAAACCCTAATTTAGTTTAAAGTTTATTTTACTTCACAAACCTTCACCGAACTCACAAATTGTTTCACACACTCACTTAAACACTTCACACTACTTCACGAACTAGCTTAGGAGCCTCCATGTGGATACGACCCCGCACTCAAAGCACATTATACTACATTGATTTGTGCAGTTGCGGGTTTAACACGTAGTGAAAGTTTGCACACATTTTATACATCGACCGAGTAACGATCAAGTTTTTGGCGCCGTTGCTGGGAAGGCATGGTATAGTTTTGTTTTTGATAAAGTGTTTTTAACTTGTTTAAATATTTTATTTATTGTCTTTATTTTACTTTTTTATTCTATTTAAATAGTGCTTTGATAAATTTCTTGAAAATATATAAAAAGCACATTTCTTGTGTAGTTTCTTTCTGTATTTAACTACACAAATTTCGTATGCATGGGTATCGTTCCTTGAATTTGAAACTCGCCCTATTTGATCCCGAATCCCAGAGAATTCCTTGTAGGAGATTACAATACCTAATGGCAAACTAAGAAGAAAATCTCCAAAACCTTTCACTTCTTCATGTGGCTCAACCGGTAATTCTACCCGTGAACCCACATATAACTCTGCGTCAATACTTCTTGCTAGGTTATTACAATCTCGAGTTCACCATAGCCCCATCGGCTCTTGGCAATGTCAACTTTGAACTCAAAATGCAAACGATATCGATACTTTCTTCCCTTTACAGAAGAAGCAATGAGAATCATCACGCTCATATCGTTGATTTTTTGGAAGCGTGTTCCATACTTCACATTCCTAATATGAGCCGAGAAAACATTCAACTGCGACTCTTCCTGTTCTTATTAAAAGATAAAGCCAAACAATGGCTACATCATCTTGACGCGGGAACCATCATATCATGGGAAGAACTTATTACGAGATTCTTGCATTGATTCTTCCCAATGGCTAAAACTACTACCCTGCAAACGAATATTATGACATTCGCTCAGTCTAATCTAGAGCCATTCCACAAAGCTGTTGGGATTGGTATGCCCAAAATACCACTAGTACTTAGTCATTAGAAATCTGGATGGTTTGCAATAAGTTAATTAGTGTCATCATATTCATATGAGCATATTTATCTCATTATGTAGATTGACATAGATATATATATATATGTGTGTGTGTGTGTGTGTGTGTGTGTGTGTGTGTATGTGTGTGTGTGTGTGTGTGTGAATATAAGGTCCTTGTTTTAAGGAGTGACTTAGGTGTGGGGTGGTTACGCATAGAAGGTCTAAGTCATGGTCACTTGAATAAGCAAAATAACTTTGTCCATGACTAACTAGTAAAGTTCGGCGCTTTACTATGGTAGAAGTCATAATGGAGTAAGTTCCCTTTGGAGAAGGGTGATCTACCTTGATCATAGATTTGTTCCAAACTTATTACACTTATGCATGTGTATGCATTGAACGGATCTCGTATGTATGAGCTCTGAATACGTACTATCAAAGAAAGAATTCACCTAAACATACAAGCTTCAAAGTAAACCATAGCTCTCAATCTTGAGCAAATGTGGATGAACCGACGAAATTAAGTACTTGCACTTTGATCCATTATGGGTATGGTCTTAATCGTTAGATCGCCTACTCTGTGGTTTGGGTGTATAGGACTTGATTAGAAGGGACGTACATATGCAATAAGGAGTCTATACATTAATCACTCCCTTAGATTGACCCAAGCTAGATCATCCTGAATCTGTGGCCGCAGTAACACTTGAGGTGTTGAATGTTACACTTAAGGGTAGCTCCCTTAGATAAGTGGATAACTTCAGAAGGATGGTTGAATTGTGGATTAGAGGTTCTAAGGAGACAAGATGTAGTCAAAGAGGTGATAGTGCACTTCAAGAACCTGTCTTTGGCTATGAGTAAGTATAGAGGGGCATTATGGTCAATATAATACTTAATTGGTCAAAAAACAGAGCGCCATGTATAGATTGACTGAGCCCTGCACTTACAGTAATTATCCTTGAGTGTAGCCGAAGTCTTTTAGTGGAATAGACTTGGTTGAAATGGTGAAGTATTGCTAGGGGACTAGCGAGAATATTTTATTCATTTCCAGAAGAAAGGTTAATTATATCTTTGGTCCCTCTTCTAGCCATCTACCTTGTTAAGTATCTAAACTTAGTTAAGATATATTATTTTTGAGAGAGGATATAATCCTTTGACGATTAGAATCAAAGTAGACTTTCCATTTTGGTAAGGAGTTTCTATTTTGAGAATTTTCAAGATATTGAATTATGTAATTAATTGATTAATTAAAGTCTAGAAGACTGTTGTGATATTTAAGATAATTTTTCCACTATTGGAAAAATAGATTATTCTTAAATAACAGTTTGGATTTAGACTTTTGGAATTAATCAAGGAGTATTTAATTTATTGGCAATTAGATATTTAAAAATAGACTTTCTATTTTATGGAAATGGATTTTTATTTTTTTAATTATTGTCAGGATTAAATTAAATTGGAGCAAGTTGGCAGAGCCAAGACCATGGCTTACAAGCCAAGGCTGGACGCAAGAGGTGGGACCCACCCACCTTAGAAAAATCGGCTATGGGGAGGAAAAGAAGGAAGAATGAGAAAAATAGGAAATTACTTATGGAAGAGATTTGGACTTTTCTCTGACCAAATCGTACATCGAAATTTCATGAATTTTTCTCTAGATCTTCTGCCTATAAATAGACCTCTTCTCTAACTCTTAAAAATGCTTCACAAACCATCTCTTCTGAGATTTCTCTTCTCTCTCTTGAGTAAGCTTCGCCTTTGTGAAGAAACTCAATTCTAGTTTATATCTTTTAGTCTTGCAAAATCTAGTCCCACAACTATATTATACTTTAGAAAGGTGTTGGTCATAGAGGAGAAGATCAAAGTAGATGAGTGGAAGCAATATATCCCAGGCTTGTAGATCAAAATGGTTGGTGTTCTTGCACCGTTCTTCGCAAGAGATATGCCTAGATCCTTGTTTCAATTGGGAATAAAATTGTAAACTGTTTTTTTTTTTTTGTTTTACTATCACATGTTTAATAGCAGTAAGATCCTACATGATTGTTTCTGCCATGTTCATAGAATTTTTTTGAATATGAATCATGTTACTTCCGTTTTCCACCAGTGGTATCAGAGCCACTGTGAATTAAACATGCAAATAGTTAAAAATAGTTAAGAACAATTTGATTCTTGGATGATAGAAACTTAGAAATTACATGAACACTAGAAAAAATTCAGATTTGTGTTTGATCTTATATGCAAGAATTTTTGTGTTGTCATTTGTTTCTACATAATTTAGAATTATTTTGTAATTAATTCTATATGTGATTTTATGGTAGTAATTGTATTTAAGGGAAATTACTTGTTTGGTAAAATAATTTAAAAAGGAATACAATTAATAGAAGATCACATTTAAATAAGAAATTTTAATGAAATAGGTTTACCTGAAGTTTTATGGTAAGATTCCTAGAATTTAGATTTTCATATTTATTGCAAATTTGGTTTTGGAAGATTATTGTAAACTTACCCAAAATAAGTTAATCCTCATTAAACCAAACAACACAAAAAAAATAGCAAAAGGGTCTGCGTGCGTGGGGATCTACGCATGGCCATGTGCGTGTTGTAAGTTATGTTATTTGTCTAAAATACTAGAGAAACAATTTGTAGTAAGTTATGTTTTGTATATATTTATAAATTGTTCTGTCATTAAATAATATATATGTGAATGAATTACAAGCATTTCTATTGTTGTAATTGTTAGAGCTTTTGGTCAAGGAAGATTAATTAGAAATTGGTTAAGGAAAAACTACATGGCTATTATCGTTCCTTAGAAACGTAGACTTGACTAAAAGACCCATGTAAACCAAACCTAGGGTAAAGATGACAACCCAGATTAGGACTATATGATTTGAAGTATACTTAGAGGTTGTTTCAGACAAAATTGGTTATGGACTTTTAATCTAAAAATTTTGTAAAAATCAGAAATTAAGTATTAAGCAAAAATTACATAATTAGAAACCCTTGTTTCAAATAATCGAGTGGGAGAGGGACCTAAGAAATCTCACGACTTTCCATATCCGGATTATGCTAAAGGATAGTATCATTAATCTCCTCTCGGAGGGTGAAATTGTTTAGATTTAGTAGAATAATCTTAAATTGGGAATTCATATTAAAGATGTTAGTTGAGCGGCCATCCTTTGATGGAGTTCTGAGCTATAGGACATCTTATCGATAATAAGGATTGGGGTAACCTCCTTTCGAAGGCTCTGCTCTAAATTATCTAGGAAAGTCCCATAAGGAATGATGCTTACACTCGACTCAAGATAGGTAGTAACCTCCCTTCGGAGTAAGTGCTATCGGGTCTTGAGAAGCCAAATTGATTAGTGGTGGAGTAATCACTAAGGACACTAGTCATAGTTTAAAGGGTCATCTATGTTTGTGCATATGTATTCATGAGTTCCTAATGTCATGCATGTTGTTCACATATGCTTGTCATATGTAAATTGATCATTCCTAATTATGTTGCATATCCAGATTAAGATGACTGGCTTTTTCAATCCCTTATCGGCCATTCTGTCTAATGACAAGTTGACTAGTCCGAATTTTAATGATTGGAATAGGAAGTTGGACATAGTACTCACAACTGATGGGTACAAGTATGTTCTGACTGAGCCATGTCCTACACTAAATGATGACTCTAATAATGCTGAGAAAGAGGCTCATGATAAGTGGCAGAGGGAAAATGGCATGGCCAAGTGCTATATGCTAACCTCTATGTCTGACGTGCTGCTTGTGCAACACGTGAAGAAAGACACTGCTAAAGACATCATGACCTCGTTATCTAAGATGTTCTCATATAAGAATAGGCATGCTAAACAAACTACTATGAGGGAAATCATGACGGCCAAGATGGCAGAAGATACGTCTGTTAGAGAACATGTTCTCAAGATGATAGACAATTTTAACCTTGCAGAAGTCTTGGGGGCCCAGATTGATAATGACAGTAAGGTCGATATGATTCTTGAGACACTACCTAAATCCTTTGCCCAGTTCAAGCTCAATTACAATATGAGCAAGATGGACATGGGGCTCACTGAGCTTAAGAATGAACTTCAGGCAGCCGAGGCAATCATGAAGCCCAAAGGTCAAGCCCATACGGCCCAAGCATCCAATTTTGGATGAAACTCGAAAGGGAAGAAGTCCTGGAATAAGGGGAAACAGGGAAATAAGAAGGGGAATGGCCAGGTTGATAATGGGCCAAAGCATCAGTAGAAACACAAGAAAGGTGCAGGGAAGCCCAAAGGGAAGTGCTTTGAATGTGGTCAGAAAGGCCATTGGAAGCAAGACTGCCCTAAGTACCTAGCCAAGAAAAATAAAGGTATAGATTTTACTCACATCGTTAAAACTAGTGTAGTGGTTGATTCTACAGAATCATGGATAGTAGAATCAAGAACCACTAACAGTGACTGCATTATTGTGCAAGAGTTTCGGGTAACGAAGAGACTAAGTAAAGAGAGAATCACTTTGGAAGTAGGCTTAAGAATGATGGCTTGGGCGGATACTATTGGAAGACAATCTTGTTACTTAGCTATTTGTTTCAAACACAATCTTATCATGTTTCATACTATTTACAGTTTTAAATTTTGATAATTGTTTTGAAGTACTGCTTTGATAACTTTCAAGTATTTTATTCATTTAATGGAAGTTTTATTCAAAGTCTGGAAATGTGCATGATTTTTGTCTTATCTCTATTTCCAACATGTAATTATTCTGAAATTCTCTAATCTTTTTTAGATAGATTTTGTTAACCATAAACCAGTACTTGTGAGATCTATGATTAAGGTTATATGAACCTAGATGGGTTAAGAGTCTGGATTGAGGATGAGCCATTGGGCTCATTAGATCTCAAACTACAGGTTCAATATGAATCTAGTTCGAAAAGAAGGTTGTCCAAAATGCCATATGTGACGCCCGAGACTTTCCTCATATTCATAATTAACTGTTGCGTATCTTATTTGTGCATTAAAATGTGCATTTATTCACTTTTTAGTAAAAGTCACTATTCACAGTGAAAATCGACTGCTTTATTTTTTTGAAATTGCATTTTTTCCATGTTATATGACTTGTAGGAGGAATGAGAAAAGTGTTGTTTTGTGTATTCGATGTTAGGAGTGTGCGTTTAGAAAATAAGTTTGGGTATCGTATGAATAGTAAAATAGTGGGAACATTTAATTACTAAACTAGTTAACTTTCATTGCATTTTAAGCTAAAAGTTGACTTGGACTTGCATTATTTTTTATCCCAAATCAACCCACATATTAATATATACCATATATAAGCCAAAAATACCATAAAAATGCATAAAAATTCAGCCAAAAATCCTCAAAAATCTGCCAAAATGAGACCTACGGAAATAGTAACTTTCTTCAAAAATTACTCTAGTTCTTGAAATTGTATGATCCTCCAAGCAATCTACAAGTGGTTTAACCTTCTCAAGTCCTAATCCAGCAGCTTCAAGCAATTGGTGAGGGAGAATTTGCATTTCATTTGAATATGAATAGTTAGGGTTATATTGAAATTGTTAAATTGTTGATTATTGAGTTGTCTATGCTTAGCTATGCTTAAAATGCTCCTTAATATGATTGTAAAACATGTTTATGGCATTAGATAGATTAGTTATTGGATAAATTGTTCAATCTTTAACTTAAAGTTAGGGTTCTTATATAGAATTTGGGGATTTTGGATAATATGGTGTTATTGCTTGATTAAGGGTTATTTAGGATTAATTTAGGGGTAGATGAACCTAATTGCATGCTTCAAATAGCTTGGTAATGCTTAAATTGTTAGAACTTAAAATTAAAGTTAAGATTTGGGCACTATTCATTCAAGACCAATGAAACGTGACCCGATACTCGTTTTGACACTGGATATGGACCCTAGTGATGCTAAAATGGTTACTTGGTAAAATTTATTGAATTTTGAGATAGTTGAAAATTAATGTCTTAATTGCGTCTAAAATGGAAATCAGTCAAAGTAAAGTATTAGGGTGAGGTTTAGGGTGTTATATGGTTTAACCAGGTAGGACAGAGCCTAATATGCTCGATGGCACTTAAATGTTGCACGAGTAGAGTACTTGTAGTTCCAATGTACTAAGGGGCAATCAGGACTCTTGGGTTAAATGTGGTTTAAATTATGGTATTGTGGTTCTAAGAGGTGCCAAAAAGTGTATTTAGATGTATTGTATAGTTTGTTTATGAATCTTGAACATTGTGTTTCAATTATGTTATAAATGGCCTTAATTGACAAAGGGAAAATAGTGCCAAGCTAGATTAAATGTTGATAATTGCCTTATAGTTGATTAGTAAAGTGTTTAAATGCATTCGTGTAGTATGTGTATCTTGTTTATATTATTTATATTGCTTACAAATTGTATGGTATGTGTGAAGTTATGGTTATATGCTAAATTGTTATGATTGACTATTTGAATATTATTCTGGTTATGTGAATAATCGAAGTATGGTGCTAATCACCTGAATGTGCCAGAGTATGCCTCTTGAATGTGCGAAGTGTCGGAATATAATTCTAGAACATGTCGGAGGCTAACTCTAGAATGTGCCGGAGTTTAACTCCTGATTGAGTCAAACTTGACTAAGTGATACTCGTGCTAATCGATTTAGTTGTTATCTTATTACGTGGATATCTATTGTGTAACTCTCACTTGAGCCCTTGTTCCTTGGAGAGTTACCTTTAATTGTGATCTTATATGATATTGTATACTTGACTTGATGTGATTATCCTCCTTTCCTTGATAGGTAACACTTGGTTGTTAATTGTCTATTGGTCTCATATTGTTAAATATGTTTATGTGGTTAATAAGTTACAAAGTCTTGCTTTTTATTTTATTACTTGTATTTAGTTATAGTTTCATGAAAATATTAATTAGTTTTATTATCTCGATTGAGTACTTATCGTGTTAATTGACCATATGCTTTACCTGCATTGCACGAAAATCTTTTCAAAAATTTCCCTGAATATTTGTTCTCTTCCTCACTGTGCATACGTGTTGTAGTATGCTCATCCCTCTTCTAACCATTTCAGGTTCAGAGCCTTTAAAGTTTGAGGTAAAAGAAGCTCGAGATTCACCTTGATCAGATGTTTTAGTTTGTTGTTAGTTCTACGTGTACTTGTAATGGATTATGTTTCTTTTAAGGTCTGCATGCCTTGTCTATGCTGATTATAGGAAATGTATTGTAAAGTTGTCTCAAATGATTTGATAGGTGTAGTTGGATTGTAATAACTTCAATGATTTATTTTGTTGTCTAATTAGCTTGCATGCTTGTGTGAATTAAATGAGGAATGATTGAAAGATTTAACATTTAAATAGATTGAATAAAGAACATTAGAGTGGTATGATAATTGATTTTATAACCCAATATTTCAATAGCTTATAAGATCGTATGCATGCTTCTGTACTTTTGTTGAGTTCCAAGGCTCGGATGGCCTTGAGGAGTTTGTTGTATGTGTTGATATCGGAGGACAGAAATTATGGAGGAGTTGTTTTGTGGTTATATAGCCTGTGTGCGAGTATCAGATAGTCCTATAAACATAGGAGACTCTGTCCATTTTTTCATTTTTCGTGACCTCGGGAATAGAATCGGGATCTCCGGTCTCATGAGGGATCGGGGCGTTACATCATATTCTTTCATAAGGCATAGGACAAGAAAGGTTTAGATTGGTGCACATTGGTGTATGTGGTGGATCCATGAGCAAACTAGAACAAGAAGGAATAGTCCTCTTGGGTGAGTTCCGTTGGTAATCATGTACAACAGAAAATATGTCTTAATAGGTTGTGCCTGCCACTCCTCAAAGGAATAGTGTATCTAAGAAACAAAATCACACTTATTAAATATAAGTAAATCCATGTTGAGTTGCAAAACTCTACTCATATCGGGATTGAGTATTATTGAAACAGGCACACAAATCTTGACAACTAGTGCCTTCAAGATCAGTACTTAAGATTCCTTAAGACATGTGATTGGGTTGGAAAGCCCAATATAAGGCACATTCACATATAGGGCGTCTAGCTTGAGTATTGAACTGCTTAGCTTCTTGGCTGAGGTTGTAAGTCCAAGATATGTAGTTTCAATGAATTATTCTAGAAGAACAAATGTGGAATTTCCATCATTCTAAGAAGCAAAGGGTACTAATAAGTATTTTGCTAAGAAACTTGGAGAATGATGGTATGATCCATTTATGAGGGATTATGTTCAGAAGTCATAAAAGTGGAAGTTTTCGGAACTTCCATCTTACCTGCATCAGTGTATAAAACATAAATTTCCTTAATGTAGCATGGAGCCTCATCATAGTGGGAGACTAAAGAAACAATCAAACTAACTTGGAAAGTCTCTCAGCACAGTTTCCATGCAAATTTGCCTTATCCACTAAGAACGAAAAAACAATGACTCGGTTGTTGTTGAAAGATTTAGATTCTTTTTGTCTGGAATTTTGTAGTTATACTTAGACAAGGGTAGAACCCTTAGTGTGTAACAAGAATACAAAAAAAGAGATTAATGGACAAGGATAGTAAGACTAGTAATGAAAAGGGTATACTCTTATAAGAGTATCAGTCATGTGGAGACTTTCACACTAGTAGCCCTATTGTAGTTCATAAGAAAATCTCTTAGCCATTGTTAAATGCAGAAACTTGGCCGATAGATGTCAAGTTCACATTCTTTAACCGGAATCTTGACACCTTTTCGAACCAGACGAAATCCATTAAAAAGGGCAAAAACATCTTCAAAGGAGCAATCGACGTCGTTGACTTTGAGCAAGGCTTTGGTAGATGTTATACTTTGGAAAAGGAAATAGCTAAACTGTTTAGATATACATCCTTAGAAGTTTGACTGACTTCTTAAAGATTTTATGTAATGAACCTACTATATGTTAGCTATGTTCTAGGGGTTAATCTCCTTTGAGATTACTAGAATGAGATGCTAACATAGGCCAAAGGTACATATATTAAGAAGGGAATATGTGGCTAATTTTTGTCGAATTCAGGACAAGCTCACTTGGTAGTGGGAAAACATACATTCTAGTATCTTTGGAGAATGGAAGCTTGTATGTTATTCTACCAAGATAAATAATATAATATAAGAACTTAAGTAGGGATTGTGGGAAGGCAGGATTCACTGAGAGAAGCTTCACTAATCCAGGAATTCTTTTAGAGAAGGGTTTTAGTGATGGAATTGCCTTTGCGATATCTCTTAAATAATCCTATTACAAAGACTCTTTCGAAGAAAGGTATTTTATGTAGACATTGAGTCAGTAAGGGTCAGACTGTGCTCTTTTGTGCAAGTGGGAGTCTGTTGGGATTGGTATGCCCAAAAGACCACTAGTACTTAGTCATTAGAACATCTAGATGGTTTGCAATAAGTTAATTAGTGTCATCAAATTCATATAGGCATATTTATCTCATTATGTGGATTGACATAGATATATATACATATACGTGAATATAAGGTCCTTGCTTCAAGGAGTGACTTAGGTGCGGGGTGGTTACGCACAGAAGGTCAAAGTCATAGTCACTAGAATAAACAATGTAACTTTGTCCATGACTAACTAGTAAAGTTCGGCTCTTTACTATGGTAGAAGTCATACTAAAGTAAGTTCTCTTTGGAGAAGGGTGATCTACCTTGATCATGGATTTGTTCTAGACTTACTACACTTATGCATGTGTATGCATTGGACGGACCCCGTAGGTGTGAGCTCGGAATACGTACTATCAAAGAAAGAATTCACCTAAAACTACAAGCTTCTAAGTAAACTATAGCTCTCAATCTTGAGCACATGTGGACGAACCGATGAAATTGAGTGCTTGCACTTTGATCCATTATGGGTATGGTCTTAATGGTTAGATCACCTACTCTGTGGTTTGGGTGTATAGGACTTGATTAGAAAGGACGTTCATATGCAATAAGGAGTCTATACATTAATCACTCCCTTAGAATGATCCAAACTAGATTATCCTGAATCTGTGGCCGCAGTAACACATGAGGTGTTGAATGTTACACTTAAGGGTAGCTCCCTTAGATTAATGGGTAACTTCAGGAGGATGGTTGGATTGTGGATTAGAGGTTATAAGGAGACAAGATGTAGTCAAAAAGGTGATAGTAGACTTCAGGAACCTGTCTTTGGCAATGAGTGAGTATAGAGGGGCATTATGGCCAGTATAATACTTACTTGGTCAAAAGACAGAGCGTCATGTATAGATTGACTGACTCTTGTACTTACAGTAATTATCCTTGAGTGTAGCCAAAGCCTTTTATTGGAATAGACTTGGTTGAGATGGTAAAGTATTACTAGGAGACTAGCGAGAATATTTTATTCATTTCCAGAAGAAAGGTTAATTATGTCATTGGTCTTTCGTCTAGCCATCTACCTTGTTAAGTATCTAAACTTAGTTAAGATATATTATTTTTGAGAGAGGATATAATCCTTTGACGGTTAGAATTAAAGTAGACTTTCCATTTTGGGAAGAAGTTTCTATTTTGAGAATTTTCAAGATATTAGATTATGTAATTAATTGATTAATCAAAGTCTAGAAGACTGCTGAGATATTTAAGATAGTTTTTCCACTATTGAAAAAATAGATTATTCTTAAATAGCAGTTTGTATTTAGATTTTTGGAATTAATCAAGGAGTATTTAATTTATTGGCAATTAGATATTTAAAAATAGACTTTCTATTTTATGGAAATGGATTTCTATTTTTTTAATTATTGTCATGATTAAATTAAATTGGAACAAGTTGGCTGAGCCAGGACCATGGCTCACAAGTCAAGGCTGGACGCGGGAGGTAGGACCCATCCACCTTAGAAAAATCGGCTATGGAGAGGAAAAGAAGGGAGAAGGAGAAAAATAGGAAATTACTTGTGGAAGAGATTTGGACTTTTCTCTGACCAAATCCCACATCGGAATTTCAGGAATTTTTCTCTAGATCTTCTGCCTATAAATAGACCTCTTCTCTAAGTCTGAAAAATGCTCCACACACCATCTTTTTTGAGATTTCTCTTCTTTCTCTTGAGTAAGCTTCGCCTTTGTCAAGAAACTCAACTCTCGTTTATATTTTTTAGTTTAGCAAAATCTAGTCCCACAACTAGATTATACTTTAGAAAGGTGTTGGTCATAGAGGAGAATAACAAAGTAGAGAAGTGGAAGCAATATCTGTCAGGCTTGTAGATCAAGGTGGTTGGTGTTCTTGTATCGTTCTTCGCAAGAGGTATGCCTAGATCCTTGTTTCAATTGGGAATTAAATTGTAAACTATATTTTTTGTTTTACTATCACATGTTTAATCGTAGTAAGATCCTACATGATTGTTTCCGCCATGTTCATAGAATTTTTTTGAATATGAATCATGTAACTTACCCCGTTTTCTATCAGAAGCGTGGGAGAAATTCAATGATCTTCGCAATCAGTGTCCCCATCACGGATTTGACGCCCCGAACTCTTGCATTATTTCTTTAAAGGTCTTACTCCATAACAAAAGATTATGGTAAATGCAATGAGTAACGGTGGCTTTTATAATCTCACAGTAGATAATGCCTAGGGTAGAATTGAAAATATAACTGAAGACTCTCTCCATAATATTGCCACAAATAGAAAGAGTAAGAGCATTCACAATCCTCAAAAGAATGCACTTGATGCGTTCGAGGTCGACAATATAAAAGGGTGCAAAATTGACCAAGTTTTAATAACCCGTAATTGCACGGATCTTGTAGTATAGTGTGCTCTGAGTACGGAATCGTATCCACAGGAAAACTCATAAGTTAGTAAGTGAAGTAGTGTGCGAAAGTATTTAAGTGGAACAGTGACAATTTTGTGAAAGTGAGTTTGAGTATCATGCGAGAAATATAAACTAAAGCTAAACTAACTAAGGTTTTGCGGAATACGGGGGAAAGGAATCTAGGTGGCCTGATAATTAATGAGATAGTTAATCTAGGCTCGATATCTAGGATTCTCTAATTCTATGCAAGGGTTAAGTTTTAAGCATTAACCTAGTTAACTACCTTAGTCTGATTAAAGTCCCGATTACTACATCTCTTATAGGTGCCGTTACATCTACAAGCGTATAGCCATAGTATGGATATGTCCTTGTAACCTGGTGTAAAAGGTCTATTTTAACTAAGTAATCAATATCTCCTACTAGTCTAGAAACTATGGTATAACCTATAGTCTCATAGAATCTACGGTAATACCTATAGATTCATTATTTAAAACACGGATATATGCACAAAAATAAAACAATTATAACATCTACTTAAAAACATTTCGTATAAAAGACAATACTGAATTAAAACAAGCCATATATTGCATATAAGTCAAATTATCTGTGTAACGACCCCAACCCTGCCCTTCTCAAGACTAGGTCAGAATTTATACTCGTTGTCGTTGCGGTCTCGTATACATAACTTTCTATCATATTAAAATGAAGTAAAGTACAAAGATCTTTAATAATAACTAGTTAATAAACAATAATTCCGGTACAAAAGGGTGTTACAACATCTGAGATCCGATAGCTACCCGGCTATCATTCCAACTGGGGTTTCAGCACAACTACCCATCTACCCGAGAGTGATACAAGCAAACTCCAACCTCTACAACTTCGATCTAAACATGATAGGCAGGGAGCTTCGAGCATGTAAACATTCAACTTCAGCATATAAAGTCAATTTCCATTTCAAGCTAAGTTGTATCTGTACTAGGGAGAGAAAAGAGGGGGAGCTCTTGGGGAAGCTCAGTGAGGATGGAATAAAAGAGTTTGAAAATATTTCTGGTCAGTCTCTTCTCTAACTCATTATGCAATTCGCGTATGGTGGTATTAACCAACTCTCCACAAAAGATATAATAACATATGATAACCAGTATAAATTATTATCACATTCGAATCACGTATTAATAACAGTACCATTTAGTGACATATGACCACAACACATATCACCCTAATCTCCGAGGGTAAAATGCCAAGCGAAAGCAGGACACTACTTTCCAAGGGTGGTACCAAGTGAGAGTAGGAACAAGTCAGTTAGTTCATGAAGTGGCCAGCCTTGATCACAATTCCAACTTCTTATCTCTCCCAATATGATACTCCGGATTGTATCCAAAATCTACAACCCAACTCTCCGAGGGTGGAAAGCCAAGCGAGAGAAGGACTAGGACCACGATAGTCACGGGATCACCGGCAAGCCCTATGCTGTCCGACGTTCGTGAAACGCTATCGTGCCTGAGGTTGCAACCCCCAAGTAGCACACAGGCATGCACAAGTATTCATAGAACACATAGCAGATCATATGGGGATCAATTAAAGAGATTGTCCCGGTAAGTAATAACATATGTTTTGCGGTATTTTGGGAGGGTAACGGCTATAATAAAGCAATTTCCAAGTATAAATTGGGCATTATAATGGCATGCAAATAACATGTATAACATTTCTGGAAATATTTGGGCAGTATCTTTGCTTACCTTATGCTAAAACTATCAGATAAATCGGGCAGTATATATTAGCGATTAACTTGACAAATTTAAGCATAACTGGGATATACTAACAATGTGTAGATACCATAAATAAGTAAAGCAATAAAACCCTTGCCTCAAAATGTCAAAAATTGAAGAAGACTCTGACCGATTTTAAAACTTTTGGAACGATAACTAAACTAAATCGATATAATTTAATAAAATCAAGTCAGAGAAAGTGTCTGCCCGTTTGATTTCAGAGTGTCAAGTGATCCCTTTATATAGGCTTTCAAGGCTGACACAGGGGGGATACGTGTCCCTCCACATGTCTTACTGCGTGGCACGTCCACGCATGCATGACATGTGTCCCTCCACGTGTCACGCATGTGGCACGTCCACGCATGCATGACACGTGTCCTGAGACACGTTTCACTCTCTGGGAATGGCACCAATGTTCTATTTTTTTGCCCGTTTCGCGCGCAGGTGTCCCCATTTTTGTATTTTCAGGCCAGGATAAAATTTTGCCAAACTTCGCCGTTAAGTAGTACAAGTTAAAAGAAACCAAATGGCGTATGCCCCTTTTTCGCGGTGGGATCCCGATTTTCCTATACTTGGCCCCGAATTGAAACCCTTTTTCTGGACCAAAAACCCCTAAAATTGGAAAAAATAGCCGAAATGGCCCGAAAAGTTAAAAGAAATTACCCATACTCTTGTAAGTAACTGAAAAGTTTTACTTGGTCACGATATGGGCTTTACATCCCTATAACGACCCTAAGCTTAATGTTAATTCATGTTATAAGAACACCTAATAATAGGTTACTATTAATTGTAATTCCAATTGATTTTTAAATAGTAAGACAATTAATTATAGATTAAATGCAGGCAAATAATCACAAAAGCATATTTTCCAAAAATAACGAAAGAAATAAATATAAATAAATACTTGTAAATGCATAGTTGGACTCGGGTATTACAATCTGAATCCGAGACCATAGATTAAAAGACCGTCATTTACAATATTCTTCCCTAGATAATAGTTCTACTTAGACATAATAATAAATACAAGTTGTACAAATAAGAGAGTCAAGAAAGGCTTCCCTGATATGATGACTTTGTATTTCTGATTTCAAGAATTTGAGTAGAGGTCCAACGCAAAATAGTTATTCCCGTTGAATTTTTCCCGAATAAGAGCTACTTGGGCAGAACTTTCCCCAAGTAAAAGCTTTACTAAAAAGCTATTCGGGCAGAACTTTCCTTGTATTCTACAAATTACTACTAAAGTAAACTAACTAATTAATTAACCTAATAATTAAAACTAATATTAAACTAATTAAATAATAATTTAAAACACAATTTAAAACTAAATTAATCTAATTTTTCAAACCGGGTGAAGGCCTATTTATAGACAAAATCGAGCGTGCCTCTTTTTTCTCCGTTGGATGCATGACACGTGGCTTACTAGAACATGGTGGAAGCATCCGGGTAGCGCGCTCGAGCGCCCAATGGGGCGCGCTTGAGTGCATCTCTGCTGGTTCGCCTCTGCTGGTTCGCCAAAAATGCTACATGTGGAATTTTCGAAAGATGGTGGAATATGCTGTGCAGGGCGCTTTCACTGGCAATTTTGACTTCTCAATTTTGACTTTGATCGGATCGTTGACCAAGGTATTTCTGGGTATTTTTTACTATTTTGACCCTCCAAACGATGGAATTTGGCTAAAATCACGCTACGCTTAGGACAAAGCCTGCGTTTTGCTTAGAAGGCCATTTTTACCTGAAAAAGTGGTATGATTTGTCAAAAACGGACATAGTTTACTTCTCAAGATCATCCAGGTCAATGCTCTGAGTCCGATTCCGTGTTAGTTTCAACCAAATTTCTTCTCTACGGGCTCCATTCATCCACTGATTCCTAAGTTTCCATGTTCTCAACTTCTTGACTTGTAATTTGGATCGTTTTAGGTTTGATTCTTTACTTTTTGGTATCATCCTACATTGTATCAAAAGTCTATAAGTGTTTGCATTTATTCCTAAGTTATGATGCAAATGTAGTACAAATACAATAGTTTGAGTGCTGCAAACACAATCACATTAGCACCGTTCGAAGTAAACTCCAACTTCAATCTGACTGACAAAGTAGATGCCCTTGCGCAGCAAGTAGAAAAATACATCTCCTTAAGGTCTACTTCCTCACCAGTTCCTCAAAACCCAGAGGTATGTGCCATATGTTCTGTAGTAGATCATTCTACTCTGAATTGCCCAATCGGTTCACAATTCCTCGAGTTCATGCAAGAACAAGTCTTCGCCATTCAAGGGTACACACGAAATTATAATCTTTATTCAAACACGCATAACCCTGCATGGAGAGACCATCCTGCACTTTCTTGGCATCAAGGAAACTACGAGCCTTGGTTTCCTCAATAGCAATTCCAAAAGCCATAAGGAAACTATGAGCCTCAATTTCCTCAGCATTAATTCCAAAAGCCACAAGGAAATTACGAGCTTTAGTTTCCTCAAAAGCATTTCCAGAAGCCATATAATTCTAATCCTTTGGTGTTTGTCTATCAAGTTCCAAGAGACAATTCATTCAGAATGCAACAGAACAATCCCCCCGCTCTTCCTCCTACATAATCATCATCTGATGACAAGTTTGATAAACTTCTGCATGTGGTCCAAGTTCAGCAATAGTCGATTGCTAAACTTGAGAGGCAAATCTGGCAAGTGGCCCAACACCTAAACAGGAGAGACGAGGGTAAGCTCCCACCCCAGACCGTGGAGAATCTACGTGGACAATATAGTAATGTTCAATCTAAGAACACCCAAGAGCAAGCTAAGGCTATTACAACCCTTAAGAGCAAGAAGAAAATAAATAACCATGTTGGGGAAAAGAGTAAAAAATTTCTCGAGAAAATAGATGAGGATGTTGAAATTTAGGAATAGGAAGATAGTGTCGACAACTCCTATAGGAATGAAAATCAAGTGGTAGAGCCCATAGTTGAAAACTCATCTCAAGTACCATTTCCTATAGCCTTGACTCGACCAAAGTGAGGATCCTAAAAATCTTAAGGTCTTAGAACACCTAAAAGATATTAAGATCAACCTACCATTAATAGAAGTGATCCAGCATATTCCAGCTTACGCCAAATTCTTGAAAGACTTTTGTGTCAAAAAGAGACAAACCACTTACATACTAAAAAGGGTTAGGCTTACTGAGAAGGTTAACAACATTTGTATTAGAGGATTGCCCCCAAGGTTTAGTGATCTAGAAAATTTCACTATCCCCTGTATAATTAAGGATCAACGAGTAGAAAAAGCTTTACTCGACTTGGGATCTAGTGTTAACCTTATTTCCTACACCGTCTATCAGAGATTAGGCTTAAGAGAATTGACGCCGACTAATGTAACCCTCCAATTAGCATATAGATTTGAAAGATGACCTAGAGGAATAGTGGAAGATATGCTTGTGAGAGTTGGAGAATTTTTATTCCCCATCGATTTTATTGTGCTAGACAAAGACTTAGGCATTGATAATAGAAATTCTACTCCCATCCTATTAGACAAACCATTCTTAGCAACAACTGATGTTGTCATCTATTGTAGGATGGGTATGATTGAGTTAACATTTGGGAATATCTACACTAAGCTGAAGGTAGTAGATGTGGCCAATAGGGTAAACCGAGATGAGGAGGAAAAATGTTTTCATATAGATGTTATTGACACATGTATAGAGGAACATGCCTAATCACTCCTGACTAGTGAGGAAGAAATTAGAGAGCTAGTACAGCTCTTATATGATTGTAATATTTCACCTGAAATTATCGCCTTTACTCCCCTCATGACTGATCTGGGTAAAACTGATTAGGTCATAATTTCTCTCTCTGAAGATCTTGATAGTTCTACAATTGAGTCTCCACCAGTTTTGAAACTCAAAACATTGCCCAATCACCTTAAGTATGCCTACTTAGGCCTCGATGAGACCCTTCCAGTTATTATTGCCTCAGATTTCACCATCGAGCATGAGGAGAAACTCTTAGAGGTTTAAAGTACTCATAAAAAAAGGATAAGATGGACATTTGTTGATTTGAAGAGAATTGATCCCTCTGTGTGCATGCATAGGATTCACCTCGAAGAGGAAGTTATTCCTTCTCGAGAGTTTTAGAGGAAACTGAACCCAAAAATGGGTGACGTTGTCCATAAAGAGGTGATCAAATTACTCGATACAGGTATTATCTACACAATTTTTGATAGCCCTTAGGTAAGTCCAGTATAGGTGGTACTGAAGAAATTTAGGATTATAGTAGTCCCAAATAAGAGAGGTGAGCTTATTCCTACCCGCACCACTACAGGATGGTGCGTGTGCATTGATTACCGCAAGCTCAACTCTAAGACACAAAAATACCATTTCTCTCTACCATTCCTTGACCAGATCTTCGATAGAGTAGCCGGATAGGGCTACTACTATTTCTAAGGTGGGTATTCGGGTTATAATCGGGTCGTTTTATTTCTTAGATCAGGAAAAGACCACCTTTACATGTCCCTACGGGACATTCGCCTATCGTCATATGTTATTTGGGCTATGCAATGCGCCAGCTACATTCCAGAGGTGTATGACAGCAATTTTTTCTGACATGATCGAGAAATACTTAGAGGTTTTTATGGATAACTTCTCGGTTTTTTATTCTACTTTTGATGAGTTCCTCACACACCTTTCACAAGTCCTAGAGCGTTGGGTTAAGATGAACCTGATGCTTAGTTAGGAGAAGAGTCATTTTATCATTAGGCGATGAATAGTTTTGGGTCATATAATATCATATGGAATCCATGTGGACCCTTATAAGGTTGAATTAATAGAGAAACTCGATCTAGGTGCGGGACATTAGATCCTTCCTTGGCCATGTCGGTTTCTATCAGCGTTTCATCAAGGACTTCAGCTATATTGCTCGGCCCCTCTCGAGTCTCTTAGCTCATGATACTCCATTCCATTTTGATGATAAGTGTACTCAGGCTTTTGAGAAGCTGAAGTCCTTACTTTTCTCGGCGCCTATTATCCAGCCTCCCAATTATAGTATCCCCTTTGAAATTATGTGTAATGCTACTAATTATGCAGTAAGAGCTGTTTTGGGACAGTGAAGGGATAGGTTGCCTCATGTGGTCTACTATGCCGGAAAAACCTTAGATGAAGCTCAACGAAATTATACTACCATCGAAAATGAATTTCTAGTTGTAGTCTTCTCCCTTGACAAGTTTCGGTCGTACATCTTAAGGTATAAAGTAATAGTATTTACGGATCATGCTACCCTACGATACTTAATTACTAAATGGGATGCTAAGGCCCATCGGTAACTATTACTTCAGGAGTTTGATTTAGATATCAGAGACAAAAAGGGAAGTGAAAATTCGGTTGTTGACCACTAATCGTGTCTTGTTCGTAATTCCCCCATTGACTCTCTTCTATTTAATGATACATTTCTTGATGAGCAGCTCTTTGTTGTCTCACATCGGACCCCTTAGTACGCCCATTTTGTCAATTACTTGGCAACCCAAGAGTTGCCAACTCACTGGGGAAAGAGAGAGAGAGAGAGAGAAAGTGCGTTTTATGGCACAAGTGAAGTACTTCATCTAGGAAGATCCATATTTGTTTAAGATTTATGCCGATCAAGTAATAAGGAGATGCATTCTTGAGTAAGAGTTTGATAGTATACTTTAGTTTTACCACTCTGAAGCTTGTGTTGGGCCAACAGTTCTATAAGAAATGCTCTCGATGTTAACAATTCGGGTCCATCTCTAGAAGGAACATGATGCCCCTGTCACCTATTTTAATTTGTGAAATATTCGATATGTGGGGTATTGACTTCATGGGTCATTTTCCTCTTTCCTATGGGTATACTTATATTCTTGTAGTTGCGGACTACATGTCTATACGGGTAGAGGCAATGGCGACCCGAACCAATGACCACAATATCGCTCCCCGACCCAACCCCACGTTATAGGTCAAGTCGGACCTGACAAACGGACAGAGTCTCCTCTATACCGTGGACTATCCAAATACCTGCACTCAGAAGAATTCACACAATACAACAATATACAACAATACCTCAATCATATATATCACTTTTCAAGTTCATAAAGTAGTTCTAGTTTTATACTTAGCCAATATTTAACCATGCAAGCATTCTACTTAACATTCATGAACTAAAGCCATTAGAACTACTTAAACTATTACATGCCACTACTAGAGACTTTAACTTTAACTTTAGCATTACAAACCCCTACCATAAGATAATACATACAAGGCTAACAAGCCTCAAAATAGATACAAGCATTCAACATTAATATTCATTACAATCAATATAAAACCGTTCACATTCTCCACACAAGCATCCAATCTCAAAGCTAGTACAATCAAAGAAAGACTTCTACTTGCACCTCCTCTTCCTCAACAACCAACTGAGGCTCAATCTTCGCCTCTCATAAAACATTGTTAGATAAAAAAGGTGAGCAAAACACTATGATCAGCGAGGGAAAGGATAGTTAATTCGGGGAGCTTTCGAAAACATTTTTCTGCAATGCAAATAGTTGAGCCATATAACCGATAACAATATCAAGAAATCAATTAAACAATAACTATATCACACATTAAAAAGGATATGATACGATAACCCTTATCACTCCATTTCACTACCGATCACGATCACAATCTCAATCTCAATCTCAATCTCGAACACGATCTGATAACGATAAGTCGGCATTCCAAACTCTAATGGGTACTCCGGATGTACCCAATACCTACGACCCAACCCCCTGGTAATCTCTAGAGCAAGCGAGTGAGGGAATAGGGCGCGGAGCTAGAGTGACCAACCCTAACAAGCCCGATGCCATCCAGAGAGACTCATCACATCCGTCCTAAATGATAAGGTTCTGCAACCATTGATTTGATAACAAGACATATCATGAAATGCATAACATTCACGCAATTCGATAAACATGCAATTGAAGAGCAACAAAAGAGGTTGTTCTTGCACATAATCAATAAAATCAATATAAACAATAGATCATATATATATATATTCACTCAATTCATCTCAAGTACACATACATTTCAATCCATCCTATTCCTCTGATTAGAAACATATGAGTAACATTTAAATAAGTTATATTCATGCTCACTTAATCACACTTAGCTAGTCAATACACTCCGATTAACAACAAACAATTCAACATTCTTTAAACTAGCCCTTTTTACTTTCTAACTACTATAAAAGCTAACCATCAATGAGGTTACACTATGAGCACATTAGACACTCCACAATCACTAACTAACCTTAAATAAGCTCTATTTAACATACACACGACCAAGACACACACACATGACCCTTTATGTTCATACCATTAACACCAAATTCTAACCATGTTCTATCCATTTTAGGCATCAATCTAGCTATAAGAACACTTTAATCAAACATTTAACCATCAAACATTGAACTTTGCATAAAAAGTACTATTCATCATCTTCTCCAATATGCCATTTACAAACTTTAGCTAAACAAGTGCAATAACTCTAAAAGACTACTGTACTAGCTAGATAAAAATCATTCATGGCAAGATTAAGCATTATAACCAACATTTATACCACAACACTTCATATTCTAACATAGCTATTAACTTTAAAATGCACAAATAAGATGATCCCTCACCAAATACAAGTAGTAGAAGCTAGGAGGAAGCTTTGGATGGCTCAAGATCAACTCAAACAAGCTTGCAATGTATCAAATGCACAAACCCTAGCAATTCTTTTTCATTTCCTTCATGCCGTCGAGTTCCTACCCTTTTTTTTGATCATTTTTTGTGTATTATTTGGGTTATAAAAGATGACACAATGCATGGGTTGGTCTTGGCTAAGGATTTGAGCTTAATTGGGCTTTAGAACAATTAATTAAAACCAATTAAGAAGGCCCAAAATAAAGCTAACTTCATTTGGCCCAAAGAATTCTTACAGGCTCTACTATTCATGCGATACACTAATTTTTTATATATCTCATTCCCGATATGCTATACACATAATTTCAATGAATGAACACTTCAAATATGATAAGCAATGAGGGAAAAATATAAATTTCAAGAAATAAAATAGTAAAATTTTCACTCCGGGCTTGGGCGTCACATACAAACTCGTGGTCAAGTTCATTAAAAAGAATATATTTTCTAGATTCGGGGTACCACGTGTACTTTTGAGTGATAGGGGATAACATTCCCGTCATCGGACACTTGAGGCACTATTGAGAAAATATTCAATCTAGCACAAGATTGTGATACCTTATCACCCATAGACAAGCGAGCAAGTGGATGTGTCGAATCGGGAGATAAAGTTAATTTTGCAGAAAACGATTAGGCCCGATCGCAAAGATTAGTCAAGTCGTCTACACGATGCATTGTGGGCCTACCGTACAACTTTTAAGACTCCTATAAGCATGTCCTTGTATAGGTTGGTGTACAGCAAGGCTGGCCACCTCCCTGTTGAACTTGAGCATAAAGCATATTGGGCTCTTAAAACCCTGAACTTTGACATGCAGCAAGCAGGTGATGCTCGAAGATTGAACTTGGGTAAGTTGGAAGAACTTCGACATGAAGCCTATGAGAATGTCAAACTTTACAAGGAGAGAATGGAGAAACTTCATGATAAATCTATTTTGAGAAAAACCTTCTCCCCTTCTAATAAGGTTTGGTTGTTTAACTCCAAACTCAAGCTCTTCCCAGGAAAGTTATGGACTAGGTAAGATGGACCCTACAAGGTGCTTAAAGCCTACTTTTTTTGAGCTATCAAGATTAAGCATTTTACAGATGGGTGTGTCCTCACGGTCAATGGTCAGCAGTTGAAACATGCATTCGATCCGAACACAGTCCCACATGAAGTTGAATATATGGAGCTTCGGGACCCAGATTACCTTCCATGAGAAAGGATTCTACCGAGCTGACGGCGTTAAACTCAGCGCTGCTAGGATGCTTTCTAGATTTTTTATATTTGCTCTAGTATGTTAGTTATTTTCCGTGACTGGATTTCTTTTTGTTTCTCCCCTATATTTTTTGTTTAGAATTACTCACGTTAATGTTAATTTTTATTGTGTTGATAATAATCCTAAACATTTTTGTCTACTGATCTTTTATGAGTTTGCATAATGATCTATCTTTTGACAAAGATAATAGACACATTATTTTGGATCAACATTGAATGAAATTGCTACAAATCAGGTGATCTTTTTCCTTATTGCAACATTTCCTTTTGAGCCTGATCAACATGTGATAAAGAGTAAGCAAACCATGGGTTTGGGGATGTAGCATTTGTCTTTATGTTTTTATTTACATATTGCATTTTCCTATGTTTTTCATTGACATTTACTTGGGGACAAACAAGCTTTCGGTGTGGGGGTGCATATTGAATTTTATGATTATTTTTTTTCAAAAATATGTAAGAAAAACACCATTTATGATAACCATTTTTCAGGAGGAAGAGTAATTTGCTACCTTACTTGCTTATAAGAAGATAAGTTGGATAATTTGAGAACCTGTGTTTTTAGCTATGTAATGTGAAAATAAACTCTGAGGAATATCTAAAGAAAAACTTTGGGTTATTATATTTGTGACGCCCGAGATTCTACCATCCACATTTTTCAATGTTACATCCATTAATTGCGCATCAAATTCTGTGCTTTACCTGTTGTCTTTCTTAGTCACTATTCATTCCATTTTTAACCTGCATTATATTAGTGAATTAGCATTTTTATTAAATCATATTAATTGTTAAAGGAATGGGAAAAATGTGCAATTGAGCTAGGAGCGATAGGAGCACTCGTTTAGAAAATGTTTTAATGATTCAATGAATAGTGTTACGTAACATAACTTAGTAATTTAATTAGCTAGCATATATTCTTCACCTTAGGCTCGTTTTAAGGTTATCAACGTTCATTTTAGTGGACCACTAAGCACCTAACTTGACCCCATTTAATATATATGCTCATACAACACCACCTAGCTCATAACTTAACAAAACACAAAAAAAAAAAAAAGATGCAGGAATTACTGTAGCAAATCCGAGAATAGCATAGGAGGAAAAATAGAGATTTTTGCTCGACAAATCTTCAAGCCAAGCCAAGCCAAGCCAAGCCAAGCCAAGCCAAGCTAGGAGCAAGTAGTTTAGGGTGTTTGCTAGCCTCCAGAGAGTTCCTACGCGCATTGGTGAGGGATTTCACAGCTTATTTTCGCATTTTAACATAGTTGCTATTTTCTTGATTTGTTGAAAATGTGACCAAATGCTATTGTATTGATTATCTATGCTATTATACCTTGTTTGTAAGTGCTAGAGAACATATTTGACCCCTTGTTTCGCTTTTTAAACGGTTAGAATCGTTAGTTTGATTTATGAGGTGAATAGTGATATTTTTCTAGGGTTTTGTATAATTGCACGTATTGGCTTGATTCAACACTCCTAATAGATGCCTTAGGTGCTAATGAAGGTAGTCTAATATCCATGTGCACTTGAATTACTCTAATGTCGCATAAAACATAAAATAGTCGACTTTAATAAAGGGGTTTCGGGGTTAAGGCGAATCCGGGTAGATTCGGGCTTTACTTTTAGTATTCTTAGGCTACCTAGGTGCTATAGAAGCTTTGATAACCCTTGTTTGAAGCCCGGATGAGGTACGTGTAGTTTAAAGCTATAAGAGAGAATTTAGGGCTTTCGGGGAAATTACGGGTGATCGGGCTTAATTGTGGGTTGAAAGAGTAACTTAGGGGTTAATTAGAGGATTGATGTAGTTTTCCCTCGAACGTGAATCATTAACTTTGGTTTGGAAGAGAAATAGTTTAAAAAACAAAAGGGTTTAGGTGCATTTTCGGTTGACTCATGCTACTAAGCCCATGGCATGACTTCTTGAGTGTTTATATGTGGTTTCAAGTTGATTTAGAGCTTTTGGTATGATTCTATGCTTACCTTGTATATGTCCCTTTGTAAAACTGCTTATTTGCTTATATAATTGTTTCTATTCTAACTGCATCGAGGTCAACCTACTTTGTTGATCCTCCTATGTGTTATTGCTTATATTATTGACATTAACTTGCCATTGTAAAGTGCATTGCATAGTGGTTGCGCAACCATAGTGTCAGGGGCGGATGTGTTGAATATCGGCTGGGCGGCAGAGGGCTTACCAGTGGATATTCAAACTCCGTGCCCTAGTCCCTCATTCGCCTGGTCCAGAGATTGCCAGGGGATGTTGGGTCGTAGGATTATTGGGGTACATCCGGAGTACACCCACTGGAGTGTTTGGGGTTATGCCGGCTTATCGTGATCATTATCGTGGTTCGTGGATCGTGAATGAAGACCCAGTGAATATTGGAGTATAGGGGTTATGTGAAATGTATCCTTTTAAATGTGTGGTTATTGAAGCTATCATTGTTTCTTGAATTGCTTAATTGCTATTGTTGTTTAACTGTATTACCAGTTGCATTGCACGCCCCAGGACCTTATCCCTCACTAGGCAACAATGGTTGCTCATACCTCGCTAACATGTTTCAAGTGGCGCAATTGGAGGAGTTGCATTAGTTGTTGTGTCTAGTTGCCTGAGGTGGACTATGTTCTTGTTGATGAGAGTATGTGTATATTATATAGTTTGCAAATTGAGGGATAGATGTTATAGTGGTAGATTTAGAACCATGGCATGTAATAACTTATATTTCTGCTATTAGCTTCTTCGCATGCTTGGGAGTGAATGACTGGTTGTTTTCAATTTCTAAGAATACTTAAAAGCTATCATGGAGTGGCATGATAAGCGATTTTGTAAAGAAGTTAAGCTATGAATGCATGCTTGTCTGTATCTAAACTGTTTGTATGTCTTAAGGCTCGGATGGCCTTAAAGCTAAGATCTTCAGTTATAAATGAATGTCTTGTTATGTTGTGGCTTTATTGAGTGTTTACAGATTTTCAGAATGTCCACGGTACAGGGGAGGCTATGTCCGTGTATCGGGTCCGGACTTAACCATTAGGAAAAATTTTGTGACCGGGCTTGGTATTGGGTTGAGAATAGCATGGTCATTAGAGCCTCCGGTTTCGTGAGGGATCGGGGCGTTACAATATTCATAAGTGAACTTAGTTGTTCTTCTTTTCTTCAATTGATGTGTATGTGAATTTGAAAAGATTGAGATATGATTACCCTTTGTTATGAAAGCTTCTTGTGATTGAAACATGAACCCAACTGCCATGTTTGTATGTAATGTTCTGTTACTCTCTTTAAAAAAAATGAAAGAAAAAGAAGAGATATATATGTCTTTACTTTTACGCATTTATGTTGTAAATCTCTAAACACTACTATCCTAACACTTCATCATTATCATTCAGGATATGTGTTATGGTGTAAGGTTTCAGGCATGGATATCTCAGGTGATTAAGGCATGTAGGGATTCCTTTAAAACTTGGCAACCTCAGCCAAATGGCTGGGGATTGTTGGCCTCAAAGCCCACTACTTGGGATATTCAAAAAGCGGAAAGAAACTAAGCACTAAAAAGAGATAGTTCGAGTTGTATTTTCATTTTATGGCAAATGTAAAAAGGGTGAAGGCATGATCAAGAGTTTGATTACAAATAGGCAAGAATATCAAAGTCTAATATGTTTGCAGGTCCTGAAAGTTGGGAATTTGTTCGAACTTAATTTGCTTAGTTTCCTTCTGAATACATACTCCGAAGCAATCAATAGATCATTTTCGAAAGAGTAGTTATTTTTGAAAACTTTGTAAAGGTTCTCTTGTTATTCTTGTCATTGACTTGTGAACTTGATAAGAATGGCGAATTGCATTTCTCATAATCGATTTTTGAAAAACATGACAAGGGGTTGAAATGGGTAGTATTCATCTATTTTCAAATTAAACTTGCAAATTTTTTAGGTTTCATTTTTTTATGTGTCTTGAAGCAGTCTTGTTTGAGGACAAATAAGGTCTAGGTTTGGGAATGTTGATATATCAATAATTGCAGCAGTCAAATCATTAATTTTGTACTACATTTGCATCTTGATTCGAGGAATAAAATATCACCTTTAATGTATTTTTTATGCAAGGTAGGTTGCTCGTGAAAATGAAGAAACCAAGCCCAAAACACAATTCTAATTGCAAGTCAAAGAGTTGAAGAACGAGGAAGATTCGAGAATCGGTGGCGAAACGAAGCCTGTATAAAAGGAATTGAGCCAAATCAAGCCCAAAATCAAGCCCATGATGTCGAATTTAGTCAGAAAAGCCCATTTCAGAATTTTGCCCAGGCTGACATAGTCAGCACGGGCCTGTCTAACCCGTGACCCTTGATTGGGCCATGTGTGTGCCAAGCACACAAGGGCCACATGGGCAACGGCCATGGTCCTAATTGGATTGACATGGTCCTTATTAGACCATGGCAATCCAATTAGCCAATTAAAAAATCTTGAGGGGTCTATAAATACCCCCCCAAGTCCAAGAAATAAAGAATTTTGTTTTTTTATATTAATATATTTATTAATTATTTAAGTTTAATATTTTTATTAAGTTTTTAAGTTATTATTTTTATTTAGTTTTTGTTAGGTTAGTTTTGTAGTAGGTTAGATTAATTGTAATTTTATTTTGTCAAACATGGGAAAAATTTTATCTGAGTAGTTACATAGCAGGGGATACTTTAACAAGAGGGAAAGCCCGGTAGCTATGCCCGTGGAACCTCTGCTCAAAATCGGTGTTCAGAAATATGTTTTCATCTAATGGGTGAGCATTTCTTTACTCTCTTTTATTTGTGTAGCTCGCATTAAATTTTAATATTTGAGTAGATCTATTATCTAGGGAAAAATATTGTAAATGATAGTCTTTTAATTTACGGTCTCATATTCGGATAATTTGATTTTAATGTTATATATGGCTTTCGTTATTCAATTCATTATTGTCTTTCATACTTATTATACTTGTAGTTAATGTTATGATTGTTTTACATTCGTGCCATATCCGAGCTTTAAATAGTGAATCTATAGGTTGTACAACAGTTTCCATGAAATTATAAGTTGTACTATAATTTCTAATTGTGAAATTGTTAAACTGTTAATGACTTAGTTATGTTAATTTGCCCGGTCATTTTAATTACAAGGACATATCTATACTTCAGCTATATAAAAGACTCGATGATAGAACGACACCTATAATTAAATAATAACCGGGACTTAATTAGACTTAAAAATTAATTAGGTTAAGCTTGTAGCTTAATCTGAGCATTGAATCAAAGAATCATAAACTCAAGCCTAGATTAATTGCCTCATTGCATATCCGACCCCTAGATCTTTTCTCCCGAGTTTGACAAAACCGTAATTTAGTTTAAAGTTTATTTCACTTCACAAACCTTCACCGAACTCACAAATTATTTCACACACTCACTTAAACACTTTCTCACACTACTTCACGAACTAGCTTACGAGCCTCCTTGTGGATAATACCCCGCACTCAAAGCACACTACACTACACTGATCTATGCACTTGCGGGTTTAAAACTTGGTTAAATTTTGCACACATTTTATATGCCGACCGATTAGCAATCAAGTTGATGACTTTGTTAATGTTGAGAAGGTATATATATATATCAAGAACACCCTTGCTTGGAAAAAATGGTGAAACTTCAATCTGAAAAATAATGATCGCATTGGGACTTGGCTAGCATCAGCTTTGATGTTTCAATTCTGCACTTTCAAGAATTACAAAGATATAGTGAAGATGATGTCTTTGAAAGTAATCTTAAATTATATAGTTTGCAGAATGCTTAGATGTAGGCATGAAAAATCTTCACCATTTTGCTTAAGAAAAATGTTCGAAATTACTTGTGAACCCATTCTAAATGCTAAGGAATCAATGTTATGTGGCTTCTGATTGTTTCTTCTTTTTTTTTTTTTCTTTTTTCTCCTTAACTATGTTTTGTCTCATGAGATAACATAAAAACACAAAACTTATAGATTTATGTGAACAAGAGTACATTTGTATTTATTGGTGCCAAAATTTCATGCTTACTTTATCACCATTGGTCTACTTTATTGGAACCTGTTTTTTCTCATGGCCAACTCTATGTAGCATTATCTAGAGTCAAAAAATAGATGTTGTTAAGATTTTGATAAGACCACCTGTAATACCCGAGCCCGAAATGTGAAAATTCCTTGTTTATTATTTTGAAAATTATATTTCCTTAAATTCTTTGTGAATTAATTGTTACTTTCTCGCTGTCGCAACGTGCATTGCATTTAGGGAGCGATAGCTAGAGAACGGTTCCTAGTCCTCAGCAAATAGTGAAACTAGTATTTAGATGACTTAAATTTTATATTTTAATTGTTGCTAGCTATAATTAATCTTTCCTTAGCTAAAATGGCTTTAAAATGCACAAAATAAGGCCCTTTGACCAAATTTTAAGTGGTTTGACCTAGGACTTTGACCACTTGACCAAGCCAACCTTTTAATAAGCTAAAACAAAGCAAAATAAAAAAAAATAGCAGCTGAACAGAACCTTATGCTGGCCGAAAATATTGAAGAGAAAAAAAATCATTTTCAACTTTCAAAACTCCCAATCTTCGCGTGAACTTGTGCGGGGTTGCTACCGAGCCATCCAGCGTTATTTTCCTAGCGCCTAGGAGTTCCTAAGGTGAGTAATCATGTTATTTGCGCATTTAAATGTTAAGTGTATCAACTTTGCAATTTTTAGATTTTATCCGTAGATTGTTGTTTAAATCGTTTTGATGCTTCTAGAATGTTCCTTGGCAATTGTAGAACGTGTATTAATAGCTTTTTAACATTTTCTGCGGTTAAATGTTGAGATTGTAGTTTAAACTAGTTGTTGAATAGTGTTTTATGAATAGTAAACCCTTGGAACGATGAAGTTGTTCCGTTATGCTGTCCGTTGATGTAGAATTGTGCTAGGTGTGCTAGAATGCCTAAATGCATGGTTTGTTTGGGTTGCGTAATGGAAAAAACGGGAATTAAGCCTTGTTGAAAGTCGGGGTCGTTTAGGTCGAGTTTGGCATTTTCTCGTTTTGCGTGTTGGCATTGTATCGGGAGGCCATGGAAGCACTTTTGGTGCGATTATGGCGTTGGTTGGGCGTTTGGTTGGTATAGTTGTAGTTCAAACGAGAAAGGGGGAAATCGGGGCTTTGCGCGAGTTCTAGGGTAAAGTAAGGTTTCGGGGTCTTTAGACGTGCCTTATGGTGACCTAGGAGGTTTGGCGAAGTCGGTTTCCAGAACTCGTGGCTCGTTTGGAAATGGTAGGGTTTTGATAGTTGGGGCCGGTTTGTGTTTTTGCTTGTTTTCTTGATTTTATGTCTATAGAATGCTTAGGGTTGCTTGAAATACTTGTTTGAATTGATTTGGATTGAAATGCTTATCAATTGCTGCTATTGCGTGCGAGAGTAACCTACTTTGTTATTCTCCCACATGTGGCTTTATCGCTTGTTTATCGCCTTGTATCGAGTCTTGCATTGCATAGTGTCTCGCGTGTGAGTGATGGGCCTCTCTAGGTAGCCTTGGGTTGCCAGTGTTGGTTGCTCTAGCTCCGCTACTATTCCCTTTCTCGCTTGGGTTGCCTCCCAGGGAGATTTGGGTCGTAGGTTGATGGATACTTCCGGGGTATTACAAACTGGTGTTATAAGGTGGTTTGGGCCGGCGCGTCGTCATCGAATTATTGAATGAAAGTTGCTCATAAAAAGAGTACCGTATCCTTTGAATGAATGCTTATAGTCTTTAATGCTTGCCTTGTTTGTATCTTTAAATGATAATTGTATGCATTGCTTGGCTAATTGCTTTGCATACTCCTCTCATCTCCGTCCTTGAGACTAATTGCCCTCGCTGAGCAATAGTTTTTGCTCATTTTTCTCTATACTATATTTTTATAGGAGTAGTTGAAGCAGACCCTATCGAGGTAATAGAGGATGAGGAGCAGGTGGAGGTGTTTCCGTGATAGCACTTCTCTGCTTTGCTGGTGGTTGGTTACCAGATTTTGTGCGAGCCTTGCATGATATGTATATTGCTTGGATGTCACTTAATTTTGAGGCTTGTAGCCTTGTATGTATTTTCTAGTTTGAGGCCTCTACGGTCTTATGCTGTATAAGTTGGAAGAATGTAAAGTTATAAACTTAAACCCTTGTGACTAGTAAGGAAATGCATGCTAAAGGAATTGATTAGGGGCATAAATATTTGTGTAGTATGCATATCATTTTTGGTTTGGAAAGTTGGTTAAAAAAAATGTATATTTTAAAGAAAGTCGGCTTGTTTTGATTATTTTATGGCTTTCGCAAGTATTATATTGATTTTAGGGTTTTCGGATCGTCCGCGGTACAGAGGAGACTCCGTCCGTGTGTCGGGTTCGGGCTTGGCCTTTTGCGGGGTGGGGTCGGGGCGTGACATCTTTAGGTGGTATCAGAGCATGATAGTCTTGCATGAGCCGGGATATGTTTCTCGGTCTGTGGGGTAAAATTCTAAAATGCTAAAGTGTTTATGTATGATTGCTAAGTGAAAAGAAAATGTTATAGCATGACTTTGTGAACTTATAGTGCTTATGTGTTTAAAGTGAATTAGTTTGGCATGTCAATCTTGTGTTATGTGAATTGCGTGTTAGAATGTTTGATTGTTATTGACTTGAGTGTTATCTAATCTTATGTGCTATATTTCTGTCTATAAACTGCTTTTAAATGTTGCCAGCTATTTTGAATTGCTACTATGCCGCCACGTCGTGGTACTCAAGGTATAGGATCAGATGAAGAGGCAGCAGAACAGGGTCAGCAGCCGTTGCCTGAGCAGTTTATGGCTACCATGACTACTGCACTAGACCGGATTACACAAGTGCTGCATGAGCAGAGGCAGGACAGGAATAATCCCCTGGGAAATCAAGCTAATCCTGGTGGACAGGGGTATAGAGTTGAGAATAATCAGTTAGAGAAATTTCTGAGGCACGAGCCGGGAAAGTTCTTCGGAGAGCCGGATGATAAGGCGGCCGAGAGATGGATTAATCGTGTTGAGAAGATTTTCACCGCTTTGAGGTACACCGATGAGGCAAGAATAGATTATGCGTCATTCTTATTTGAGGGCGATGCAGAGCAGTGGTGGAATACTGTCAGATTGAGGTGGGATTGTGGGGATGTTCCACATTTATGGGATGATTTTGTAAGTGAGTTCCGGGACAAGTATATTCCCGAGATGGCTATGGAAATGAGGGAAGACGAGTTTGTGGCCCTGAAGCAGGGAAATATGACTGTTGCACAGTACGAGGCTAGGTTTGTTAGCCTGTCGAGGTATATGCCCGAGTTGGTACGGCCAGCTAGGAGGATGATTCATAGGTTTGTCCGTGGGCTGAGAATGGACATTCAGTTGCATTTGACTGGGCAGACCTACACTACTTTTCCCGAGGCATTTCAGGCAGCCTCGAAGTTTGAGAAACGGAAGGCTGAGATGTTAGCTGAGAGCAGTCAGCCGAGTAAGAAGCAGTATTTGGGCCAGAGCAGCCAGAGTCAGCCGAGGCAGTATCAGACTTCTGCACAGGTTCCTCAGCAACGTCCATATCAACCACAACAGCAGATTCAGGCTAGGCCAGCTGTGACTAGACCCCAGCAGGGAGCTACAGTTCCTACTACCGCCAGAGCCCCAGCACCTACAGGAAATACTGCAGTTAGGCAAAATCAGCAGTGTAATTATTGTAATCGGTCAGGGCATATTGAGGCTAACTGCTGGAGGAAGAGTGGTAAATGTACGGGTTGTGGCAGTGATGATCATAGGGTGAGAGATTGCCCTAAGTATAACAATGTTCAGGGCCGTGGTGGAGGCCAAGGTGTTCAGAATAGGGCTGCAGGTGCACGTCCAGCACAGAGGGTTCAGGCTAGGGTCTTTGCACTAGATGCAGAGGAGCTACCCGATACTATAGCTATAGTGGAAGGTACCTTTCTTCTCAATACTCAGCCAGTTAAAGTTTTGATTGATCCCGGAGCTATACATTCGTTTATAACTCCTGCATATGCACGATCTGTGAATGTTTGCATTGATAAATTGCCTCATGAAGTTGAAGTTAGTACTCATTTGGGTGCAAAATTTGTTACTGAGTCTATTTGCAAATCTTGTGATATATGTATTGAGAACCGTAAATTTCCTGCTGATTTAATTATATTTCCATTCCGTGACTTTGAAATCATTTTGGGAATGGACTGGTTGGGAAAGTATTATACTCAGTTGGATTGTAGAACAAAGGTCGTTTATCTTCAGGTTCCTGACCTACCGGTACTGGAGATTGTTGGGAATTGCAGGGCTGCCCGAATTCCACTTTTGTCAGCGATCAAGACTTCTAAGTTGTTGAATAGGGGTTGTGAAGCTTACATATCCTATTTGATCAATCAGCCTACTGATAAGTTGAGTTTGAATGAGGTTCCGATTGTTAGAGACTTCCCTGGTGTATTTCCCGAGGAATTACCGGGTTTACAACCGGATAAGGAGATTGAGTTCGTGATTGATCTTGTGCCAGGCACTGCGCCAATTTCTAGGAGTCCTTATAGAATGGCATCGGCTGAACTTCAAGAGTTAAAAATTCAGCTTCAGAACTTGCTTGAGAAAGGGTTTATACAACCTAGTTCTTCGCCGTGGGGCGCACCTGTGTTGTTTGTGAGAAAGAAAGACGGCACGCTACGGTTATGTATTGATTACAGGGGACTTAATCAAGTCACGATTAAGAACAAATACCCCTTGCCGTTGATTGAAGAATTGTTTGACCAGTTGCAGGGTGCGAGTGTTTACTCCAAATTTGACTTGAGGCAGGGTTACTATCAACTTAGAATTCGGAGTGACGATATACCGAAGACGGCTTTCAGGACTAGATATGGCCACTATGAATTTGTTGTGTTGCCGTTTGGATTGACGAATGTACCAGCCGCATTCATGGACTTGATGCAGAGGGTTTTTCGACCTTACCTTGATCAGTTTTTCGTGATCTTTATTGACGACATTTTAGTGTATTCGAAGAATGAGGCTGAACATGAGCAACACTTGAGGATTGTGCTACAGACTTTGCAGGAAAACAAGCTTTTTGCTAAATTCAGCAAGTGCGAGTTCTGGTTGAATCAGATATCTTTTCTAGGCCATATCATTTCAGATCGAGGAATTTCAGTGGACCCGGCTAAAATTGAAGTTGTTTCATCTTGGAAGAGACATGAGTCGGTGTCAGAGATTCGGAGTTTTCTTGGGTTGGCAGGTTACTACCGGAGATTTGTTAAAGACTTTTCCAAAATTTCTGGGCCTTTGAACCAGTTGAATCGGAAGAAAGTTGCTTAGAATTGGGATGCCAAGTGTGAATCCAGTTTCCAAGAATTGAAGTAGAGACTAACTACAGCTCCTATATTAGCTTTACCTGAGGGAACAGAGAACTTTGTTGTCTACAGTGATGCATCTAAGGAAGGTTTGGGCTGTGTTTTAATGCAGAATGGTAAGGTGATTGCTTATTCTTCGAGGAAGTTGAAATCTTATGAAGTCAATTACCCTACACATGATCTTGAGTTAGCTGCAGTTGTGTTTGCTTTGAAGAAGTGGCGTCACTACTTGTGGGGTTGCAGATTTGAAATTTTTACTGACCACAAGAGTCTCAAGTATTTGTTTTCACAGAAGGATCTGAATATGAGGCAGCGAAGATGGCTAGAGCTTTTGGGTGGTTACAACTGTTCTATTAACTACGTGCCAGGTAAGGCAAATGTTGTTGCTGATGCTTTGAGCCGAAAGGCTACTGTTGCAAGCTTAATTATCAAGGTTTGGGAGACTTTGGAAGAAATTTGTTCATGGAAGCCAGAAGCTACTGAGATGGGGATTCGATTTACTAGTTTGCAGATTCAGTCAGGGTTGCTATCACAGATCAGAGAGGCTCAGAAGACTGATCCTCACATCTGGAAGATCCAAGAAAAAGCTAAAGGGGGAGAGTCGGAGTTTAAATTACATGCAGATGGTATCTTCAGATTCAGGGATAGAGTATGTGTTCCTGATGATCCGACTTTGAAGAATGAGATCCTGTCCGAGGCACATAATTCGAGGTATACGATTCACCCGGGCAGTACAAAAATGTATAGAGATTTGAAGCAACACTTTTGGTGGAACAATATGAAGAGGGAGATTGCTGGGTATGTATCCAGATGTTTGACTTGTCAGAGGGTTAAAGTTGAGCATCAGAGGCCAGCCGGACTTCTACAACCGTTGTCGATTCCGCAATGGAAGTGGGTACATATAACAATGGACCTTGTGACCGATCATCCTAGATCTCCGAGAGGATGTGATTCTGTTTGGGTTGTTGTGGACCGCTTGACTAAAGTTACACATTTTATTTCCGTGAACAAACAGGATAGCCTTGATAAGCTAGCTGAGCTTTATGTTGCTAATATTGTGAGATTGCATGGTGTGCCATAGAGTATAGTGTCAGATAGGGATCCTAGATTCAGATCTCGTTTTTGGCAGAAGTTGCAAGAGGCCATGGGAACTAAGTTGAGCTTCAGTACTGCATATCATCCGCAAACTGATGGCCAGTCTGAGAGAACCATCAGGATCTTGGAAGACATGCTTCGGGCATGTGTGCTTGACTTTGGGAAGAATTGGGAGAAGTTTTTGCCTTTAGCGGACTTCGCCTACAACAATAGTTATCAATCTACTATAGGTATGGCTCCCTACGAGGCGTTGTATGGTCTGAAATGTAGATCCCCGTTATATTGGGAAGAGGTTGGAGAGATGAGAACAGTTGATCCGACTATGTTACCTGAGATGATTAAGATGGTAGATAATGTTCACCTTATTCGCCAGCGTATGCTTACAGCTCAGAGTCGTCAGAAGAGTTATGCGGATAAGCACCGTCAGGATCTTGAGTTTGATTTGGGGGATTGGGTGTTTCTTAAGATTTCTCCTCGGAAGGGATTGATTCGGCACGGTAAGAGCGGGAAGCTTAGTCCCAGGTATGTGGGTCCGTATGAGATCACCGAAAAGGTAGGTCCTTTGGCTTATCAGTTAGCTTTGCCTTCGAGCTTGTCGAGACTGCACGATGTGTTCCACGTGTCTATGTTGAAGAAATACCATCCAGACCCTTCACATGTACTTGAACCAGAGCCTTTGCAGATTGAAGAGAAGTTGTCTTATGAAGAGAAACCGATTCGAATTGTCGATCAGAAAGTTCAGGAGCTTCGCAGAAAGAGTATTCCGTTAGTAAAGGTTCTGTGGAATAATCATGGGTTTGAGGAAGCGACTTGTGAAAGAGAGGACCAAGTTCGGGATCAGTATCCGGAGTTGTTTGTTGACCAGGTAAGAATTGCGTCGGCGCAATTGTTTTAAGGGGGAGAGGGTGTAATACCCTAGCCCGGAATGTGAAAATTCCTTGTTTATTATTTTGAAAATTATATTTCCTTAAATTTTTTGTGAATTAATTGTTACTTTCTCGCTGTCGCAATGTGCATTGCATTTAGGGAGCGATAGCTAGAGAACGGTTTCTAGTCCTCAGCAAATAGTGAAACTAGTATTTAGATGACTAAAATTTTATATTTTAATTGTTGCTAGCTATAATTAATCTTTCCTTAGCTAAAATGGCTTTAAAATGCACAAAATAAGGCCCTTTGACCAAGTTTTAAGTGGTTTGACCTAGGACTTTGACTATTTGACCAAGCCAACCTTTTAATAAGCTAAAACAAAGCAAAATAAAAAAAAATAGCAGCTGAACAGAACCTTATGCTGGCCAAAAATATTGAAGAGAAAAAAAATCATTTTCAACTTTCAAAACTTCCAATCTTCGCGTGAACTTGTGCGGGGTTGCTACCGAGCCATCCAGCGTTGTTTTCCTAGCGCCTAGGAGTACCTGAGGTGAGGGAATCATGTTATTTGCGCATTTAAATATTTAGTGTATCAACTTTGCAATTTTTAGATTTTATTCGTAGATTGTTGTTTAAATCGTTTTGATGCTTCTAGAATGTTCCTTGACAATTGTAGAACGTGTATTAATAGCTTTTTAACATTTTCTGCGGTTAAATGTTGAGATTGTAGTTTAAACTAGTTGTTGAATAGTTTTTTGTGAATAGTAAACCCTTGGAACGATGAAGTTGTTCCGTTATGCTGTCCGTTGATGTAGAATTGTGCTAGGTGTGTTAGAATGCCTAAATGCATGGTTTGTTTGGGTTGTGTAATGGAAAAAACGGGAATTAAGCCTTGTTGAAAGTCAGGGTTGTTTAGGTCGAGTTTGGCATTTTCTCATTTTGCGTGTTGGCATTGTTTTGGAAGGCCACGGAAGCACTTTTGGTGCAATTATGGCGTTGGTTGGGTGTTTGGTTGTTATAGTTGTAGTTCAAACGAGCAAAGGGAGAAAACGGGACTTTGCGCGAGTTCTAGGGTAAAGTAAGGCTTCGGGGTCTTTAGACGTGCCTTATGGTGACCTAGGAGGTTTGGCGAAGTCGGTTTCCAGAACTCGTGGCTAGTTTGAAAATGGTAGAGTTTTGATAGTTGGGGCCGGTTTGTGTTTTTGCTTGTTTTCTTGATTTTATGTCTATAGAATGCTTTGGGTTGCTTGAAATACTTGTTTGAATTGATTTGGATTGAAATGCTTATCAATTGCTGCTATTGCATGCGAGAGTAACCTACTTTGTTAATCTCCCATGTGTGGCTTTATCGCTTGTTTATCGCCTTGTATCGAGTCTTGCATTGCATAGTGTCTCGCGCGTGAGTGATGGGCCTCTCTAGGTAGCCTTGGGTTGCCAGTGTTGGTCGCTCTAGCTCCGTTGCTATTCCCTTTCTTGCTTGGGTTGCCTCCCAGGGAGATTTGGGTCGTAGGTTGACGGATACTTTCGGGGTATTCTGAACTGGTGTTATAAGGTGGTTTGGGCCGGCGCGTCATCATCGAATTCTTGAATGAAAGTTGCTCATGAAAAGAGTACCGTATCCTTTGAATGAATGTTTATAGTCTTTAATGCTTGCCTTGTTATAATATTGACTTGTTTGTATCTTTAAATGATAATTGTATGCATTAATTGGCTAATTGCATTGCATACTCCTCTCATCTCCGTCCTTGAGACCAATTGCCCTCGCTGAGCAATAGTTTTTGCTCATTCCTCTCTATACTATATTTTTACAGGAGTAGTTGAAGCAGACCCTATCGAGGTAATAGAGGAGGAGGAGCAGGTGGAGGTGTTTTCGTGATAGTTCTTCTCTACTTTGTTGGTGGTTGGTTACCAGATTTTGTGCGAGTCTTGCATGATATGTATATTGCTTGGATGTCGCTTAATTTTGAGGCTTGTAGCCTTGTATGTATTTTCTAGTTTGAGGCCTCTACGGTCTTATGTTGTATAAGTTGGAAGAATGTAAAGTTATAAACTTATACCCTTGTGACTAGTAAGGAAATGCATGCTAATGGAATTGATTAGTGGCATAAATACTTGTGTAGTATGCATATCATTTTTGGGTTGCAAAGTTGGTTAATAAGAAATGTATATTTTAAAGAAAGTCGGCTTGTTTTGATTATTTTATGGCTTTCGCAAGTATTATATTGATTTTAGGGTTTTCGGATCGTCCGCAGTACAGAGGAGACTCCGTCCGTGTGTCAGGTCCGGGCTTGGCCTTTTGCGGGGTCGGGTCGGGGCATGACACCACCTACAATTGATAGCATGAGTGATGATAAAACGAAAAATGTGGTCTACGATTAAGAGTCTGTTTGGCCTAGCTTTTTGACACTCAGAAGTGCTTCTTGTGAGTTTAGAAGCTGAACTCACCTGTTTGACCCATTTCTAAAAGTGTTTTTAGGTAAAAGCTGAAGCTGAAAAACAAGAAGTTCCAAATTGGAGCTTTTCAAAATAAGTTTTTGCGAAGCTGTTTTTATATAATGCGGGAAGTTATTTTTTTTTTCTTTCTCAAATATACCCCTTCATATTTTTTAAAATATAATATTGCCATCAAATTTTCTAAAAGTTTAATATTGTTCAATATAGGCTAAACAGTCAACGGTTTTTGTTCAACAGCACTTCTAATTAAAGCTCTACTGTAAAAGCTCTACAGCTCAAAAGCTAAAATTTGACAGCTAGGCCAAACAGAGCCTAAGTGTTGGCACTTGCTTCAAATTAAAAAAAAAAAAATCTTTTTCCCTGTAAGAAGTTATTTATATATTGACATCATTATTTAAATTTTGTATTTACGTATTTTAATTTTTATGCTAATTAATTTATAATTTACAATTTACAATATGATACTTGCAGGATCCAACCCAACATGGAAGCATTTATTCTAATTCTCAAAATAAGTCCTACCACACAGAGTTGGAAGCAAAGGTCCAAGTCGTTGATAAAATGCGACCCCGTGATTCAACATCATCAACACCGAAAACTTATCAAAATATCATATTACAAGATGAAGTTGTGAGCTTAAATTTTTTTCCTTATATTTTTCTTTATTTAATTTTAACATTCATCTTTTCATACTACATACAACTAAAACATACTACTCACAATAACTTTTCTTCATTTACTACAGGGAACACAAGTACTTGCTTTTATCTATAATACTGAAATTGCACTATTCACTAACACTCTTGAGCTGTATAAAACATATGTGATAACTAATGCAAAAGTGAGAAATCCAAAAACCATGACAAAAATTCCAAATTATGAATATCAATATGTATGGACTATAACTGGTTCTACTCTAGTAGCAGATGTAAAAAGTGATGATTGTCTTCCATTATCTACTAATTTGGAAACAACACCTTTTATTGAACTTTCCAAGTCAATGGAAAAACCATCTGAACTTGGTATACAACTCAAACATTAACTTATTCTTCAAAACAACTTTTCAAGTACATATTTGCTCATATTATTGTTTTTGTTTTAAAGATGTCCTAGCTGTTGACAAACTGCCTTTGAAAAGAGTCAGAAATAAGGCAGGAGAATTTTTAAAAATTAATGAATTCATAATTGTTGATCAAGAGTGAGATCTCTTATGAACTTATTAAACTCTAGATGATTTATATTTGGTATTTCTTATTACTAATATATAATTTTTTTAATAATCAGGGCAAAACCAGTTGTACTTACAATGTGGACGAATTTTATCTATCATGATGGAAATTGTATTACATAGCAATTGAAATTAATGCCTATAATCCTCTCCAAAAGATTGTCTGTCACTCGTTTCTATGGTAAAGCTTCAATAATTCTTAATGTTCTATGAACAAAATAATATAAACAAATAAAAAATAAAATAATTTTTTTCCCATTCCTCATATGTAAACCATATCCAGGAATGTCGCTTGCTAAAAAACCAAATTTCAGCTTTCATGTCAATCCTTTGCTCAAAGAAACCACATCGCTCAAATCATGGTAATGAAAATAATTCCCATCCATTACTAAAAGAATATATTATGACATGATTTTAACACTATCTTCTAACATCTCTTTTAGGGCTCTCAAAAACAACCAACTTTTAACTCAATTGGTAAAAACAAGAGCTCATCAATATGTCTTGAGAGATTTGGTAAATCCACATGATCAAGATTATGTAAATATCAAGAATCTTCCTTCTGACATTGACAAGGTAAGCTTTCATCCAATAATTTATTATCTTAAAAGTTGAATTTATTTTTGTAATGAAATGTGTTCAGTCACTTCAATATTTTGCACATTCATTTTGGTATGATATGTTGTGTTTGAATATGGTTTAGTTTAAATGGATATTGGATACAGATAGGAATCGCTGTGGTCGTTCATACATCTTCAGATTTATGTCACTATGGTTTTTGTTGCACTATATGCTATTTTTTTTAGCAAAACTAATTATTGAATACCTGGGTATTACTGTATACAAATTAGAAGCTCATAGATTTGAGATTTTAAAAGAAGATCAATTATTTTTTTTAATGATTTTTCATACTATATATAGTGAAAACTGCCTCAGTATTTCAAAATTTGTTTGTGTCTTGTTTTCCTATTTTCAGATGTTATCTACCCAAATGTGGTTTATGTGATTTTTTCTCTTTTATTTATGAGTTAAGATTTTACCACAAAGATAGTGAGAACCATATAAAATAAACACATACATAAGTTTATTTAATGACACTATGTTTGTTAGAGTTTTAAAACTTTGAGTTACAAGGATGTTTTTTAGTTTAAATGGATATTGGATATAGATAGGTATCACTATGGTCGTTCATATATCTTCAGGTTTATGTCACTATGGTTTTTGTTGCACTGTATGTTATTTTTTTAACAAAACTAATTATTGAATACCTGGGTATTACTGAGTACAAATTAGAACCTCATAGATTTGAGATTTTGAAAGAAGATCAATTGTTTTTTTTATGATTTTACATACTGTATTTAGTGAAAACTGGCTCAGTATTTCAAAATTTGTTTGTATCATGTTTTTCTATTTTTGGATGTTATCTACCCAAATGTGGTTTATGTGATTTTTCCTCTTTTATTTATAAGTTAAGATTTTATCACAAAGATAGTGAGAAAAGATACAATTTTATTATCAAAATTATAATTTTATCTCTTCAACTTGATTGGAATAAAGCATCTAGAATAATGTAGAAAATTATTACTATTATTGTAGTAACAAGTCAAAAGAGACTTTTCACCACATCATAAGTTATGGTTAATATCTTATGCTTATCTCTTATTTCTACTACTCCAAACTAGATGTATTTGGATTAAAGGAAGATTGATGATCATTGTTAAGGAACAACAGTTTCAGTATCTTGCATGTGAAAATTGTGGCAAGGGAACAAGAGCAGAATACAAACAAGTTTTTTGATGCATGCATTGTACAAAAGACACAATTGTTGTCCCAAGGTAAAAATACATATTAATTTCATACTAAAGTTTTATTATTTTCACATAAAATATATTATTTATTTCTTCTTCTTCATGTTCAAGTTTTAATACCCCTCTCAATGACATTGATATCTTCTTTAGATTCAAATTTCAAGTCGACATCATTGACGACACCGGATCTATCACTGTTGTAGTGTTTGGGGAAAATGGAAGAAAATGTTTCTTACTTGAACCCGATGAGATATTATCAAGACAACAAGATGTGAGTAATAATTTGAGCCTTTTATGAAATTTGTGAGCTATGTTTATGAGATAATTAACAGTAAAAGATTCTTGATTTGCATACTTAGTATGAAAAATAGTCATTTTTTTAGCAAACCAACATCTATTTATAAAGTAACTAATAGTAAAAGATTCTTGATTTGTCTTCCTTGATATCGTTTTTTAGGGAGCTTAAATCTGGATTTGTCTACGATTGATAATGAAGGGCTGATAAACTTGGCAGATCATTTTTATTTGCTATATTGGAGTTTATATATACTTCTTTATGTATTCTTTATTTGGTGTGTTAAGTAGCTGCATTTGATCTACAAAAAAAAAAAAAAAGACAATTTTTTGAGTTGATTCTTAGTGCCCTATTATTAGTTTACTTTTGACAATTTAGTTTTGTTTTTGTTAATTTTGGTATGCCCCTCATTCATTGTTTGCATGCAAATGTAGCACGGATTGAATTGTAGGTACTAGAGTATAAATGTGATTGTCTAGTAAATAAGTGCTTCAATTTAGGGTGAAACATTGCAAATCGATGAAGTCAGCAAAAAGCTTTGGAACAAGACATTTTTCATCCAACTACGATCATACACCTTTGAAGCATATGGGGAATCACAACCAAAATACAACATTGCTTGGTTGTATGATGATGAAAAAGTGTGTCAAAAAAGAAGCAATCAAGTAGAATCTTCAAACACCAATGTTTTAAGTTCTTTGAAGTTTGTTGACGATTCTTCCTCATTTGAAGATCCCAATGTTCATGAAGATATTTCGAGCACCAATTTTTCAAGGTCTTTGAAGTTCATTGACGATCCTTCTTCATTTGAACATCCCAATGTTCATGAAGATGCTATTTCAAAAAAGCAAAAGCTTCAGTAGGAAAAAAAAAATTATCTTTTTGCATAGACACCTTAAAATCCTTAAATAGAATTCAATTGTATAGATTTGCAAATGGCCACTGTTTTTGTAAAGGTAGATTTCAAATGGCTACTTAGCTATATATATGTATATGTATATGTATATATGTATATGTATATATAGGCATGGTATGCGTCGGTAGTGATCCTCATATGAGGATCAAATGTCATATCTGGACAAGCCCATCCAACTCACTTTGCCCACTTAAAAATGGCATGGTCCGGTTAGAGTTGGTCCCAGAATGGCCCACTTTAACTAGTCCATATCTTAGTGGGTTGCACTGGGCCTAGCCTTTTTCTTAATTCAAAATTTGGCCAGAAACTACAAAATAAGTTGCAAACATTTTGTCAATTTGTATTAAGTTTAATATTTGAACATTTATTAAGAACAACGAATTTAGAATGACTATGATTAAAAAAGTGTAAGAATAAAGACCTCACAATTTTTTTTATTTGAATTTGTAATGTATAAAGTGCAATTAATTTATGCAAATTCGTAAATGACTAATTAGAGAGAGTTTGTCTTGTGCCTTTTTCAATTTCGCCTAATAGTCTTTAATGGTAATGTTGGAGTAGGCCTTCTCGTTATCATCCTTTTTTTAATTTATAACAAAGTTTTCGTGTTGTTAATTCCTAGGTGTAGTCCTTCTTCCTCTATGTTGCTTTCTCCGCATCATTTACTAAAACAGTGATCTCATTATTACCTATTCTAGCAAAACCACCCATCAAAACCATCGTTACCCATTGGTCGTTAAAGCGTATTCTCAAAATACCTATTCAACTTATAGGAAATCATTAAAAATATTTATAAAAATATTTTATCCCCTAGAAACGTATAGGAAGTTTTCCCCTCATATGACTCAAGAAAAAATGATTTGATTTGCAGTTTTGTCTATGTATGGAATTCGAATATCCAAACAAGTACAAACTTATCGTCAAATATCTCTTCTATTACGAAGACCCCCCAATAGTATCTCGACCTTTAACTACCAAAGCGTTATAAATATTAGGCATCTATTCCAGTGGAAAGACGACATCGATAAGCAAATACTTATGTTTGTGTTTTAGCACTAGTCGAATTTTTCAAGCACCAAATCACCTTTTAACATTTTTCTTGTTAGTCGAATCCTCCCCTTACTCAATTGCTTATTTCCTTGACTAAAAGCACTTCCCAAAATTACTGCAGACACATAAATTATTAGTGTATTACGAGCCATGAAAACAAGTACGAGGTATTGACATTCATGTGATTGGCGTCATCCTAAAATATCAAAGCCCTCTTGGTTGTTGATTTCATGTTGAGATCACAAATAAATTCTTATTTTTTTTTATTCTTTTTTGAAATTACAAGTCCTTGCAGTTTGTTTCTTCTTCTTCTTCTTTAAAATATCCCATGCAAAATATTTATCTCTACTCGATGAAGCACATATCTAATTGCTAGATTGAGAATAATAATAGTCATACATTATTTACAACAATGGTTGAATCTCATTTTATATTCATGTAAACCACCATCTTTATTGAGTGTTGGATGTGAAACGCGCCGAGCCGAGTTGGACTTGTTTAGTCTTTGATCGAGCTGAGGTCCTACACAAGTAAAGGAAGGGGATAACGGGAGTTATCTCCCGCGTTCCTCCTCGGGTGAGAGAATTAGTGAGTTGACTCGAGTATAAATCTAACGAATGATAGCAAATTTAGAAATAGGATGGATGAGTTACTTTTTAGTCACTTTACTTGTGCTATTTATAGTAATACTTGATGATCTTTTTTGGTGGTCTCCACTTGTCCTTGTATTCTATTTTAGTGACAAGTGTCTTGGTGATGATGGTTCCCTTTTCCCTTCGGGCATTTTAATAATTGCATAAATCCATTATTTTATTGTCATATCATTGAGTTTAGCATTTTCTTACAAAAATAAGTAATTAATACTTGATATATTTAATTCGAGGATCCAACATGTTCCAATATTAAATAGAGATAAGGATAATCAGACTCGCTGAAAGAACATATTTACAAATAAGGAATCTGTTTTTGTACATTCTATATTTTATAATTTTGTCTCCATGAATTGCATTTTGAATAAAGTTAGGAATTGCATTTGAATAAATTTATCATTTCTATATGAAGCCATAGTAGTCGTAGTAAGATTAATTAAAGAAGAATAACTTTATACTTTCCATCATAAACTTTCCTAAGTCATGACTAATCTAGTAGCACATTCCCATTTACAAATTAAGAATCAAAAGATTATTGCGCATATATTCATTATGTATATTGGTAATATTATTATTTTTTTATAGTTAACCGTCGCTTTTAACATTTAAAAAAAAAAAAGAATTTCATCTACAGGGGACATAATCTATTCTAATTTTTAGGATACCAACAACTACAACGCTCTCTATACAAATTTTATATATTCAACAACACTTCTAAGAGGCAAACCAATAAAAAACATAATTGAAGATTTAATTCTATGAGCAATATCACTAAGTTCATCAAAGCTATTTTAAACAAATGAATATAAGAATTGGCGATTATTGTACACATCTAATATGAAATAACTTAAAGATTGTTATCTAACAAAATTATTGTGAATGCCTAGCATATGAGATCAATAAACTAATCAATAACCTTCGAGAATTAATTATATTACTTTCAACGAGACAATGTAATTTTCACTGACACTGGCAAAATATTTTAAAATATTTTATTTTATTTTTTGGTTTGAAAAGCATTGAATCTACGAACCCCCACTAATTCTGATCTCCAAAATACTTAACCCCTCATTGATCTCTAAAAATATTTCAAATATCTTGATTTTTTTTTTGTTTAAAAAATCACTTTAGTTTCCACAATCCATTAATTATGATTTTCAAAAATACTTAACACTCATTGATCTTTGAAAATACTTAAAATATCTTGATTTCTTTATCTGCAAAATCACCTAGTCTCCACAATCCTACTAATTCTGATTTCTAAAAATACTTAACCCTCGTTGATTTTCGAAAATCCTTAAAATATCTTGATTTCTTTGTCTGAAATAATACCTAGTTTTCCCAACCCTATTAATTTTGATTTCTAAAAATAATTAAACTTCATTGATCTCCCAAATTACTTAAAATATCTTCACTTTTTCATTTGAAAAATCGCTTAATCTCTATAACCTCACTAATTTTGATCTTTAAAAATATTTAATTTTTATTAATAAAATATCCTAGTTTCATGTGACTTTTGAGTTGCAATGTTGCATCCCTTTTCTCCTTTGCATTTTTAAGCTCACTGGAATTGCAAAGACAAAATAAAAGGAGTCATCTCAGGAAGAGCTTGTCCCAATATGAACCGTTGGGGTGGGGGGGGGGGGGGACTGGTACACTTCGGGATTAGTTATTACTTGGAACTTAATTGGTTTGACCCGTAATTTCGTTACTTAACTAAGGCTAATTAATTAACCTAAAACTAAATGCAATTTATAACTCACATACATGCATCCACACACGCGTCACTCAACCCAATTCAGCTGACACAGACCTGTTCACACTTTCACTTGATTTTTTTTTTCTTTTTTATATTTTGAAATATTTATCTCGTACGTACGTAACTACTAGAAAATTAAATAAAAATATTATGTAATTAATAGGAAAAATAGTTCTCGATAACAATATATAATATTGATAAATTTATATAATTGATCAAATTATATTTTCACTTTTAAATATCAGATGGAGAGAGATTCTTACCAAAAAAAAAAAAAACAGAGAGAGAGAAAGCAAAGTAGAACACAGCAAGTGCTTGCGTGGCAGAGACTTAAGGCCAAGTGTTAAACATTTATATAACCATGGTAATAGCTAAGTTAACCATGGTTAAGTTAAGTCCTCCCCTCAAGTGTTACTGTTCTATTTAGTTTAACTACACTTCTCTCTTTTGAGCTTCTTCTCTCTAGCTATCATCTCTTCTTCAATTTGGTAAACCACTTTAGGTTGACAAAAGAAGAGAAAAGAAAGCTCTTCTTTGTTTCTTCACCAACCAAACTCATCTTTTTCACTTGTTTTGTTGAGCTTTTTCTCATTCTCTGTAGCTACATTGAGAGAAAAAAGAGAGAGAAAGAGAGAGAGAGAAAGAGTGTTGAAATGAAGAGGTCTCCTTCTAGTTCTTCTAGCTCTGATTCATCTTCATGCATTGAGTCTAGTGATCCTCAGCATCAGCAGCAGAAGCCTGATGATGCCGGCCAGCCGAAAACGAAACGTGTGAGAGCCAAGAAGAATCAAAAGCAACAAAATTCTTCGCAGATCAATGCCAGCAAGAGAAGCTCGATTTACAGAGGTGTCACAAGGTATATATATATATATATACACACATTTATCATGAGTACTCTATTGTTGTGTGTTTCTGCTACTTTGTGTGTGCGTGTGCGCGCGCGCGTGTCCTCGTTCTAACATCTGTATATCGGAAGCTAGTTATAAATGATATACAAAGGTGGTAAAGGTTTTTTTTTTTTTTTTTCAATTTCTTGAATTATTATTTTTTGAGAATTTTTCTGGGTGTTTATTTTTGCATTTTAATTGCATGCATGGCATTAATTTCAATGAAAAAAACAGGCATAGATGGACTGGAAGATATGAAGCACACCTGTGGGACAAGAGTACTTGGAATAGCATCCAGAACAAGAGAGGACGACAAAGTGAAAACCATCTACTTTTTATCTCTATTTTTTTTCAATTTTTTCAGATTTTTATTGAATTAAAAAATTGAACTGAAATCAAGGAGATCTACAATATTAATTTATTAACTTTAAACCCTTTAATTAACTAATTAATTGTATTTTTTTAATCTAATTATTATTATTTGCGCGTTTTTCTGACTAACGTTTTATTCTTCGTGATCCCTGTCACTGCAACGTTCACAAACGCCTTTGTCGCTACTTAGTTTATTTGGGTAAGCTCATCCCTATATCTTCTTTTTTCATGTTATAGCTTATTATTTTTTTTATCTTTATTTTCTGATATTTTCATTTTTTTTTATTCTTCTTATTTCTAAGAATAGCGACAAGAAAATAAAATAAAAAATTTGGAAACTAATTTTTTAATTTTGTGTGTTTGATTTAATTTAATGGCAGGGGCATATGATAGTGAGGAAGCTGCTGCACGTACCTATGATCTTGCTGCTCTCAAGTACTGGGGGCCCGGTACTATAATCAACTTTCCGGTACTTAAAACACGCCCTCCTTTGATTAATTATGTTTGTGTGTAGCGAACCCGACCAATTGGGATAAAGTTTGGTTTAATTTGACTTACCGTTGTATGTACGTGTACTCACATAACCTGTTATGAATATTAATGATTTATTGTGTTCTAGCATATAATTCTTGGTATGTATGAATATTATTGGGTCGGACCCTTTCTCGGATCCCCAATCCTGTGTATAGAGAAAATTTTGAGCATCAACATGTCCTTTTTATATAATCCTTGGTTTGAATTTGATAAAATTGCAAATTGAATCACATAATTCTTGGTATGCATATTAGTGGGGTCTGACTCTTTATCCCAAACTCCAAAGTCACGTATAACAGAAATTTCATTAACCGAATTATATGGCCCGTTTTATATAATTCTTGGTTTGAATTTGTTAAAATTGCAGATTGAAACATATGCCAAGGAGCTTGAGGAAATGCAAAAGCTATCCAAGGAAGAGTATTTAGCATCGTTGCGGCGGCGAAGCAGTGGGTTTTCCAGGGGTGTTTCAAAGTACCGTGGAGTGGCAAGGTAACAATTTCCAGTCATGTAAAAGAATTTGTTTGCAAAGTGGAAGTTTTCCTTTTCCTTTTCCTAATTTTCTTTTTCTTTTTCTTTTTTCTTTTTGTTTGCAAAGTGCAATTAATATAGCCTGTATTTGTTTTTTTTATTTTTCGTTTTTTTGTCAAAGCCTTTATTTGTTATAGGGTGCATATACACGACTTTTTTGCACCTTTGGGGTGGGACCCACGTGTGGGTCAAAAATTCATTCTCTTCGCGTGGAGTGTCAATTAGTTGTGTGTCCTTGGGAAAAATAAATGTGACTTTTAGATGCAAAACGTTGGACTATATGAAACAAACATTTTTTGCATTAATTGTACATTTATGCGTAGATGACAACTTTCTGATTTTTCCTTTTTCCCATTTTTGGAAAATTTAAATTTTTCCCGTATTGTTGAAATTTTACAGGCACCACCACAATGGTCGATGGGAGGCACGGATTGGACGTGTTTTGGGAAACAAATATCTCTACCTCGGAACTTATAGTATGTTCTTTCTTTATCCATCACTTTTTACTTAGATGACTTTCGATAAGCCTTTGTGGTTGTCATGCTCTTTTGCCTTCTAACACCACCTCCTTCTCACTTGTTGATATCGAACACACAAAATGGTTACAATTTTAAACATGGTATTTGTGAAATATTATGTCCTCTTCATTTGCCATGAAACATCAAATGGGCACACCATTTGGTACCATTATGTTACACATGCTGGGGACAACAATTTTCCAAATCATTTACTTAAAATTCAAGTTTCCGAGCTACATCAAAAAAATTTTCCGCGGTGAACTAATTTTTCGTTACGTGCTCCGTTTGTTTGCCGTAAAATATTTTTCTGAAAAATATTTTTTAGGATTTTACGGTGTTTGGTAATATCAGAAAATTGACTAATTGTAAAATATTTTACTGTAAAAAATTATGGCTGTTTTTTCTAAATTTTACGGTATTTGGTAACACCGTAAAATTAGTCAACCGTAAAATGTTTTACGATCAACAATTGCGGCTAGTACAAAATTTCGTAAAATGTTTTATGGGACTTTGGGAGAAGAAAATATTTTACAGAATTCACAATACATCCAAACACCATAAAATATTTTCCAGTAATCTATTTTCTTGAAAAATATTTTCTCTCAACAAGTTATATTACGGCAAACAAATTATTTTACGGCAAACAAACGGATTTTTGTAAAATATTTTATTTTAAAAAATATATATTTTTTGTAAAATATTATATTTTTTATAAAAAATATTTTACACAAATAAATTATTTTACGACAAACAAACGAAGAACTAAAAACATGTATATACTTGGAAAAAAGATTTATATTTTTTTTTCTTGATTAAACTAGTGGACTTAAAGCTGACATGGCTCATGCTGACTTGGTTGTAATATTTTAGACAATCTTTGTGGACCGTACGAAAAGTAGACTTTATGTTGAAGATTATAAAACTGAAATATTCCCTTACCAATAGTATAGAGGGTGGCCCTATGTTTGACTATATAATATAATTGGCATATTTGGTAAGCAAACCCAGGCAGATCAGCTGCATTGATGCTAGGTTCCCAAGAAGGACAAAGCATCACTTGGATCATGGCTCATTGTGTGACCAACATGGGCTGTTATCATTACAATACCACTAGATTTCAAACTTTATCTTCTCTGTTACAAATCTGATTCTCTTAGTTTTTTTTTTTCTTTATTTTGTTTGTCAATCTCTATTAGAATGTGTGAAGGTATCGAGATAGAACTCGATAATAGAGGCAAGAGAGATAGATAATGATTTAAGATGAATTGGATAAAAACATTTAGGAGAGACTTTGTCTATATGAAATTAATTTTGAAAACGACTAGACTAGAGATAGGAGGGTGACGTTATAGATCTACATAACTGATCTTACCTAGTGAAAAAAATGCTTGATTTTATTTTGTACTTTGACGTCATAAGATCTACATACATTCAATCCCACCTAGTGAGAAAATACTTGATTTGGTATTGTACTTTATTTGTCAACCCCGAAGCCACAAAAGGAGATTAGTTTTATAGATTTAAAAATAATAGTTTTAAACATCAAAGTCCATTTAAAATAATAGTCTCGAACATCAAAGTCCAAAATGATTAGCTCTTGTTATTGTTTAGACTCACAACACGGTCTTATTTATAAACATCACTCACATTACATCTAGGACGGTAAAATGGTTACTCCAATTCGATTCTCTAAACAACCTATTGATAATTTTAAAATTGAAGAGGAGAAAAAGAGAAAAACACAAGCATCGTTAGATAATTGTTTCAAGTTTTAGTATCCTCATCGAGGGAAGGTCCCGCAAAATCCTAATTTTCTTTTACCTTTTTTCCTCTTTTTTTTAAGACGTGTAATCTCCCAAGTCTTGCCAATTATAGCATTCTGCATCGGGCTTCATTCCTTACTTTCTTCATGTGAAAAAAATATTAATCAGCAGACATGGCCACTGCAAAATATTTCATCTACATCAGATCTTACTTTTTACCTCACAACCAAGCTCGTGATATTGTCAGAATCAGGCTGATTTGAATAGTGTAATGTAATAAGTATGCTTTGTTATACTAATTAATACTAATAAGTATGCTTTGTTATACTAATTAATACTAATACACACACACACTCTCTCTCTCTCTCTCTCTCTCTCTCTCTGATACAAGTCAATAACTTTTGAGTGAAAACTACAAGTTGAAATTCGTGGCCAGTTGTTAATTGACTTGTTGGACCCTTCATGATGCTGCCCATCAAATTAATTTTTAAATTATTTTACACTCTCATTTCATGTTTAATTTTGCTTTCACTTCTATCTTGATGAAGATGTGATCTGAATAGATGAGATCTTTGTTTGATGTTTAAAATAACATGTATACGTAACAATACCGTAAAGAGAGTCCACGTAGGCGAGAGACATGATAAAAATGTGATTTATAAATTAGTGTTTCGAATTTAAGAAATACCTCAGGTAACCATTTCTGGTCAATTTGAAATCGGAGATAATTATTGTTAAGCCTATAATATCCCGAGTCTGGGATGTGAGATATACAAACTTAGAAAACATATATAGGATTCCATTAGGTGATATTTTCTTAATTCCGTACGCAACAGTCAGTGAAAAACTTCGCTTCTACCAAAAATAAATAGGATAAATGATTAATTTGAAGAATTTTTATATGACTTGTGTTAGATCTATATGAATCTTTCGCTTTGTAGTTGTTGTTCCTAATATTATTTGGTTCTTGTGTTTGGCTTTTTTGTTATTAATTCAAGGCACTCAAGAGGAAGCAGCAGCAGCATATGATATGGCAGCAATTGAATACAGAGGTCCAAATGCAGTTACCAACTTTGATATTAGCAACTACATAGACATATTGAAGAAACCAAAACCAGCAAGTCAAATAAAACAAGAAACACCAGAGGTGTCCATTGAAGAACAACCGATTGAGCTGCTCGAACAAGAAACAAGAGAGGAGTGCATTGACGCCAAAAAAACGCAAGAGATGATCAAACAGGAAGCACCGGAGGATTTCATTGAAGAACAAGTGCCACATGGGGTGCATGATTATCAGTTATATCAACAAGAAGAAAGGCCATTGGAGTTGGAGTTTGGAACTTCGATTGAACCAGATACGATGGTGGTCATGGACCCCGAGGACCAACACGAGCACCCGTGGGACTTGTGCTTAGATATTGGATTCAACTCTCTTGACATGCCTCTTAATGAGAGACATACAGAATTGTCAGACTTGTTGAATGATATTGAATTTGAGGATGATATTGATCTCATCTTCGACGGTGCAGCCTACGAGATTGATCTCAACCAGGAAGCGTTGTCGGGCAATACAGGGTGCGGTCTCGAGGCCAAGGCTTTGGTAGTTAAGGAAGAGAAAGGGGGGATGGAAGCATCAGCTTCTCCTTCATTATCACCATTGTCGACGACAACATCAGTTTCTGGCGAAGTCTAATAAGCTTTTGGATGTTTGCCATGTTCAAAACTTTGGTTAGTTCAATTCCATGCCAATTTGGTGTTGGTACTTCTTGTAGTTAGTGTAGGATAAATGAACCATAATGCCTTTTAACTTTGTCATTTCCTTGCTTTGATTTTAACATACAAGAAAACAAGCTGAGGGTTTGCTTCTCGTAGCCAGGTTTTTCAGTTTTTCTTCATCTAGATAAGACTGAAGTTATCCATGACCTTGTGGAGGCTGCATCTGGAGTTTACAAGTTGGTGGTCAGGTTCTGCCAGCTTAAGTCATCTAAAAAAAAAAGAAAAAAAAAAAAGGTTTGCATGGCCAACTTTCGCTAAGGATGTCTTTGGTCCCTTTTCCCCTTAATTTTGTACATTTATTGCTTTTTCAGCTTACTAATTCTAAAAAAGTGATGTACAAATCATCTTTTCTTTCTGGCCTTGTTATACACACTTCTTTAGTCCCCACTCATTTATCACTCCGTATATATACGTTTAGTTTACATGTAAAAAAAAAAAAAAGGAGTGAAAATTAATTAAGAGATAATACGAATATAAAAAAATAAATTGCTATGTGAAATAAATAAACGAATATATAAGAGGTGATAAAAATTATTATAATATCAAACATTTCTTTTTTTTCTTTTTTCTTATTTTCTTTTCTTTTAACTTTGTCTGAGTTTATATTTCTACTTTAGTTGATTGGTAGAGGAGAGGAACGAAAACAAACCATTATTGAATATTTCATGGATGTAATAAACCAAATGTTGAAATCTACTCGATGCCTCCCTATTCTCAACTCACTCGTATTCTCCTAACTCAGTCCCCAAGATTTCCCTTCAGTTGACAGTGAAATTTATTTCACACAACTTTTACCGTTGTGCCAAAACTTCCCTTCAGTTGCTAGTGAGAGAGAGAAGAACAAAAAACAACGCAAAGAAAGAAGCACTCGTGATGATATTTGGCAACAACATGGACTAGAGTGTTTTTTTTTTTTTTTTATATCCCCTACTCTCACGTGATTCGAACCCTAATCTTCAAACTATCAGAAAGAGTAACATACCACCAAACTACTCTTGAATCTCGTAAACAAACAAAACAAACAAACAAAACCTGTGTTTTGTTTCTGTCCAATTTACTTACCTTTAGGGGCTCCCCGGGAGACGGATTTGTCCGGCAGAGAGGACAGGAGAAGCAATTGAATCCAAATTTAGTTATCATCCTTACCTGCCCAGTCGTCGCGCTGATTTTTGTCTTTGTGAAATGCAGATTCAAAAGCTGTAATTTCAAATACATTAAACTTCATAAAAGATGAGAAAAAAAAAGCCGTAAATTGCAATCAGAATAGGCAAAATTCCAGTGTCCATGAGTGCCGGAAGGGGTCAGGTCAAGCCCCCCTCAAGTGTTGTATAGACATAAGCATAACTTATATTTGTGCATAAATAAAACTGGAGGAGAATACACACCATACTTGAAGTGGGAAAGAGAACCTTTGACAAATTCTTTGCACACAAAGAGAAAACTATTGCGCACAACTTGAACACAATTCGAATTCAGAATGCAGAACCGAAAGGAGAAAATGAAATCGCGAGACCTCCACCACAGAGATGCAAGCTCCCAGACTCTATTCGGTTTTTAAAGAACACCTTGTCAAACAAAAAGCTCTCTAAGCAGCCTTGCAACTTGTACTCATCTGCATCGTAGCTTGACCTTCTGTTCTCTGCATTGATCATCACATCTCTATTGACATCTCTCTCAAAATGCTTCACGAAACTCCTAATATCATTATGAGGTCCAGTAATTTCTTTCGGGATTTCAGCAGCCGAGAACAGAAATTGTTGATTCCTCTCTACATTATGGCCTGTTTGACCGACTTGATCCATTGAAGGCTCATCACTGCTGCTATTGGCTGTCAATCCAGAGTCCTCAGGGCCTTGCAAAAGTTTATCATAGCCACCCACTATCTGTAATCAAGAAAAGCTAAATTTCTATTAGATAAAGTTATAATTACTATCCTATAACATAATTCTGAGCAAAAAGACTTCATATGCCACTGACTTATTGATTTTTGCTTCCTTTCTGTATGTCAGTAATACAAGCACCTCATTAACATATAAGAAAAAAAGTGTCCTTTCTCCACCACAAGCCTGGCCAGCCATCCCCCCCCCCCCCCCCCAAAAAAAAAAACCCCTCCTCCTCCTCCTCCCCAAACCCCGAAAAGAAAAGAAAAAAACATCCTCGAATGGGTCCAAGGGCTCTTTTCCTTCCATTCACAAAGGTATCTTCTTATAGTGTTTTGTTGACTTTAAATACAAAAGACAAGTTGAAGAACAATTGGGTCAGTTACAGTGCTGGTCATGTGAATACCATCCCCTCGGGCTAGAAGTAGCTTACTTTTAAATCATATAGTTATTTTGAAATATAAACCATTTCAATGTAGATAAAAATAATGACAAATAAATGTGTGAATACTCCAGGACAAGATTATATGAGCTGCATTTCCCAATTCTTACATTTTTATTTTCCCTATCCTATATACAACAGTGGTATTAAACCCATAACCCCTCCGTCCCATTCAATAGCAATCACAAGGCTAATATTATCAGCTCTAATAAAAATATTTACGTACATAAAGCAGTCTGAGAGAAAACAAACCTGTCTATGGTTGAAATTGCTTTCTTGGCCATATGGGGCTAAGATGCTTTGATTTACTTGCTGGAAACATCCAGGAACACGAACCGAATTGGTAGTTCCCACTGAACTGTGTGGTGGATCTTCTGATGCGGAGAAGTCTGAACTGTCAAAAGTTGATATTGACACACATTCATCAAAATATGCCATGGCTTCTTCAGTAAGACGTTTTGACATATTTTTCCTTTCACTGCTTGTCTGCAAATAATTGGTACTGAAGTCACTACTAAGACCAAATGTAAGAAAGACAGAATATAAAACCATATTCATAAAACAAATCTCTGTATATGAAAAGGGGAAAAGAAATGACAAGCGCCTCATACTAATCAATCAGCTATGTCAATTCAATCATCAAGCATATAACTGTGATCCTTAAGAAAAGAAAAATAAAGGAAAAAGAAGAAACAGTAAGAAGAGTGAAACGAAAGGATAAGAAGAAGAAGAATATATTATGGTAACCAGAAATAAACAACTACAGAATCCAATAACGAGCAGAGATTAACAGGATTTTCTGTTCTTGCTTTCCCCTTAGTTTCTTCTTTTCTTTTTTTTCTATTTCAGGTGGGTGGGGGGAGGGGCCAGATTCACAGAAATCCTTATTTGCCAGCAATTATTTTTGTCACGGGTGTTCCCTACTTCTTATTCTAAAGTAGGCAAAGTCCCCTCTAACAACCATAAGACATAGCTCAGTGAAGCAATACTTGCATAAACAGTTGTGCAAGAGAAAAATGCGTTTTTTGTTGCAACCAGAAATGCAAGGATAGAATACTAATCAGAAAATTTTCAGATCTCAAAAAAAATTTGATAATTTTAAGAAACTGTAGTATTGTAGCGTTCACTACAACTCAAGTCAATTCACATATATGCTGCACAACTCATCCTTAAAGTTAATAGGTATGAGAAGAGATCAGCCAAAAGAAAATATAGCCTACTCTTCTTCGCAAACGAGATCTTTGAGAATTTGAAGTCTTTGGTTCAGGAAGTATCTCTTTAAGAATTCTACTCAACTCCTGTCCACGGTGCTCTTCAACTGCCAAATCTTCTCTAAGTTTTCTTGCCCGTTCTTCTGACTGCATGCATAATTGATCACATAATAAGTTAACTTTGACCAACAACAAGGAGCGTCGAAAGAGAGAGATATAGAGGTTATTCCTAGCATGTGCATAGGTCTTAGATAGCGAGTTGTTGGAAAAAATAACTTCAGGTGCAATATTATTGTACAGCCAATAAGCTCCAAATGTATAGTAAGCATCCTACAGAAAGCACTAGACAGAGTAAAAGAGACCTAAACTACACAACCGTTCTAGAAGGATTGAAATAGTATTAGAAAGTACTCAAGGTACGCACTTTGATGCAAAGTACTAGATCTTACTAAACAGACAACAAACCTATGCCCGAGTTGTCATCATGGCGATACTGTTTGTCAATGTTGTAACTAAACTTAGAGAGAATGAAAATTACCTCCTCAAGTTTTTTTGTGTACTCCCTTCTAATATCCAAGACTAATTCGATAGCCCCAGGATTGACCAAGTCTGGAGGAATGTCAGTAACATTTGTCGTTGCAATAGGAACATTGTTTCTTCGGATAACCTGAAAATCAGACACCAAATTTAAAAGAAAAATAAAATTAATAATATGGATCAAGAAAAATGCATAACATGAACTGAAAATAAGATGTGCATAAGGATGTCAGTAACTTTTCTTGTTTTCTTTTTATCTCATGATAAGGGAAAAGCTCCTCTTTCCAAACTAAATAAAGAATCTCATGATACTACTCCCCAAGGTACAAGTTCGATATACACTTGTCCAGACATTAGTAGAAGAAGATTATCACTTAAATGAGAAACATTCCTGAGAACTAATGACATCAGAGACTTTGAATTCAATGATATGAGACGAGAAAACTGACAATCAATAAACAGTTAGAAGAAAGCAATAGTATTATAATTCATAACCCTATGGAACTTGCATTCTCAAGATCATTTTGGATGTCGGAGATAGCGCGCCGTACTTCAGACCGAACAGTTTCATATATTCCACCAGTAGCACTATCAGTTCTCCAATTATCATCATGAACTGACTGCGATATAGAATAAACCAAAAAATTAGCATAACTACTAAGCATTAGTATCCATCCAAACAACAACTTCATTCAACTAACATTCATTTGATATAAGAAATCAAGCTATTACCAATAAACAAAAGAAAATATAAACGGCCTGACCTTCATTTGTTCATGAACAGTAGTTTTCTCTTCAGCTTCAGACATTGAACCGTTTGAAATTCCATCCTCCCAATTCGCAATTTGCAAACTACACTGTAAGCAAACAAATCTCAGAAAACGTACATCTATATAAGTGAACAAGTTTAGAACTCAGTGCTGATCTTCACAGAAATATCCATTTCAATCTTACAGCAGAATCATCTTCTGAGTACTCAGTTACTTGACCCTGGCTTGTTACAGTTTGGGAACTTTTGGCTCGGCCACGCACATCAGCAGCAGTTCTAGTTAAACTAGCCCCTCTCCTTATACTAGCCGTTCTCCCACTATTTGCAACTTGTTTGAACACACTTTGCTTTTGAGAATTTGACAATTTAAGGATCTCTTCTTTTTCACTCTGTATAGAAAACAAAACCTGCATTTGTTAGAGATCTAATACACAATAAACGCCACATGAAATATGACCAGCAGTTCTATATCACATATTTTTCTTTATCAGTTTCCTCATTTTCAACTGATATTTGCAAGAATAATTACTCGATATCCCATAATTGAAAAACAGAATCTTCAATAAAATATGTTTCTCACAAAGAATGCTACATGAAGCACTATATCATCCACAGTATTATGGATATATACATCTACAGGCATAATGATGCTTACAGATTCAATAAGATTAATATGCTGAATTGGCATCAACAACAGACACATGCATGCAGCACTTTAACATGTGTGTCATGCTTATACTTAATGATCTGAATGCTAATTTATGAACTATTCACTATATGTCTGACGGATGAACTCCAACCAATTAACAAAGGTCCCTATGACGCTAATCTTCAGGCAAAACAATGCATTTATTCCTATCCAGGGGTAGAAGAATACCGCAAAGAAGATATTTTCATTCCTCATATAACTAACTTTATATTTAATAAACTACGGGATAGAATAGAAACGAAATGTATACATCATTCATATAAGGATCGCATCAGATTTCATGCAAAGAATACAAAAATTAGGGTGAATTCAGTTAGGAGGCGATCAGTAGAGACAAGTTTTAGAAGATACCAAAGTATGGAGGTTCTAAACAGAAAGAGGAGCAGAAGAAGACCTCATAGGAGTTGACTGGAGACACTCAGAATAGATCTTACATGCATGTAGCTAACATATAACCGACCCCACCTAGTAAATCCAATCATGATTACTAAATTAGCTTCCTAATATATACTAAAGCAAACCAAGCCAAACCTGTATCCCACTAGGTGGGGTGGCTATATAAAATTTAACCACGCTATTCATTCTGTGATGTTCCAAATCTATAAGAAGAATCCAATGAAGGTTATGATGGTTTTTGACTACCTAACATCACCCTATTCCTTTCCCGTCTTTGGGACAGGCACTGCCAAACCCCTGAGACCGGGAGGCGTTCTTTATCATATTTACTAATCGTGATTAAATATTTTAAATCGTCCATATAGAACTGTTGAAATATTATATTACTTTAATTCCATAATTTTAGACTTGTTGTAAGGAGCAATTTGCTCCATGAATTTAGGCTTGTTGTAAGGAGCAATTTGCTCCATGAATTTAGGCTTGTTGTAAGGAGCAATTTGCTCCATAAATTAGGGAGCAATTTGCTCCATAAATTGCTCCATAAATTAGGGAATATTGTCTACACCTTTAGGCCTATATAAACCACAATGTAGAAACACAAATTGGATCATCAATGAATTACATTGTTTCACATTACTTTCTTCTTGGTATCAGAGCCAACAATATACACACCAAAAAAAAAAAAAAAAAAAAAAAAATCTGTTCATTCCTTTTTTTTTTTTTTTCTCCTCCACAGCCATCCAAATTCAGATTTCTTACCACAATGACCAAAATCCACTTTATATTCTCTTTTTTGTCTGATTATTTCATGATTTTTTGTCTGTTTAAGCCCTTTTCTTCTCTGATGTGGTGAGAAATAGCCACTTTACTCCTTAGTTGCCTATTGTAAAGGTTGCCAAGTGTCCGGCTGCTTCCATTGTCGTCGTTTATTAATGGCACCTACTGATAAGATAGAAAATCAGTCTACCACTGTAACTCGTGTAGATCTCTCTCGGGAACCTAATACCCCTACACAACGGGTCACTAGTGTATTACTGAATGGGAAAAATTTTCATGCTTGGTCCCGTTCGTTCCGTCTTTATCTTGGTGGAAAACGAAAAATTGGATGGATTTTAGGCAAGGAAAAAAAGCCGAAAGAAACTGATCCTGATTATGCTCACTGGGATGCAGACAATTGTATTATTTTGGGTTGGATGTTCAATTCCATGGAGACTCAGATTTATAATATGTTTATGTATCACGAGACAGTTCATGATCTATGGACTGCCCTGACAAAGATGTATGCCCATGCACGTCATGATTCTCGAATCTTCGAGCTTTACCGGGAAATTTCTCACGCTTCTCAGGCTACTTTAGGACTATCTGTTGCGGATTATTTTGGGTACCTCCAAACTAGATGGGAAGAGCTAGCCCAATATGAACCTTTGAGTGACTTCCCGAATGATGCTGAGGTTGAGTCTAAACGTCTTGATCATCGTCGGACTTATCAGTTCTTGATGGGTTTAAAACCTGAATTCGAGAATCTTCGAACACAGATTTTAAATACATCGCCTTTTCCATCTCTATATGAGGCATTTGCAACTGTGGATGGTGATGAACGAAGACGTCTTCTTCTTGCACCCAAGCCCACTCCTTCTATTCCGGACCAGATGGCATTTGCTGCTCCTTCCAGTTTTCGGCAAACCAGTACCCGTCCTTATTGCCAACATTGTCGGAAGATTGGTCACCTCATTGACCGATGTTTTATTCTACATCCTGAATTGAAACAACAATACTCTAACAACCGTGGTGGTGGACAAAAGAAAGGAGCTCCTCGTATTGGGGTTGTTGCCGAATCAGCACCCCCTTCAGCCTCAACAGAATTAGTCTTGGCCCAACCGGATTATAGTCAGCTTCAAGCTCAGATTGCTCAACTTCAACTCCACCTGGGCCTCACTTCACCATCTGGCTCCACGGCTACCCTTGCTACAGGTACTCCTACCGCACTTCATGGTAAGTTAGGCCAACCATCTTGGATTCTGGATTCCGGGGCCAATAATCATATGACTGGTGAGCTTTCTGTCTTTTCTTCTCCTGTCACTTCCATAAATCAATCGGTTCAAATTGCCGATGGAACGTCTATTCCTATCCGTTGTCAAGGAGATACCTGTTTATCCTCAGATATTACTCTTCGCTCTGTTTACTATGTCCCCAACTTTGCTTATAATCTATTGTCTGTCAGTCGTCTTGCCAAGAGTTTTCACTGTGCAGTTGTCTTCTTGCCTGACCGTTGCTTCTTGCAGGACCTGACTTCGAAGAAGATTTTTGGCAGGGGATATGAGCACGATGGACTTTACTATTTTGGAGAACTTCCAACCTCTACAGTACCCTCGTCAAGTCTGCATGCTTCTGTGTCTCCAGTTTTTGACACTCCTATTGGTTCTGTCCAAAACTTAGATTTGTGGCATGCTCGTCTAGGACATGCAAACTTTCAATATTTATGTTTGTTATTTCCATTTTTTAAAAAAGCATGCAAGGATTTTAAGTTTAATTGTGTGACTTGCGAATTGTCAAAACACACTCGTACTACATATATTCCTCGCATGCATCGAGCTTCATGTGCTTTTGATCTGGTTCACTCTGATATTTGGGGTCCCTCTCCTGTCACGGCCCTCTCTGACCATCGTTACTATGTGACATTCATAGATGATTATAGTCGGTGTACTTGGGTCTACCTAATGAAGAAAAAATCTGAAGTTTTCACTCATTTCACTCATTTCCTTCAAATGGTGAAAACCCAATTCCACACTGTTGTCCGGAATATTAGGTCTGATAATGGCAGAGAATACCTAACCAATGACTTTCGGGCCGAACTCAATAAAAAAGGGATTCTTCAACAACTTACCTGCCCTTACACACCTGAACAGAATGGTGTGGCAGAACGAAAGAACCGCCACATTATGTCTATGGTCCGATGTCTTCTATCTGGTATGAATGTCCCGAAATACTTCAGACACCTACCTCGACTCACCGCTACATACATCATCAATCGTACCCCTAGTCGTGTCCTCCAAGGTCAAACACCCTTGCATATTCTCCGACCAAATACTGTCCTATTTCCTCTTCTCCCACGAGTCTTTGGTTGTACATGCTTTGTTCAAAATCGCAGCCCGACCCGCACTAAGCTAGATGATAAAGCTATACGTTGTGTCTTTCTTGGATATTCTTCCATGTCTAAAGGATATAGGTGCTATGATCCTGTGACTCGCCACTTTTACCACTCGATGGATGTCACATTCCTTGAGACTATCCCTTTCTTCTCTGCTTCTTCCTTAGAGCAACTTCCTGAGGTACTTTCTGCAGAGGACCCTCCTTTACCTCGTCCAGTTCCTATTCTTGACACATCTCAGCCTACTACTGAACTACCATCTAGCTCCAATAATACTCTCTCATCCGGTTCCTCTCCAGTTCCATTACAAGTTTACTCTCGGCGTCCTCGTGCTCCAACTCCACTGCCAGATTCTTCTCCGGATTCAGGTAACCCTCATTCTCCCTTGGTCTCTGAACCTGCACCTTCTCGTTACCCCACTCGTGAACGGCATCCCCCTTCCCGTTATTTACCTTCATGTAGTACTAATCATCCTATTGCCAAGTTTGTGTCATTTCAGGGTCTCTCCGATCAGTATAAATCTTTCCTTAGTCAGGTTGATTTAGTCTCTATTCCTCGCTCCGTCCATGAGGCTCTCCAGCATCCTTTATGGGTGACTGCTATGAAAACAGAGATGGATGCCCTGCAACAGAATCAGACGTGGGAGTTGGTTGATCTTCCAGTTGGTGAACGGACAGTTGGGTGCAAGTGGGTGTTTAGTGTGAAATATCTTGCTGACGGCACTATTGATCGGTATAAGGCACGTCTTGTCGCTAAAGGGTTTACTCAAGTACCAGGCAAGGACTTTGGTGCCACATTTGCTCCTGTTGCCAAATTAACTACTGTTCGACTCCTGGTCTCCTTGGCCGCTTCTCATTCTTGGCCTCTTCACCAATTGGATGTGAAAAATGCCTTTCTTAATGGTGATCTTTCTGAGACTATTTACATGGATCCTCCACCAGGTTTTCGGGCTCAGGGGGAGTATTATGGGAAAGTTTGTCGCCTTCGTAAATCTCTCTATGGGCTTAAACAATCCCCTCGAGCTTGGTTCAATCGTTTTAGTGAGGTGGTCCTTACTATGGGGTTTATTCGGTGTCATTCAGATCATACGTGCTTTGTTCAACGTCACCCTCAGGGTAGATGCATTATTATCTCAGTTTATGTGGAAGATATTATCATTACTGGAGATGACACTCAAGGAATTGTCCAAGTGAAGCAAGATCTTGGGACAATCTTTGACATTAAAGATTTGGGTATGCTCCGATACTTTCTTGGTATTGAGGTAGCTCGAAATTGCCAGGGTATATCTTTATCACAAAGAAAGTATGCATTGGATCTTCTTCAAGATACAGGTATGCTAGGTTGTCGACCTGCCTCTACTCCTATGGACCCTAATCTTAAATTGACAGCAGAATCAGGGGAATTGTTAGTTGAGCCATCAATATATCAAAGACTTGTGGGTCGGCTTATCTACTTGACTAACACAAGGCCTGACCTTACCTATGCAGTGAGTATGGTAAGTCAATTCATGCATGCACCTCGTACCTCTCATCTGGATGCTGTTTATCATATCCTCCGGTATCTTAAATCTTCTCCTGGTCTTGGTCTCTTCTATGCAACGGGTGTACAAGAAGGATTGTCTTGTTACACAGATGCTGATTATGCAGGGTCAAAGACTGATAGGCGTTCTACCTCGGGAATGTGTACTTTTCGTGGTAATCACCTTTATCTCATGGAAAAGTAAAAAGCAAGCAGTTGTCTCGCGATCTTCTGCTGAAGCTGAGTACCGTGCTATGGCCCAAGGAACATGTGAACTTCTTTGGTTACGTTATCTTCTGACTGAGTTGGGGTTTTCGGTAACAGACTCGTCTACCTTGTTCTGTGATAATAAATCTGCGATTATGTTGTCCTCTGACTCAGTCCTTCATGAAAGGACAAAACACATCGAGGTTGATATTCATTTCATTCGAGAGAAAGTTCGCTCAGGGGTGATCACACCTTGTTTTGTTACATCATCCGAGCAGGCTGCTGATATGTTCACTAAGTCAATTGGACCGTCACTTCTCCAATCAGCTCTTGTCAAGCTCAGGCTCATTGATATCTTCGCCCCAGCTTGAGGGGGAGTGTTGAAATATTATATTACTTTAATTCCATAATTTTAGGCTTGTTGTAAGGAGCAATTTGCTCCATGAATTTAGGCTTGTTGTAAGGAGCAATTTGCTCCATGAATTTAGGCTTGTTGTAAGGAGCAATTTGCTCCATAAATTAGGGAGCAATTTGCTCCATAAATTGCTCCATAAATTAGGGAATATTGTCGACACCTTTTGGCCTATATAAACCACAAGGTAGAAACACAAATTGTATTATCAATGAATTACATTGTTTCACATTACTTTCTTCTAGAACAATAAATATTCCATTCATACACAAAGTAACAACACGCACACGCGCACACACACACACAAAAAAAAAAAAAAAACACAAAGTCAATATGAAATCAAAGCTTTCCAAGGCTAAAATTGCAGCATACAGTGTAAGTTACAAAACTAATCAGGCAATAAATATAATAAAAATAACAAAATAAATATGCCCAACGCCAAACATAACAGAACCATAGTCAAGTACCCGTCTGCCAGCACATTAAGCCTAATCAACCGGCCTAAAATACTTAATCACGGGTCATGATAAACCAAACAAATATATATCTTACAGACCACACCGACGTAGGATGGGATGTGAAGAATAGTGAAGAGACGAAAATAACCTCGTAGGCGGCATAATGGCCTCTGGAAACAGAGCGACCACGAACTCTGGACACGCTGCGTCCGATCCCAGTTTTGGGCGGTGAATTCCGCGATACCGACCGCCCTCTCTCGTCATTACTCAACGCAGCATTAGCAGTTGTACCCAACGCTTTACTGACAGTACCTTTATAACTAATTTGGGTGTCATCAGGTGGAGAAGAATTAGAGAAAAAAAGAGGGTTGTCACGCTTGTTGGAGAACTCGGAGGTGATGTTATCATCAGCTATTTGGTGAGATGAGTTTGAGTTAAGGTGGTGTTTGGTTCTGGAGATAGCGCTGACGCTGCGTGAACGTCTTAGGATTTTAGTATTGGAATTGGAGGGAATTGTTGTTCCCCTCTTGGAGGTTGACTTGAAAGCCGACGTTGCCATTTCTTACTTCACGGGAAATTCGAGGATTTTGATGGCTAGGGACATTGGGAATGGAAGGAAATGGAAGGAAAGTAAAGACAAAAGAAAAGGTGAGTTGTGTGTGTGTGTGTGTTTGTTTTCTTTTGTCTAATGCTCTTCTTCTATGTTTGTCTTGTGTTGGCTTCTCTTTTTATCCCCTTTTCAATTTGAAGGGGAAAGGAACCTAACGACAACGCCTCTTGAACTTTTATGTTTTTGTTTTACTTTTTTTTTATAACCAAAAACTCATTTTTTTAAATAAAAAGGAACTTACTAAAAAATATATATATATTTTTTATACAAGAAAATGTATAAAGTCGTACAATACATATAAAATTAATAGGAATTGATTCTATTAAGTCTCGTAAATAAATAAATAACTTTACTACCAAACTAAAGTCTTGATGGCTAAAAATGATTACTTTATTGAGCTGATCTTAACACTACAAATTTTATGGTGCATCCATGTTAGAAATATTGTTAGGGTATAGATCAACTCAGGTTCTAAGTTAGTCGAGGATCGAACACTATTTGTAATGAAAATGGATAAATTAAAACTCAACACCTTTAATTATACCAAATTGTTGTTAAACTACTCCATTCAACCAAAAGGAAAAAAGAAAAAAGAAAAAAGAATTATGTTGGCTTGGAGATAGAATTATGTCACAGGTCCCTTTGTTTTCCTTTTTTTTTAAAAAAATTAGTCTCCATTATTTAAAATAATTCAAATCGGTCCCCATTATTTTCAAAAAGTGGTCAGTTAGGTCCCTGACATTAAAATGGTGTTAAATTTGACGAAAATGAATAGTAAAATAGGGATAAAATAGAAAAAGTATTATAATATCTTCATAAAACTTCGATTTAGTCTCCAAAATTTATAAATAAGTATAATTTAGTCCCCAAACTTTGTAAAAATATTCAATTTCGTCCTTATCCGTTTTCTTCTTCCGCTTCTTTTTCTCCACTAGTACACTTACCACCCTATACTCACACAAACCCCCGACACACATAGACCTCACACACATACAATGGGTAAAGGTCATAAATAGTCTATTATTTTTTGTCCAATTGACACTTTCATTCATTATCTTTTAAAATGAACCTTTTAGTCAAAAATATTTTAGATTATTGATGCCGTTAGTCCAACTTGTCTTTTTCATCTAATTTTTAACGTTAAAATCAAGTGACACGCACGTGAATCGAAATATCTCCATTTTTCAAGGGCAAAACAGACAAGACAAGACAAAACATAATGGATAATGGTGTCTCCCATTACATAGAATAGACAAAATATGTTGTCTGCCATTATATTGAAAGACAAAATATGATATTTACAACCAAAACCGACATAGATCTACTAAAACCATAAGTCTACAACCAAAACCACAAAACCAAAAGTCTGCAAAACCATAGAGCTATTAAACCACAAGTCTGCAAAACCAAAGAGCTACTAAACCATAAGTCTGCAAAACCAAATTCTTGATTTACAAAAGTTTGTTCATAAGCTTAAGGTAAAGTAAAAGACTTGTCCACTGGACATGCACTTGACGTTGCTGCTTGAAGGATGTTGTTGCTGCTAGTCTTTTCACTTGAAACTACAGCCTTTAGGGTGTTGTTGCTAACACCGCTATGACCCTTCCATTGGTAAGTAGTTGTTTGTAAGGTTCTTAACCCTACTATGAATGATCTTGACCTAGTACCAGGGTAGAGGCCTCTCATATGAATTTCAGCTCTAGTAGGAAAAAATGGTCTTCTATTTTGATGGGTTGAACTTACCTGCATGATATATGAGATAATTTTTGTAAGATATAAACAAAATGATATCAAATGACAACATGTTATTAGTATTTTAGTACCTCTTTAGCTTGAAAAGAATATTCATTCTTTCTTTCCTCTCTAATCCGTTTGGCAGTTCGAGTTTGACAAGTCAATCTTGTATGTTCATGCTTCAAACAAATGCTGCACTTGACCTTTTTGACAGGTAGCTTTTCTCTTAGTCTTCTATTTTCACTGGTATTCACTTCCACATTAGTTGAACCTTCATTAGGAGAAACAATACTTGTATTTGCATCCCTAAAGTTTGCAAGTTCTACAATTACATCGTTCAAGTTTGCATCCATATTGACTTCATTCTCCCTTTCGTGTACATGGACTCTAGCATTTTCTTCATTGATACTATTAGCCACATCCACATTCTCTACATTTCCTCCTCCTTTGCAACTCCTTTTGTTATGCCCAACCTGTTTACAAATGGTACATTTACCTTTCATACATTTTCTGCCTAGTTTTGACACAACAGCCTTTTTCAACTTCTTCTTTCTTGTTGTTCTTGTGTCTTACCTTGCTATTTTCTTCTAGCCTTTCTGGGTCTTCTAGTGAGTTTGACTGTTTTTGGTGGTTCAACTGGGGGTCTACCTAATTGTGGCCACATTTCAGGCCCTTTAATGGGATAGACATAGGTTTATACGATCTCATGTATGCATCCTTGTTATAGTAGTCAGCAACATATTTCTCTAGCTCTAACCCTGAGTAGCTTAAAGCAAAGACGACATGTGCACATGGGGTTCTAGAAAGGTCCCACATTCTACAGGAACAAGTTAACTCATTTAAATCAGCTACAAATTGGTCCTTCCCAAAGCACCTAACTTGGAATTTGTTTTCACCAGAATAAATATTATTCCAAGGTGCACTATCCTTTTTTTTATTCACCAATTTCCTTACTTTTGGACATATTGAACCTTTATATTTTCTCATCCATTCACTTTTTGACTCCATTCTCTTCATCAAGTAAATCCTAATATTTTCCAACAATACTAAAATCCCAGAATCTCTAGCATCAAGTAGGGTTGCATTGAAACATTCACATAGATTGTTTAACAAAATATCACATTTAGTTAAAGTTCTAAAGTGTGACCTGCTCCAAAATGTAGCAGGTTTGTCAGCTAACCATTCATATGTTCCCTCATCTGCTTCTCTTATTTCTCTCATCACAGAATCGAACCTCTGCACATAAGGTGATTTCGCAGTCATCCATAATTTGTCCTTCAATGCCAATAAGCCATGAAGTTTCTTGAAGATAGCGTACATATGTCGAACACAATGTCTATGCTCTACATCAGGTAGTATCTCGGTAATGGCAGGGCATAGACCCTGCAAAATAATTAAGAATTCATTTTAAAATTATGATTAATTCATATCATAAAAGACAAAAGACAAAGATAAGTAAAATTATCTTCTGTTTGTCTGTAATAATAATCCATTTATGCTGATCAACTATCTCAAAATCTAGCACTATCAAGTTGAGAAACCAGCTCCAAGAATTCTTGTCCTTCTTTTCAGCCAAACAATAAACAATTGGAAAAATGCAGTTATTAGCATCAATTCCTACAGCTGTCAAAATAACTCCAGAGTGAGGTCCTTTCAAGTGACATCCATCCAACCTCAATACAAGTATGCACCCTTCCAAGAATCCTCTCCTACATGCTTCAAGACAAACATATAGTGTAACACCCCAATCCCTCACGAGATCGGAGTCCCGATCCAATACCCGAGGTCACGAAAAATAAGGAAAAACGGACGAAGTCTCTTCTGTTTATAGGACAAAACGGTTACCTGCAAACAGAAAATATAGCCACAACCTATATTCTAAAACATTCACAACAACTCCAAACTTCAACCCATAACTTCTCCCAGCTTCAAGGCCATCCAAGCCTTAAGCAAGACATAGCAAACACACAAGCATGCATTTTGACAACTCTTGAAATTCTATGTTTTAAAATCCGCTAATCTTACCACTATAATATTCTCTATCTATCTTTCTTATGAATTAAGTCTGCCAACCATACGAATCATGCAAGCATGCCACCTACTAAGCAATAAAGTAAAACTTACAAATTATTACATACCGTTACAATTATCTCCTCACACAAACATTAAATTCCTATTTAATTCAACTATAGCTAACACTCACAAGCACTATAAAATCTTTTACAAATTAAAGGTTAAATACTAATTATGCTCTAGCTTTGAACTCACATTTGCCAATATTCAAGGTCATGTAATTAGCAGTACCATTATTCCATAACCGGCTATCGTATCCAATTGGAAGTTTAGTAAGACTAGGTTTAATAAATCAATTATACTCAAGTAAAAACCATTCCTTGGCACTTGACCTTCGGCCCTTAAGCTTCCTCTCCAAACCACAAGCTAATTTAATTCTAACAATGCTTTATTCTACCATAGATTAAGCAAGACATAGCATAAATATTAGCAATTAGGTAGTGACATATCTTGTAACAATCAGTTCACCAAACTAATCAAAGCAACTTGACTTAAAGTGCATTCCACTAGGAAATCAAAGGTTCCAAGCAATCCACTGATAATCAAAACATAATTTGACATAATTACACTTGCTAACACACAAAAGAGGGAAAAGGAAAAAAAGACGCTGGCAAGAACTGTCCAGCTCGTGACTATTCACATGCCTCTCGGAAATCATCCAAAAACAAGCACTTAGAGCTAGAATTTGGCCAAGCCTTAGAAATACACTTTTGTTCAACTATGAATCTACTACAACATAAACAAAATTCAGCTAATTTTGTCAACATTTGCTAGGTCAAATTCGTCATACAACGCAGGCATGCAAATCTGTCCATTTTTTTCATATTTTTCGTAACTCATGTTTTTGCAATTATTTCACTATAAAAACTAATTTTAAAGCTCTAATACACATGAATCATCATATATACTCATATACAACTTAATAACAGGTTGCTACAATATTTAAAACAAGAGAAAATCTAGCATATTTTCTTCAATATAACACATATATATATATATATATTCAATATTCATGTATGCAAAGCTTTAAAATCAGGTTTGAAAATTACCCTCACCTGTCTCTTGAAGAATCATGCAAATTTTAGCTAGTATAGTCTTAATCTCATTTCTTTCTTCTTCTACCTGTGACTTGCTTCCATTTTTTTTTCTTCTTTAGTCCGACGGTGAGAGAGAGAATTGAGTGATATTTGTGTTTTGTGTGTGCATATGTAGCCGTGTGTGTGTGAGTGATTGAGATAGTTAGATTTTTTTTTATTATTGTTTGTTTGTGTGGTTGACCGTGTGTGTGAGTGATTGTTTTCTTTTTCCTTTTTTTTTTATATATATTTGTGGTTGAAATAATTCAACTAATCAAAGCTAAGGCAAAAATTTAAAAGAACAAGTCTATCAATAAACCCGTTCAATCCCGGGCCCAGCTTCTCATTCAAACAGTAAGACAATTAATCTAAAGACACGTAAAATAAATTTAAATAAATTAAATAATACAGTAAGTGTCACGGGCAAGTCATTAAAATATAAGTTAATTAATTAATTCAATTAATGAAAATAATAAATTAATTATTTCTGGTTCCGGACTTCACATTCAATTAGTAAATTTAAATTAATTGGAATGTTAGTGAGGTAAATTTTAGTAAATAAAATAATAAAATAGCAAAATAGTTATTCCGAGCAAGTCGATTAAATATAACTTAAATGAACGTTAACAGTTATCATGCACATTTTTCAAGACTTACGTAATTAATGAAATAAATATATGCAATTTAGTATAATGTCTATATGCGCGGTTCGGGTGTCACATATAGTCTAAGAAATCTTTCTTCTCATGTCTTCTCATCCTCAACTGTCTCCACTGCAATTGTTGAGCCTGGGTTAATCCTCCTCAACTCCTCACAGTAATCCTATAATCTATGATATTGCTCATTGTATTGTCCTTCAATCTCTTCTGTAGCCCTGTCAAAAGTCCTATACATTTGATTCCTAGTAATATTCACATTGAAGTCATTATGGACCTTCTTTTGAAAATCAACAACTCTACCGAACAAATATAACCTTAGGTCATTCAAGTATATCCTACATAACTGTTTAGAAGTCAAAAGCTTGTGATTCAAATTCCTTGCACAATGATGTTTAGTCCACAAACTTCTTATCTGAAATGTACTTTTGTCCTTCATATGAGTTGCATAAATGAACCATTTACATGTCTTATCTTTACATTTAGCCGTCACTCTTCCCTTGTCATTTCTCTTCAAGGACACATATCTATGTTTTCCAATTCTATGTGCTTTAACAACTAATTTAAGCTCATATGTAGAAGAAAATAACATGCCACACACAAATTTAGGGTTTTGCATATCCAAATCAGCCGTAAATCTCTTAAATTTTTCTCATTTTTCTCCATTTTCATCATTAGATTCATCATCTAAACTATCCAATTCTTCCTCAGATTCTGTCTCTAATTCAGAATTAGAATCAGATTCAGATTCAATAACTTGTATGTCTTCCCCATATTCATCATAATATGATGTGTTTCCACTCCAAAACCCCTTACCCAAACCTTTACTCTTACCCTCTACTTTTGAATCTTTTGAGTTTTTAATCCTTACCCATTCCACATCTTTATCAATGTTCTCTTCATACAATCTATCATCTTTACCTTCACTTATGTTACACATATTATCAGCAAAATCAAAATCATAATTACTTTCATAATCAGTTGCATTCTCAACAATCTCATCACTATTCCTTTTGCGAGTTCTCCTTCTATTTTCCCTAACAACATTCACTAGTATCGTAGCATTCTCAACATTATATTCCCCGACAAAATACACATCAATCATCTCATTTTATGTGGTTATCTTGCACATATTTAACACATCTATATCATTTGTTAAGAATACTAAACCAGTATCAAGATCATGCCCAGGTTTCCTATAATAGCAACCTGCATAGTCTTTATAACCTAAATCTCGAGCAAGACGATCAACAATAGACAGAGGCATCACACTATAATGAACATTTTCTACAGACACAGTGCTACCACCAATATATTGCTTGTAAGGCATGTCTTTAAACTCACCACCAAAGTGCAAGATGACATCAAATAGTTCTATAAATACACATGCACATAATTTATGACTCAAAATTTGCAGTAAATTCAAAAGCTCTAATAAATAAGAAAACATATTGTATTAGAAAAAAAAAAAAGAACACATACTGTATATCAAGTTTAGATCACTGGACGTCATTAAATCGAGTCACTCAATAACAAGACACTTTTGTCACTGTTATAAATCAAACAAAGCGTTAAGGTTAAGGTTAAATAATTTATCAAGAATCCTAAAACACAATTTTCTTCTAATGCTAAATACAAATGCGAAAAATAATTTTCTTCTAATGCTAAATACAAATGTGAAAAATGTAAAGAGAAATCAAATAATTTCGAAAGCCCTAAAAGAAGTCCCAAAATATGAAATCTTAAAGGGTTATAGTTATCTTATCTGTCGCTTCCACGTCGAAGAAGCCCCAAATCTGAATTCTAATTGCCAATCTTAGTTCGGATGATGAAAGCCCCAATTTTGCACAATGAAAACCCCAATTTCAGTTGTTTATTTTGTGAAGAGTGAAGAGTAGAGTAGGGTTTTTGATAAAAGAAAAGAAAAAAATATTGATTTTGCCATTCAAAACAATACCATCAGCTGATATACCAATTTTAGCCTTGAAAAAGTGAGATAATGTGATACACGTGCGTGTCACGTAATTTTAACGTTAAAAATTAGATGGAAAAGATAAGTCGGACTAACGGCGTCAATAATCTAAAACATATTGGACTAAAATATTCATTTTAAAAGAGAATGGATGAAAATGTCAATTGAACCAAAAATAATAGACCCACATACAATCCACATATATACATACCACTCACACATACAAGTACACACACACAACAAAAACATATACTCGCATGCACACACAATACACATAAAAGACACACATGTACGCACACACACTAAAAAAACTAGTGATGGGAAGGGGTTGAAGTATTTTTTTTATTTTTATCGTGGGCATGTCGCTGGGTAGGGGAAGAGGCGGGTGGGAGGGAGGGGTACCGCTGTGTGTGGGGGGGGGGGGAGGGGGGGGTGTTAGGGTGGGGGGGGGGGGGGGTTTGAAGTGGGAAGATGTGCCATTGGGTTGAGGAAAGGGGTTGGGGGAAGGGTGCCACTTGGTAGGGGTAGGGCTAAGGTTGTTGTTGGGTCAAGGGGTGTTGCTTGGGAGTGAGATAGGGGTGCCTAGGGTGGGGGGTGGGTGTAGCCAGGTAGGGTGGGTTGGGTTTTGTAGACAATTTAGTAATTGTATTTAATGTCTATGGGTTTTTTAGTCTTTTATAGATTTTCTGTTAATTATTTAACGCCAAGGACAAAATTAATTACTTTTTGAAAACAATGGGGACTGATTTGAACCACTTGAAATAATGAGGACTGTTGAAAATAATAAATAATATAACAAACATCTCTCTAACAGTTTAAGTTTTTAGATGAGATAGTCACGTAATAAGGACTAATTTTGAAAAAGAGAAACAAAGGAGACATGTGGTGTAATTCTCCCTCAGCGTGGACTTGAATTTGAACTTGATAACTTTTTTTTTAGGCCAGAGAATTCGATACCTTGAGTGCTTAATTTTATGTTTTCTAAAATCCAAAAGAAAAGAAAAAAAGTAGAAGTTTTGCATAAGTGAATCGCCATGCTATTAACCATTTTGATTTAAGCTCTTTCTTTGTAAAAAGTAGAATTGAATAATCCGTTGTTGACAACTTTCACTTAATCTGGATTTTATGTTTTCATTTAAAGAAGAAAAGAAGAATTGAATGCGGCTTTAAAATTCATTAGCTACAATTAACTTGCGCCAACCAATAACTTACCTACCACTTACCTGTAAAGTTTATCTTGCAATTCTAATTTATTTCCTTGACAACCTGGTACAATAGTGAGCCATTAATCCCACATGCTTCTTTGTTTCTGTAGCTTTATCGGCAGTAAATAGCTTTGGTAAAGTAGTAATGTTATTTATTGTGTATGTGAGAGATTGTGAGTTCAAGTTTTACTGATTATGTTATTCGGTTTTAGGCCTCCCCTAAAATAAATTTTTTTTTAAAACAAAAAAAACTTTGGGCTCCAATTTGAATGTGAATATCATAGGACACACAACAAAAGGTGGTTTTTAATGTTGCTTGCCGTCACAAATTCATTTAACATTTCTGAAATTTTAATTTCACGTTCATACCGACGCATCACTCTATGCCATTGTTCTTGATACACTTTTTATCTTATCAATTTCGATTTTCACTCTCATGAACACTCTACAATCGATAATATAGATAGTTACCCTTTAAACCACTTGAGATTCACTCATATTTTATATTTCTCCATTTTTTTTGTAAAAGAGTGTTCTCAATTTCTGATATTTTATAATATTTCATTCATTTTCTGTCTTAGTTAAAGCATTACCGAACTTAAAGACCAATTAAACTACTAATAAATATCATATGCCAATACCACTTGAATTTTTGGATTTTGGTCTAGTGATATACACCTCGTTGTAAATATAAAAAGTTTGAGAAATGAATTATTGTGAACAACATTTAATATGTTGTATGGCTTAAACTTCCAAACACATCTAAACCAACATCAACTTTCACTAGTCTTCGATGCGACTCAAGGTACTTGAAACGTAGGAATAATTATTCAACATAAGTTTGTAAATCATCTTAATCTATGCAGCATATGTTGCTATTGACGATGATAGTACTTATAGCTAACTGCAATTGTACGTAAACATTAGGTCATGACCAGTCTCCAAAACAAACCAAACCTTATCACAATAGTTCTACAAATATAACTGCAACTTTTAAGTAAACATTAGGTCATCTCGAGTTTCTAGACCAAATGAAGCCCTACCTGAGTAAGTCAAATCGGCTATATAAATTTGACGACTTCATTTATTCTACCATAATGAGACATCAAATCCGACGTGTTTATACTAACTATCAACTACCTAACACCATAATCTTTTATTCAGGCCAAGGACCGATAATGCCAGAGATAGAACCCCTGACAGGCGGAGTAAGTAAAAATGGGAACTGGTAAGAAATGACAGGTAGCAACGCCAACTGAGGAGACGAACCCATTCTTGTTTCTTTCTGCCAAATGTAAGAAATTAATATCATTGATTAAAATGCCACAAGATAGTAACTGAGAAACGATTGTATTCACAAAAGATCATTTTTACCTTTTCTACATTTCGCACTCAACAAGCTGAACGGTAAGCAAATGTATTCCAAACACATCCCTTCTCCACCACCCCCCTCTTCTCTGTTTCCCTTCTTATTTCTTAATTGGCTTTCCTGAAAGAGTCTCGGCTACCGCCAATTAATATCAGAAAGTATCAATTCTATTTACCTAAGGCATAAAATACGAACATGCAGATCAATGCTCAATCCTCAATCTCTCCACCCAATTATCCTAAGCCAGCAAGGCAAAATCCAGCTCTTACGTGACATTTTGTCCATACTGTTCATCATCGGTCGATCAATGTAGAGTGTTCCACCAACCTGTTTTCTCGGGTTCTCCAGAGGATGAATTTTCCTCCACTTCACCTGAAAATATATGGAAAAGATGGGAAACTATTTTGCTTCATCAATTTGTATAACTTCTCATAGGTGGAACACGTTCAATTCAATGCAAAGATTTACTGATGTGAAAGGACAGCATATAACCTGGAAACTGAAGCAGAACTAATCCACATAGCATAGACTCCGTGATCTCTCTCCCTGTCAAAAGCAAACGATTAAAGTTAACGCGAATCATTTCTCATGAGAGGTTGCTCAATCAAATGCACAGTTTTTTCTATTTCTTTTTTTCCCTATTGAAGTGCACAATTAACGCATCACCACTACAATTTTGGAGCAAATAGATAGGCTACATTCCTTGAGAAAATAAACTATACTTCAGATATAATCTAACCACCTCTTCCTTGTGATATTTAAGAAGTGGATTATGGGATTATTGAATGCACCAAATTTCTAAGTAATTCACATTTCCTGCTGGTCCTAATTGTATTTATTGTTTGGTTTCTAAGTTTAGGTACCATCAAACATTATAACCAAATTATCCACTCTGCTTAAGGAAGCAAACATCCTGAAGAAATTATATCCATTGATCATACTAGGACCAACAATGGAAGGCCAACAGTTGGAAAACAAAAATAAAACGAAAAAAAAAAGAGAGTTATATTCTCAGATCCAATTCTGACAAAAGATATGATTATAATGTACAATTAAATTTGGAAAAAACACGCTCAAAATATCACTTCTATGGTTTCTCACAAGGGAAGGAAAAAAAAAGAAAAAAAAAAAAATAACCAAACCAAACTAATCCAAGCATTGTCCCACTAGGTGGGGTCAAGTACATGGATTACCATTCACAACTCAATTCTACTGAGAGTTATCTCCTCTGCTAGCTCCATACACGCAAAAAATGAAAAGAAAAAGGAAAAAGGACAAACAAACAAACACACACACACCCCATAAGGATGAAAGAACCCTTAGTTGCATTAACATTACTGATGAGTAAACCATAGATATACTACTAATAAATAGTGAGCCATTAATCCCACATGCTTCTTTGTTTCTGTAGCTTAAAGACCAATTAAACTACTAATAAATATCATATGCCAATACCACTTGGAATTTGGTCTAGTGATATGCGCCTCGTTGTAAATGTAAGAGGTTTGAGAGATGAATTGTCATGGACAACATTTAATGTGTTATACGGCTTAAACCTCCAAACACATCGAAACCAACATCAACTTTAACTAGGCTTCGATGCGACTTAAGGTACTTGAAACGTAGGAATAATTATCCAACAACAACTTGTTAATCATCTTAATCTATGCAGCATATGTTGCTATTGACGATGATAGTACTTATAGCTAACTGCAATTTTACGTAAACATTAGGTCATGACTAGTCTCCAAAACAAACCAAACCTTATCACAATAGTTCTACAAATATAACTCCAACTTTTAAGTAAACATTAGGTCACCTCGAGTTCTACTGAGAATCATCTTCCTCCCCAGCAATAATTCCTGTTGTGTCGTGATCAGACCTTGAGCCCTTTTTCTTCTTTTGTCTTCTATTTCCTCTAGGGTTTGACTTAAAATATCTAGAAGTCAAGGGTAATTTTGTCCTTTGCACACATACTAACAAAACAAAAAAAAATTATGGACAAAATAAAACCTTTTTACAAAGGCGCAGCAAGGTGCGCCTAGTCGCCTCGCGCGCCTTGGTGCGCCTAGGGCAAATCGCCTCGCCTTAGCCTTTTTAGGCGCTGAGGGTGCACCTCGCCTTGCCTTTTAAAACACTGGTTACCCATTATTCTTTGCATATGGATTAGTTACCAAATGGGCAGTTAAGCCAATCCTAATGATACATGAGATTAAAGAAAACCTCAATGAGAGATGTAGCTTTAAACTAACATTTTAGAGGAAAGGGAGAGGGTTCAGTATGGAGAATGTTAGTCGCCTCATCCAGCAACAGTGAACCTTTTAGTGCGGGATGACTTGTTGGGACTTTCACATGCACCCTTAAAAGCGAATCTAGAATGTTGATTCTGTGAATTGTTGAAAAATCAAGACATACAAGGCCTTTCTTCCAGAACGAGGCATTTTATTGCCATGTGGTTCAGTGTAAAACATCAAATCCATCATGAGGATAATTCTCATCAAAACTACTGCATATTGCATTTAAAACAAGTAGGATACTTATCATCCTCTTTTACTGGTTGGTAGGCAAAAGGGTTTACCAAAAGAAGCGTAAATCTAGCACCCATCTAGCTGCAGACCAGCAATTTACAGGAGAGGGAGGAAAAGACATGTAGAGACTGACTGAGACTGAGCAGAGGGACATACACAGGATATGATTTCTATGTACAGAAACAGTATGGGGCTACCAAAGTTTGTCAAATAAAATGTTAATATTAACAAGTCAAACATGAATTCTTTATGTAGTATGTATTACTTACAAGTATAAATCATCTGCATTGATCTCTTGAAACAAATTGATGTAAAAGCGAAAGCCATCGGGGCTTACATCTCTACATAGCAATCCTGAAAATAACATTTGTTAGTTTTATTTCCCTCTAATTTATACAATTTCCACTTGATTTTGTAATAAACTACCTTTGCTCTCAGCAATTAGGAGATACTCCTTTGCCATAGCTGGAGCAACACCCAGAGTCATTGCAGCATCACTGGCAGCGATACCAGACTGTAATGCATCTGACTTTAGTACCAAGGATCTGATTCTAGCAAATACCTACGATTGACAGCATAATTTCATGAGAAAGACAGACCACAAAAAATAGCATGTAATGGCTTATGTAGAGACAAAGATAGAAGCACAGAAAGTTTGATCCTAAAGCAAACATATAATAGGCTCACTTCAAATCTTCAAGGGTAAAAATTCACTTGGTGCAAAAGAAAAATGTGATGAAGAGGAAATACTAGCAATCATTCATACAGTCTCCATGCTGGTATGGCATAAATGGCACCAGCTTAACCATATAAGTTTACATTCTCCATATGAGACCTATGCACAGTTGGGAGAAATTCTCTACATAACAACACTTCAGCCTACCCAACTTCCACAAACACCCCAACCCCCCCCACACCCCCAACACCCCCCCCACCCCCCCCCCCCCCCCCCCCCACCCCCCCCAACCCAAAAAAGCCCGCAGCCCAGAAAACGAAGCAAAATGAGCCTTTTTTATTTTTATTTCGAGAAGTGAATAAATTTTATTAATTTGCACCAAGGGGGTGCAACCCAAAAACTATTTACATCAGCATTGTAAAGTATCTATACATTCTTGAATACTATCTACATCTACCTTACAAGAGGCAAAATAAGACGACTGTGTTTATTTTGCATCAATTATTATTCCAGTATCAAGAAACACAGCAATCTGAATTTACTCAGTTTTTCATAATGTATGACTGTCATCACATCTTGCATCAGATCAATTAAAATCATGAGATCAACCACAGGAGCTAAATGACAAGGGGAAAAAGCAGAGAAAATATTGCACTGGGAAAAAAGGATGGCTTCGAGGAATTAGCCAGATAATTGCATAGAGGATTTACCTCATCATCACTGTGCGTCTTGTTCTGGATGACCATAACCCCACTATCAAATCTCCGTAACATTACTGGACTGTCAATGAGGAGATATATAAATTACTTTTGATTCTAATTGAACAGAAAATTAACAAGAAAAGGACATGGTAGTGGATGACTTAATCACGAATATAAATATTCTTTATATTGCAATTTACTTTATAGACACAGAGCAATATTATCAAGTTCAAGATAACCTAGACATACACATCAAACTTCTCCCAGAGAGAACATGCTTGCAGTAAATCATCAGGAGAGATTAATTCTGCAGCAAAGAAAAAAAGTTATCACCACATAAATATGCATAAGCCTAAGAAACAAAAAGTGAAATTGAAAACAAAAAATATTACCAGACAGAAAGAGATCTGTAAGAAAGTAAAAAGATAAGAAAAGCTGAATCAAAGGAAGCACCTGTGCCCCTGGCACGATTGAAGAGGCAATAGATATCTATAAGATTAATCATCCCGCCAGCTCTCTCCAGGGGAATTTTGACAAAATCTGCCAACTAAGAAACAATAAACCAGTGATCTTCAATTCTTCACATGCAAATGAAAGCCGTCAGCGGTCAAAGTAGCATATAAGAATTGGGAAATTTCACAATATCTTAGTACGCCAAAAGATATAGAGTTCCTTTAAATTTCTTCTCTTTATATTTTTTATTTTCCAACTGCTGCTTTCAGGGTTTAGCAGATGCAAAGAGTGGCACATAGTGTAATTTGATCCTGACGAGAGAAAGTTATCGACAGTCTCTTCAGGCTCAAGGTAAATTCTAAAATTCACATGGCATGCATCATTATTTGTTGATTAGTGAACAGCAGATATTATGTAAAAGAATAGCAGAGGCCAAAAGTCGAAGAGAACCTGACGAGATAATTGTTGATGATATAAGGCACCAGCAGATTCTTTCGTGACTGGAGATACTATACCAACACTCAGTAACCAATCTTGCATCTCTTCCTTAGTTCCCATCTCCTCATCATTTGTTCCACTGGCTTGATTGTTCGAGCCTGAGAGAAGCTTTAACCTCATTTTCTCTGCCAGCATCACCATCTCTTTAGCCTTACTCTGTAAACCCAAGAAATGATTGTTTTTCAATTTCCACACTCAGCTGCAAGTCATTTAGAAAGGCATGTATGATATACGTTGTAATTAGATGGGTTATTGAAATTTTTGAACACCTAATTAGTCCATAGGTACACTGCTTGAAACCAATAAACATGCACCTGTTAGACAACACGTAAGTGCATCCATGCCCATACAAAAGAAGGCAAAACATATGTGGGACTTGCAAGATATCTGATTATTTTTCACCAATTTGGGAAGTTAATGCACCGGAAAAGATTAGACCAGTGCCATGATTGGAATCCAACACTTAAGCATCAGTCAACATTTGACTGCCACACACACAAACAGTTACCACAACTACTTTACATAACCCTGATAACTTCATCCCAGTGCATCCATTTGCAAGGTGAAGCCATTTATCCAGCTTTTTGGTATCAGTATGAATCAAATGAAGTATACATATCTTTCAGGTTTATCAAGGGTTTGGACATTTCCCTACCGCACTATATTGTGCTTTTTTCCCTGACTGTCATTGTATCTTTGTAGAATCAAAAATTCTAATAGGTGAAAAGGTGCAACATACAAAATTGAGCTTTGTAACAATTAGACCATATATCTTCTTTACATTATATCCGCTGTTGCTTCTTCATTTACACACCATTCATTTCACTTACTAATAGTTATAGTAGTCAATATTCCGGTATTGCACTATACATTCTACCTTCTTTGTTCGTCTGACTAGTACTGCTACCTAACATATTTCAAAAAATTCCACATTATCAACAAAAACTTGACGATGCAAATGTTTTCCCCCAATGATCAATGGTCATGGCCTCACTATGAACAAAAACCACTTGTTCATCGAGATGAAATACGTTTTACATGATCATATTCGTAAATGAACAAAATGTGGGTGTCAAGCTGTACACATGTAGTCCAATACTATATTTACTAGGCAATAAACATCTTAACAATAAGAACACCGCACATTAAGAGAAATACTATTGTCGCATCCTACGTGACATCATCTAAGTCTTCACCTCTTCTGTGTCAAATGTCATACACCATTCATTTTTTTTCCAATCAAATGTGTCCCATTTACAATACTTGCTATATAAGGCCACAAGTGATGGCAATTAAGAGGTGAAGGTTTGGGCAATATATTTTGTTATTGTAGTATTATTACATGCATACCATGAGGGCATTCAAGTCCTGAAATGCATCCTGCAAACTTTTATCAGTACTCTCCCACATTTGTTGCTCCTTCCGCAATATCCCCGCAACTCCCACCACCGGCATTTTAATCGCCACGCTCTCCGGCCCAGAACCCGACCCAGATCCCGATACACTCTCCGACCCAGACACAGACGCACTCTCCCAAGCCCTTCCCCTCCAGGCCTCCCAAAACTTGCCCAAAAACGCATCCGGATCCGACTTTCCCCTTAAAATTAACGTAATCACTATTGATTTCATGCCTACATTTACGGCCTTGATGTCGTTGACAATGCGGCCGTCGGGGGTGGTGGAAACCTGGAAGCGTACTCTAGGGCTAGCGAACATGGATTTTAGGGATTTCTTGGTGGAAAAGATGTGCGTGATGGCAGCGAGTGGGATGTAGACGGCAGCGGCGGAGGTGGTGGTGGGAGGGTCAGGGAGCCAGAGGAGGCGGTGGGTCGTGAGGATTAGGAGGCCGGATTTTAGGTGTGGAAAGCCAGGGTTTTCTTCCGAGAGGAGGTCCACGGCGGAAAGGAGAGAGCTTTCAACTTCGGCCGGTTGCAGCACCGGTCTGCCGCTTCCCGTGAGCTGTGCCGGCGGTAGGTAATTGTCAGCCATTGCTGGTGGAGATCGCCGTGGTGGTGGTGGTGGCGGCGGCAAATTGGTATCTATAAATATCTATATCTTATGTATGTATGTATATCTTTTTTCTTGTCGTGATATATATATATATATATATGTATGTACATGTATATGTTTATGTAGACTAGTGAGAAAACGGTATGAAGCATTGATCAGAACTGAGCTTAGAAGCATTGACTTATGACTATCTCCAAGTTTTCTTTTTCCTTTTTGTGACAATTGTATTTTTACCCATAAAACGTTCTCAATTTCTACTTTTACCCCTAAAGGTTATTTGTTTCTCAATTTGAATGCCACAAAATTAAATTTTTAATAGTAAAGAAAGTTTTCATCTGAACATTATGGAGATAATATCATTTTGCCCCATGAGTTTATTACTAAAACCCAAAGTCCCCCATGAATTTTAAGATTTATCCAGATTCCCCCGTCAAACTTAACACTGTTAATGGTGTTTTAACAGTCAACTCTTTGATTGTATGCTTTAACCATTTTGCCTATGTCACATGTTTGTAGTTCACAATATTTTCACACCAGCTTGCATTTCACAATATTTTCATTCCATGCAGGTCTCTCCCAATTGGTTGAACCGTAGGTGCGATGATTTACTTCACGGACGAGGTCTCTGGTTCAAGTCGAATTTTAGCGAGAGTTAATGTCATTTCCAACATTGTCTTCACTTAGAACAATAAAATTTGAACAAAAAACAGCTCCAAAATCATATAAGCTCCCTTAAAACAAGAATATAAAACATCTTCATTTCAAAAACAGTAAAAAGCTCTAGAGAATCCTCCAACAAAGACATTGCCAACATTGTCATCCCAAAAATAGTTAATAGCTTTACAAGATCCATCCAAAATAAATAAATTATATCCACATATTGGCACAAAAAAATTATATAACATGGAAAAGTAAGAGTCTAATAGGCTATTACATCAATCTAAATCATCCTACTAACTATATAGATTAAAAAGTACCAATAAGAAGTTCTAATAATGTATTACACTACCTGAAGCTAATTAGACCTGCATATTATAAAGAATATGTTTAATCATCAATACAAAAGGATCAAAGAACTACTGAAAAAGCTACTACCTGGGCAACTTGACTGAACTTTCAAATTATTGCCACATAAACCTAAAATAGAAAGTCAAACATGCATCAATATTTAGCTAACTAGAGAAAGAACAATACATTCCCATGAACATTTAGCTAACTAGACTTGCATCAATACTTGCATAACTTTCAGGGGAAAAAAAAATAGAAGACTTGTATGCATGGATGTTTAGTTAACATAGAAATTGAGCTAATTAGACCATCAGATAACTACAAACTTGCATGAACATTTAGCTAACTAGACTTGCATAATGTAGAAATGTTTAAGCATCAATACACAAAAAGATTAAAAACACTGAATTGAAAAAAACTTTTATCTTCGGGCATGAAGGCCTTGATCTAGCTTGGAAAGGAGGACTCTTCACTGCTATTGCATACCTGAAACATCTGGTTAACCTTCCCGTGCTTTGCATTCTAATTCCAAGATCATTCATATTGAAGGAAAGTTAAAGACATTATAAGATGTAAAATATTAGAGTTATTATCATAACATGATAATCTGAAATTAAAATAATAGAATTAAAGTGTAGAGCAATGTAACCTATTGATGCATAGAAGTTTTAGACTTTTTTTTTGGAATTTCTCTAAGATGTTCCAATATCATTTATTGGGCATGTAGTCCTATTATGCCCATTTCTTTGCACCAATTACATCTGCCATGGACAGATCTCGAGTTCTTCAGAGGCTCTCCAACTTCTCTGACCCTATTCATCTTTGGTCTCCCTCTCTTTGTAACTTTCTTCAGGGGCAACACTTTAGCAAAACCAACTTCATGCCACATACATTGGTCAGATATTGGATTAATCATCCCTTGGTACGTCATTTTTTATACATCCATGGTCAAATATGGATGTACATATTCCGTTGGATTATACCTTATGGTAGTTATGCATGTCATTGCATGCTTGCACGAGATTCCACTTACTTGTCATTGTCTACATTGACAAGTCATTTTACAGATATTCACCACATAACTTTTTCCATCATGCTCATGGACTTGAAAAAGCCATTTGGTAGATTTTCATAGGTGCATATACCTTCCATCTTGAAAAAAAAATTCTATTATTCCCAACACCTTTGGAGAAACCCTTGATTCCCATTCCATTACTTTTTGGTACCTTGTGTAGAATATTTTCATCACTTTCTTTCTCATCCATTCTAAAAGTGTGAGAATAGGCTTTCCTTTACATGTGACCAGTGTTGCATTAAAGGATCCAGACATGTTATTGGTCACATAATCACTCTTAACAGTTTTATCAAACTCATGTCTTGCCCAACTCTATAAATCCATTTTGCAATATACCATCAACCATTTATGTGCACTTGGATCCAAACTTTTGACCTTTTCCATATGGTGATCAAACTCATACTAGTTGTAAGATTTAACAGCTCTCCAAAACAGTTTCCTCAGTTTAACACCAAGGAATTTCTTCCAGAAATTTGTATATAAATGCCTTACACAATGCCTTATTCTATCATTTGAACAATGTTTTCTAAAAACATTTTGTAATCCTTTTTGTCTGTCACTCGTGAAAGTGATAATTCTATCTATTCCAAGAAAATTCAATAAGCATTCAAGAAATATCCCCAAGTATCTTCACTCTCGGATGTACATACCATAGTTTTCGAAACCGTACGATTCGATACAATTCACTAAAAAACAATGTGAATCGAATGGGAGAATCATGAATCAATGTGAATCGTAGCGAATCGATAAGAATCGTACGATTGACTGAATCATGAGCGATTCAGGCCATACTTAAAAAAATCCAAAAAGTTTCAAATTCAGGGAAAAAAGCCCACTTCAATTTTTTTTTAGTAAAATACAATTAACACAATTTTAACAAATATGAACAAATAAAATCAAAAAAGGCCCACTAACATTATCAACATCACATTCTCAAGTTTTTAACTACAAAATCAAAAGATTAAAAAATAAAAGACCCTAACTACTAAAAAAGAGAGAGAAAAAATGTAGTTGGCTGCTCTAGAACTGATCGTGTTGAAGTGGAGGACTCGAGAAAGGTTTTTTGGCTGTGTGAAGCACTAAAGAATCAAGATAGCTGGTAGATGAGTTGATCTTTAACTTTTTTGAGAAGTGAAGAACTTAAGAAGTCAAGATAGCTTTTTGGATGTATGTGTTTAGTTGTTTACTATGCTAGTATGCTTTAATACTTTGCTTTTGGAATCTAGTTGTTTGGTTTAATGGTTGGTCAATGGTGGTCTTTGGCATATATGGTCATTAAAAAAAATTGCTTTGGACTTTGGAGTTTACTAATGCTTTTTTAAAGCTTGGAGACTTGGACCACTTTAGAACCTTTTTTTTTTTTGGTCGGCACTTTGGAGTTTACTGATGCTATTGCTTACTAGTGCTTTAATTAATGTTTATTCTTTTATATGACTGCTTTGCAGCTTTTTTTTCCTTTTTTTTGGCCAAAATTTAAATTTTAATTTCAAAGAAACATAATCTTTCGACTTTTGAATTTTAATTATTTTATCTTCTTTTGTCTTAACACTCAGGACTTTGGTATTGATCATTAAAATATGGTTAACAAAAAACAAAAAGAACAAGACACTACATGGAATCATTGTTTGGGGTTACTGAGAAAAATATAATGCAGTTAAAGTGTAATTATTGTGGAAAAGAGTTTTGGGGTGGTGTTATAAGAATGAAATACCATTTAGCTTGTACTCATAAAGATGTTGGTTTTTGCACCGAAGAGGTTAAATTACTCTTTGTAGACATGTTGAAAGAGAAACAACAATCAACATTGATGTAGAATGCTTTAAGGAGAGTGTTGGTTCACAAAAGAAAGAAGCATTGATTCTTTTATGATAAAAGATAAGGGTGGAACCAACAAACATTAAACCAAATGTTGAAAAAGAGAAAGCCCGTGATTCGGGATATATGTAGATTTGTATACTGTTGTGCTTTAGCTTTTAATGTCGTGAAGAGCCTTTTATTTACTCAAATGCTTAAATCCGATGAAGAATATGGTAAGAGGTTTAAAACCCCTACCTATCATGAAACAAGGGTTTTGTTTTTGAAAAAAGAAGTTGAATATGCACATCAAGATTTAGAAGACATTAGGAAAAAATGAAAGAAAACGGGTGGCACATTGATGTCTGATGGTTGGACTGATAGGAAACATCAGTTTATAACTAATTTTCTAGTTAATAGTCCAAGAGGCACAATTTTTATTAGATCACTTGATACCTCCTCAATAATTAAAAGTTTTTTTAAAATGTATGAATTGCTTAATGAATTGGTGGAGGAAATTGGAGAAGAAAATGTTGTCTAAGTGATAACAGATAGTGCCTCGAGTTATGTAGGTGTCGGTGAGCTTTTGATGACTGAAAGAAATAGTTGTTTTGATCCCCTTGTGTGGCACATTTGATAGATCTTATGCTTTTGGAAATAGGTGAATTGTTGGTATTTAAGGATACCATTGACAAAACAAAGAAAGTGACTACATTTATTTATCGACATGTTTGGATACTTGACTTGTTCCGGAAGTATATCAAACAAAGAGATTTGATAAGGCCTAGAGTTACTAGATTTGCCACCTCTTTTTTGACTTTGAAGAGCTTCTATGATCATAAAATTCAAGTAGAACAATAGGGAAAATGACACAAGAAATAATTTTGGGAGATGCTCGATTTTGGAAATCAATCAAATATTGCATTCAAAATGCGTTTCCTTTGGTTAAAGTGTTGAGACTTGTAGATGGTGAGTCAAAACTGCTAATGGGATATATTTATGAAGTATTGGATAGAGCAAATGTGAGACCCCGGACTCGCATGCATGTACATATGGTACTTTCATGTCAAAATTATATGCATTTATGTGTTATTTTCTAAATAGTAGAAAATGGGTTACTATTCATAACATTTTTTTAACTGTCTAATTTGCTTGAATTTGTATTTTTCCTAGGTTATGTGACTCTTAGGAGGAATAAAAAAAGTAAGATTTCTTGTATTGCATATTGGGAATGCACAATATAAAAATATTTCTTGTATTGCGTAAATAGTGAAATAGTAAAAGACTACTTAGTTTTAATTAGCTTTTAAACTTGTTAAATAAGCCTAATCTTACTAGAATAGTACACAAACACCTAAAACACTTAGCATATATTTTTGAATTTGCTCATTAAACATCATAAACATAAAAACATTTCGCAAAATTCATTCCATATCCTCCCCCCTACCCGACGGCACCAACAAGGAAAGAAAGGAGAAATTTTGCTAGCTTACCTCATCCTTTGTCTTGATCGACAAATTCTTAGGTGGTTTCACCACTTTCCTAGCCTAGCACCAACATACTTCAAGCTTTGAAGGTGAGGGTTTGCATTGCATCTAGTTTTAAAGTTCAACTTTAATTTTTAGATTTGTATTATTGTGGCTATAACTTGCTAAGTTGCTTCACAAAAGATTGTTTTAAGGTGCTAGAGACTTGTTTGGTGTAATTTGTTAGCTTGTTTGTATGATTTTTTTGGGTGAATGATTGACTAGGGAAGATGATGAATAGTAAATTTAGGGTCTTGTGCAAAAATTGTTATTGAGCTTGAAATTATGCTATCTATTGATTCTTAGGGTGCTATTGAACTTAGATATGTGATCAATTGGCTCGGAACTTGGATAAATTGGCAAAATTGGATGAGGTTACAAAGGGGTTTTGTACTAAAATGTTAACCTAGCTTAGTTTGAGTTTATATTTAGTATTTAGTGGTTGAAGGGATGCTAAATGTGCAGTTATGGCACTCAGCCGGGGCTCGAATTAAGTAGGTGTAGTTCAAAATACCCACGGGGCTTTCGGGACTTTTGGGCTAAACCTTGTTAAAATTCGGGTTTAAAGGCACTAGAATGGATCATAAAGAGTACTTAGAGTTGTGGTGAAGTCGAATCATGAATTGAGTTTCGTATGCTTTGGTTAATCATTGAATTACGTGGATATGTTAAAGGGGACTTTGAGACGAACTGTTGAATTTGATTCGTTTGAGTGTGTAGTTAGTCTTAGATAAGTATGGAAACCCTTAAAATGTAATTATGGCGTAGTTAGCTAATTGGATTAGGTAGCTATAGTTCCAACTACCTAAAGGACATTTCAGAGTTTTTATGTTAACATGACTTAAAATGTGGTTTTGTTGCATTTATGTGTATCATAAAGTGGCTATATAAGATTAGTGAAATTAGATTTGAAGTTTGTTATCTTGTGTGAAGCTTAGAACTTAAATTGTAAGCATTGGACAAAGGGGACATTGGAGTTTATAGTTTATGATCTTAACTTAATGATATTTTAATGTTTCTATTGCCTTCTATGCTATTTAATGATGTGGTAGAGTGAACTTTCTAGCTTAGTTGCATGTGGAATATGAGCTTGTGTGTATAAGAGAATTGAAGAAAAAATGAGTAGTAACTTGGTTAAAGAATGTGAATTTGTTGCTTATTGTATTTTAGTGATAAATAAGAATGTCATTCTAATTTGTCTTGTAATTTAAAGCAGTTAGAGTATGTCTAATGATCTTAGAGCCTGAAGTTAGTTTGTTAGTTGATCTTCGTTAACGGTTAGATGTAACTGTTTGGTGGATTGGTTAGTTTAGAGTTCTTCTGCCATTTAATTGAGTTTAAGCATGTTATCTAGTTAACATGTATAATGATTGAACAATGAAGTATTGAATGCCTTGTAAACTTGTATAACTACTTGTCATTTATTGAATAAAAGATGTAATGCTCCATGCTAGTTAATGCTTATTAGAAGCTATGAATTACTTGTGAGTTATAAATGACATGCAAAATAAGAAACGTTATAGTTGTATGGTCAAGTTAAGGTGCATGTTGAGCTAACGCAAGGAGAATTGGAGTGCATGTAGGCTATTTTCTTGCATGCTTGGCTTAATCCAAGGTGAGGGACTTCATCCTTTTATGCATTTTAATTTATTTACTTGTTAAAAGATTTCATGATTTGGCATGGTTATTGGAGTCGTGTATTTGCTTGATCATTTGTGAAGTAGATTTGGAATTCTTTGTTTTGTGTGAAGTATATGATCTAGTTAGTAAGCATTTGAAAGGTGTTTAGTTGGATTTTATGTGAATTAGTTGATTTTGTTGCCTAGTTATTTATTTGAATTGCTTGATTGTTATATTTGGGTATCAAATGAGTTATGTGTTGTATATGGGGGTGAGGCTAGCCTACTTTGCTACCTCCCCACTTGATTTGGATTTGGTATCTCATGATTCTTGATTCGTTACTCGGGGTTGCGCAACCTTTTTAGACATGGTAGAGGCAAGAAACTCCGGGCAGCAATGGGTTGTCGATCTAGCTCGGCTACCATGGCGCCTATTCCCTTTCTCGCTGAGCCATACTACCCTACCCCAGAGGTGTAGTTCACCTCGTTGGGACATACGGACCTACTTTGGGAGAAATGGGTCGTAGGATCGGGGTACATCCGAAGTACCCCATTGGAGGAATAAGGGGTTTGCCAGTATTTGCTTAAAGATCATGGCTCGTGGTTCGAGATCGAAGACAAAGAAGATAAACCGTATCTTTTTTAAAATGTGTTTGATATTTATTTGATTAACAAGCCTTATTGTGTTATTTGTGTTACTATCTTTGTTGCATTGCATGAAACCATTTGCGAAAACGCCCCGATTAACTGTTTTTCCCTCACTTACTGAGTATACACGTGTTATATGTTCACCCTCTTTCTAACATTTTCAGGTTTTGTACAAGCAATCGAAGTACCTACAAGCTATATGGACTCCTGTGCATTGAAGTGTTGCTTGCTCGTAATAGTATATTTTACAAAGTAAAAGTCTTGTGAATAGTTGATTCATGTTATGAAGGATTGTAATAGATAGCTTAATGTTTGTATGATGTGTTAATTGTAAAGGGTTATGTAATAACTTGTAATCTTTACCTTATTAACTTATAGCTGCTTGCTTGCATGTTTTGAATGGTTGGCGGACCTAATTCATAAAAAAGATAGATAAGAAATATTAGAGTGGTATGATAAGTGGATTTAAAAGATACGATTTCAATGGATTTAACCTTGCATGCATGTGTGTTACGTTGTTGGTTTCCAAGACTCGGATGACCTTGAGGAGTTTGTTGTATGTGATGATAGTAGAAGTTCGGAATTACGGAGGAGGTTGGACTTTGGTTTTGAGGTTATAATTGCTTGTACAGGTTTTGGATTGTCCTATAAACAGGGGAGACTCCGTCCATCTTCCCTTATTTTTCGTGACCTCAGGTATTGAATCGGGGCTTCGGTCTCATGAGGGATCGGGGTGTTACAGCAAAAGTAGAGATTTCTTAAAATTTTAACAATATTGATAATAGATACAAGTGCATTTGGACTATTATTGATGAAAGGTGGGAGTTGCAACTCCACTACATGCAGCAAGCTACAATCTCAATCCGAGGTACATTCTTGATTCGTTTATGTTTTTATGTACCACTAAACTTTATAGCTTCGTAATATGCATCCATATAAATGTTGTAGGTTTCATTATGATGCTAAGTTTAATCCAAATAGGGAAGTGAAGACTGGCTTATACAAAACCATTGAGAGAATGTATCCTGATGTAGAATCAAAAGTGAAAATAGATGAACAATTGGAAAATTTCAAGAAGGTGAGGGGCATGTTTGGTATGAGCATGGCGGTCTTAACAAGAGACAAGAAACAACCCGGTACATAAATTGCTATAGAAACACAATCTTACTATTTTTGTAGCTTTATAGTGGGAGAGCTATGGAGAGGATTGCCCAAAACTTCAAAGGCTAGCTATACGAGTGCTAAGCTTAACTTGTAGTGCCACAAGATGTGAAAGAAATTAGAGTACTTTTGATCTTGTGCACTCCAGGGGCAGAGCCAGAAATCTGATATTGGGGGGCCCTAAAATATTTTTTGTATATTATTTTTTGAGTTAATAGAAAAGAGACTCAATCTTTACAGTTATATTAAAGAAAATATAGTTATGATTTTATATTACAGTGCTTTTAAAGATTTGGTAAACAAAAATAGTCATTCCAAGCATATTTTTGAACATCATCAACTGGTTTACATTTTGAATGCATCATAAGAAAAATATTATAATAATTCTAAGTTACATATTTAACTATTTATTCTTGTTCATAGTACAAATTAAATAGTTTATCTTATAACAAAAAAAAAAAAAAATGAAAGAGAGAAGACCTAAGTAGTATAATATATTTAATTGATGTCCAAATAATTGAAACCAAGCTTGTAGCCCATTACATTCTCCATGCAACTTACAAATTTACAAAACCTAATCAAAACAAGCATATCTTGATATTCAACAAAAGTAGTAAGTATCTTAAAGTTGAAAGTCATATAAATCTATCAAAATCTAATCTAATAGAAAAGAATAAAAGAAAAAAAAAACAAGCAGTAATAGCCATTACTAGCAAAAAACTGGCAAAAAATAAATGCAACTATGATAACTTGAACCCCCAACCATCAACATGATAATAATTGTAACTAATCACTAAGCTAACTCCATGTTCTTGTAGACTTCTATAACTTTTTATATTTGTAGTTGGAGGGCCAAATTTATATATATATATATATATATATATATATATGTATATATATATATATATATATATATTTTTTTTTTTTTTTTTTTATTTTTTAAACCCATTAAATTTTTTTTTGGAGGTTGGGAAGGTTAGGCCCTCTCCTTCCGCCCCTGGTGCACTCAAAGAGAAGGAATCGTTTAGAGAAACAAAGATTGAACTCTCTTGTCTTTGTGAAATATAATACTTAACTCCAAATGAGGCATTTGAAAAGACAAGAGCAAGGTGACACTTATGATCCTATTTGCTTACCTTATATGGAGTCCTACAATGAATGGATTACAGAGAAAGAAAATCCTTGTCTCCCCAAAGATCATTTGTGGATGGACATTCACGAATGCAAGAAAATCCTTGTCTCCCTGAAAATCATTTGTGTATGGACATTCACGAATGCTTTCAAGATGAAGAAATACTTAGTGGTAGAAAAAGAAAGAGAGACACATTTTTCATTTGGTGGCTAACACTTCATACTAGAAATATTAATTAGTGTGCTAAAAAATAATTTCTTTTGTCTTATCTTATGAATATCGTAGGGCCAAGAGTTTTAAATCCAGACAAGAAGCGAAAGAGAAATGGAAAGGGAAAAGAAGATGAAAAAATTGTTCTAGAAGATGAGGATGAATTAATTGAAAATGACGCTTATAATGATGAAGAAGTGAACTTAAATAAAGATGTGATGCGGATGATGATGATGATGACGACGACGATGGCATAGACTTATACCTAGACCTAGACTTTAGAGATAATGGACATTAAAGAACAAAAATATCTAGGAATTTTGAAGCACAACTTTAATGGCGTCATTTTTGCTTTGTATATAAAGCTTTAATGACTTGAAAATAGAAAGTGTTGGAATTTTGAGTAGTGAATGTAAATGGTGAATAAGAAATTAGAATATTTTATTGGTATTGATTATGAGAATTATTCATTGTCTTTTATTTCTCATTTTGAAATATACTTAATGTTGATTATGAGAGTCAACTTATCTCATTTTTGAAAGCTATTGCAACGTGTTAAATTATACAGTGACTGCATAATGCTTTGGAAGTTTTGAATGCATATGCTAAATGCATTTCATTGCAGATATAAATGCAGTGCATTTTCAGACGTGAATGATCAATGCTAAGAGACTTTGAATATTGATGCTCAATAAACGTTGCAAAGCCTTTATGCCACTTCAGTTTTCTTTTTCCCCATTATGTTTGACTTTATGGCTGACCAAAATTTCTTCCTTTTCACCTCCTATAAATAGCTACTCCTCCTTAGCACAAAAAAAAAACAAAAAACAAAAAAAACAAGAAACAATTTTCTCTGCATAGTACAGCATATCTATTATAGAAAGAGTTTAGCCACTGTTCTTTTCGCAAGCTCTTGTATTGGAGTACTGCCATTGCAAGAGGATTAGCCATTATATCCTGGGAGGTTTGAGCTTAAAGAGAGGTACAACATAATAGCCTGACGATAAAACCGTAAGGATAGCGTGTTGAATACAAGTCTCAGTTTGCATTATAGTAATTATTTTAATTTTATATAAGTCTTTTATTTATGTGATACTATTTATGTCATTCTATTTCTTGATTTAAATTCTTGTACTTAGTCTCAAATTACGTCATCTACGACATTAATTTATTTTATGCCAACAATCTTAAGGTTTTAGACTTCTACTCTAGAAATTTTAAGTGCTAATATACTGGTTTAATAATCCTCTTTTTAGTACTGCATGCAGTTTGTTAATATATGTCACATGCTGATGTGGTTAGCATTCTACTTGAATTCTATTTGGTACTTGCATCTATATAATATTGATCATAGAGGAATTCGCATTCTGTTTTAACAATATTACACTATACTAATATTATTATTTAATACATGTTGAGAACTTACAGGTTACTTCACAGATAATTGAATTACTATTATAGTTATAATATTTTTGTAATATACATTTCTAGATCATTTTAGCTCTGGCAAATTTTATTAGGAATTTATTTCTGCTAGGATATTTGTTTTACTTTGCCTGACTAATTTCTTTATTTGTATTTTTAATTTTTCTTATTTGACTGAACCTTTGACTTAATAAAAAGGAAAGAAAAATTTTACCAGTATGACTTCTAAAGGAAACAAGAACTTTGGATCATTTGGACCTAATGAACAAAATGTTCCCCTGGAAGTGGATTTATCAAAAGATTTGAAAATAAGGACATAGCCTTGACTGAACATGGAAATAGATTAGGTGTGTCTAGTGCATTTGCATCACCCTCAATGGCTTGATCTCCTGTTGGATATGTCGAGAGGCTTGAAATCTTCAACAGGAGATACTTGAAAAGGTGGCAGCAAAAAATGCTGGCCGACCTGAACACACTGAACCTTGTGAGGTTCTTAGGAATGATACACCAAAGTTGGGTGATAATCCAAACAGTGAAGCTGTGACTGCAATTGAAGCATTGAAGTATGCTGACATTTTGAGTAAGAATTATATTCTTAAAAGGATTAATGAAGGTGGTTCTTTATGAGAAATTGGTAGATAATCCTTAAGGCAATTAAATTGTCAGCCAGGAAAAAAATATTTTGCTATTTTTTATCGGTATTTACACAAATAGTGTGTGAGGTTTATTTACTAAAATTCAAACACGTGTTTGAAAGTATTTAAACAATATATAAATGAGATTGATAATCAACATAAAGGTGTTGATATATAAGTGAAGGAAATGTCTATTTTTCTTAAGGATACTATATTGAACACGGTATTGCTCCTTAATTGTGGCTCCTTGTTCAATTCAACAAAGTGGTATTGCTGAGAGTAATACCTAAGAGGTGTTAAATACTTTGATTAAAGGAAACTTTAAAACTTGAGGGGAAATACTATTTTCACAAGCAAGCCACAAGTATTTTAACAAGATACCTATATGTAAGGTTGGAAATGTTGACCACCTTTTCAAATGCTCTAAATGTGGGGGTATCTTATGGTGAAATAGGAGTTCTAACTCCTAGAATGGTCAAGGTTGGACCCTAAGACTGTTGTTTATATCTTTATTGCGATATACAAGATTTCTTGTGCACAAATTCAAAAAATTGAGGACATGAATGTCATAGAGTCAAGGAATGTAATTTTTTAGAAATTTAATTCCTTGTAAAGTTGCACAAGAATAGGATTATTCATGATACTATGAGTAGTAGTCATGAAAAATGATATAGTGAAAGAGTCTGTATCAAATGACAATGAAGATGAATCAAGATGTGGCAGAAAAGCTAAAACATCAAAGTCTTTTGGTCTAAATATTCTAGCACATTTGGTGTCAATTCTTTGAGCTTTTTGTTTGAGAAAGGCTTTTAATAGAGAATTGATCCATCTTATATGGCAACTAGTGAATATTCCTCCTGAAAATTAGCCTTTAAGGTGTAAATGAATTTTCAAAAGGAATATTAAATTTAGTGGATCTATTTAGATGTTGCATTTGGGTTGGGCTGATACAAGCCCAGCTCAGCCCAACATACAAAAATTCAAGCCCAACCCAACTCGATTGAAAGTGGGCTCGATTCAGCCTAATCCACCACATATAGGTGGGTCGAACTGGGTCATATAATTTTTGACCCAGCCTATTTGAGCCCAAGCCCATTTAAGCCCGGACCCAACTTAGCTTAGCCCATGAGCCCAGCCCAACTCAGCCCATGAGCCAAACCATCTTAGCCCATGAGCCCAGCCTAGCTCAAGTCCAGATAAGGCCTATCTCAAGCCCAAATAAGGCCCAACTTGGACCCAGGACAAATTAAGCACAATTTGAGCTCACCTATTAAAAGAAATTGAAATATTATGCTTTATGTATGCAATATAAGCCGTAATAACTATTTTTTTAAAACAAACTAGCAAGTCGTAGTAACTATTTTTTTTAACAAACTAATAATAACAGGTAGCAAATTTATTTCTTAAGTTGATATTAAATGACTTGTTATCAAATATTTTTTATGATATTGCAAGTTTGCAACTTGTAACTTTAAGTCCCTTCATATTATTTTTAAAAGATTTTAGGTACAATTATTTTTTACAATTTTTATAATCGTACATATAATTTTTCCTATAAATACTTAGTGACACAGTGTTTTAGTCAATAAGTATATTTAACTTTATTTTAATACAAGTCTACAACATTATATGTAACTATATCTATGGAAGAAGAAAATATTTCACGATGATTACATTCGTCAGAGATTTGGAATCATTTTACATACTTTGAAGAACAAGAGTATGTAATTTATAAATATTGCCAACGTCAATTTATATTTCCACGTAAATTTAGAACTAGGATGCTTGTAAAACACCTTGTATCTCAACACCCAAATGTCACAAACAATTTTAATCCTGAAGTGGTTATTCAACCACCGCCACCACCAAACACACCACAACCACCAACAAGCCTAGTACCCGTATAAGGAGTATAAAAAAATGGAGAACTTTTACATTAGCTTTCCTTAAGCGTTTATATAATATTTTATTTTTATGTTTATATCACTAATGTACGAGTTTCATTAACTTGAAGTTTGTTATGTAGTGTTTTATCATTTATGTTAATTATTAATGTTATCAGTCAACTTGTGTATTGTCTTGTTAATAGTTAAATTAACTTTTCATTAAAAAATTAAGTTTAAATTTTATTTTTTTAATTACTAATCCAACTATCCAAGTAATATATATATATATATATATATATATATATATATATATATATATATATATATATATATATATATATATATATATATATATATATATGTTGGTGTTTGTATATATATATATGTGTGTGTTTGTGTGTGTGTATGTGTGTTTGTAGATATATTAGTATAATTATATATTAAAATTACACTAATCACAAAACAATGGGTTGGCCCAGCCCAACCTAGCCTAGCCCACTAAACATTTGTACCAAGCCGGGCTTAGTTTTCTCAACCCATGATTCGGTCAGACTGTGACGCCTAAGAACTTCATCACAACTTTTAAATAACTGTTGCATAACTATTTGAGCATTTTATGTGCATTTCTTTTATTGTTTAATTGCTTTACAATTGGGCACTATTCTTAAGGAAATTTGACTTTCAAGAATACTCGATTTAGTATTTTTCCTAAACCGCATGACTTATAAAAGGAATCGAAAACGTGTCATTTTAGACTTTGGAGGCCGGGAACTTGCATTTGAGAAATGGTTTTCACTTCGTTTGAATAATGTTACGTATGTATAAACATTAGTTTTGAATAAGCTAGTAATTAGTTGGAGTTTTAAGTTTATTTGACCATATGATAGTGGCATTTGACTTAATTTAATATACCATACATATTCTATACTTATAATATATAATATATACATAATACATTCAAACAAAGAAAAAAATAAACCCAAAAAGCCCCCCAAACCCGTCAACCCTATAGAGCAAAAAAGTAGAAAAAATTTCATAATCCAACCTTACAATTGACTTCTTGGCTTGATCTTGGAGATTTTTGGAGCACCTAGCAGTATCACTACCTTGCCTACACCTACAATATTGTGAGGGAGTTAGCATTTTCTTTGATTTAAAGTTTATGTCAAGTTTTATATTTTGGTGATTTGTTACTTATGGCTTTAGATATGCTTATATAATGTGATATACATGTTTATTAAGACCTCTAGACCATGTTTGTGTTGTGAAATAGCTTTTTCCATGGTTGAAGCTTGAATTCTCAAGGAAGATGATGCATAGTGACAAGATTTTAGGGTTTTGATATAATTGGCTAATTAAAGTGAATTGATCCCTTCTCTAGGTGCTTTAGACATTATTGGAACTAATTAAACACTCACATGTAGTTAGATTGCTCGAAAATGAGTTAAAATGCAAAATTGGCTAACTTTAAAAGGGGGTTTTTCACATAACGCAAATCTGGGCACGTTTGGACTTTAGATTAGGTATTCTTGGGGCATGGAAGCACTTTTGGTACTTTCGTTGCGTGAAATTGAGGTCCGGATAGGGTAGGTGTAGTTAAAATCCACTCGGGGCCTTTCCGAGCTTTTGTCTCCAAAGTGAGGTTTTAGGGCCTTGATAGGTGTCTTATGGCTTCCTTAGGAATGTAGGATGTTTGAATTGTAGTTTTGGAACTTTGAATTTCATGTAGGAGAAGAATGACTTGGTTAAAGAAATGGGAAAAGTACTAAATGGATATCTTTATGTTTATACGGGCTCGTAGATGTGTTGTTAGGTGTTTTATGCTTGTCTAAGGTGTAATCATGCTATTTTGAATAATTTACGGAAAGTTATGTTATATGTCTCCTTTATGTTATTTCGTTACTTTGCGTATATTATGGTTATTTGTGAGGGTGGCCTACTTTGTCGTCCCTCTTACGTATTATTTGATGATCTTGATTGTCGTGGACTTGCTTCGGGGTTGTGCAACCTTTTCGGGCATGGTAGTATCGAGTAACACGGGCGGCGTTAAGCTTGTTGTGCTCTTTCGGCTACTATGGTTTTCCAATCCCTATCTCACTGAGGCATACTCCCCTATCTCAGAGGCGTGGTTCACCTCGTTGGGGCATACAGACCTATCTCGGGAGATATCAGTCGTAGGATCAGGGTACATCCGGAGTACCCCACTGTTTGAGGAATATGGGTTTTGCCGGCACTTGCTCGAAGATCTTGGCTCGCGGCTCATGATTGAAGACAAGTGAACCGTATCATTTTTATATGTGGTTAATTACTTGTTTAACTAGTTGTGTTATTTGATGTTGAATATGATGTTATCTTGTTGCACATCATGTTGCACGCCCCAGTATGTTGCATCACCTCCCTTGCTAGGCAACATTGTTGCTCATTCCTCATTTAACATGTTTCAGGAGAAGCTGAGGTGAACCCCCAGCTAGTAGCAGTAGAGGAAGAAGAAGAAGTGCAAGTAGATCAACTTCCGTGATTTTCTTGTGTGTTAAGGTTGGCTGATATGTATGGCTTGTATGGAAGATGTTGGTAGTTGTTCTTTTTTAGACCTTGGGGTCTTGTATGTATTGGGTGGTTGTAACTAAATTGTAATCTTGTATGTTGACTAGTGAAGTAGATAGCATGTAATAATTGATTCTAGTTTCCTCTTATTGCATGCTTGTGTGTTTGATGGTTAGAAGGTTGAACTTGGTTTACCTTTGTGACATACTACTTATGGTTAAGTTTAGAATTGTCTTGCATGCTTGTATGTGATATAGATTTTGTGGTACCAAGACTCAGTTAGTCTGGGAAAGTTGGTTGGCCATTGTTGATATAGAGGTTGGGTCGTATGAGATGTTTGCTAGTTGGCTCGGGACATGTTTGTGACTATGTGCAGGTAACCAGTTTGTCCGCAGTACAGGGGAGACTCTGTCCGTGTGACGGGTCTGGACTTGACCAATAGCTTGGGGTTGGGCTCGGGATGTTACACAGACCGTGCCGGGCTGGCCCATATACCAGCTTTAGATCTATTGACAAGTAATAGACTAGACTTGTAATCGAGAACTACAAGTAAAGTCTTAATTACTTGGACATGTATATACTAGTTACTTTACTAACATCTATTTAGATGTTGATAGCCATTGCAGGTATGAATGATAGTGAGGTATCCAACTGTATCGAAGGGATACATTGATATTAATTGGATATCATATTTGTAAGACTTATAATCCATGGGTGGATATGTCTTTGCTTCGGAGATGCAACTATATCTTGGGATTCTCTAAGCTAACAATGCGGCGTTGTTCGATTCATTGAGGAATCTGAGTTGAGACTTTAGAGGATATTCCATATCGGGAAATACATGTGTCAGCTATTTGCATTAATTGCGATAGTCAATCAGCGATTGGAAAGGCACAGAGTAGTAAGTATAACGGTAGTCTATACATATTCATCGTAAACATAACACCGTTAAACAATTGTTCTCTAATGGGGTTATCACAATTGACTATGTAAAGTCAAAAGATAACATTACAGATCCGCTTACGGAAGGTATAAATAGAGGGCAAGTTTATAAATCGTCGAGGAGAATGGATTTGAAGCTTATTTCTAAAGAGTCGTCATAATAGCAAACCCTACTTTGTTGACAGGAGATCCCTGGATCTAGGTTCAAAGGGAAAAACTGAATTATGTAAAACTAAATTGGAGCACTGTGGGGGTATTACTTCTACCTATTCCTATGATGAGCAAATAATGCTGCATATATGTGGTATAGGTTAAGCTATTCTTTTAATGATTCTTATATCTTGGATAATCCAAGTGGGATATTGCAGGAATACTCTTAATAAAAAGTCACCTATGTGAGTAGGGAGTAGACCGCTCCTACGAGAATTTCCAAAGCTAAATTTTCTAGAGTACTCATGAATCCGGGAGTTGTTCAGGGCCAAAATGAACACAATCATGAGAATTGAATAGTGCTTAAAGGGGTGCTATGTGAGTTATATTGACTTGGTTTATATCAAAGTTGAACAGTTCAATACATCACGTTCACTAGACAGCAAGTAAACTCGATGGTTCTCACTAAGGAAGGTTCAAAGCCAAAAACTACCTTTCCTGATGCAGTATCTTTCTATTAAACCTCTCTTGTGTCTGCATCGTGCTGAATTATGGCCAGTTAATTTTCATTCATGTGGGGGAATGTTAGAATTTTGAGTGATGAATGAGAAATTAGTATATTTTATTGGTATTGATTATGAGAATCAATTATGAGAATTATTCATGGTCTTTTATTTCTCATTTTGAAATATACTTAATGTTGATTATGAGAGTCAACTTTTCTCATTTTTGAAAGCTATTGCAACGTGCTAAATTATGCACTGAATGCATAATGCTTTGGAAGTTTTGATTGCATATGCTAAATGCATTTCATTGCAGACGTAAATGCAATGCATTTTTAGACGTGAATGATCAATGCTAAGAGACGTTGAATATTGATGTTCAATAAACGTTGCAACTTTTCATGTCCAGACGTTGCAAAGCCTTTATGCCACTTCAGTTTTCTTTTTCCCCATTATGTTTGAGTTTATGGATGGCCAAAATTTCTTCCTTTTCACCTCCTATAAATAGCTGCTTCTCCTTAGCACAAAAAAAAAAACAAACAATTTTCTTTGCACAGTATTGCATATCTATTATAGAAAGAGTTTAGTCACTGTTCTTTTCGCAAACTCTTGTACTGGAGTGCTGCCATTGCAAGATGATTAGTCGTTAAATCTTGGGAGGCTTGAGCTTAAAAAGAGGTACAGCATAATAGCCTGGCGATAAAACCTTAAGGACGTCGTGTTGAACATGAGCCTCGATTTGTATTATAGTAACTGTTTTAATTTTATATGAGTCTTTTATTTATGTGATACTATTTCTGTCATTCTATTTCTTGATTTAAATTCCTGTACTTCTTCTCGAATTACGTCATCTACGACATTAATTTATTTTATGCCAACAAAAAGTTGATACAAATGAATTTTGCATTGACTCCATAAACATATACTTGTCTTTACAAATAAGTTACAATTAATTTTCTTATAAACTAGACTACTAAGTCTAAATATTATTTTCCAATATCCAATTGCTTCGGCTACTAGGGACAAGTGAAGTAATGAACCACCTAGGAAAGTAACAAAAATAACATATATTCCATTCAAATGAAGAATTTCAACTAAAACTGTTAATGAAAACATAATATATCAAATATCATATAGTTTTAAATTTGTAACCAAATTAGTACGATTCACAATTTAAAAAAATGACATTTTGATTTACGATACAGTTCACGATTCGACAACAATGGTACACATCATCACAGCTATAAGGAATATACCAGAGTTTGCATCAAGTAAAACAACAGTCAATACTTGGCCTCTATAAGGACCTTTCAAGAAATAGGCATCAAGACCGATAAATGGCCTACAACCATTAACAAATCCCTCCTGTTGAGCAATGAAACTTATAAAAAATCTATCAAACATTACAATGCCCCTAGGATTGTTGAAAAGCATATTATCACACTTGAACTTCACACATGATGTAGGGTTACTATTTTTCACTGCTTGGACATACCTAGGCATTAAAGTATAACTTTCAACCCAATCACCAGAAACCAAGTCTATTGCCTTAGACTCAGCCCTATATAGATTCTTCCTAGGTACTTGAACCCCATACTATTGTTCTAGAGTAACAGCTATCTCATCCACAGATTTTTCAATGTTGACTCTGAAATCATTCTCAAATATTGAGGCTATCCATGTAGATGTTGTGCTTATACTAGACGAGTTTTTAATGCATTTATGTTTAGGGTTCAGAGTCTTTATCTTGAAAATAATATCATCAACAAATGTAGATGCATGAAGGCTAAATGGACAACTCTCAACACTACATTCAACGGTGACTTTTTCTTTAGTTTAACCCCTTCTTGCATACCATACTCATTCAATATCTTCCTAAGGTGGTAGAAATCATCAAATATATGACCTTGTTTAAACTCAATCTTCCATTTATTTGTCTTTTTCTTCCATAACTTTTTGAAAGTAATCGCATTGCATCTTGTCAGCCACTTTTCCCATATGTTACTCAACTGCATCTTTGTTGTCATCTTTATATCCAATGCCATTACAATCTTTCATCATTGACAGAATCGGAATCTAAAAGATTGTCATCATCAATCATATTGTCCTCTACAATCTCTATAATTCTACCATGATTGCTACCATTACTCCAATAAAAGACCTCACCACTATCCCTACCACCGTTGTTATCACATTCATGATTATGACTCCTAATAACATCAGGTTCATTTTGAGCAATTTCAGGTTCAGTTTGGATAATTTCAGGTATAGTTCGATATATATCAAGTTTAGATTGGGTCATTTCATGTTGACTTTGAGTAGTTTCAACTTGAGTGATTTGGTATAGTTGGGAGGCACAAGTACGCAACTTAATGTTAATATCAATTGTAGTCCTCCTAGTTGAAAGGTATACTTGAAGAAGGGTTTGTAAATCTTCATCGCTCTCAATAGAAATGTGTTTTCAGAGGAAGGATAAACACCCTCTAATGAAACTAATTGTCCTAACCAATCTCATCCTAATGCTCCGCATACATCATTCACCAATTTAACATACCCATAACCATTTGTTTCCAAGTTGGAAACAAGGAAACGTTCACCATTATAATTTATGTCAAGATGGAATAACATCCTATAAATTACAAAGGGAATAAAATCAATCACAATTGCAAATTAAATATATTACATATCATGAAGAGAGTCATTTTTATAGTTGCATACATAAAATTTAAATAATATTTCTAAGTCTCATTCCTTTACTAGGATACATAATGCATAATTGAAATTGTTCTATTAAGATAATGACCATAATAGTTTGACTTAAGAAAGTAAAAATTTTAATATAGTCACCATAATATTTTATAGTGACTTAAACAACACAAAATAAATAAAGACAACTTTCTCTTTCTCTAGAATTTCCAACACCACCATCTTCTTCAATTTCACCGCCGACCACCACATCTTCTATCTTCGTTAGTCTCCATTTCACACATACATCTTCATTTCCTCTTTTCCTCTTTGTATTTGCTTCCTTTTTCATCCATCTTGTTCTTCACTCCATGCCTCCTAGGAGAAAAAGATAGCTACGCCATCTTCCATGCTCAAGCCACTTAGGAGTAGTGCAAGACTTCAAGCTAGAGCTCAACTCATTAAAGAAGATTTTGAAAAAGTTTATACTCCTCCACTTGATATGGATGATGCATTTTCCACCTTAAACCATGAATCCACACAAAGCTTAAACCCTAGCTTGGGTCAATTGGATAACACTTGCTCCTCTCTTCCTAATCAAGATATAAAACCTGTTTCTCCATCCCTTTTTTTTCTCTTCCTCACCTATTCCCCTCATTTTCCAGCTGAACTTTAATCTCCATTAAATCTTGAATTTAATTTGGGTTCAAACCTTAGCCATGTCCAAATTGAGAATTCTTCTTCCCCTATTTCCACCCATGGAGGTATAGAACTTCCCTCACCCTCCTTACCCTATTCTCTTCTTTCTTTTTCCCTCTCATCTCTTCTCCACCCTTCTCAATTTTTACCTCTTTCCAAACTACATATGTCATCTTCAACTCCAACTCCTAATGTTGTTCCCTCATCATCCCATAATGTTAACCAACCTTAAACCTCATTTTTAGGCCCCCCTCCCACCTTTAAAAATGCATCTAAGATGCCTAGCTTTAATTCTCATCTTCAAGCTCTATCAATCTCAAATTGGAAAAAAATATTCATGGGAAATTTGAAGCAATCCCTCTCCTTGAGTAAAGTTGGAGAATTTGAAATCATTGATGGGAAGAAAGTTGTTTGTCTTCTACCAAGTGTGCATGACCTTACGGAGGCATACCATATGTGTTATTTGATTGGCCAATTCATAGGTAAATCACCACCTTTTTTCTTGATAAAAAAAAGTTGTTAATACTAGGTGGAAACCCTATTGTGAGGTTGAAATTCAATCACTTACTAATGGATTGTATCTCTTTAAGCTTGATAGTGAGGCTATTTGTGATAAAGTGCTTGAACAATTATGGCATATGAATCATCACCCCTTGTTACTTAGAAAATGGGATCCAAACATCCAACTTGTTAACCTTACTTGTGATAAAGTCTCTATTTGGATGAACTTATAAACGTGCCATTGAGTTTATGGTCTTAAGAGGGATTTAGCTATATTGGTAGTAATCTTGGTACACCCCTTCAAATGGATTCTATATGGAATCGATGTCTCACTTTAGTTATGCTAGAATTTGTGTTGAGATGAACATTGAAGAAGACATGTCGGATTCTACTTTTGTCAAGCTCAAGAATAAGGCCATTGCTAAAATCAACATTGAATATTCTTGGAAGCCCCTAAAATGCACTCATTGTAAGGTGGTGGGTCATACTCTTGCTAATTGTGCTAATATTCATTTATTTAGAGAGCAAGAAAAGACTACCAAGACTATCTCCGAACGGCAAGATATCTCCAAAAGAATACTGGCCCCAACCTTAATTTATCAAGTTGTTACTCCTTGTAGACAACAATCCCTCATCAAAGAAATTGTACAAGGAAGTGCTCAAGCTTCAAAATCCTCTCAACCATAAGTTGTACAATATAAGAATAGGTATGTTTTAAATATTGATGATTCAAATATTGTTGATGAAGAACAAGAAGTGGTTGTTCATCAAGGCCTTCTTTCTGAAGATTTAAATGACTTCATGAATTTTCCTCCCTAATTCAAATGTTATAATAGGAAGAAAAAGCCTAAATCACACCCCTATCAACCTATGAATGACAATTTAGCCATAAGGGAATTGCTGGATGCCTCTTGAAGATATTTAAGTGTGGTTATCTTTGTTGGTTGATCTTTGATGATGCTTGTTTGGGCTTTCTTATTGATTGTATTCCTACATTGTTTGTTGAAGTACTTTCTTTGTTGTTATTTGTAGTTAGACTTTTATTGATGTATGTTGCCATTGCGGGAACAGTTCATTTGTATCATATAGGTCTAGCATGATTGTTTGTGTTTTTCCTAGCCCGTGCATTAAGGATAGATTTTTTATAGGCTAGGTTTTCGTTTTCGTTCTTTAACTTTGTTGTATTGGTCCTTTTTGGACCCACCTATGTACTTTTCTTTTTGGAAATACAAATTTTGCTTACTTTGCAAAAAAAAAAAAAAAAATCTTCCAATGACTTAAGAAATTAAAAACTTGAACAAGATGAAACAACTTTTTTTTTCCTTTTTGATCATATTGATACTACAACTTCAAACACCAAAACGATCTTGTTTCCTAAACAGCCTAGTTCTAACAAGATAATGACCATTATAGCTTTTTTTATCACTAGAAAAATATAGAACATAAAAATGACCATTTACATAAACTGTTAGACTTAATTTGACAAAATAAAAACAATGTAAAGTCAACCTTCAAGAAAATTGAAGTTTCACTTTTATGATAAACACTTGAACATTCATTGTGTATTTATCTATAAAACTTTTACAGCCCAAATGATCCATATATTTGTCTCGATTCCAATAAATGGTTCTACAAAAATCTATTCATAAGCTTTTTTTCTTGAAGTTGACCAAAATCAAAAAGGAAGATGAACAATAATATAAAGTAGCTAAAGTGAGATGAAAATCTAATGTTCATGTACTAACGAAAACCAAAATACTATTTTTCAAATCCAAATATGCATTGAACCCATTTGTGATGGTTGACGTGAGGAGTTGAAACAACTATCACCCAAATCTAATATAAAAGCAAAAGTTAATTATGTGTGTGTGTGTTTCTATATGTATTTGAATGTGGGTGTGTGGATATTGTTTCGTCATGCTTTTTTGTTTGGCTTCGGTCACCACCACTATTTACATGTGTGTAATTGCTTTTTTTCTTTTTTCTTTTTTAAAAGGAGATCAACAGTGGTTTCTCACCTATCCCTAGGTGACTCAAACTCGAGACCATTTAGGTCTCAAGCGAAGGCTGCTCCCATTGAGTTTAACCCTATTGTCATGTATTAGCCTGAAGGCCTTAATTGTAGATTTTAATGATAACTAAATCTTAATTATACATTTATCTATTGACTAATCATGCTTGTATAAGTTATGTATGTTTGAGATTAGTCATAGATTGGGAGATGCTCAAGTAATGATCATCCATGAAGAAATGACTAGCATGTGCTTATCAATGCAAATCAAGTTTGAAGTACTATGATTGGTGAAGATCTATTGAAGCCTTGAAGAGCTAGTATCCTTGAAGATCTCACCAAGAAAGAATGCAGAGAAGATGGAGTCACAAGGAAAGAGACGTGGCGACATAAGGGGTAACAAGATTTGTATCTATATGGTTTAAGCTCTTGGTAATCTTTCAAAAATGTTTTTAAATCTTTCCTCAAGAGTTTTGAAAATATTTTAAAAGGTTAAATGGGTTGGAATATCTTTTGAAGAAATGCTCGTAAAAGTTTTAAATGATTTATCTTCAAAAGATTGAATTTGCGGGTGAAAACTTGTTTTAAACTCTTGAATTCTAAAATCGGTTTTAATCTTTCTACAAGAGTTTTAGAAAATATTTTGAAGTGTTAAAAAGGTTGGAAACACTTTAGAAGAAGTGTTTTTGAAGTGGCTAAATGTCTTACCATCGAAAAATTGGATTTCGAGCTCAATTTTGCAAAATTGAAAATATGGCACTATTCATCCACTCAACCGGGTCATCAGGTCGACCAGGTACTCGACTGGGTCACTCAACCAGATCGGTTGCAAAAACATTTGGATGACTAATCCAGACGAGTGACTCGACTAGATCCACTCCACTGGATCGTGTTTATTTGAAAAATTAGTCATTTTATGTCTGTTGCAATGTTTTCTTTAAATACCAAACCAACCTATTTCATCAAATAACTCCTCTAAGACTCTTCCAACATATTTCTAACATCTCTAAACTTCAAATTTCGTATCTTTATCAAATCAAACCAAGCTTGAGCTTAAATTTGCAAATCTATTGAGCATTCAAGAGCTTTCAATTGTATTATCTACTCATTGAGGAGTTTTGATTGTCCTTCATTGTACTATCATTCAAATACTCAAATCTTTATATTGTATACATTCTTGGGCTCTAGATTAGGATTGAGAGAATCCTTGTAAAGAGAAGAGTGTTGAAAAATCCTTTGTGGATTCAAAGGAGGAGAAGCTGTAGGTTTGAGCTTCACCTACTTGTGAGGAAGCTTGGTTGATCTCTTGTGGGTTCAAGAGATTATTGTATTTGCTATTATGGATTCAAGAGTGGGTTACTCTTGTAGGTTCAAGAGTGAACTTGTATTGTTGGTTTGTGTTTCACCAACTTGTGAAGCACCACTACTAGTGGAGCTAGTGGAAATCCTAAGGGGATGAAGACCTTAGATGGTGGATTAGATTAGCAAACCACCCTAAAATCGACGGTGTCAGCTCTTTCTCTCTTCTCTCCTTATCTCTTAATATTTGTGCATGCATAGTGTTTGATAAATTGCTTGAGAGAATTCATTAGTTGCATCATATCCAAAAAAGTAGTATCATTGCCTTCATATCCTAATTCACCCCCTCTTAGGATATTTTGGGCTAACATCATGTAAATGTATATATAATATGTAATATATAATATGTATATGTATATATAATGTATAAGTGTAATTGCATGTTTTGTGTGTATTAGTGTATATTTCTAGGGTTGTAAAAAACTTGATATTACCTGTCGAAAATGGTTGATGGCTTGTGCGCGGCTAGAGGCGGTATCCTTCTCTAAAGCGTGTTGGGATAATACTCAAGTTTTCCGATCAGCTTTCATTTTTATTTTGTTTTGGGTTCAAAGAAAGATAGGGTTTGCTAGAGAAGATGATTAATTTGTGTTAATGTGGATATGGGGGTTTGACTAGATGATGAATTTTCTTTAGGAAGCTAAGTTTCCACTGGACACATGGCAACATTTCATTCGTACTTTGTTTCAGCAAAATAACACCTTTTTTTAGTTTTTTGTTTTTTTAATATAGAAAGACACATTTACTCTTAAAAACTAACGAATACTTAACGATGTTAAAATTGATGGAGGAATCTAGGTAAATCGTAAAGTTCATGGGGGAATTTGCACTTTAATAATAAACTCATAGGGCAAAATGGGATTAACTCGAACATTATGTATAACCTATGAATTTCGTTAGTATTCCATACCTTATTAATACACTTTTCGAATATTAATTATTAGTATCGAGATAAATAATTTTTTAGAAGATAAAATGAGATACTTGAAATTTTCTAGGAGGCAAAATGAGAGTTTCTCTTTTACTCCTTTTTTCAAGTTCAGGAATTAAGTTTCAACCTAACTTCAAATATCTCCTTTTTCGCTCATTCAATTTTAACATGTGAATATATTTCGTTTTTCTACTCTAAAGAGGAAGGCGCACGTACCCAGTCTTCCCCACTAAATTGAGTATTCGTAAGATAGGTTTTGAAATTCTGTAGACGATGCTTTTAGTGATGCCAACTATGATAACAATGATGAAGCTATTCCAACAATTTTTTATCAGGAGAGATTCCCAAGGTCATTTAATGAGCCAAATTCAATCGTTAGGGTCAAATAAAGGGAAAGAAGAGTTAATTATTTTTTAGGGAAAATTATTCTAAGAGTTCACTACATTATTTTGTTATGAGGATTAATTTAAATTTTTATATAAAAATAATAGAGATTAAATCAAAATTTTTTGAAAAATAATAGAAATTAAATTAGTCAATTTTGAACAATTGGTATGAATCTTTTTTTAAAAAAAAATGACAAAGACTAAATTAATTAATTTTTAACGATAAGAACGAATTTAATTTAATTTTTTTTAAATAGAGACTATGTGCACAATTTCCCCAGCTTAAAAAAGCAAAGACATTCTATAATCAGCATACAAAATTTGCATATCTAACCGCGGATGGCATGAGCAAAATGAATACGACAACCTTTAAAAAATCATTCCAGTAAGTATACCATTGCAACGACTTTTAACTTTGTAAAAATTAAAATTTTTTTTCAACTGTTTATTTCTATTTTATTGCAAGGGTTGAATTTTTTTTTTATCACTTTTAATTAATAATACTAATTACTCACAAGATTACTTCTTTAAAACTATAATTTAATTATAATGATTTTTTAAACTGTTATTTGTTATATATAAAAAAACATTGTCAATATAACATTTGTAACGGAACTATACTCAACGGTTAGAGTCATTTACAAAGGTTTTTAGCCTTTTTTACAATAGTTTTAAATATATATATACATATGTAACCCAAATAAAATTTTACCGTAACACAATACATAAATAAATGTACAAATAACGATTAGCAAAAAACCACTATAGCAGTAGAGCATCAAATGAGTATATTTGTTTCTGATAGTCATACTTCACTCTTGTATTCACTCCAGTCGAATAGATCACTTTCACTATCATCATCCATGAGAGGACTTTGAATTGCAATTTCTGGCTCCAAACCTTCAACCTCCCCTTGCTCAGACTTAGCTGCTTCCTCCTCCTACATACATCGATGCAAAACAGAAAGGGCGAAACGGCGCGTAAACAACTACAAAACTGATGCTTGAACAAAGCAGTGAGATTTCATGTAAAATGTAATGGCAGAACCGAAACCAACGACATGTAATGCCATAAATGGAAAGAACTATTCCCATTTATCTGAGCTCGATTCTCTACAAGGGTCATCTCGATACAATTTTAACTTAATATGGAGCATAAATGTGAATAATAATATGTCAAAGATTATATATCGATGCCTAACATAAAAAGTTAAGAAAGAAGAAGAGGTCAATACATTAGCTTCAGGTATCTGCTCAGCCTCTTCATCATCTGGCAAACTAGTTGTCTCATCTTTACTAGACTTCTTCTGCTTGTTCTTGGCTGCAATTTTCCACAGACATTCAAACACTTGTTCAAAATGAGAATGATCTGCAAGAGAGAGCGTAACTGTCAGATAAATTTCCTACATAAGAGTAAATATAATGATATCAGGGACTGTGTCATGTATAGTTCCTTGAAACATATACTCGTTGTAAAATATATGAATACAATTCTTTCTCTTCTTGAAGTTATTTTTCACTTGGTGTGCACGTTGCCTGAATAAATTAATTCATTAATCATATCCTCAATTAGATCTACGTATAAAGACAGAAAGAAAATGAAAAAAAAAAAAAAAAAGAATCTCAGCCCTCCATCACAAACAATTATACAGAAAAGGGAAAAACAAACAAAACCCTGAAGAAAAGAAACATACACTCATTCGTACACGAAGAAACTTTCAGCATCTAATGCAAAAAAGGCTGCTACAATTCCTATGTAATATGTCCCACCACAAGTTTCAGGCACGGTTTCAACATTTGAGAACATGCTTTTGGACAGAGTTCCTAACGTAATGAACTTGTTTTCTTTCTACTTTCCATCTTTTTTTAATGATCAGTAAATAGGGTATTGCACCACCTCACCATTTTTAAACTGCTCTGTAACCCTTCGAATTTGTATTTAAGCTAAAGAAGCAATGAAGCAATCAAGCAACTTTTGCCTCCCTCCTGTCTCTTAATATAGCCCGCATAGAGGCAACAAGCTTTGGTCTAGAGGTCAAAGCAAAATAACATGTGAATAAAGTCTTCGGTCCAAGTTTCACCATCTGTTTGGATACTAGTCCATCTGTCTGGGTTTTCAGAGAATCTTATTGGTTTACCCCACTACATAGGAGTTGCTATAGAAATCATTGCGACTCTTAAAAATGAACTCAGGCAGCATTTCTGAGCTTGTATGTTCACCTTTGACTAGCAAGATATGACACACTAGGTTTCCCCGTCTCAACACCAACACCCACCCACACCCCCCCCCTCCCCCCGAATCCAAAACGATGTAAAATTATTTAGATAACATGAGTCGACAGTATTCTAGATTACAAGAATCACTTCACCCCTTTATAATACAAAAACTTTTAACAATATTGTATAAAATATATTCATTTGCATTCATAATGGATTGTTATGGTAGATAACTTTCCACCACTAACAACATATATACACGTACTGACTCCAAAAATGAACATAAGCCAACAAAATTTAGTTGACAAAAAACACAGCCCCTTAGGCATACAACTTGAACAAAATCTAAAAGGTGTCTCGTACTGGCCTTCTAAAAACAAACGTTCTAATTTTTAGCTGTTCTTTGACAAGCCAAAAGTATATACATCAAATCTATGTGAAGACTTATTTTCTCCAAAACACATGATTGCATGCGTCAACACATACACACAGTAAACACAGACACTAGGACATAAAATTTACCATTGCCACGATTAGTTAGAGCTTCACGAAGCCTTAATGGATGCTGCCGCTCTTCTTTCTTGTATTTTAGCTTTATCTGCCTACGCGTCCGACCGGGAAAAAGTTGTTGTATCATAGACAGATCAGTCCCAAACTGCTGCACAGCCTACACTCGGAAAAGGTATGAGAAACAAATTACATGACCATTGTTCAGGAGGAAATGACATGCTTTTTGTCAAGATAGTATAAGAAGTATAATCATCTAATCAAGTATCATTACCGAAATGGTAGACCAGAGGTGATGCATGAGAGACAAAGTTGCATTAAGGATAAGCGAAAATTTCCATCAAATGACGAATCAGAACCAGAAAGAAATATCAGAAGCTAACTTCGATTTATACATAACCAAAACAGCCAGTTATCATAATCCTCATGGGATAAAGTTTACGAAAGGGAGGAGCGGCAGGGTTCAAGAATGCTGTTTCACGGCAACTTGCATTTTCCAAAAGGTATTTTGACTGATTGGTCTCAAATAGGAGATATTTGAAGTTCTCGAGAAGGAAAAGGAAAACAATGAGATTACTAGAACTTTGATGGTTGCCGAATTTATGTTAGCAAAAAACAATTCATTCAGGTTGCAAAGGGTCAATTACAACATGCAGCCCTCTAAAATAAGGAAGGTACTCAGATATAGCTGTCTTCCCTGGTTCTATGAAGATTATCACTTTTTGTTTTCCTTCACCTGCCCCCCACCCCCATGAGACTTGAAACCTGGTCGCAACTGTTAGGGGGAGTAGTCTACCACTAGGCTACTCCCTGAATCTCCCATGGAGATTATCACTTGAAATAAGACAAAGTAACATCTTAAAATGATGTCATGGATGAAATTGGACTACTATTATGACACAATTCCAGCAATTAATCGTGAGGAAGACCTAGAACCATCTTAACTGGGAATGCAAGATTATCCTCAGTTGCATTTTGGTGAACCACTTAGCATGAGACAGTAGACAGATTCCACCACATGCTACCAATGCGTCATGATAGATCACTCTACTTGCACATTCTAAGAAGAGTTATTCCCCACGATGACGATTAATTTTCTTCCTCATATATATTCCCCACCAATTTTACTTAATACGTGATCAACGACTTCAGTTTACTCACACCAGCACAACAATTATAAGATGTACATTTGAAATAAACCAATAGCGTACTTTCAGAACTCAACAAAAATGCAAGCTAAAGAAAGTTGTATCTCTTGGAAGCAGCAGTATACAGCTTTAACATCTAAGAGTAGGGGTCAAATCATCCTCAACAATGCATTTCATTATCTCAAACCAAAAAAAGTCTAGAATCAAATTATGCCAAACCTAAAAAAGTCTAGAATCAAATAGTTGCTTATTATAATTACTAGAAAACCTATAATCCTCGTCTTTGCATGCTCTTTATAATTGAACCAAACTATTCTATAAGTTAAAACTTTTCTTGTAAGTTCCATAAATTTAACTAGAGTGCAAAACTCTTTATATGCTCTCTGATCCAACACATTTAATTGTCGAGATATGAACCCCAAGAATATTTGATGAATAGTGCAACAACTTTTAAAATGATTCGATTATTGTTCCATTTAATTAAATTCCAGTCAGAATTTGCACTTAACCCGATCCTTAGCTTTAAGGAATGCCCCCATACACCTGTCTGGCACAATAACTTTTCCTGAAACTTAATCAGGTACAAAGTTAGGCTCTCTGTCATTTATATCTCTATAGAGTTTTAAACACAAGCAACTTTCCTATATCACGCAAATGAATTAAGCGTAGCAACATATACCTCGTAGAACAATTCAGTATCCTGCTTTGACCATCTTGTGCTGGGCGTCTTATCCATGTAGGTCTGGTAATTAAAGTAGCTGGAAGCCTCCTGAATCTTGAGACTTTCTTGTCCATCATCAGCTTCTTCTCCTTGTTCAGAAGCAAATCCCTCATCTTCATTGCAGTGTGTTGTAGTCGTCCCCGCACTAGACAAAAGAAAGGATCAACGGGTAAATTTATCAGAAAGACTCCAACTATGCAACTGACGTCATGATGTGGTTCCAAAGAAGCATAAAAGAATGGCAACCAAGAGGTAATACGAGATGGAAAGCAAAGGTCAGAAGAATGGCATAGCAACACTGATCAATTATGGATTAATATGGTGGGTAAAATGTTTTTTCCAAGTGCCAGACTTCTACATTACCAACATCAGTTTTGAGTTTTTCTTTGCATCAATAAATACGTATGTTTCCCAAAAATGTTGAACTTAATCACCTAGATGTTGCCATTTTCATATTGGGTCTGTTTCTATTGCTCAAAAGTAGATATCAAGTTCTTGATTAAATTAGTCAGCTCATATAAGAACAAGCCACACAAAAGTCTATGAAAGAAAAAGGCACTTTTACCCTATCTTGGTGATATTTACTTTTCTTTTCCTTCCACGGTCACTACAAAGAAATTGAATACAAACATTGTATCCTCTTTTAACAAAATTTCCAATTTTCCAAAGGCCCAAAAGAAAGGAAAAGAGCTCCATTGGCCTAACATCCGAAATTTCGATTGATTGATATAAATGTGAAGAAAAAATACCCAAAGTATGACCTCTTTGTTTTAGCAGAGCATGCACATCAAGTATACTACGTCAGGTATCCTGGTGCTAAGAGAGAACAGGTAGCTTGGTCGGCTGTATGCAAGATAAGCTATTAGTTGAATACGAGGGGTAGTGATCTAGGGGTTGGAATATGTAAATGAGGCAATTAATATAGACTCGGCATCTACGTTATCTAATTTTGCAAGGGCTTAAGCTACAAGCATACACCCGGTTAAGCTAAATGCTATAGACCTAGTTAATCTACTTAGCTTATTTTAATCAAGTACAACAAGGCAAACTAAACTAAGGAATTAACCTTACAAATAGAAATTATATAATGTTATTTTTGTAGTCACGATATGAGGAGATGCTCCAGCAACGTGAACTTGAGATGCAAGAAGACCCCACGGCGCCGCTTGTTAATCCCGATGATATCTTCTACCAAGCTGTTGGTGGGGCGAAAAAAGGGAGTGTCTATGGACTCGGCTCGCAAAGAGTCTGCATTGGTAGGGAAACACTCTCTATTCCCACCATCAACACTAGAGTTGGACTCTCGGAAGAAGAAGTCAACAGACGAGTCATTGCCATAACGGAGTCCTTGAGGCAACAACTTGATAACCAAGAAAAGGAACAGCAAGAGACGCATTGACAAGTGAATGAAGCCATGGAACTTGGGAGGCATTTGCAGCAGGAGATTAATCTGCTAAAACACCCACGACATTAGCCCGATCAACATGATCAATGGTACATTTAGAATTTGGTTTTTTGGACAATTTTAACAACTAATTTCGAATAATATTTTAATATTTTTATGAATTTAAAAGATGCATTATGTAAATATTATTTTATATATTTAATTTTATGTTTTGTTGTGTAAATTTGTTTTATTTTTTAATTTTTACATTTCATATTATTTTTAGAATAATTAATAATTATTAGGTTACAGAATAACCACATAGAATTAGCCACTGTTTTTCTACAGACAACTGGCTATGAATTTGGACAACGGATTGGCCACCGATATGTGGTGACAAATTGCTACGAATTTGCTACGGCTTTGCTACGGACGTTAATAATTAATTAAAAAAATCAAAATTTTAGTTGGCTATGGATGGAATACGGATTTGCTACCAAATATGTGGCTACCGATATATCTGTAACCATGGGCTATGACCGATTTATGACTGAAACGGCTACGGATTTGCTACGGACATTATTAATTAATTAAAAAAAAAATTATTTGGCTACGGATGGGCTACGGATTGGATACTGAATACGTGGCTACCGATATTCTACGGATATTAATCCGTAGGCATGGGCTACGACCGAAACGACTACGGATTGGCTACGAAAATTAATAATTAATAAAAAATATCACAATTTTAGTTGGCTACGGATGGACTAGGGCTATTTTGCTACGAAAGTTATAAAAAATAAATACAAATTAATTTTTGAAATTGGCTACGGAATATCAATTTGGCTACGGGACTTTTTACTACGGACGAAAATCAGTAGCCTATCTGTCGCCCATCCCAATTTGGCTACCGCTAAGTTACGAATTTTGACCGTCGCCTTAACCTGTTTTTCTTGTAGTGATAGAAGCGATTTTACCTCAACTACTACCGGACCGGACGATGCCCTAAGGGTAGCGATCAAAAGGGTTGTGGACCTTAGTGAAGACTTGGTCATCTTGAACTATAGTCAAAATATTTAAGCTGAAGAAATATATGGTTGTTAAAATATTGGAAAATAATGCGAGTGTATCGCAAGACATGGAGTTTAGATAATAAATGCATGCATATAGGTAAAATTTATATACGACAAAAGTGACGCTAGCAAGAAGACGATTTTAACTAAATTATGTGGGGAGCAGACCTGGTCTTATAAATAAATGGGTAGAGGATATAGACCTGGTCTAATTAACAAAAAAAATAAGGAATATGGTAGAAAGTTGACTCAGTAAATTATATATTTGATAAAAGAAATAGGATCATATATGCATATATATAGGTAAAATTTATAAAGCCAAAAGTGTCATTTTGGGTATGCCACGTGTAACGCTTGCCCATCATGACTTGACTTAGTTCAATTGGTGTTTGTAGCGCGGATCCCACCATGACTTTATTTTTAGGTATAATATTTTTCATAATTTATTCAAAGATTTTGATCTAGAAATAAATATCAAGAATAAATATATTCAAAATTTATTTTAGAAAAGAATATATGGCTGAGCTACATTAGATTTATTTTTCAGCAATAAGTGTTATTAGTCAGAATTGCACCGGACTAATGGTCATTAGTAGATAAAAAATATATTGCAGATAAAGAATCTTACAAAATACCCCAATTGTTTTGGTATCAAGAGATAGAGTTTTTTCAAAGCATAGTGCATATAGTGTGTGCACCATCAAAAAGAGAGAGAGATCTATTTTATTTGGTTTGATGTGTCTTAATTACAATTTGAAACTCATGTTATTACAAGATAAGACTCATTATATCTTAATTAGAGACTTGTTCAAGTGACCGTAAGCTCATTATTGAAATACAATTATCAATAAAAAAAATAGAATAAAATCATAACTTTGCCGGTTTAAAACGTTACTAATTACCGGGGAAAGAGAAGGATATGGTAATAACATAGTAAGATTACAGATTAATAGATTTCCATAACCGATTCTAATATTCCAAAGCCAATAAGAATAAGAATTATTTTATTGTTCTATCTAGAATGAGTCAAGCGTTGTCTTGGTAGAGTCGATTTTGACCTCGTATCTAAACATCGCGTCTTCATGTATGCCGCCATTATTAGCATTGGTCCAAACTGATGAAAACGATCTCTGTAAGAATTTTTAGTGCTTTGTGAATGGAAATTATTAATTAAAGATTAGTGGAACAACTTTGTGTTGCATGCTTGCTAGAATAATTGTGCATTTATTTATATATATATTGGTGGGTAATGATGACTCCCACTATAAAGTTTGCCTATATATTTGTGTGTGTTTTGCTGGTATTGTGTATGAGAAAGAACAGAGAGAACAAGAACGAAAATTAATTTCATTTTATCATTGTGTCCAATAGAGAGAGTTTGTCATATTCAGTTCAATAGTTTCGTAGTTTGGTGTGCTCCTACTACGAAGAAAATATCGTTGTATCCTGGGAGACTTACGTTAATCAACCGAAAGCACCGTAGCGGGACGTTAAAGTCTTAAGGACATCGAGTCTAACTCGAGCCTCGATATCATCTATATTTGGTTTATTTCTACATCCTTAAATTTTAATATTATTAATTTTATATTCTGTTATTTTAATCTTTATTGCACATCTTGTATTTATATTTACAACACTTCTCTCATTTTAATTTGTCCAACAATCTTAAGACTTTAATTTGGTATAATTCCTTTAATATGATTCTGTGAAGTATAACAAACTGGAAAATAAATTACATTTCCATATACCTCTTAATTTTCTGATGTTAATGGTGAAATTTTTATCAAATTTGGACTTAAAATGAGAAAGATATGAATTTTTTAAGGACCTAATCTTGAACTGTTCAATACCAATTGCACGTTTCTTTGTTATCGTTTTCTTGCTATTACTGCATTCGCATACGCTTTGCTGAAAGAAGAATCTTGCATTATAATATATATATATATATTATATTAACATGCAGTGACTTTATATATTATAATATATACTATTTGTATATTAACTAATATATATTATTATATTAATTGTATATTATATTAAGTTATTGCTGAAAGACAACTTTGCATTATAATATATATAGCTTTTGATGCAGTAGCATTATATATATATATTATATTAGTTGCAGTAGCTTTATATTATTTTAGTGATATATTATATTAGTCATTGTAGCTTTTGATGCAGTAGTATTATAATATATTGTTCATTTGAGAAGCTTATAATATATTGTTCATTTGAGAAGCAAAATTTTAATTGTTCTTGCTGCTACATAAGTTTGATCCCAGGACCTCAAGGTTACTAGTGAGAAGAGTCTACCACCGAACCAAATGTTACTTTTTGGTTCTTAAGTGACAAAATAATTTATTAGTACACTGTTCTCTAACTGATTCGAGAAAAGCTAATTTGAGTAACTGTTTTACTTATTTTGTTTGGATTATTTACTTGACTGTCTAATATAAATATATATATACATATAGTAGACTGTCTGATTTTAATATTTCTTTTATTTTTGTATTAGAAGTATTATTTCCTTAATTGTTGATTTAAAATTAATGTTTAGTATTAAGATTATTTTGCGACTAACTTGATTTTTGTGTAGTGCAGCGTGTATAAACAAGTATTTGGACTTAAAACAAATAATATTAATCATGAATACCGAAACTGGAAATTTGAATTATGGACAATCATTTGGACCTGACAACCCAAACGTGCCATTGACTAGAAGTGGATCAACCGGTGGATCTACAGGACATGAGAATGTACCTTTGGCTAGGCTATCGGTGACTGTTGTTTCGGCTGTGCCATTTGTGGCGTCAACTCCTGTTGGACATGGCGAGAGGCCAGAAAAGTTCAACGGGAGGGATTTTAAGAGGTGGCAACAAAAAATGCTGTTCTACTTGACCACCTTGAATCTTGCTCGATTTTTTAAAGAGGATGCACCACAGTTGGGTGACGATCCTGATATGCAGACTGTTTCTGCTGTTGATGCTTGGAAGCATGCAGACTTCCTTTGCAAAAACTATATCATCAACGGGTTGGACAATGCGTTGTATAACGTCTATAGCCCAATGACAACTGCTAAGGCACTGTGGGAATCTTTAGAGAAGAAGTATAAAACGGAGGATGCGGGCACAAAGAAATTCGTTGTGGCCAGATTCCTTGACTTCAAAATGGTAGATTCCAAGCCTCTAATGCCGCAAGTAGATGAGTATCAGGTACTCATTCATGAGTGTCATGCAGAAGGTATAAATATGGGAGAACGTTTTGAATCTGGTGCAGTTATTGAGAAGTTGCCTCCTAACTGGAAACACTTCAAGAGTTATTTAAGGCATAAGCGAAAGAAGATGACTCTTGAAGATCTAGTTCTGAGATTGAGGATTGAAGCAGACAACCGCAAATCTGAAAAAAGAGTTGGTTTTCCGCCTTTGGAATCAAAGGTTAATGTGGTTGAGCATGGTCCGAGTAACAAAAAGAGAAAATTCTCCAACCAAAGTCAAAAAGAGGGAGAACATAAGAAGCAGCAGTTCGGTGGGAATTGTTTTGTCTGTGATAAGCCGGGGCACAAGGCAAGAGACTGTAGGCACGGCAAGACCCACGGGAATCTGAAGAAGAGGAATCCTCAGGCAAGTGCTGTCGAAGACCTGGCCAATGATCTCTCTGACATTAATCTGTCAGATATCGTGTCAGAAGTCAATCTGGTGGGGAAACCAAAGCAATGGTGGGTGAACACTGGGGCCACTAAGCATATTTGCTCTGATAGGAGAATGTTCACTACCTATCAAAATGTTTTTGAAACCCTTTACATGGGTAACTCCGCCACTTCTAATGTGGAAGGAACTGGAAAGGTAATCTTGAAGTTTACCTCTGGAAAGGAGCTGACACTCAACAATGTGCTGCATGTCCCAGACATCCGAAAGAATTTGGTTTCTGGATCCTTGTTGAGTAAGAACGGATTCAAATTGGTGTTTGAGTCTGGTCAATTTGTGTTAACCAAATTTGGAATGTTTGTAGGCAAAGGCTATGAGTGTGATGGCTTATTTAAGCTCAATGTAATTACTATTGCCCCAACTGTTGTAAAGGCTAATGAGCCTACTAAATTTGGTATGAATAAGAATAAGTCTGTTGCTTATGTCTTGGATTCTCCTAATTTATGGCATGATAGATTAGGACATGTGAATTTTGATTCTGTGCGAAAATTAATCAATTTAGGTCTAATACCTAAAGCTGATTGGAACATAAATAAAAAATGTGAAGTATGCGTAGAATCAAAATTAACAAGAACTTCCTTTAAATCAGTAGAAAGGAGTTCAGAACCTCTGGATTTAATTCACAGTGATATTTGTGATTTAAAATTTGTACAAACTAGATGTGGAAAAAAGTATTTTATTACTTTTATTGATGATTGCACAAGATATTGTTATGTTTATCTACTCAGAGGCAAAGATGAGGCTCTGGAAGTATTTAAACTATACAAAAATGAGGTAGAAAATCAACTCGGCAAAAAGATTAAGATGTTGAGAAGCGATAGAGGAGGAGAATATGTATATCCCTTTGAGGAATAGTGTGCTGAACATGGAATTGTTCATCAAACGACGGCTCCTTACTCTCCCCATCAGAATAGTATTGCTGAATGCAAAAACCAAACTCTTAAAGAGATGATGAATGCTTTGTTGATTAATTCGGGTTTACCTCAGAACTTGTGGGGGGAGGCAGTGTTAACTGCGAACCATATTCTTAATAAGGTACCCCACAAGAAATTAAGCAAGACACCTTATGACGTGTGGAAAGTTCGACCACATTCCTACAATTACTTAAGAGTGTGGGGGTGTCTAGCTAAGGTAGGAGTCCCAGCTCCTAAACTGGTCAAAATAGGACCAAAGACTGTGGATTGTATCTTCATTGGATATGCACACAACAGTGCTGCATACAGGTTTCTTGTGTATAAGTCAGAAATAACTGATATACATGTGAATACAGTTATTGAATCAAGGAATGCAGAATTTTTCGAAGAAAAATTTCCTTGTAAAAATACGCAAGAATTAAGTTCTACGAAAAGAACATATGATGAGAGTCAAAAATTAGATATAGATGATGAGGCTATATCTAAAGATATTGAAGATAAACCAAGACGTAGCAAGAGGGCTAGAACATCTAAGTCTTTCGGTCCAGATTTTCTAACATATTTGTTAGAAAATGAGCCTCACACTTTTAATGAGGCAATGTCTACTCCTGAAGCTCCTTTATGGAGAGAGGCAGTAAACAGTGAAATTGAATCCATCATGCAAAATCATACATGGGAACTGGTAGATCTTCCTCCTGGAAATAAACCTTTAGGGTGTAAATGGATTTTTAAGAGGAAGTTGAAGGCTGATGGATCAATAGAAAAATACAAGGCCAGACTTGTCATTAAGGGATATAGACAAAAAGAAGGTCTTGATTATTTTGATACATATTCACCAGTCACGAGAATTACATCCATACGGATGTTGATAGCTATCGCAGCTATCAATAATCTTGAGATACATCAAATGGATGTAAAAACAGCATTCTTAAATGGAGATCTAGATGAAGAGATCTACATGGAACAACCTGAAGGGTTTGTAGTTCCTGAGAAAGGGAAAAAGGTTTGTAAGCTTGTAAAATCCCTTTATGGACTAAAACAGGCGCCTAAACAATGGCATGAGAAATTTGATAAAGTCATGTTGTCAAATGGCTTTAGGATTAATGAATGTGACAAGTGTGTCTATGTAAAAGGCACGGGTCAAGAATATGTCATTGTTTGTCTCTATGTAGACGATATGCTTATTATCGGGAACAATGATAGTGTCATTAAGTCTACCAAGAAGATGTTATCCAGTAACTTTGATATGAAGGATATGGGTATGGCAGATGTGATTCTGGGTATTAAAATTACTAGAACATCTGACGGACTAATCTTGTCTCAGTCCCATTATATAGAGAAAGTACTGGACAAGTTTAATAAAAATGATACTAGTCTCGCGAAGACACCTATAGATGCAAATGTACATCTTACCAAAAATACTGGTGAAGGAATATCTCAATTAGAGTATTCAAGGATTATTGGTAGTTTGATGTACATTATGAATTGCACGAGGCCTGATATAGCATTAACTGTGAGCAAATTGAGCAGGTATACGAGCAATCCAGGAAAAGACCAATGGGTAGCTATAATAAGAGTTCTAAGGTATCTGAGATATACATTGAACTTTGGGCTGCACTATACCCGATATCCAGCTGTACTAGAGGGATACAGTGATGCCAACTGGATATCGGATACTAATGACTCCAAATCCACGAGTGGATACATTTTTACTTTAGGAGGAGCAGCCGTCTCTTGGAAATCCACTAAGCAAACATGTATAGCCAGATCCACGATGGAATCTGAGTTTATAGCTTTGGATAAAGCTGCAGAGGAAGCCGAATGGCTTCGAAAGTTCTTAGAGGATATTCCAAACTGGCCCAAACCTGTGTCAGCTATCTGCATACACTGCGATAGTCAATCTGCTATTGGAAGGGCACAGAGTAGCATGTACAACGGTAAGTCTAGACATATACGTCGTAGACATAATACCGTCAAACAATTGCTCTCTAATGGGGTTATCTCAATTGACTACATAAAGTCAAAAGATAACATTGCGGATCCGCTTACTAAAGGTTTGAACAGAGAGCAAGTTTACAAATCATCGAGGGGAATGGGTCTAAAGCCTATGACTAAAGAGTCATCATAGTGGAAAACCCTACCTACGTGACAGGAGATCCCTGGAAGTAGGTTCAAAGGGAAAAACTGAGCTATGAATGATTCATCGAGAGCACTGTGGGGGTAATACTCCCACCTATTCCTATGATGAGCAGACAGTGTTGCCTGCATGTGGTTTAGGATAAGCTATGCTTTTAATGATACTTATATCTTGGAAAATCCAAGTGGGCTATTACAGGATTATTCTTAATAAGTGATCACCTATGTGAGTAGGGAGTGGGCCGCTCCTACGAGAATCTCTAAGGCTGAATTCTCTAGAGTACTCATGAAACTGGGAGTTGTTCAGGGCCAAAATGAACACAACCGTGAGAACTGAAGTATGGTTAAGAGGATGTTGTGTGAGTTCTATTGTCTTGGTTTACACAAAAGCTGAACAGTTCAAGACATCGCGTTCACTGGTTAGCAAGTAAATCCGATAGTTCTCACTACGGAAGGTTCAAGGCCAAAAGCTACCTATCCGGAAGCAGTATCAATCTTTCAAACTCTCTCTAGTGTCTGTGTTTTGTTAATTTCCATTCATGTGGGGGATTGTAAGAATTTTTAGTGCTTTGTGAATGGAAATTATTAATTAAAGATTAGTGGAACAACTTTGTGTTGCATGCTTGCTAGAATAATTGTGCATTTATTTATATATATATTGGTGGGTAATGATGACTCCCACTATAAAGTTTGCCTATATATTTGTGTGTGTTTTGCTGGTATTGTGTATGAGAAAGAACAGAGAGAACAAGAACGAAAATTAATTTCATTTTATCATTGTGTCCAATAGAGAGAGTTTGTCATATTCAGTTCAATAGTTTCGTAGTTTGGTGTGCTCCTACTACGAAGAAAATATCGTTGTATCCTGGGAGACTTACGTTAATCAACCGAAAGCACCGTAGCGGGACGTTAAAGTCTTAAGGACATCGAGTCTAACTCGAGCCTCGATATCATCTATATTTGGTTTATTTCTACATCCTTAAATTTTAATATTGTTAATTTTATATTCTGTTATTTTAATCTTTATTTCACATCTTGTATTTATATTTACTACACTTCTCATATTTTATTTTTTCCAACAATCTCTATATATATATTAACCAAGACGCAGTGTCTCGTATCAGCTCCTCTGTATTGGGGCCATTTCATTTTCGATCTCATAATTGCTTTCAGTTTTCAGAAATAGAAAAAATAAGTGTTGTTCCAGCTATTCATATCAGTGATCATCAGTTCATCACTTTCAACATCGTGCATATCCAACGAAGCGAGACCGAGAAACACAGCTAAAATGGGTTTTGTTGCAAAGGTTTTGTTGTCGGTGCTGACCATGTTTTTGGCGTTCGCCATGACAGCTCTTGCATATGGTTCAGGTCATACCAGGCGCCACAACTTTGAGGTACGTATTGCATGCCATTTTGAACATTGTTTTTCAATGTTTGGTAACTTAATATGTAGCAGATTTTAATTTGTCTTGTCATTCTTTGATTAATCTATAAAAAATGAATACAGATTAAGATGCAAAAGGTGAAAAGATTGTGTGAAGAAAAGAGCATCATCACCGTCAATGGCCAGTTTCCAGGGCCTCAAATTACAGCAATGGAAGGTGATAGAGTGATCGTCAGAGTCACCAATCATGTCAAGTACAACGTCACCCTTCACTGGTATGCCACTGGACATATATTTGATCCTCATTTTTTTTTTCTTTTGTACTGTAAAGGTTGAATTCGTAGTTTAAATTCAAGACATCATAATACAAAAAGTTACTACTTAATCATTTCATACAACTTAGATAAGATGTTTACTTCCATAGGCATGGAGTTAAGCAGCTAAGCAGTGCTTGGGCAGATGGAGCAGCCTATATCACCCAATGCCCTATTCAGACATGATAGAATTACGTATACAACTTCACCGTTTCAGACCATACCGGGACCATGTTTTGGCATGCACATATATCTTGGCTAAGAGCCACACTCTATGGACCAATTATCATCCTTCCTAAGCGAGGCGTTCCATATCCATTTCCCAAGCCCTACAAAGAAGTCCCCATAATTTTGGGTAAGACACTTAATTAAACTAGTACTAGAGAATATGATCGTGCACTATTTTTGATTTTTCTTTTTTATTTTTTCAAGTACAACGATGATAATTCTAGACTTTTATCCCGCAATTTAGCATGAGAAAAGGTAGTCAATCATTCACTCGGCCAACGAAATCACTGGAATATTACTAAATTATTTGTATTTTTTGCGATTTGGTGGTAGGTGAATGGTGGAAAGAAGATACAGAAATTATTATAAACCGTATATTACGAACTAGAAGTGTCTCACAACCTTCAGATGCTTACAATTAATGGTCTACCAAGACCTTCTTACAACTGTTCAAATAAAGGTATATATATATATATATATATATTTCGTTGGATTAGAAACTTGTTTTTAAAATTTATAAATATCTCCTATATATCAATTTGGTGCCTCAATAAAGCATGACTTCCCAATTCTTGCAGATACCTTCAAATTGAAAGTGAAGCCAGGAAAGACTTATCTTCTCAGATTGATTAATGCTGCATTGAATAGCGACTTCTTCTTTGGAATCGCCAATCACAGATTCACTGTTGTCGAAGTTGATGCTGTCTATGTAAAACCATTCAAAGCCGATACAATTTTCATTAGTCCTGGACAAACTACAAATGTTCTTCTCAGAACAAGAAAACACTATCCAAAAGCAAACTTTCTCATGGCAGCGAAACCTCATCCCTTTGGCCCTGTGGAATTTAACAATTCCACAACCAATGGAATCTTAGAGTACGAGCTAAAGTCCTCTAACATCGAGAGAAGTTATAATTTGCCTCTTTTGACACCACAACTTCCAAATTCTAACGACTCAAAATTTGCTTAGAATTTCAACACGCAGCTTCGAAGCTTAGACCATGGAAAAGTGCCCCAAAAAGTGGACAAACATTTTTTGTTCAGTGTGGGGTTAGGAATAGCTCCATGCCCTCAAAACCAAGCATGCCAAGGAGTAAATGGTGGCAAAATGGCTGCTCCTATTAACAATGTGTCTTTTGTGCATCCAGAAACAGCTCTCCTTCAAGCTTACTTCTTTAACCAATCAGAAGGTGTATACACCACAGATTTTCCAGACAATCCACCACTGAAGTTTGAATATGTTGGCAATCCACCAAGCAATATTATGGTGAATAGAGGTACAAAAGTTTCAGTGCTTCCATTTAATGCCAGTGTGGAACTAATAATTCAAGGCACTAGTATAATCACTCCAGAAAGTCATCCATTTCACCTCCATGGCTTTAACTTTTTCGTCGTCGGTCGAGTTATCGGAAATTATAATCCTGACAAAGATCCAACCAATTTTAATCTTGTCGATCCAGTAGAGAGGAACACTGTCAACATACCATCCGGGGGATGGGTTGCAATTCGTTTTCTTGCAGACAATCCAGGTATGTTTTTCATACTTTCATATAAAATATATGCCAAGATTTGTACTTGAAATTTCATATAAATGATTAAATTGATGTATGATATAGGTGTTTGGCTCATGCATTGTCACCTGGAAATCCATTCAAGTTGGGGAATGGAAATGGCTTGGATTGTTTTCAATGGAGAGCGTCCAGATCAGATGCTGCCACCTCCTCCCTCTGATCTTCCAACATGTTGATCATACTTTCAGATTCATTATTTATTGGCAAATTAATTCTTTCCAGAATTTGATGACAAATAATATCAAGATATCGCGGCCGGGTCGGAAGCCGTTGCCTTCTCCCTTTGATCTTCCAACATGTTGATCATATTTTTAGATTTTAATTTGTTTCCATTATTTAATTCTTTGTACAATATGAATCCCACTTTAGGTGCGAGAAGACTCGAAATCAATTCTCATCTGTAAAAATGATGTAAAATAATTTAGACCATACTTGAATAAAAAAAATATATATATATCCTTTGTTGACGTGAAAGTGATTTGTCGTCTAACATATCTACTCAGTTTTGGCTTCATATATTGGATAGTCATCTTTCCTCCATTATTTAATTCTGTTACAATGTAGTGCACCTGATTGGGCTACTCCATCAGTATACACCAATACTAAACATGAATTTATTCTAGTTCAAACTGGCCCTTTCACCCCTTTCCAAGATTATGTTTTGGACTTGGTCTTCGGAGCCCATAATATAGGCAGTTTAATCCTTTTGTCGTCGTTCGTAAAGTCTCAATATTTCACCAAACTTTCACCATGGTAAGAAGTTTGCGTAGCCTTTACTTAATTCAATTTTTTTGTGTGTGGAAAAACTGTGCATTTTTAATGTATTTTAGCCTAATAGCCTTCAATTCACTAACAAATTTTTCGTATATGAATATTAAATTATATATTTTTATTCTTTATTGAACAAAAAATTTGAAGTCACCCTTGACCATATGAGTGATGGGATAAAGGAATTGTTATTTTCAACTTTCTTGCACTATTCGTGGCAAAGTATAAAGAATGGGCCATGAAACCATTTTTCTAGTGAATTTATTTATTTTGATGAGTGAATTAGGAGTAAAGGAAACAATGTAAGCATAATTATTGCGATAAACATAATACAATAAAAATTATCAGAAGCATGTAATCATCATATAAAACATTAAGGGTCATAAGCTACTTACTTGATGCGGAAGATAGCAATTAATTGATTTAGCTATTTTAACCCTATTCTTAATAGTGTAGATATGTGATGAGATTCTACAACTCTTTTCAGGGTAGGGAGTTGACCAATTAACATGCATATATAGATGTTACTTCTATCAAGTAACCTAATGGGCTTGGACTTTAGTGGACTATTATTTTAATTAAGTGGGTTACCAAATAACTTTAATGGGTCACACCACTTACATTCTTTCACTTGACCTATTAACTTCATGGACGACATGATTCAATCATAAACATAACGGCGCTCATAGGAGATTAAATCCTTACATAATTTTCTTCATAATTATCAAAGAATAACAAACTGCTAAATGTGGTTATAGCGGTTGCACATCATTCATTCAATGTACTCCCTTCTATATACCACAATAGTTGCAATCAGTCACACTTGGTCATAATCTTAATGGTCTACTATAATGTCTTATAAAGATGTTCCTATTTTCCTTAGTAAACATAATTCACGTGAATTCTTTCATGAAAGAGGAAAAATAATTATGTTTGTCAGAAACATGTCATTGAGCTCAAAGTGTCAATATAAGACCACTTACGTCTTTCATAATTACAACCAAAACCTATCATTTCTTCATTTTCCTTAAAATGGCTTGGTTGTAAGTCTTTAGTCATAAGATCTGCAGTCATAAGATCACTGCTTATGTATTCAATAGACACTCTTTGTTTCTGAACCTTCTCTTTAATGACAAATACTTTTAGTTTCATGTATTTCACACCTCATGATTATTTGTCATTTTAGAGAAGAAAACTATTGCAGAATTATTATAATAAATTTTCTGTGACTTGGCAATTAGTGTCGATAAATCCAAGTCCTAAAATTAATTTTCTGCAACCATGATGCATGAGTTGTAACTTCATAATATACTACAAATTCTGTTTCCATAATAGATGACATAATGATAGTCTATTTCGCACTTTTTCATAAGGTCGCTCCCACTGTTTAAAGGAAGAGTTGATCAAAAGTGGACTTTATGCTACGAACACATCCAATAAGAATTGAATTCTAATATTCATTCACTTTAAATGATTAGATTATTTATATGTCAGCAAGTAATCTTTGATCATTTCACATGCCTTAAACTTTCATTGCAGCTATCTCGTAATTCAATTAGGAATTACTATAATATATTCTCACTTTCCACATCATTATTTGGACATTGCATGAGACCAAATTTATCCATATTAAATTCTCTCTAGAATTCTTTCAATTTGAGACAATCTTAACATTTCTTGTGATCCATCATGGAATATTTCAATTCTTATCACAAAGGATGTCTCTCCCATATTTTTCACTTCCAAAATTCTATGAGAGAAAACTTGTGTTTCATGCAATATGTCAATACATTAGCAGCAATAAGAATATTACCAACATATAGGACTTAAAGGAAATATAAATTTGCTCCTACTGATCTTTCGGTATACTCACAGAATAAGATTGTATTCCTTAAACCGAAAGTTGTAATGATATTATAAAACTTAATAAACCATTATGAAGCCAATTTAAGCACATATATCAATTTTCTAAGTTTACACACCATATGACATTTTCCCTCTATTAAAAACCTTCGGGTTGGTCCATATGAAACTTTATCCTCAAGATCGTCATTAAAGAACATAATTTTTACTTTATTTTGGTACAACTCTAAAGCATTATGAGCTATCAATGCCATGATTATCCTTAAAGAGTCTTCGAGACTAAGGAAAAGTCTCTTTATAATCAATGTCACTTTTATAGGTACTAACTCCTTGCAACTGATCTAGTCTTATAAGCTTAATTTTGCCATTAGAGTTGTCTTTGATCTTAAAAGTCATTTACCGCCAACTCTTTTGAACTTTTTGCCAATTTGACTAGATCCTTAACTTTATTTTGTCTCATAGAATTCATCTCTTCTTTCAAAGCATCAATCCATTTATTAGACTCTGTACTTCATATGGCTAGTGAAAATGAAGCCAGATCTTTATTGACTCAAATATCGAAATTTGACTCATATAAATAAACCACATAATCATCATGAATAGCTATCTTTCTCTCCCCCTTTGAGATCTTAATGCTATTCTTTGTGGTTCATATGAGTCAATCTTCTTGCGAGTTAGCATTTACAAGTGATGGTTTTCCCCTTATTTGCAATTCAATGTTGTTAAACTATTCAACAACACTTGGTGCAACTTTTGATAAAAAGAGCATTAATGGATAAGAAAAAATCCATCCCAATTTCGTTAATATCCACTTCATAAGGTTCATTACTCTTTCTAACTTCACCATTTTTTTTTATGAATCTAGCGTTACTGGACTCATAAAATTTCAACAAATAGACATAATTAACCATAATTTGAAAATCAACTATAAAGCAATGAAATATATACATTTTTCCATTAAAAGAGGGTGCATCAAAGATCTATAAACATTAGGGTGTGTAATCTTAAGAAGCTCTATGCTTCTTGTAGCTCCTTTCTAGTTGTGTTCGATTTGCTTTCTCTTTATGCAATTCGCACACATGCCAAGATCAATAAAAGTTAGATTCAAAAAAATCTCACGATATCAATCTTTCTATTCATTCATTAGTAATATAACTAATCAGTTATGCCACAAGTAAGCAGGACTTTCACTTAATCTGCCACACTTAATTCCAATATTATGTTGCTCAATAAGTAAGATTCACAGAACATACCATAAAGTTTTAATTTATAATCTATGACTAAGAATACCAAACAAATAAGAGAAGTATTCTTAAATAAACTTAAACATCTTCATTCAAACTTAATATCAAATCCAGAAATATCCAATTTTGATGTAAAAATAAAGTTTCTAAAACTATAGGTACAAAGAACTGTAACAAACTAATGTGATGGCTAGAATTAAGGAATAAACAATAAGTCCTTAAACTTTTAATTAGAGCCTTCACATAATTTTCTATGAATAAAACTTTAATTTGGATTTATATTCTAAACTATAAGAAATCCTTCTTTATTAATTGGAAACATAAGTGGTAGCTACAGAATCAAGCCATTAGGTATTAAGAGGAATTTCACTTAAATCTAATTCGAGACATACAAAGGATGATAATTACCTTTATTTTCAAATCATGCTTTATATTTCACGGAGTCTTTAAAAGTGACCAACTTTATTAAAAGTGGCACTTTCGAGCCTGAACTTTTATCCAATGAGTTTAAGAATCGTTAGCAGACTCTTCTTTCTTCTTGATTCAGTTCATTTTAGCTTCTTGACCTATGAGATTAATAGTGTGACTTAATTTACTCTTCAATCTCGTTTCCTTTTAAACAAGCATAATAGCCAATTCAGACAAACTTTATTTATCCTTAATAGTGTTACAATTAATTCAAAAAGGTATATACTTAGGAGGTAGTGAGTTCAAGATAAAATGTACTAGGAAGCATGTATTCACTATCATTCTCAAGGACTTTAATCTTGCTGCAATATTAGTCATCTCTATGATATACTCTTACATATTCAGGACCCATCATTACTTCATGGTCGTGAGCCTAGCTATGAGCATATCAGTGAATGAATTATATGCAAAATTAAAACTCTTCTTTTGCAAACTTTAAGTATTCTTTAGTATCATTAGTTTGTGGATTGGTCATTCGCATAAACATGAGGCTTAATCTGTCAGACCGTTTTCAAGCATTATAATGAATCTTCTCTTCCTCACTACTCGAATCTGTAATTACGAGAGATTTGTCATTCATAGTGCTAAGTCCAAATTCCAAATACTTAAGTGAAATTGGAATTACTTGGCACAATTAAAAAAAGTTCAATCCATTAGACGGTCAAGATGAAGCATGTGAATAAAGAAAATGCTACAAATATTACATGACATTTTAACATAATCATGGATTAATAATTACTACATACTTAATGCTGACAACATCATGGATTCAAATAAAATAAATGAAACATCATAGTGTATTAAAGTTCTCCTTTGGGTAGTAACTAAAATACATAATCATAAATTGAATACCCATATAATAACATGATTAGATAACTAAAATAATTTGTCTCATCATGTTTACTATTCATATGATAAACAATTCACTAAATCCACAAGGTCCAATGAATAATAAACGTCAAATTATCCATTAAAATTTCTTAAATTCGATAATAGCCATTTCATAGATAAATGGATAATTGACCAGAAAAAATCTATAATCTTTTTAGTTTGGCCACTTTGGTGACTAACGAACTAACATAAGATTAATTTAACTTTAATAACAACTATAAATGAATAAAATTCATAACTTTCTTGGTTGACCACTTTGGTTACTAACGGACCAACTTAATATGAATTTTAAGTTCAATAATAGTTAACAACGAATAAAATCTAAAGTTTTTGGTTTGGCCACTTTGGTGACTAACAAACCAACTTAATTGGATTAAATTCAATAATAATTGTCAACTATTAAAATCTAAGGACTTTCTAGTTTAGTCACTTTGGTGACTAACAAACCAAATTTATATAGATTTTAAATTTAAACAATAGTTGTTAACAAATAAAATTCAAAACTTTCTGGTTTGGCCACTTTGGTGACTAACAAACTGACTTAATATGGATTTTATATTTAATAATGATTGTCAGTGAAGAAAATCCATCAACTTTCTAGTTTGACCACTTTAATGACTAACAAACTATATTAATATAAATTTTTAAATTCACTAATAATTAAAAGATTAACGTCACATAATTTTAAATTTTCCTTTACTCAATTCATGTGAATCGATAAGTGAAAAGAAAATATCTTAATAAACATCATGTATACTTTCGGGCATTAGATTAGCATTAAAGCAAGTAACGTCAACCAAAGACAAAATTTCATGACAAAGTCATTATACTTTGTTTAGTATAGTGATATGGATGACAAATCGTGTTCCAGTTTCATGCCATACTCTTATTTATGATGCATGCAGGATGCTCTCGTAAATCAATCAACCGCTAAAACCACTGATATTCACAAGCAGACGAACTAATGCGGCATGCCTAAGCAGACAAATAATATACACGTCTTTTCCTTTTGTATCATACAAGGTAATTATGCATTACTATGTATCATAAGCATAAGAGCACAAACTTGCATGATTTGCTTTCAACATAATAAAATAATTAACACATGATGGGTAAAGCTTTAGCGTACCAAGCTTATACTATGCTGAAACTTGATGATTGAGTTTAATGCCACTGTAAAACCAGACATAAACCGCTTAGATTATAGTTATGATGACCTTGCTAGATCTGGTACGTGGTGCTTCAACTTGTGCGGCAGTCAAACAGGATATTAGTGCTCCTTTTATATTCTTTAACATTGGTGTATCACAATCACCAATTAAAGGCTTAAATTGATGCGGACATCGTGCTTAAGACTACTGCATAGTCTTGATATAATTAATAAATTCTGTTCAAAAAATTTCAAGAAATTTATTACGAATTGAAATTCAAGAACACAAATTTTGACCATTGTCATGAAAATAAACTTCACGTACTCATAAGGCATAAGGTAGAAAAATTTATGAACAATTAGATGTCATAAAAGAGACTACATGATCTGATATATAGGCTTTGATACCACATGCAAGCATAATTATTGCGATAAGCATAATGCAATTAAAATTATCAGAAGCATGTAGTTATCATATAAAACATTAAGGGTCATAAATTACTTACTTGATGCAGAAGTCTCTTCAGGATAGTGAGAAAACCAATTAATTAACATGTACACTGGCGGAGGCACATGCTTGCAGCCTCCACTGACCTATAAAAATCGTTAAAATTTTTATGTATTTTTTTAAAAAAAGTTAGATATCTATGTATTTTTAGTTAAAAAAAATTAATTAGCCCCCACTGAAAAATAAAAGTACTTGTATAGTTCAAAAATTATGAATTTTAGCCCCCACTGGCCCATAAAAATGTTAAAATTTCTATATATTTTTTGAAAAAAAATTAGATATCTATGTATTTTTAGTTAAAAAAAATTAATTAGCCCCCACTAAAAAATAAAAGTACTCGTATAGTTTAAAAATTATGGATTTTAGCCCCCATTGGCCCATAAAAACCTTAAAATTTCTATGTATTTTTTGAAAAAAAATTAAATATCTATGTATTTTTAGTTAAAAAAATTAATTAACTCCACTGGAAAAAAAAAAACTCGTATAATTTAAAAATTATAATTTTTAGCCCCCACTGACATGAAATCCTGGCTCCGCCCCTGAACATGTATATATAGATGTTACTTTCATCAAGTAACCTAATGGGTTTGAACTTTGATGGTCTATTATTTTAATTAAGTGGATCACCAAATAACTTTAATGGGTCACCAATCAACTCCTCTTTGGCTGAGCAACTTGTTCTTCAGTATAACAAATCCATCACATAAACATGAAAATTGCTATTAACTTTCCATATACTTGAATCAAATATTACCTGTACATGCAAATGCTTTCTTGTTTTATTTGTTCCGAGACTTATAGTAGACACACGAAAATGTTAGGCTGATTGTGCACACAAATGCAAAATGCACAAAGTTTTTTACACGGTTCAAAACGACAACCTGACCTATGTCTACGAAGAAATTATTCTGTTAGTCATAGAAATAACTTGATCTATATTATATGGGAAAAACCTAACCCATCTTATATAATCTTGACACCCACGATTCTAACAACTTTAGTATAGTTAATGACTCTTGTGGTTATTTATATTTGGGGTACCCAGAACAACAAGTTATAGTGTTTATTTATAAAGACGTACAACACTACTTTCTGCTTTTTATGTTCCGCGATATGAGAGATTTAGATGCACAAACCCAACAAAGAACATGGTTTTAATAACCTTCGATTTTCTTTCATTTATTAAGGCTTTGTAAATTGTTCATAGTCCACGGAGTTATAATAAACACATGGGATAAGATGAAATATACCAACTAGGTAGCTATGAGTCTCATATGCTCATCCTTGCTTGGGAGCGAAGTGCTTTCATATGGTCCTACCGGTTATCACGTTACTGTTTAGAAATCTAGAGTGACAACACCTACAACACCAACTGAGATCCCACAAGGCTTCATTCTTTACGTAAATTCTTCGTGAAAATGATACATAAATATAACGACATTGGTTATAAATATAACAACATTGGATTGGATTGGTTGGTTGGTTGGTTGGTTGGTGTAAAAAAATAAAAATAAAATAAACAACATTGGTTCGAGTTTGGAGTTTCATTACAGACAAAATTATCAATTTTATGCTCTCCGTTACAATTTGTTAGAACTAATATATTGATTTATCAATTTATCACCAAATTTATCACTTCCTATGTCAATGCCTAATTAGCATTGCTTGTAGTTGGATGAAATGGTTAGATAATGATCTTTTGTAATGAAAGGTTTTGAGTTTGAATAACGATTTCAACTTATATTGTATAAAAAGAACGTAAAAATTAATTATCTTGTAGAGGAGTGAAAAAATGATGAGCTAGCTTAAGAATTCTGGGGGCCTACTTTTAATTTTGACAATAGTCGACAGGGGATGCTAATTGAATGATCGTCAAGCATTTTAGAATGTATATCCACGCAAACTTTTTGTCATGCATGAGCCACAAAAATCAAATTACAAGCAAGACTAATGTTATAATTTTAAAAATAATTGTTAATTACTGACTCAAACTCACTAAAGAAAGTGATTAAATCAGTTGTCATTTGAACAAATGACATTAACTTATTAGTTGCTCTCATATTATCTCTTACGCTAATGTGAGACATCATAGTAGAAGAAAAAAGCCCCCCATACCTTTGTAATATATACAAAGCAATGCACAATAACGGGGAATGGATGGAGAGTTCATGCCCACACAACTTCATACTCGTAGTAATTTACGGAAGAAGCAATACAAAATATTGGAAAATTTGTGAATTTGAAGATATTTAGAATTTATATTCATGATTGTCTGATATTTAGAATGTATATTCATGCAATTTTTTATTCACACCCTAAGAGCATAATCACTTCTGTAACTGAGACTTATATTGTAGATTTAAAAATAATTATTTTGGAATACTAATAAAAATTGATCAATCGGTTATCATTTGAACAAAAAATATTAACTTATTAATTACTCTCTATTATGTTTCGTGTTAATGATATGAAAGGAAAAAGGCTCCATAGTTTTACATGTACAAACTACAAAGCAATGCACAATAATGGGGCATAGATGGAGGGCTCAAGCCCACTCAGCTTCATACTCGTAGTAATTTACGGGAGAAGCAATAGAAAATTGGAAAATTTGTAAATTTGAAGATAAATGAAAGGACTTTAAAAAACACCCATTACATAGGAGATGGTCAATATCATGCATCAAACCCTATAGCGACCGTGCATGATGACATCACGACCAAGGAAAGGATTGACAACAACATAAATCTAGATTGTCTTTGACCTCACTCTAAAGTTGTTTTCCAACAACAGCTGGTGCATGTAACAAACAAAAACAAAAAAAACACACACACACACACACATTTTCTCGAGGACCGTCTATTTTCCTACTTTTTAAAATTATAATGCTAACTTCATCACCTAATCAACCAAACCCCCATATCAATAGCTCTATAAATTTACAACTCAAAACCTTTCGTTCAACGGTACCACACTAAAAAGAGTTAGAGATATGGGTGCTTTTGCTCTACCTTCACCAGCTTCGATGGCAATTTTCATTGCATTGTTGACATTGAGTGTTCTCTCACAAAATGCGCAAGGCATAACAAGGCATTACGATTTTAACGTAAGCTAAAAAACGTCTTGTACTTGATATTTTTATATGCTTTTGATCTTATATATACTTTGTTAAATGTGTTGTAGATACAAATGCAAAATGTTACGAGGCTGTGCCACACGAAGAGCATAGTTACTGTGAATCGGAAATTTCCTGGACCTCGCATTGTAGCCAGGGAGGGTGACCGTTTACTAGTTAAAGTCACTAACCATGTTTCAAACAACATTACCATCCACTGGTATGAACTTTCTTATTCCTTACATTTTCTTTTTCTTTCTTTCCCATTAAATATTGGCCATAAAGGTTAGGTAGAATGAAACGGTAAGGCAATGACTTGTCGTTATGAAAGGGTTACGGGTTTGAAATCAGTACCTTTATCACCCTTGACTAATTTGTATATGTATTGGGGGGTGTGTTGCTGCATTCACTACAGAATTTGTAGTCTTGGAATAGATTTAATATAGTTTTGCTTAGAATGAATTACTTGTTGTAAAAAAAAAAAAGAATAACAAACGAGGGGATGCAACAATGATTAGATTGTCATCAAGATACGTTTAAAAATTTAAATATACAATTAAGTGATTTACAACTTTGAAAAGCAACAATTATGTTTATCATACAGGCATGGCATTAGACAGCTTCGAAGTGGTTGGGCTGATGGTCCGGCATATATTACTCAGTGTCCTATTCAGACTGGTCAAAGCTATGTCTACAACTTTACCATTGTTGGCCAAAGAGGAACACTATTTTGGCATGCACATATCTCGTGGCTAAGATCAACTATTTATGGTCCTCTAATTATTCTTCCCAAGAAAAATGTACCTTACCCTTTTGTCAAGCCTCACAAGGAAGTTCCTCTCATCTTTGGTAATCAACATAATTCACTAGTTATATATTTATTTATGTTTTTATACTGAAAAACTTTTTTTGTGTGAGTTCGAAAGATTTTTTCGTGGAGTTGAGGAAAAAACTCATACCACATATGACAGCAAATTTCTTTCTCTTACAATAATAACTTTTGAAATTGCAGGAGAGTGGTTTAATGCGGACACTGAAGCAATAATTTCTCAAGCTTTACAAACAGGAGGTGGTCCAAATGTCTCTGATGCCTATACTATCAATGGACTTCCAGGGCTATTGTACAATTGTTCCGCCAAAGGTATAAATTCTCAAAATATTCAAAAGATTAGGGAAGCATTTTGCATATATTTCTATTTATTAAATTATCAAATAATCTAAAAATTTAAGTTGTTAGAGAGTAAGTTGTTATATTTATTTATTATCTTTAATACACCCCAATATATGCAGGCAGAATTCATTTTTAAACATTGCATGTGGACATTTTTAATATTTTTAAATGGGTGACCACGAAACTTGAATTTAAAACCATTAGGTAACCTGGGTTTCAATACGATATAAAATTTCTACCACATCTAAAAATTTAAGTTGTCTAGAAGAGGAGTTAATTAGCATACTTATTTATTGTCTCATCACCATTACATGATAATTCAAGATAACATATGTTTTGTTCTTGCAGACACATTTAAGCTGAAGGTCAAGCCAGGAAAAACCTATCTCCTTCGATTCATCAACGCTGCACTAAATGATGAGCTCTTCTTCAGTATTGCGAACCATACACTCACAGTTGTTGAAGCCGATGCAATTTACGTTAAACCTTTCGAGACTGATACACTCCTTATTGCACCTGGACAGACCACAAATGTTATTCTAAAAACAAAATCTCAATTCCCTGGTGCGACATTTCTGATGACTGCTAGACCATACGCGACAGGCCTTGGCACCTTCGACAACTCCACAGTCGCTGGTGTTGTTGAATATGAATCATCGCCATCTCTGCATTCAACCATGTCGATAAAGAAGCTTCCAATGCTTAAACCAACCCTACCAGCTCTCAACGACACTGCATTCGCCACCAGTTTTACGAAAAAACTTCGAAGCTTAGCCAGCCCTCAATTTCCAGCTAATGTACCACAGAAAGTTGATAAGCATTTCTTCTTCACAGTTGGTCTAGGCACAAATCCATGCGATCACCATAACCAAACATGCCAAGGTCCTAACGGAACCAAATTTGCTGCATCTGTCAACAATGTGTCGTTTGTACAACCAACCACAGCTCTTCTTCGAGCTCATTTCTTTGGGCAATCAAGTGGTGTTTACAACCCTGATTTTCCATACAGTCCATCACATTGGTTTAATTATACTGGAAATCCTCCAAATAATACTATGGTGAGCAATGGAACTAAGATTATGGTGCTGCCTTTTAACACTAGCGTTGAGTTAGTCATGCAGGATACAAGTATTTTTGGTGCTGAAAGCCATCCTCTCCATCTCCATGGATTCAATTTCTTTGTTGTTGGGCAAGGTTTTGGAAACTTCGACCCCAAGAATGATCCTAAGAACTTCAACCTTGTCGACCCTGTTGAGAGGAACACTATTGGTGTCCCCTCTGGTGGATGGGTTGCTATTCGATTTTTAGCCGATAATCCAGGTGGGTATATTGAAACTACTCAAAATTTATTGGTAAAATATTTTTAGTTTAGCAAAGAGTTTAACTTCACACCATGCACGCTGGCGGGTCGAGAATTTTATTTCAGTGAACCTATAACACTTAGAGGTTTAGTGGGGATTAAAACAAATAATTTTGCATTTATATATGAAATAAATTTTCGTTGAAGTTAAATTAATTTTTCATATTCAATATAACTTAAAGATATACAGATTTTTAACAAAATTGTGGAATGAGTGGTTGCGCCCATGATAACACTAATAACTTTTTTCATCGAGACTAATTTGATTCATCATACTAAAAGTATACCTATTTTGTAAAACTTTTAAGGGAAATTTATGTATATATTAGACAAAACCCCACACGCAGAAAGTTAAATCCATCCTTAATCAACCATGGTATTTAATTCTTTTTTTTTTATAATCCTCAATGAACAATTCTTGATAATAACAATAATTGCATGCAATGTTGATAGGTGTATGGTTTATGCATTGTCACTTAGAAGTGCATACGAGCTGGGGTTTGAAGATGGCATGGCTTGTCTTAGATGGAAAGCTTCCCAGTCAAAAACTTCTTCCGCCACCAGCTGATCTTCCCAAATGCTAATTAATTTTTCTTATGTTTCAATTTCCCCCCCTTAACATGAGTTTTTAACTAACTGGCTTTTTCCCAGTTAGCATTGACTTATCCATTTTCCTCTTTTCTTTTTCCATTGTTGTAATTTGTTTTTAAAGCCTGAGTTTGATTGATTCAGCCTGGAGGAAGAATGACTATTTCATTATCTCTTGTTCTGATTTTGGATTCAACAATAATCGGAATAGTTTTTCTCGAGTTAATTGTTATATATCTAGGCTCTAGCAATGATATTGAATTTCGTTGAAAATAATAAATAAATATAATAAATCTCTAATTAAGAGTTTAAACTCTTAGCAATATGCTTAAGAATTTATTTCAACACCTGGAGCACTATACTATATACGGACTTATAGAGGTGGGACTTAGAAAAGGGATGTTGAGGGGATTATTGAGCATTACAGGATAGGAAACCCGATATAATGGTGGAAGAAATAAATGCAATTCGCAAATGAATTTAATACTTCATAATCAAATCAATCTTCATAGGTGTGTGCAGAAGACATAAGAAAATGAAATTTGAAAAAGTAAGCCAAAAAAACAGAAAAGAAGAAAGAATATAAAGCATACACATTGTTATATCATCACCTCCACATTTTTAATCTGATGCAACACTTAAAATAATCGCAAAAAGATTAAAATCGTTGTAAATGACTTTATGAAATGGTTAAAAAACCTTTGCACATGGTCTTACAGTAATTTCTCTACTGCAACATTTTTAAAAAAATTTTAAATGGAGTATTGTAAAAGAGCTAAAAGTTATAGTAAGCATGAGGCAATAGTCAAATAAGGTCAAAATCTTCTTGATCTCAAGAAGATTTTTAAGATCAAAATCCTTATTATTTCTTACCAAAGTAAGAAATGTGATGACAAAAGAATTGCTTAAATCTTTATTATAAAGAGACTACTCATATAATAATAGTTTGAACACTTTAAAAACATAATAACATAATAGTAGCCTATGCCTGCGTGATTGCGCTTTCGTAGAATTAATTGGAAGGGTTGCATTACTTAAACTTCACTTTGTGTCAGTTAACTTGTTACCAAATCTAAGAAATGTTCAACCTTTTGGCATCTCAGAACACTCTCGCTGTAATTTTTTAAAACAAAAAAATAATAATAATAGGAGCGATTTCACCTCAACTACCGCTAGATCATGTCCCTGAGGTAGCGATCAAAAAAGGTTGTGGACCGCGTGAAGACTTGGTCATCTTGAACTATAGTCAAAATATTTAAGCTAAAGAAATATATGGTTGTTAAAATATTGGAAAATAATGTGAGTGTATCACAAGACATGGAGTTTAGATAATAAATGCATAAATATAGGTAAAATTTGTATAAGCCAAAAGTGACGCCAGCAAGAAGACTATTTTCACTAAATTATGTGCGGAGCAGACCTGGTCTTATAAATAAATGGGTAGAGGATATAGACCTGGTCTAATTAACAAGAAAGAATAAGGAATATGCATGGTAGAAAGTTGACTCAGTAAATTATATATTTTATAAAAGAAATAGGATATATATATATATATATATGCGCTCTCGAAATTGTATCTCAAATATCGATTCCACTGAACGAGCTTTATGTGTTTTTGTTCACATGGATTAAAAAGAAAGATAAATATTTTTAGTCTTATTTGATGTTATTTTATTACTTTGGTGGGTAACAAGTTTTATTTTATCACTGTTGGAATTTGGGTTTTAACCCAAGTAAATATGTAATTTAGACTTAATATTTAAGTGGGTCGTACATTTTTAAGTGAAAAATATTCATGTGTTAAAATCAAATGATTAATTTGTGAATGAGAAATTTGACAAAGTTAAGGGTTCAACTTGAGAAAATAAAGAGTGAAAGAAGTGGGTTTGTCACATAAAGCAAACATAAAGCCAAAAGTGTCATTTTGTGTTTGCCTCGCGTAACCCTTGCCCGTCATGACTTGACTTAGTCCAGTTGGTATTCGTACCGCGGTTCCCACCATGACTTTATTTTTAGGTATAATGTTTTCATTTGTTGACGTGAAAATGAATTGTCTAACATATATACTCAATTTTGGTTTCATATATTGGATAGTCATCTTTTTTTCATAAGGGAGTTCATTCTCTGACAACTTTTGTTTTGGCCAATAAAAAAATAAAAAAAGAAAAATTCTCTATCAACTTCACTGTTTTGGCCAATATGTACTGCATCCAAAAGAACGAATCTTTTATCACTAGCTATAACAAAACAAATATGTTAAATAATAGTTTACAATATAAAGAAGATCAATCGATCAAGTTCATTAACTCTGAAAATGTGCTTGCTTATGAAGAGTCATGGACTTCACATCGATTACCAAAAAGACAAGAGCCGTCAATAACTTTGTACAATGTTGTACACCTGATTGGGCTACTCCATTAGTATATAACACCAAGAAAACAAGAGCCGTCAATTACTTCAAAATTGATGATTATATAAAAACAAAGAAATTAAATTACTAACAAAGACTGAGATTAGTTCATTTTCTTTTTCTTTTGGCAAATGCTCAAATAGTCTTCTAATTGACATTTATACTGCTACTCGAATGAGTTTAATACCGATGAGCCTGGATTACGCCATTTCACTTAGAATATATACGCCAGAATATTAGCCTAAAATAATTAGGCGTGCCATGCACGAAGAATCAGAGGATAACGTGATTGCACATAACTTAATTATTCATTCTCATAATAACTTTCATTTACATATTTTATTGGGGGTTAATTACGTCTATAGCCTTCAATGTTACCTCACTTTTAAATTAGTCATTATTATTTCAAAAATGTCAAATTAATCCCCCATTGTTTTACAAAATGTAATCAAATTAGTCCTTTCGCCAAAAAATAAAGTTCGTATCAATTGAAAATGTTTAAAATAACTTATTTATCCTTACATAAACTTCACAAATTATAACCCTATCTTTTGACCCCAAAAAAACCTACCTTAAAACCCCAAAAGAGAAAAAGAAAGAAAAAAGCTTAACCCTCTCCACTAGCCATTTGGTTTTGTGCTATAATTCTCCGTTTAGATGCGAGAGGTCTCGAGATCAAATCTTGGGTGCGTAACATCCTATGTGATGTCAAATGGCTTCGGCCTCCCTTAAAACAAAAAACAAAAAACTTAACCCTCTTTGACCAAAAAAACCAAACCCTTTTATCCCCCTTTATAAAAAAAATAAAAATAAATAAATAAAAAAGAGCAAAACCCAACCCTTTGATCCCCCTTTACAAAATAACAAAAAAGCTTGAAGCCTTTCCCCTTTACCTAACTCTAAACCTGGCATCTGGGCCAACCCAGCCCAGCACACACAAGTCATTGGTCGAGAGAAGTACACCCAGCTCGGCTTAGGTTTTTGGTGGGCTGAGCTTATTTTTTAAAACACAGGACCCAACTTGGCCTACATGCCTACTACTATAGGTCATGAGTTGAGTTCGGCAAGCCTATTATTTTTTGTGATTTGAATATATGATATACACAAATATACATACACATATACGTATATATATACATATATTTAAATATATAACACCAAAAAAAAATTAATTGAGAATACTTAAATAGTTGGATTAATAAAAAAACTCTAAGTAAAAAACTTAACATAAATGATAAAATATTAAATAACAAACTACAACCTTATAAGACACAAGTACATTAATAGTATAAACATAAAATCAAATGGGCCCGAGTTGGGTTGAGTTTCGAGCTGAGCTGGGTTGGTTTTGAGTCGAAATAAGTCTAGGCTTAAATGGGATATGTCATTAATTTGATGACAACCCCGCTTTTAACTGGGATAGACTGGTTTTGAATTTTCGTATGTTGAGTTGTGTTGGGGTTAAGCCGATCCAGCCCAAATGCTAGCTCTACTTGACCCCCACCCCTATAGCTATTAATCCCTACCCCTGACCCCTAAGCAAAACACCACAACCTCCACCCTTTACCCCGATATGTGTGTGTACGTATATGAAGATGTGGGTGTTTGTATGTGTGTGTGTGTGTGTGTGTGTATATATATATATATATATATATATATGGAGTGCCTATAAGGGTGTATATGTCTTGTAACTTTATGTATGTGTGATGAAGATGAAGAAATGGAGGGGCGTACTTGTGTGAATCATGTTGTGTATTGTATGTTAATCATATATATGTGTGTATTACGTTTGAATCATGTATGTTTATTGTGTTAAGGAGATAAAGATGAAGAAGGAAAATGGAAATGAACGGGAGGAAAATATTGGAGTTATTCGTATATTTTATACTTGATTCTATGGGATATACATACGCATACGCCTACTGTCTTTCTAGTTTTGGCTCCTTACTCGTATAGAACTCTCATGTATATTGGTTATTTAATTCCTTATGTACATAGGATTGCTGATATGTTGTAATCCTTCTAGGTTAGACTTAACATTGTACGTATTATATATACACCAAGAGTGATCAATGAAAATTGTTTTTTTACGCCATATATATAGTCTTATTTTACATGGCACCAGAACAAGGTTATCAAGAAACCAATAATCTGCTAATAAGCCTAAACACTTAGCTATCTACCAGTCACCATATCTACATCACCGAGCTCCACGACGGATGGTAACAAAACACCAAGCCAAAGGGTCTCGATAGTAGGCAATACTTTGACCACATGGGACGTCAATTCCCCTTATTATCTACAGTCTTCAGACCACCCAAGACTAGTTTTCATGGTGAGCCCTCTAGATGATAATGGAGAAAATTATTTCACCTGGAGGAAGAACATGATGAATGCCCTTGATTCGAAAACTGAGACCGGATTTGTAGATGGTTCAATAAACAAGCTGGATGTTAACTCCCGATATTTGTTGTCATGGATTAAGTGTAATGCAATGGTGCATTCTTGGCTTGTCAACTCTGTTGCCAAAGAACTCCAAAATAGTATTGCATATGCAGAGACTACGAGATAAATTTGGAAAGATTTAGAAGAATGATTTTCGCAAGGAAACTCAACTAGAGTGTACGAGTTGCGTTGCTCAATCACTCTTCTTCAACAAGAAATGATACTCGTTTCTAGCTACTATGGAAAGTTACAAAGTTTATAGGATGAACTACAAGTGGCAAATCCAATCCCAGTATGCTCGTGTGGTTGTCATTGTGGAGCCTTCAAGAAAATGCAAACGATTCGAGAAAATGAGAAAGTTTACGACTTTCTCATGGGGCTGGACAACTCATTCAATAATATTCGATCACACATATTGAGCATGGAATCAACATCCTCCCTTGGTAGAGCATATGCTCTAGCGGCCCAAGAAGAGAAACAGAAGAGTGTCATTGCATTAAGATCACCAAACAATAAAATAGTAGTTGCATTCATGGCAAATAATTTTCCTGCAACTTCAATCTTTATGCATGAAAAAGGAGGAAACAATGTGGATAAACCAAAATGTGATTATTGCAGGAAAGTAGGACATATTAAAGACCGTTGTTTTGAGCTTATTGGATACCCACAAAATTGACACAAGAAATGAAGTAAAGGTAACAACAAGTCTGGGACATAGTCGGGTCATAGAGGACAATACCAATGAGGTAATATCACAACAAATATCACAATTATGGAGAATCCAAATGCGAACAACAGTTATGATTAATTGCATGGCTAGCAAGATTCTCAGCTGTTCATCCCTCGTTTGATGAAGTCCCAATATCAACAACTAATAGGTTTGCTAAAATCAAATGACTCTGTTGCTTCTATGGCTAATATGGCACGCTACTCTGGTATGATAAATACATCAGTGCCTTGGGTCATTGATTCAGGAGCCACTGATCATTTTACTTGTACACCAGAATTGTTAATTAATGGCATATCCAATCCAAATGTGTCTATAGTTCGCGTCCCTGATGGTAGGACATTCACTGTCCATAAAATAGGAGATGTAGTAATAGGAGGCAATTTTAAACTAAATCGAGTGATGGGCATTCCTGATTTTAATTGCAACCTTTTATCTGTGCACAAATTAACAAAGGATTGGAATTGTTCACTTACCTTCTATTCGGATTTTTGTGTGATACAGGATTTGACCACGAGGAAGCCGATTGGAGTAGGTAGAGTGAAAGATGGCTTGTGCCACTTGGAGCCTAGGAGAGAGAAGGTGGCAATGATAGCAAACAGGTAACAAGATAACACACTTTGGCATTGGCGACTTAGGCATTTGCCACTAGACAGATTGTCTTATGTTTTTAGTTCTTCATTATTTAGGCCTCAAAGGGATTTTATTTGCGATGCATGTTGTAAGGCAAAGCAGGCTAGATTGCCATTTCCGACAATGAGCAATAAAAGCATTCAAATTTTCAATCTTGTGCATTGTGATATATGGGGACCGTACAAAACACCTTCACATACTCAAGCTTAATATTTTATAGCGATAGTTGACGATTACAATAGAGCAACATGGGTCTATCTCATGCGACTTAAGTCTGAAACAAGTCATTTACTAATACACTTCTTCAACTGTGTCAAGACAAAATTTAATGTAGGAGTTAAACATTTGAGAACTGATAATGGACTAGAATTCTCACATTAAGATCTATTCACATACTATCACGTGAAAGGCATGGAACATCTAACGACCTGTGTTTATATGCCACAACAAAATGGCATGGTAGAACGCAAGCTTTGGCACATCTTGGAAGTAGCCAGAGCTTTGAGATTTCAGGCTAATTTACCAATTGCATTTTGGGGGGAATGTGTTCTCACTACAGCTCATTTAATTAATCGTATGCCAACACCCATTTTGTAAAATAAAACACCCTATGAAGTGTTGTATAGGACGCCGCCAACTTATGATCATCTTCGCGTATTTGGGTGTTTATTCTAGGCTCATGTGCCTTCAAACTCTCATGACAAATTTGCAGCACGATCATGTAAGGGAATTTTCATTGGGTACATACCCAACATGAATTAAGGGATATTGCATATTTGATCTTGAGACAAAGAAAATATATGTGTCGCGAGATGTCACTTTCTTTGAGGGATGTTTTTCTTTTCTTCAAAACCAAACAACAGAAGATAGTACCAAGTCTTATTCGGAAATTACAACTCATAATTCAACTAAATTTCATGATCAGATGGAATTAATTGCCCCAACTTCATTGATGCTTGACGAACCCCATGACACAATGCATGACACACCAAATGATGAGGCATCACCTCAATCTATTTCATCTGCACCACTTAACAACAACAGTTCACCATTATTAGTCAAATCAAGTGCCTTTAGCAGACCTTCGAATTCGAACTCTTCAACTGAACATGCCACTGGAAGTCCTGATCGTGATAAATGTTCATGGAAAATCTCGAGTCGACTTGCGGGATATGAATTTTCCTTGTCACCATTTCTCAAGCCATCAATGGTACATCCTCTTCATACTTATATATCCTATTCTAAATTTAGTCCATCTTATAATGCATTTTTAGTGGCCATCAGTACCAACAATGAACTATAATATTTTCATCAGGATGTACGTCATCTTCACTAGAGAAAAGCTATGACAAAGGAAATTATGGCCCTCGAAGCCAATCAAACTTGGACTCTCGAAGACCTTCCTTCAGGAAAACATGCTATCGACTCCAAATGGGTCTATTGCATTAAGTATAAATCATATGGAAGTATCGAGCGATATAAAGCTCGCTTAGTCGAAAAAGGATTTACTCAGGTGGCAGGAGTGGACTTTTATGAAACCTTTGCACTGGTAGCGAAATTGGTTACAGTCCAATGTCTCTTAGCAGTTGCTGCAATACAAAATAGGGAACTTCATCAACTTGATGTAAATAATGCATTCCTCCACGGTGATTTGGAGGAAAAAGTTTACATGAAACTACCCCAGGGATTTGATCGCAAGGGAGAGCATCAGGTGTGCCGTCTATGAAAATCTGTGTTGGTCTTCGACAAGCCTCTCGCAATTGGTATCAGAAGTCCACATCTTCTCTTTTGGAGCTTAGTTTTCATCAGTCGCACACAGATTATTCATTATTCACATATTCTAAAACCAATTCCTTTGTTGTTGTTCTTATCTACATAGATGATGTAATGTGGCAGGAAATGACCAAAATTATACTCCTCACCAAGTCGTCACCAATTTGGCAACGACTGCCTAACTATCTTTGGACTTGGATGTCATATTGGAATTTCAAAATTCGCCAACTTTACAATTTTTCAAATTTTAAATAAAAAATTCCAAAAGTATTTAAACTATATAAAAAATATATAATTTTTAACATAACAAAAATAGTAGAAAACACATGATAACCCTCCCTCCCCCCCCCCCCCCCAAAAAAAATCTGAAAATTTTATAAAAAAATCCGAAAAAAATAAAATAATAACCGAAATTAATGAAGAATTATAAATTTATATTTTACAAAAATATATGAAGTGGAAGAAGATTTAATTTCCTATTTTACATCATATAGAAGAAAATATAATAATCTAATGAAATTATATGCAGTGATTGGACAAGTATTTATGTAGCTAGACATAAATTAAATAAAGACTGTCTAGCTAGAACAGCTATACAAGCATAATTTGTCGTCATGCGCTTAAAAAGTTGTCATAATTTGACAGATCGCTGTGGTGATCGTACATGTAGTCACGCGCAAACCTACAATTTGTCGTCGTGCACTTTCAAAGTCATCATGATTTGACACATCGCCACAATGATCATACGAAGAGTCACGCACATACGAAGTAATTCATTTGGTGACGACCCAGTAATGCCCGTTGCCAAATTCGTGCCAATTTAACGTCTATATGAACAAAGCACCCATCCTCTTGTTGTCTTCCACTTGTCAATAACATTAACCTCGTTGCATTCACATTTTATCAACAATGAGTAACTATCAACAAGGTCAGTGGGTTACCGTTAAGAAGGAGGAACACAAACCAAAAGGTGAAACATCCAAACCCAGCAGTAACAGAGTTAAACCACAACTTGATCTGAACGAACCACCAAAAGAAGAAGGTTTTATTTTTGATGCTCAACATAAGCAAATGGTTGTGGATCAAATGTTACACGTACTGTTGTCAAACTTATTTCCGTGAAACTTATGTTCAAAATTAGTACGACAAGGTTAACAATATCAAATGTATTATCTAATTATGTTTGTGTATTTTGCTAAGTACTTTTGTATGGTGATGTCTTATTTTATTCTATATAAATGTAATCCATAATTATCGTAAGATTATGAAATAAAACCTTGTCATTTGTATATTATATTACGACATTTGTATAATATTGTACATAATTTGTACAACAACATAGTATTTTATTACATTAAATCTCGTTTGTCAGTACTTCTCGTTAACAAAACATGTTCAAACTAGTTATGCTAGTTCAAAATTTAGTACGTTTGTTTTTTGCTTTGGGATTAAAAGCCTTGTTCATTCATCAAAATAGAGAAAATTGAGTCGTCACCCTTTATGCTTATGCATGGTGAGTGAATCTGTCATCATACCGTCACCGAGCCGTCTAATTGAAAAAACCGTCTCCGAACCGTCACCCGGTCTAGCTAGGCCATCACCAACTTGGTGACGGTCTATTTTGGCCGTCACCAAATTGGAGACAGTGAAGACTGCCATCACTATTGGTGACGGCTTGGTGACATTTTTTTCCGTCTAACACTATGTCGTCACCGTTCCATCATAAAACTGGCGTCAACCTTTCCTTTCACCAAGTCATCGCCGTATTGGTGACGGTATGGCGAGGGCCCGTCGCAAAATTCAATTTTTTTTTGTAGTGTCATTAGTAGGTATTGCTATTAGTCAAAGGAAATATGCACTTGACATTCTAGCTGAATATGGCCTCATTGGTGCACGTCTTAGTTCTTTCCCAATGGAGTATCAACACAAGCTCTCTGTTGACTTGGGTGATCCCTATAATGATCCTGGTTAATATCGTAGACTAGTTGGGAGACTACTCTATCTTACCATCACTTGGCCAGACATTTGTTATGTTGTCCATATTCTTTGCCAATTCATGCAGGATCCATGTCAATCACATCTTGATGATATATTTCGAGTACTACGATACCTCAAAGGAAACCCTGGTCAAGGAATTTTCCAATCTTCCACCAGCTCATTGCAATTATGGGCATATTACGACGTGGATTGGGCAGGATGTCCTACCACAGGTAGCAGTACGACTGGTTACATTGTGTTTCTCGGGGATTCTCCTATTTCTTGGCCATCAAAGAAGCAAACTATAGTGTCACGCTTATCTGCAGAAGCAGAATATCGAAGCATGGCTACTACTACTAGTGAAATAATTTGGCTTCGTCGTTTGCTCGAGGACTTCCAGGTGTTGCATCCCACATTTGTTCCCCTTTTTCTGTGACAATCAAGCTGCCCTTCACATTTCCGCTAATCCTGCCTTCCACGAGCGTACAAAACACATAGAGATCGATTGTTATTTTATTCGGCACCACATAAAGTCTAAACTTTTAGCTCCTCAAGCAATTTTGACGAGCCACCAACTAGCTGATATATTTACAAAGGCTTTGGGCACAGATCAGTTCCGTCACATATTGGGCAAGTTGGGCATTTCGTTACTTCATGCACCAACTTGAGGGGGAGTATTGGAATTATTCGTATCTTGTATACCTGATTCTATGGGATATACACACGCTTACGCCTACCATCTTTCTAGTTTTGGTTCCTTACTCGTATGGAACTCTCATGTATATTGGTTATTTAATTCCTTAAGTACATAGGATAGCTGATCTATTGTAATCCTTTTAGTTTAGACTCAGCATTGTACGTATTATATATGCACAAAGAGTGATCAATGAAAATTACTTTTTTATGCCATATAGTCTTATTTTACAGAAAAAAGAAAAAGATTGATTTACCCTTCTACTAGAGACCATGTGCAAAGCACAAGGCCAATTTTTCATTAAACCTAGCCCAGACTATAACGAGAGGAACTGACTTGACTATATTAAGTAAACATTGGGGACTATTTTAATGTTTTAAAATAATAGGACTAATTTAAAAAATAAAGAAACACTTCGGATATATTATTCATGTAATTAACCCTTTTATTGGCGTTTCTTATATTTTGACTCCCCCTTGTCCCAATTTTAAGCCTCCCTTAGCCCATCTTTTGCTCTTAATACTGACTTGAGTGTTGGAGCCTTCTTCGTTATAAGACTCGACGCAACGTTATCTTTTTTTTTTTTTGGGCAGGCTAATATTCTCACGTCAAACCCAGTTAAGAAAACTTGGACAGTCCAATACCAACATCGATCATCAAATACATCAATCAAGGAGTACTCGCTGCCAAATCCTACATAGTTAGCACATAAATCAAACTCCTAGATCATGTCGATCCAAGAGATATATATTTCTGTAAAATCCAGTTTATTGTTTGACTTTAAAAATGTGCATAAAAAATCGTTCAGAATAAAGGCAAGGGATCAAACAGTTGTGGACCCTCTGAAGGCTTGGTCATATTCTACTGAAGTCAAATTATTTAAGATAACGGTATAAATGATTTTTAAATATTGAAAAATAATGCGAATTCATCACAAGACATAGGGGTTTAGGCAAAACATTAAAATAATTTTGAGTGACAAGTAATTATACCATTTACGCTTTTGAATCAATGTGTAGAATATATAGACCTGGTCTTACAAGAAAGAAAAAGTATACCATTTTAGGTTGAATCAAATTAGAACCCACGATTATACTTCAAAGTACACAATATTATATTTGTTTATTTTGTATGTAAAATAACTATTATTCAAATGATATGTATGGATTAAAATGGAAAAGTTTATTTTTATGCTTATTTGACGTTATCTTAATATTTTGGTGGATGATGACAAGTTAAATTGATCAATATAACAATCAAAATGCATTCATATTCAAATGCAATTAGCGCGCGCGCGCACACACACACACAAAAAAGTACTAACAAATTGTAAGTTTGTAGGTTTAAAATGTGTAGAACTTCAATTTACAATCAAAAACTCAAGGCCAGAAACACCTCGATCCATTTTTTAATCGATACCAACAACCTACACTATTCAGAAGACAAAAAGAATTAGACAATCTTGGAATATTGGTAGTATCAATTAAAGACACTTTGATGCTTAAATCAATAACTAGTAAAGGTCAAAAAAGTAATAAAGTAGGAAATAAAAGAAGGTAAAGGTTTGATCAGAGGATGTTGGGGTATTGAAGATGATTGGATGTGGTAATGTAAATTTTGGCTGAGTTTTGCTATGGAGAAGATGAGTCTGGTCATGTTGAAAGAGATAGTTATAGAGGTATGATACTGATTAGAGAAAGATTGACCTTAGCTAAGCCACCTAGTGATGTTAAGATACCTTGATCGGGTTGGATGGATGGAATATACCATTCTAAGACACCTAACCCAATGTTTGAATCATGTTTAGGCAAACTACACAAGAATCGAGACCAGATTTTGATCATTACAAAACGTACCCTACCTGTAAATGTAAATTATAAGATACAATACAGATAGAATACGGTGATAACATAGTAAGAAAAAAAAAGATGAAATAAAATTAATATTAGAAACAGGGATCAAATTTGTTGGGGTTGGTGCAAAAATTTCATGAGCAGTCTGTCAAGTGAAACTTCGTGTGAAATGGACGCTAGAGAAAACCGCAGGAGATTGTAATATTCGGTCGTGTGGGAGAGAGAAAGAGAAGGAAAAAAAAAAGTAATATTTTATGTCACTCTTTCACTTCTTTATTCTTTATTTGTGTAATAAAAATTCATATATTAAATATCAAATCTCTTGTGTATATAATAAAAATTATACTATATAAGGAATAGGTGATGGAGTGAAGGGATGATATATAAAATTATTTAAAGAAAAATTTGGATTTTCGACGAACAGTTATGATTAGTTTATGGAATTAAATTTAGTGACTCATATTCATCTTATGAGTAATATTATATATCATTTTTTTTACCATTACCCTTCTATCACTTCCTCCTACCACTTCCTCCTACTTGACATGCCAACGAAATAATATTTTTATTTCCCTTTCTTTTACTTTCTTTTTTTTATCTCTTTTTAATTTCTTCTCTCTTAATTAATATCAACACAAATCTTTGCATTCTTTCTCTAACCGTGTTGTAGAGCAATCACATCTTAACTAAAACCAAGCTTCGCTTTTCACAGTTCTAAACCCACTGCTTGCCGCTGCTTCATACTAAAATACAACACATTGTCATAATTTAAATATAAATATATGCCCATTGCGTTAATTAATATCTTGACTATAGTTTATGTTAGACAAGAGATGATGTGTTACACCCAGCAAAAAAAAAAAAAAGAGATGATGTGTTACAATTTTGCATCACTTGTATGATTTCCTCAGGATCTGAGGAATATCCTCGAGCATGACCTGCTTCTTAAGAAATAAATAATAATGACAATAATAATTATTTGACATAACAGGTTGTAGGTCGTGCACTACCACATTTTTTACTTCTTGCAATATTTGAAAACTGTTGTAAAATGATTAAAAACTGTTACAAATGACTTTATGCAAAACCGTTGCCAAAAGTCCTAATTTTAAGTGACGGTTAAAAATCATTGCAAAAAGATATGCTATTGCAATAGTTTTTTTATTTTTATTTTTTTAATCTAAGTATTGCAATAGGTCCAAAATGTGGTAGTGGTGGTTGTTTTTTTCTCTTTAGATTCAAAATTGTCTAAAGAATCTGGATTGTCTTTTTGCTTTTCTACTCTCAATCTTTTTACCTAATAGAATTAACCATAAACGTGAATGTTGTTAAAATACTTAACTCGAAATTCCCAATCCCTTAAACGAAATAAACACATTGTAATGGTTCCCACTTTTTCCCTAGCTTTGTTTCTACCTCCCTCGTTTCTGATTTTCTTTTACTTGCTTGTTCTTTGTTCTTTTTTTTCTTTTTTCTTTTTTTTTTTTTCTTTTTAGTGATTGTTGACAGAAACGCTTGTGTTAGAGGTCGCTCCCTGGTATTGTCAGTTCCAAGCCCCAATAAAGGAAGAGGGTTGTGTTAAGCAGCCGATAACTAGTGTAAATTAAACATGTTGGATCTTTACTCATGTATTTGTGACTAAATGATTTTACTGTTGGTTTGGTTGGTGATTGTTGATAGATTTAATTGTATGAGGGTGTGATCCCGCCAATGTATATAATTTTGTTATGAGGAGATTTGTGTAGAGCTCTACAACGCTTTCATCCGTTCCTATAAAATTATGCATTAATGCCTCTTTTATGGTGGGCAGATTTGTTCTGACAAGATGAAGATTTGTTAAAGCAAGCAGCGGCTAAAGCGGGTTTGAAAATGAGAAAAGACAACCTTGATTTTGGTTGAAAATTGATTGCATCTAATATGGTCAGAGAAGGAAGGAAAATTTTTATATAAATATTAATTAAGAGAGAGAAAAAGAAATTAAAATATCGTTTAGTTGGGATGTTAATTAGAACTTTCACATAAGAGTTGATAAAATGTTGTTGCTGAAATGAGTGATATATAATATTACTCTTATCTGATCTAATGATTAAGATTTGAGTAAGCTTTATCTCATTTTTTTTACCCCTTTCAGTCATTCACTTATTTTTTGTATGGTTATAATTCATATATTTAATATCAAATTTCTCGTGTAAATAAAAAAATTCTACTATATAAAAAATAATAATAAAATAATAAGATAATAGATAACATTGCTCTTAAGATTTCATATTGAAATTTGATTCGGATGGTTTGGTTGGAATCATTCCTTTGATATATTGGAGAGAGTCAAACTACGAGTGGATCTTTCCCCTTCTCGACGCGGAGTTGACATTAACTATGTAAAGGTAGAAAATAAACCACAAACAAACACTCAAATAGTCCATTTTCTCAAATAGAGAAAATCGCTAGAAACTCCTCGCTTACATACAGCAAACTCCCTGATGTCCACGAGATACTTTCTCAAATCCAGTTTCTTGTTTGACGAAAAACGATGTGCGAGGCTCCTAGGGCTTTGATCCACTAGTAATGTTACTCGTTATTATATGAAAGATTAGAAACTTAAGTTTTGATGATTACGTTGTACGGTTTTAAATTTCTCTTAAAATAAAAAATAAAAAAAGAAAAATAAACGATGTGCGGCGCCAAAATCTGGCAAGCGATTGAAGGATTCTGGGACTCGTGAGGACTTGGTCATAGTGAACTGAAGTCTTTGACCCAAAAAAGAAAAAAAAGAAAAAAAAAACTGAATTGAAGTCAAAATATTTCAGCCGTGATATAGATGGTGGTTAAAAGCATTGAAGTCAAAATATCACAACAGATAATAAATGGATGCAGGTAGTGAACAATTTTCTAAGGCATTGACAAAAATATTAAAAAACAAAAAAAACAAAAAACAAACAAACAAACGCAAGAACAATCCCAATCTATTTAAATCCTATTTATTTAAAAAAAAACGATTTTCATTTTTGATTGACCAGAAGTCGCCTGACTCATCTCCAATGATAAAAAAGTTAGACAATTGACGCTTTATAATGTGGTGGGAGTACTTGACCGGTAACCAATAAAAATTCTAAGTACAACATTTTTGTTTTTTTTTTTTTTTTTTTTTTTTTTTTACAACATTTCAATTGAAAAATCAAAGAATCTTTGCAATAAGTGTTTTATTCTAATTTTTTTATTAACATTGTACAAATTATTTTTATTTTTTACAACGGTTTTGCAGCATTTAAATTTTTTTTTCTTTATAATTACTCATGAAACTGCTTTTTCATAATGGTTTTAGACTATGATTTAAGAAATAGTTATTTATTATTTATAAAAAAAACTATTTGCAATAGAAAATTTGAAACGGAATCATACGCAAGTGGAACTATATGCAACGATTAATGTCTTTGACAACAGTTTTTTAGCTTTTTTGCAACAATTTTAAATGTTACAACACACTAAAAAATTTCTATTGTGGTAGAGTATACTTGACCTTATAAAAAAATGAGTAGAGTATACCTAGTCTTATAAATAGTGATCAGAGTATACCTGGTCTTATAAGAAAGAAAGAACAAAGAATATGACTGAAAATTGAATAACTTTATATATTGGATGATAAAATTATAAATCCATAATTATGGGGTATGGTATATGATAAAAGTATAAGGTAATATGGTGTAGGGTAACTCAAACATATGTTATATTTTTTAACATATCATAACATATGGGTCAGACTCAGGCTCCCTAAATTGTATACTAAATATCGATTCCACTAAACCAACATTTTTTTTTTCTCGATCAACACAGGAAATTTTATTACAACAATCTTAAATACAAAAGAATATGGATGTTCCCCAGTCAAAAAAAGTTATAAAAGTAATAATGCTTACAAAAACATGAACTTGTCTATATTCCACGCTTTACAAAGACAAATGTTAATTCATGTACGTTTGAATTTTGTTTTGCAAACGAACTTGATAATTTCTTTCTCTCTCTCTTAATTAATATTTGCTCAAATCTTTTCCTTATTTCTGCAACCATATCATAACCATAAGACTTCATATCAATCAACCATAATGTGATCAATCAACCTTTTCAGATTTCGCTTGCTAGGATGTTTGAATTACTTAGAAACTCTAGAGAATGTAATTGCAATGTTTCAATATATTTATGCATAAACTTTAGAGAATTTTACTGAATATACTTATGCATAAACTTCACAGTCATTTAAACTGGAAAGTTTCTTGAGAATGTCACAATGTTTGAATATATAAGCTTATGCATAAACTTTGCAGTCATTAGAAAACAGAAAATTTCTTTTGTTTCATGGAGGGGATATGATATTTCTACAGTACGTGTATTATTATGAAGCAATATCAAAAATTGGTTACAATAATTTACAAACATTGACTAAGTCTTGTTGAAGAAGATAAGCATACAAATCAATGTCTTGTAGCAACGACATGGATATGTAGGGAGTTTCAAAGAAAATAAAAATCTTTAGTCATAGAGGATCTCGCGGGAGAGGCAAATAAGTTGTTGAAGACGTTGAATACATTATTGTAGCGCGGAAAAATCTGAAAAGGTCACATGATATTCGGTTGATTTATATGGAGTCTGATATGGTCAAAGAAAGAAGGAAAAGTTTCAGCAAATATTAATTAAGGGAGAACAAAAAAAATTAAGGGAGAGAAAAAAGAAAAAAAAAAGAAAGAAAAATAAAAATATTGTCATAGTTAACATGCCATATAGGACGCTACGTAAGAAGTGATAAAATGGTGATAAAAAAAATGAATGATATATAACATTATTGTTTGTCTTATATCTAGAAAAACTATAACTCAAATGATATGTATATGGATTAAAAAGATAAAAAGATACTTTTAGGCTTATAATTTTGACATTATATAACTACTTTGGTGGGTAACTAGTTTTATCTAATCAATACTTATCAAAATCCATTCATATTCACATGCGATGAATACGGAAAAAAAAAAAATCGTAATTATGTAGGTTAAAAGTGTACCTTGGTCCAAGGGCGGATTCAGAAGTTTTCTTTAATGGGAACTAAAACGTATAATTTTATTAAAAAGTACATAAAATTTTTAATGTTTTTTTGGATCAATGGGAGTTGCCCTATCCACACCTACCGTGGCCAGCCTATACATTATAAGGTATACATGATGGAGTGATATCTAACATTTCTCTATAAGTTAGAGTGTTTCCAAATAGGCAAACATATCTTTATTTTCATTGCCTATTTAGTATTTTTTTACATATATACCTAATAAGCATCCACATAAAAAATGATAAACAAGTAATAAAAATAAATTAATATCTAATATTTCTATTCGTTGCTCACCCTAACCTTACATGTACAAGTTCAACTATTAATTATATTCAATCAAGAATAAGTCAAGCGTTTGCTTGCTAGCCTCGATTTTGACTTCACATTTGTTTTACTACATATATTTAATATTTTAACACCGCGTAGGTGACGTATGCTTGTTGGTCCAAAAACTTATGAAAGTGCTCTACATATACCTATCATTTCAGATAGTCTCGTATCAGGGTTTCTGTTTGGGATCATTTTATTTCTTAACTCATAATACTTGGTGGCGTTCTTCAATTATAGAAAAGATAAAGAGTTTTTCCAGATATCTACATTAGTGATCAGTTCACTTTCCATAAAACACAGCTGAAATGGGTTTTGTTGCAAAGTTGATGTTCTTGGTACTGACCTTGTTTTCGGCGTTCGCCATGACAGCTCTTGGATATGGTTCAGGTCATACCAGGCGCTACAACTTTGAGGTACGTAATATTGCATGGCATTTTGAACATGTTTTTCAATGTCTGGTAACTTAGTATATAGCAGATTTTGTATTGTCATTCTTTGATCATATGAAATACATGTCTATATACAGATTAAGATGCAAAAGGTGAAACGATTGTGTGAAGAAAAGAGCATCGTCACCGTCAATGGCCAGTTTCCAGGGCCTCAAATAACCGCAGTGGAAGGTGATAGAGTGATCGTCACCGTCACCAATCATGTCAAGTACAATGTCACCCTTCACTGGTATGCCTGTGAACGTATATTTTTTATCCTGGCTTAGGGCAAGGACTGAAATAGTCCAAGTAAAGATTTCTTAATTACTAATTAGTGCCTGACAATATAGTTTTAGAGAACTCTCCAAAACGTTAAAATGAATATTCGACTCTAATATGGAATAGGGTCATTCGCATATTAGCCCCACCCATACTCATATTTGAACGTCTATTTCGAGTTTGTAAAAGTTTTCGTATGCTTTTTCCTGACACTCTTAACTTGGGGAGTAGTCATCTAGCTGTGTATGACTTGAGTCTTGAAAACAACACCAAAAAGCATGCATACAACTTCACTGTTTTAGATATAGTCAAATACAGCTTATGAAAATGTTTAATTACTTATGACAGGCATGGAGTTAAGCAACTAAGGAGTGCTTGGGCAGATGGAGCAGCGTATATCACCCAATGTCCTATTCAAACAGGACAAAGTTACGTATACAACTTCACTGTTTCATACCATACAGGGACCATGTTTTGGCATGCACATATCTCTTGGCTAAGAGTCACCCTCTATGGACCAATAATCATCCTTCCTAAGCGAGGCATTCCCTATCCCTTTCCCAAGCCCTACAAAGAAGTCCCCATAATTTTGGGTAAGACACTAAAAACTTTTGCTAGAGAAGAATTTGAGTACTATTTTCTGTATTTTCTACTTTTAAGGGAATCGAATTCACGACTTAGAGTATTACTAAATTATTTTATTGTCTATCCTTTGATTGGATTGAAGGTGAATGGTGGAAAGCAGATACCGAAATCATGATTGACCAGATACTACAATCTGGAGGACGACCCTCAAAGACTTGTGATGCCTATACAATTAATGGTCTACCAGGACCTTCTTACAACTGCTCAAATAAAGGTATATTTTGTTGGATTGCAAATTTTCTTTTAAAATTTATTGATATCTATCCTATCAATTTGGTGCCTGAATAAAGCATGACTTTCCATTCTTGCAGATACCTTCAAATTGAAAGTGAAGCCAGGAAAGACATATCTTCTAAGATTGATTAATGCTGCATTGAATACTGACTTCTTCTTTGGGATCGCCAACCACAGACTCACTGTTGTCGAAGCTGATGCTGTCTATGTGAAACCATTCAAAGCAGATACAATTTTCATTACTCCTGGACAAACTACAAATGTTCTTCTCAGAACAAGAAAACACTATCCAAAAGCAAACTTTCTCATGGCAGCTAAGCCTCATCCCTTTGGCCCTGTGGAATATAACAATTCCACAACCAGTGGAATCTTAGAGTACGAGCTAAAGTCCTCTAACATCAAGAAAAGTTATAACTTGCCTCTTTTGACACCACAACTTCCAAATTTTAATGACTCAAGATCTGCAGAGAATTTCAGCGCGCAACTTCGAAGCTTAGTCTACAGAAAAGTGCCCCAGAAAGTCGACAGACGTTTTTTTTTCACTGCGGGCTTAGGAATAACTCCATGCCCTCAAAACCAAACATGCCTAGGAAAAAATGGTGGCAAAATTGCTGCTCCTATTAACAATGTGTCATTTGTGCATCCAGAAACAGCTCTCCTTGAAGCATACTTCTTTAACCAATCCCAAGGTGTATACACCACAGATTTTCCAGACAATCCACCATTCAATTTTGATTATACTGGCAAGCCACCAAGCAACTTTAGTATTATGGTGAGCAGAGGCACAAAGGTTTCAGTGCTTCCATTTAATGCTCGTGTGGAACTAGTTATTCAAGGCGTTAGTATGCGTACTCCAGAAAGTCATCCATTTCACCTTCATGGCTTCAACTTCTTCGTGGTAGGTCGAGGTAAAGGAAATTATGATCCTAAAAAGGATCCAGCTCATTTTAACCTTGTTGATCCAGTAGAGAGGAACACTGTTAGTATACCATCCGGGGGATGGGTCGCGATTCGTTTTCTTGCAGACAATCCAGGTATATTTTTCATACTTGCATATAAAATTTATGTCAAGATTTTTAATTAAACTTTCATATAAATTAATAATTAAATTGATATATAACATATATAGGTGTTTGGCTCATGCATTGTCACCTGGAAATCCATTCAAGTTGGGGAATGGAAATGGCTTGGATTGTTTTGGATGGAGAGCGTCCGGATCAGAAGCTTCCACCTCCTCCCTCTGATCTTCCAACATGTTGATCATATTTCTAGTTTTTCTTCTGTTGACGTGAAAAGCAAATGTCAACGCCACTACGGCTTTGATCTAACGAAAAGTTACAATCTCAAATCTCGCTAGTTATGTTATATGACTTAGGTCTTCCTAGAATTTAAAAAAAAAAGAAGCAAATGTCAACATATATATTCAATATTCATTACATTTATTGGATTGTAAGTTTTCTTTTCATACTGTAAATCATAGTTGTTGAATCGTGAACTGTATCGTGAATTGAAAAGTTATTTTTTGAATTGTGAATCGTATCGAATCATGAATCGTACCAATTCAGTCATAAATTTAAAACTAAATGATATTTGATATATTATGTTTCCATTAACAGTTTTTAGTTAAAATTCTTCTTTTGAATTGATATTAATATATGTTTTTTATTACTTTTCTAGGTGGTTCACTACTTCATTTGTTCCTAATAGCCAAAACAATCATGTATTAATTATGTCATAGTTTTTTGATTTGTATGTCATGAGATATATACCCATATCGACCTTTTATGATCAACGTCAATGCCTAAAAAATAGTGGGCTCCAAAATTTGAAGTGTCCCAAGGGGATCCGAAATATCACAATGCATAAGATGGAAAACTACAATATTTTTATTACTCTTAGGCCTTAGCTGGGTGGAAAATGTGACCTAGTATGCTTAGGTTTGTGACAACCATCACAAACAAATTTATTTTGAACGTTGAACATTAGAAAAAAAATTGAACCAAAATTGATGTTAAATCTAAATGTGTAGTTTTGAATGTTTTGATTTTAACTTTTGATCGAGTTTAGCAGCAGCTCACTTACAGTCGCGATGAAGATAAATAGCGTTCTCTCTCTTTTTTTTTAAGGGATTTTAACTTTCGAGTTTTGAATGTTTTGATTTTGTAATTATAGTTAAAAATTGATGTTAAATCTAAACGGACTTTTCTTTTTATTTGCTTGTTTATGTTTTTCAATAATGGGCTAATTCTATATTGCTTGAAAAAAATTGAAGTGGGTTCTTTTTTTTTTTTGGGACTTTTTGGATTTTTTTTTTAGTTTGACCTAAATCGTGAATCTTATCGTGAATCACATGATTTACCACAATTCACTCCGATTCGCTTACCAATTCAACTTAATTAATGATTCATTAACTTCAACAAATCAATTTTTTGCTTTAATCGAACCGAATAGTACGATTATGAAAACTATGTTGCAAATATGTACTGCAGTAAGGGGCAAACTATAAATTGTTTTTTTTTTTCTATTGCAACAAATAATCCATGCCCTTTAAGGCCTGGTAGAGCGACAAGTTGGTTTCATTAGCGCGCAAACCTTTTTTTTCAAGAGAGGATTAAATTATATAATACATATTAAAGAAGTCAACTTATGAAAATTAATTTCATTACTTCCCGCATTAATAGGGAAGAACATTCCAATAAACCAAAGGCCTGATAGTTCAAACCTAGTTTGAGCTAATAGTATAATTGATTGTTTTGTCCTTTGCCACATCACTAAGTATATAATGTGCCTATTCAAATTTATAAATAAATATTTTCTTTTTAAGGAAAAAATAAAGTGTTTTTATGTTCCCGCAACATTTATCAATAAGGTCATGAAAAGAAAATTAATGAATGTTAAAAATTAACTATCCGGCATAAAGTTTTGGCAAATATTATATTTAGAAACCCTAGTCATACTACATAATAACCATTGTAACAAGGTAACTGAAATGGAAAAAATAATGAAACTGTTAAAGAAAGAAGAGCAACTTATGTTACTTCATCTCTATTTATCTTAATTTGAGGTTTTTAAGTTGCTAGTTGTTTGATAGTTCTTTTTTTTTTTTTCTTTTTTTGGTAAATAGTTGTTCAATAATTGAGTATTGAGGAATAGAAGCATATTAGTTATTATCACTAGTTAGTTAGTTTCAAAAGTTTTATCTTAGGAATAATAGTAAATATTGATATAAATTTTCAAAGCGAAAATGTAGTTATAACACAAACAATAAATATGGAATTGAGTGTAAAAAGTACCAGAGATGTGTGTTTAATACTTTTGATAAAAATAAAGATGGTTGAAATAATTTCCTAATAAATTGTCATATGAGTTATAATCTAGGCCTATATATGATATGATTTTGGAAATTATAGAGGGGACAACCTTTTAGGAAAAGTGTTTAAACCTAATTAACTTGCGTTTACTAATGATTTTAGCGAGAACTGTAAATACTAATTATCGACATTGAAGATTGGTTTTCAAATTTGAAGATGCATGAACAAGTTGTAGCTAGTAATAAAAAGTCACAATTTGATACACTTTAAATTTATAATTGGAAAATATTCCTGCTCAAAAGTTTGCATAGAGATACCAAATCAATAATCTTTTCACTTTTCTCACTTTCAGAGTTGGCATGTGTAGTAGGTCTGGTCAGTATCCTCTCCTCTACTGATTATGTCCTTTTCTAGATGAAATGTATTATAAACCCTCATATTTGATACTTTTAAATCTTAGTTATCATACATTGAGTAATAAACTAATTACCTATGAAAATATATATTAAAAATATTTGAAATAAATGGTTGAAATTTAAAATAAAATAAAATAATCTAATAGTCCATAATACACCTCATTTAAAAGAAAAAGAGAATCAGTAAATGAGAGAATCCAAACCCGGACAGTCACACCTAAGTCTTAATTATATATGATCACATTTGGTATAACAAATTTACATTACCTTTTTTTTTCTTTCTTTTAAATTTATTGTCAAGTGTAATGCAAGCTACATCATGTCCACTGGATGTCAAAACATTTTGCTGATTTAAATGACGATCAGATACAGAAAGGTTTTTACTCTTGCCAGCCTTTGCCCTTCGAGTAGCCTGCGTATATATAAATTACCAAAGTGATTTGATCAGAAAATGGCAAGGATCAGAAAAACCATAAATAAAAAAAAAAGGTAGTTTATTTGCTCTATGTCAACAAAAAAATGGACAATAACTGTAGCAGTAAAATGCATTACAATTTTCTCACGCATTTCAGAAGCAGCTTCTATATGTTCTTCATGGGTAGCAGTCTCTGCCTGAGAAACTTCTGTGAGATCTCTTGGTTGATCATCAGGTGGAAGTTCAGACGTAGGCTCAGTAAGGATAGAGTGATCAAGTCCTACTGATGAGAAATCAAGGACATCATCCTGGGGGAATGCAGATAGTGAGCCCTTATCCATATCTTCAATTTCTGAAGGACCCATATGTTCATTCATCTGACCGACAATTGACTCCCCTGTATCAGGCATAGCAGTGCTAGCTTCAGTTATCTCTTTATGTATTTGTATCTTCGGCTTGGGTTGAAATTTTCCAGTCCGTCGTTCTAATTTTTCAAAAAAGAAGTGGTCAAACCACTAGAAAGAACGAGACAAAACCAAACAAATACTCCTGAATTCTGCATATACCAGATGTAGTAGTAGTCAGGTCAGAAATCTCTCGACTTTCCAAGCAAGGATAAGACTCTATTTGCTGCAATGGACCAATTTCCAAAACAAATTAGTTCATTATCCAGCTCACAGACATAGTATTTGAAATTTTTCTCTATATGGTTCTTCACCTCGCTTTCTAACCTTCCATCATGCATGTTGCAACCTCCCTCATTGATAGAAACAATAGGTAGACCACGGGTCAAAGGATCTTCGGCTGGTGAAAGCTCAGGGCACGTGGGATTATCAGTGATATTAGACATACACCCCGAATCTGTAGCATGAAAAATGACAGGAGAAGCAAGTCTGTCTTTGGCATTCTGGTTGTCAGGAATAGCTGGTGTCTCTGTAGGAGTGGAACTGTCTGCATTTAAACACTGGTTCAGAAGACTATTTACATTATAATCAAAATCGACAAGGCAACCACAAAGTAATAAGAGAGAAGAAGGGTTCGTTGCTCACCCATAACCGTTGTAGAGTGAGGAAGAAAGTCAAGTGATTCCAATCCAAGAAAAATATCTGCATTCTGAAAAGTTGCAATATTATATGTCAAACAAGGGAAACTTACCAACAACATTAACAAATATAAAGCTTACTTCTCCAATTGATTTTTCAAAGCAGGAATGCCCCTCAGTTACTAGAGCATCCGACTCAGGAGGTGCACTAACTGAGTGGTCCACACTCTCTCCATTAGCAGCATGTTCCACAGGGTTCACTGATTCCAAACATCTTTCATCATCGGTAAGGGCAATACCTTTTAAAAGAACATGCAAAATACATACATATAGTCAAAATTGCCCATATATACATATGCACATGCAATCTTATGTACAAGTGTTTGGCTTTAAGGTATATACCACTGAACAAGATTAGGAAATTATAACATTCCTCGAGAGATTGAATGACAATCTGATTATTTTCATGAGAATTTCTAATAGAGATATGTAATACGCTGATGAATTTGTGAGTAATATAAAAAGATATCATACATGACTGGGGAAATTCGATTTAAGGTTTGACTACTGTGCTCTGTATCAACCACGTATAAAAGTATCATATAATTTTAATGTCTTGCAGAATTTATTCATTAAGGTGATGAATTCCTGCAAAACATCAAAAGATATCATCCTCATCAAGGGAACTGAATTTTTATTATTGTGATGAATTCCTGCACAAAACTAAAAGACATTGTTCTCAATTAGGGATTTTACTTTACCACGAAATAATTGATTCAATCTTGCTTTCCCAGTAGATAGACAGAGGGAAATGAAAATTTGGTTTTTATTTTATAAAAGATGGCACGCAAGATAGGATAGATAGATCAACTGGTGAATTCACACAGCAATCCTTCTACAGATAGTAGTGGTATGAGCCATGGCCATGTTCTGATTGGAGGAATTAAATAAAAATTGTCTTCTAGAGAGAAGGCTAAGTGGTTGATAGCCCCCTCAAGGAAACAGACCCCCAATGGAAACCAGAATATTTATAAACAGAATTCCTATTAGTTAAGAGGTGTTGATATCAGAATGTTAAGAAATACTTGGTGCTAGCCTGCTAGGTATAAAATGCACTGGAATTGGGAAAAGAGAAAAGAAAGGGGGAGAATGCATGCCAAAAGGAAGCAATAGAGTTGATCATATGCATTCACAATTTCTCAACTGAGTGATGAGCTTTTTCACTTCTTTTATTACAATAACCATAATATAATTAGACAACAGAAATAAGCCAAAAACAGAAAAAGATCTCACAAGGTTCTGATGGCTTTTCAGTCTGACTAGCAACACAGGGTTCATTTTTGGCAAAATCACCACTCTCAACAGGCTGTGAGGAAGGAAGGAAATGAAGGTATAGTCAACTCTTTTCTTGCTGGTCTGAACTTAGCTTTGGGTTGAAACTTGCCTCCAGCCTTGGCTGAAGCAGAGAATATCAGAAGAAACTTAGTATTTTGGACCAGGAAAGAACAAACTAAACAAGAACCATAATTCTTCTCTTGTATCACATACTACTATTATTTTTCACTGTGTTATCAGCAAATATATCGTCAAAAGGATCTGAATGAAGCCCAATTTGCAGACTGTTCTCTAACACAAAAAGAAGAGAACATGAACATAATAAAATAAAATTCAAGTTTGTAGAACTGAAAGTTGAACTACACAATTAACAGAAACTACCAACTGTGTGGTCCACACTCTCTGTCTTAGCTACATTTTCCAAGGGTTTCACTGGTTCCAAGGATCTCTCATTATCTGTACAGAGATTACTACTCAAAACATATGCAATAAACAGCAGATGGTCAAAAGTTGCTCACATATACATATGCACATGCATTCGTATACATAATTTTTCCACTGATAAGGAGAGTATCAGTGCACAAGATTAGGAGATTAAAAACTACTCCAGATCAATGACAATGTGATTATAGAATGTCTTACGAAGTTATGAAATAAGTTGATGATTTTTGCGTACATGAAAAGAGATTACCTTCTGTAGAATTTGAGAAACTGGGAAAATTTAAATGAAGGTTGGACTATTGTATTCTGTATCTAAGGTCAATTAGAGAAGTGATTGTATGTCTTAAAGAAGTCATCTATTAAGTTGATGATTGTCCTGCGTAACATCAGAAGAATTATCCTCCAGGGATTTCTCTTTTAACATAGATCCACTGATTCTATGTGACTTATTACTCTCCTTCCATAAATAGGGGTCGTGTTTACCCCTTTGGGCTATGGCTAAGTTCTAATTGGAGGAATAGTATAAAAATTGTCTTTGAGAGAGATGGCTGACTAGTTCAAAACCCCAATCTTGGAAACCAGTTTAGTTTTCGAAGCTCCTATTTGTTAAGCTAGGTGGCATCTAAATGTTAATACATATTTGTTGGACGGTACAGAATGACTGCATTTGGCAAACGCAAAGGAAGGAAAGGACATGCCAAAAGCAAATGGAAGAGATGATCATATGATAAGCTGTTATAGTTCTTTCATTATAATGACTACAAATGACTAATATCATCAGATGTATAATTCCCCACTAAAAGAAAAAAAGGGAAAGAGATCTCACAAGGTTCTGATGCCTTTTCGGTCTGAAGAGCAACATTGGATTTATTTTTGGCAGAATCACCAGTCTCAGCAGGCTGTGAGGAAGGAGATGAAGGTACAGCCGACTCTTTCCTTGTTGGACCACGCTTAGCTTTAGGTTGAAACTTGCCCCCAGCCCTGGCTGAAGCAAATCCTGGAGCAACTTAGTATTTGAGGCAACGATAGACCAAAATTATACAAAATAACACAAAAATCACTTACTATAATTTTTTGCAGTGTTATCAGCAAATATGTCGTCAAAAGGATCTGAGTCAAGCCCCATCTGAAGACTGTTTTCTAAAACAAAAAGAGGAGAAAAGAACCATAGTGAATGAACTTCAAGTTTGTAGAACTGAAAATCATATAAACGATTAAAGAAAATGCCAAAAGCCAAAGCTCTTTTTACTCTTTATACATTGATGTTCAGAAAGCTCAATTTAATCAAATATCACCGAATGCCACTGGAAGCCGAAAACGTAAACTACTATGCATATGGCTTTGACATATATAACGCAACTTTGAATCCTTCTAAGGCAATGAGGACTTCCACAGCAACTCATAACCCCAGGATCCCTCTGCTACAATGTTGCGATATCAGATTTAGCTTTTAACACTAATCACCTGCTCAATGTAGGCATCCTAATTTTAAACAACCACTTGTTTCGATTTGGTTCACTGGTGCAAGTAATAAAGCGTATAAGAAACTATATTCTCAAGAAATATGCTTTGCTTATTAATTTATAATTGTATTTGTATAGAGATCTTAGGCTCAGTTTAATTTGGATTATATTACTTTAATTCAATTAGCTTTAAAGAAATACATTTTGTTGTTCAACTATTGAAGTTTTAATGATGTTCAGAAATAAATTCATAACTTATTATACAAATACACGTAAACAGTTTTCATAAACCAAACCAGTGCCTCTTAAGATACATCATTTACTTGCAATATATCAGCAGTTTGATCTATTTCCATCAAACAGCCAAGATAAGCACCAAAAGGGAAACACTTCGATTTTCTCTAGGTTAACTAACTGCAAGTATTTTGAGTCAGCTAGTAATCGCCTCAAAAGTAAAGCAACAAAAGAAAGAACGAAAATCAAAAGAAGATAAATTAAAAGAAAAAAAGTTATATCAGATTGCAATCTAAACTCTAGATAATTTTGCCCAATATATATGCAGTTATAAACGAAGAGGAGCAATGGCACAACAATAAAGTTGAAGTCGTGTGAGACAGGTTCAAAATGTGGTACACATCAGATTCGTGCACGGGCTGCCCTTTATTTATGCAATTATAAATGGTTGATCAAAAAGGAGAAAAATCAAGTGCAAAAGAAATGAATAGCAGATCACTCCAACATGAGTGCAGAGACGATTATGTGCAATTATCACAATCCGTGCAGATTAGGAGAAAATATATCACACTGCACTATACCACCAAAGATGAAGTTCACCAGCCAGTTAAAATTGTGCACAATGTATATACCACTTATAAAAAAATATGAGAGCTCCCAAATGATCATCACAAGAAAAAAAAAAAAAATACACACACACAGAGACATTTTTATAGATACACGAAGAGAGAATTTTCTTTTCTTTTTTTTTTTTTTTTGGATTTAAGGGAAGCCTAAAGCCATTTACCTCACATAAATGTTACACACAAGACTTGACCGCAAGCCATTTAATAGCTTCAGTGAGCGAGGGAGAAAGAGAGAGAGAGGGGTGAAGGCGTGAGAAAGATTACGGAGCTGGTCGGCGGTGGCAGTGGTGGTAGGGCACAACGTCAAGACGTTTGCCGTGGAGGACGGTGGCTGCGGTGGTGGAGGAGTGTGTATGTTGGGGGAGAGGAGAGACTAGAGGGAGAAGGTGAATGCTGCATAATATTAAAAACATTTTGGTCGTCAGGTTTTGGGAAAGAAACCTTTTGGTCCCTCAACTTTTGAAAAGTGACATTTGATCTATTTTAATGTTAACTTTTTGTGATTTTCCTATTTTACCCTTGGACCATTTTTTCTCTCTTGCATGGTATTAAAAGACATGTTTGGGATATCACCAAAAATCACCAAAAAATTCACAAAATGAGATTAAAGATACGTTTGGAATATCTCCTGCATGACCATTTTGGGTTATCAAGTTAAAAAATATGAGATGTTATTGTGGGTCAAAAACAACTGTTCGCGAACAGTTATCGAGTTCAAAAATTATAACTTATTTTTGCGAACAGTTGCTTTTGACCCACAATAACATCTCCTATTTTTTAACTTGGTAATTGTTCCGTTTATTTCTTTTCTAACTGTGGTGGATGATGATATTGAAGACATTTTGTAGAAATTGTATTTTTTTTTTGTTTTGGTTTGGACAGGTATATTTTGTAAATTTTTTGGTGATTTTTTCTGATTTTTGGTGATATCCCAAACGTGTTTTTAATGCCATGCAGGAGAGAGAAAATGGTTCCAAGGGTAAAATAGGAAAATTACAAAAAATTAACATTAAAATGGACCAAATGGTCACTTTTTAAAAGTTGAGGGACCAAAAGGTTCCTTTCTCAAAATCTGAGGGACCAAAAGGTTTTTATCTCAATATTAATTTGGGAGTAGTTGCGAAGTCATTAGGCCATCCTGGGCTCTATAATGCAATAATTACAACATTTTAGCAAAAATAGAGACTTTTGAAGAAAAAATTCAATACAAAAGTCAATAACAATGGACAAAAATTACGACGTGCTGCTGGCAAATTTGGAAAGAGAGGAATGATGGTGTCATTAATGGCATAAGTATGGACATTCAGTGGACGACTGTGAGGGTTCAGTGTATGATATCTAAGTGGTACTACGAGGAAAATTTGAGATAGAGGAGATTGGATAATAGACAGTATGAAGAAGCCCAAAATAGGGTGGCAGCACAATGGGTTCCCCCAGAGGTTGGAACAGTCAAAGTTAATGTGGATGCATCCTTCGAAGAAAATGGGATTGCTGCTTATGCGGTTATTGGGTGAGAACGAAATGAGGAGTTGATTTTCGGGCAGGCAGGACCGTTTAGATGTTTTTCAACGGCGGAAGCGGAAGCCTTTGCTATCAAATGTGCGTGTCAGTAAGTGGGACAGGTGCAACAGTCTAGCATCATAATTGAAAGTGATGCTCAGGACATTCTCAAAGCAATCAGTTCTCCAGAGTACACTCTCGAATGGAGAGCAAATGCTATAGTAGAGGATATCAAAAAGATTGCGGTAGGTAACCCAAAGGTGAGGTTCTAATGCATAAGGAGAACGACCAACCAACCATGCGATAGGATAGCAAAGTGTCGACGCAGAGCAGAGCTGCCAGTAAATAGGGTTTCCTGCAACCCACCTAAGTTGATATATCTGTTGATGAAAGATAGAGACTCCACAGGGGGCGGGTGATGGTAGTTGTATTTTTTTCTACCTTTTGACCAAGAAAAAAAAAAGGACAATATAGAGGCCCCAAATCCAATCTTTTGTTTCAAAGTTAACATATTTCAACAAAAATAGAAACTAGGCTCCATTTTCTTCAACAAATTTGTTGAAGAAAATGGAGCCCCAAGAAAAAGACAAAAAAATATAGAGATCACATTGGTCTCTTCCAAATCATTTTTTTGACGATACCAGATTTGACTTTAACCAAAAAAAATAAAAAAAGTCTGACAATAAAAAAAAAGGACAAAAATCTTTTTTTTTTTAAAAGCCCGTTGCATTTTTTAGCTTCAATCTTCAAAAAAAATATAGTCGTTGGGGTGTTGGATTTTCTATATATTCAAGCAAAAAACTCCAACACCCCAACTTCAACAAACAGTGCATTCAAGCAAATATATCCAAATCGCCAAAAAAATATATCAACTACCCCCAAAATAAAAAAAAGGTATATGCTCATACCGCAATTTCTGTCCCTTTTTGCAAATATATATCAACTAAAAAAATATATATATATATATATACAACACCCAGCAAATATATATCAACTGCAAAAAAAAAAAAAAAAAAAAAAAGGTGCAGCGGGGATAGTGGGGAGGGGAAGGGCAATAGGGATGGGCGAGGGGAAGGAGAAGAGGCGGCGGGGATGGGGAGTGTGCAGCGAGGATGGGGGGGAGGGGGAAGGGCAACGGTGATGGTAGGGAAGGGAAGGGCAGCGGAGATAGGGCAGCGGGGAAGGGCGGCGGGGATAGGGGGTGTGCGTCAAGGATGTGGGGTGGGGTGGGGAAGGAGAAGGGGTGGCAAGGATGGGGGGGCTGCAACAGGGATGTAGGGTAGGGTTGGGGAGAAGGAGAAAGAAAAAAAATAGGGGAAGGGGGTGCTTTTATATGTAGGGTTTTGTATATATATATATATATTTTTAATTTCAAGAATTTGGGTAAATTCTAATTAAAATTTAAACCATGTTTAAAATTACATTGCAATTCAACCTATTTGGGAATTTTTTTTCAAGCTTTTTTTTTAAATTTTAATGGTTTGGGTAAATTTTAATTAAAATTTCATCCAAATTAAAACAAATTATAATTCAACCTGTAAAAATTTAATTAACAAAAAGGAAAAAAATAAAACCGAACGTAATTAAACGTCATCATAATTCAATAATTTTTACCGTTGTCAGAATTAATTAATTTTTTGGTCGAAATGTTTGTAAAATAAAGTTACGATAATATAAATAATAATTTATCAAAAGAAAATTAACAAACGAGAAAAAATAACACATATTCAAATTAGTTTGTAAAATTAAATTTAACACAATATAGAGACTCAATTTTATTGAGCCCCTCACTAGGGATAAGTTTTTTTTAGAGCCCATGGGACTCTAAATGGGGCTCTAAAAAGCAAAAAAACTCTAAATTTGTTTTTAGAGCCCCTCAATTTAGAGTCTCTATTGAGGATAACCTTACATTATATGTTCATAGTCCTCCTATTAATCGAAGGGAAAAAGCCATTTCAGTCCCTGAAGTTTATGCTAAAGACCAAACAGGTCTATGTGTTTAGGGAAAATACACAATTAGTCTCTCTGTCAGTTAAAGTTAACGGTCAAAGAGTTGACCGCATGAAAGTACTAAAATGCCCTTACATGTAGGTGTCTATTTTTTTTCTTCTCACACTCACGTCCAAAAAAAACAAAAATTAGTTGTCTTTCTCTCTCGTCCAATACACCAAAACAATATTTTTTAAGAACAAACAAGAGATTCAAGACTGCCTCATAGATGCAAATGTTGTTAAGATGTATCGTTGGCCCTGTTAGCATCAAATGATAAGCAAAACTTGATTTAGATACACGTTTACAAATGCACATTTCCCCTTTCAGACAAGAGATGCCCCAACTCCATATTGTAAAACAAGATCACAATATTTGTAGAAGGAAACAAACTATTCTCAAGATGCAAATCATTTTCGTTTTCCAATTCCTCATAGCCATCGATAATAACCGAATATTGAAAAAATACAGAATAAAGCCTTATCCCATTAGACGAAATTGGCTACTTGACAACACCACTCATTCTCGTTCATAGTCCTCCCCTCCCTTAGCCCCCCGCACAGGAATGAAGTTTTAAATCTATTAGAAGAATCCAACAGTATTTGTGTCAGCTGTCGGTTACCTCTCACGCAAATCTGTTTCCCTTCATTTTCTCCATTCTTGTGGGAAGGTATATACAAAGTCATCTGCAGACTAGCTTGAGCCATTTCTTTGCACAAATAAAAATCAAAGTACCACAAAGATAACCAAAATACCAAAAACTGAAAACAGAAAACCTCAAAGATCATACTATCAATATATCGTCACCTTCTTACCTTTAGTTGCTCCATAAACAGATCCAAAGAAACTAAAAAATAATTCCACAACAAAGGCTATGAATACAACGTTTCCATATCCAGATGCTTTCAGAAGAGGATGAGCAAGTTGGCTAAAATGGTAGGCAGATTCTACGTCAGTACTCATGATCATTGATCTTTTAACTTTCATCTCGACCACCACCCTCACCCCCTCCCCACAACACCCCCACCCCTCCCCCCCCCCCCCCCCCCCCCCCCAAAAAAAAAAAAAAAAAAAAGAAACTAAAAAATAATTCCACATACCATAAATTTCCAAGTGATAAAAGCACATAAAGAACACAACAAAGGGTCATCAACATTAACAAAGAAACTAAGCATGAACGCAAAAAAGATTCAAAAACAACACTAAAAGTATATCAAAAAAATGAAATTTAAAGCAAAATAGTTAGCTTAAGAAAAAAAATTAGTTAATACCCAGAGAATTTGAAGTATTAAACCCTAAACCTTACTAACCTGAAAATTTGAATGTTTTTCGCGCGCAATGGACGATCGGGATGCAAAAATGGCTTCAAAGTGAGTTGTTTTATTGCTTTGTATTTTTTTATTTTTTTTTCAAGCTACGTGTTAGATTCAGCCATGGGTATGTATGTGTGGGTGTGTGTGTCGAGATGGAGAAGAAAGGAGTGTGTTTTGATGTATATTTTTTTAATAAGGCCAAAATGTCTTAACGTCCCTCCACTTAACGGAGGGACTACTAATGTATTTTTTTAAAACACAGGAATTTATTTGGTTTTTAATATAAATTTTAGGGATTAAAATGACTTTTTTTATTATTGAAAAAAAAATGTGAAATAGCTGCTTCTTTTTCTCTTCCTCCCCGACCTCGAGCGACGTCTCTCTTAGGTCCAAAGTTGTATGTCATTGCTATGGTACCGATAAATTGATTACTTCAACGCTGTTATCGAACATTATAGGAAGCACAGTATATGTCGAACTATTTTCTGTTCTAAAGAAATAATAATAAAAAATATATATGTCAATCTATTTTCCATTCTAACGAGATTATTAAATAATTAGAAATTTTCAATTGGGAAAATAATGTAACTAATTTCTATTATTTCAGTTTGTCTCAAGTTAGTCCCATTGTTTTAAATTAGCCAAAATGGTCCTAATGTTTGGAAGAAATCTCAAAATAGTCCTCCCATTCAAAAATCTGTCAACTTTGACAGAAAATGCAATGGCGGGAAAACAACTACCCACATTTGAGGGCAAAATTGGAAATTGGCCAAAAAAAAATCACCTTAGAGAATGCAAATGACAAGAAGCAAAATTGTTTTCTTCTATTTCACCTACGGTGAGAGCAGGCTTCTTCTTCTTTTTTTTTTTTTTGGTTTAGTAAACCCTAAATCGATTTAGGGGTTCTGATCAAAAACCCTTTTAGGCAGAACCCAAAACTTTAAAAAAAAAAATATATACAAATCGATTAAACATATACCGTATTTAGGTGGATGTGAATTTAGTCTTCGCCGACGGAAGCTGTTGAAATCGAGCAATTAGAGCTAACGTGTGATGGTGGAGACGCTGTGCTGTGTGTGTTGTGTGTCAGAAATAGAGAACTAAAAGATGCAGGGGTATTATTGTCATTTAGTTAAAATTGTAAGGGCGAGACTTTCTTTCAAACATTGTTCAAACAATAAAGACTAACTTGAGATAAAATAAAACAACGGGGTCTAGTTGCATTATTTTTCCTAACATAAACTTCCAAGTATTTTCTCAACAGAGAGAATTCCACATGAAATTATTAAAAAATTCCAATGAATGGAACTTCTTTTCTTTTTGTGTTTTTTTCTGAAAATTGAGGACTATAGACATCGTGTAACTCAAAAGCAGAGTCGTATTAGTTGTTTCTCTCCTGTGCTAGATGATTAAACTTCGAGGGGCGGATTTAATATATAGTCAATAGAGATTGTAATTTTCACCGATTTAAACTCGTTCTGAAATATTATGTGTATTTTATATATCACTCCACAAGAGTTGTATCCCTAGCATTGCAGATCTCAAATTTGGATAAAAGTGGCTTGTGTCAGGTAGTCGACAACTAGCGTAAAGTAGTCGATAATTAGCGTAAAACTTGTTGGATTTATGATGACATTATGTTATATAGATTAGTATAACTCTGGGGAGAGAAGCAAGTACTGTAAACCATTGTCGTGTTTCTTGAATGCCAAGTATGATATTAAAGTTGACCAAGCTCCTCAATGTATTAAATCCCAATTCATCAATGAGACAATAAATTAATATTAGAACATCTTTTCATGTCAGGATTTAGACATATTAAAAGTGCAGCATGACACAATAGTCACATTAATTTAAGCAAAACGAAACTCACAAGTGCTCAGCAGCAAAGACTTTTCTTTTGCATTGATTTTGATATGTGCCGTACTTAAATCCGTGTTGACAATAGTACAGTATTCAAATTTTTATAACTAAATATATATATATTTTACATGAATTGATGTGAGACGGGATGCCACAATTGTTGTTGTTGCCTCCAAGAAAGACTCTTCCCAGTTTCTTGTAAACTTCGGTCCCATAATCACAATAGTTTTCCATCTTATCAGCACAAAACGAACACGACCCTGATAGAAAGCCAGCTTTCTTTTTGTTCTAATGATATTCTCTTTGCTTCACATGCAAGTAAGTTTTGACAACTTACACTACCGCATTCAATTCTTTAGTGGTGTTGTTTGTATTACATATTTTGTTGTATAAGTACCTAAACTTAGTTGACTTTTCGAGTATAGCAAAAAAAACTGAATAATGTTATGTTGATGATGCCGACGTGATTATTTTTTTTCTTTTGGTGATTTTGGTTCAAATTTGCATCTGGTGGTTACATAGATTTGTCAATTTTGGTTGAAAGTAGTATCAGGGTAGTGCTTAAAGCCGCGTGATTTTAGCGAATTTGAGCTTGTGTTTGTTATTGAAGTTAAGAAATTGATCATTTTAGTAAGGATCAGTATTTGAATTTTACATGAAGTGTGTAAGACTTGAGACTGAGCTATTGAGGAGGTGTTTGATCTTGAGATCATGGCACAGCAGCAGCTGCTGATTCCCTCACCAGGCGAACGTACACCTGAGCCTTTGTCATAGACCTGTAGTTTGTGCTGGTAATCTCTGCTAATCCCAGACCCTCATCTGGGATGGATCTGAATACTCAAATTGAGACTTCATCGCTTCCTGATACCATAATGCATTCTTCTTCCACTCGGGGAAGTATTTCATTGTATCATTTGAGGGCCTCTAGTAAGCAGTCTGTTAGGGAGGTGAATGTTGGTGGTTTTGACTCCAAGCCTGTGAGATATGGATCGAAGGGGACCGACTCTGAGGGGTTTACTGCGTCTCAGAAAGAGATCAATGATGAGGATGCGAGGTTGGTTTATATAAATGATCCCCTTAAAGCAAATGATGAGTTTGAATTCGCTGGGAATTCTATTAGTACTGGAAAATATTCTATCATTACCTTCTTGCCGCGGAATCTGTTCGAACAGTTCCATAGAGTTGCATATGTATACTTTCTTGTGATTGCCATCCTCAATCAAATTCCACAGCTAGCTGTTTTTGGTAGAGGAATTTCATTCCTGCCGTTAGCATTTGTATTATTTGTCACAGCTGTTAAAGACGCTTATGAGGACTACAGGCGGCATCGCTCTGATAGGATTGAGAACAATAGACTGGCAACAGTTTGGGTAAATGATCAGTTTCAGTTGAAAAAGTGGAAAGATATCAGAGTGGGTGAGTTGGTTAAAATTTCTGCAAATGAAATTCTTCCTTGTGATATAGTGCTGCTTTCAACGAGTGACTCAACTGGGGTTGCATATGTTCAGACTATCAATTTGGATGGTGAATCGAATCTGAAGACAAGATATGCCAAGCAGGAAACACAAATGAAAATTCCAGAGGAAGAGAAGATTAGCGGGGTGATAAAGTGTGAGAAACCAAATAGGAACATTTATGGCTTCCTGGCATACATGGAGATTGATGAAAAACGTGTTTCCCTTGGACCTTCTAATATACTCCTTAGAGGCTGTGAGCTCAGGGGTTGCAGTTTATACTGGCAGGGAGACCAAAGCTATGCTCAACAGCTCTGGAGCTCAATCCAAGAGAAGCCGTCTTGAGACTCGTATGAACCAGGAGATCATTCTGCTCTCCTTTTCTCTTGTTGCCTGGTGTGCAGCAGTCTCTGCTTGGGCAGGTGTTTGGTTAGTACGCAACTTGGATGATTTGGACGATATTCTCTTTTATAGGAGAAAGGACTATTCTGAAGACGAAGTTGAGAACTATAATTATCACGGTTGGGGGTTGGAAATATTCTTTACATTGCTTATGTCTGTCATAGTGTACCAGATCATAATCCCTATATCATTGTACATATCTATGGAGCTTGTTCGTGTTGGCCAGGCTTACTTTATGATCCGAGATATCCAAATGTACGATGAAATCTCGAATTCAAGATTTCAGTGCAGGGCCCTCAACATAAATGAAGATTTAGGTCAGATAAAATATGTATTCTCTGATAAAACTGGTACGCTCACTGAGAACAAAATGGAATTTCAATGTGCAAGCATTGGTGGTGTAGATTACAAGGGTGGGGATACTAATATCGAAGATGAAGAGAGATCCTTTGTTCAAGGTACTCTAACTTCCCCTCTCGTCTACCATTTTCCGCCCCCAACCCCCAATCCTTATGTTTTAAAATGTCAGATAATTTGTACACTAAATGTATCATTTGTGTCTCTCTTATTTCATATCAGAGGACGAGCAGGTTTTAAGACCAAAAATGAGAGTAAAAGTTAACCCAGAGCTCTTGAAGATATTGAAGACTGGAAGCAGCGAGGATGTGGACAGACATGTTCACAATTTCTTTCTTGCATTGGCTGCTTGCAACACGATCGTGCCTATTACTAAAGAGACATCTGATCCTGCTGAAAGGCTAGTAGAATATCAAGGGGAATCTCCAGATGAACAGGCATTGGTCTATGCTGCTGCTGCTTATGGTTACATGCTTGTAGAACGAACCTCAGGTCACATAGTCATCTATGTTCATGGAGAAAGACAAAGGTAGCTTGGATATGGTCTTTTCTCTTTTTCTCTATTTGCTTGAAATTCTTCTATCTAGTTCTCGTTGACTGCTGGCTTGAACTTGGTCATGACAATCCTTGATCCATGTGGTTATGCGGTTGACAGTAGCCAATTTTTTCAAAGTATTCTCAAACACTGCCATGCCATCCTCTCCTCCCCACGAGTGAAAAAAAGAAACCCTGTCTTGCCTACCCCACACGGGGTTGCAAATTTTCTTCTCTCTGTTATAAATACTGACGAGGAAATTTCTGTCTTGCTGATTCAATTTTTTTCATATGAGGCAGCAAATTACATACATCAGTTACTATATCAGTTTGTCCCCTTGTTGCTTCTCTTAATAGATATAGATATCAATTTCCCCATATATTTTTTTTGGGCTAAGCATCAATTTCCCCATATTTCTGTGTTCATGTTAGAATATTCTCCATTTGTAGATCTAAATCTTACTCTCTTCTCATTTTGGCCTTTCTGGGCTTGCAGGTTCAATGTCTTAGGCTTGCATGAGTTTGATAGTGATAGGAAAAGAATGTCGGTTATTTTAGGGTGCCCTAATAGTTCAGTAAAGGTCTTTGTGAAAGGTGCTGATATATCAATGCTCAGTGTAATTGATGGATCTTTGAACCTAGACACAGTACGTGCAACTGAAGCACATGTTCATGCCTACTCATCAATGGGTTTGAGAACACTTGTAGTAGGGATGCGGGAATTGAGTGCTTCTGAGTTTGAGCAATGGCAGACTGCTTATGAAACAGCAAATACTGCCTTGATCGGAAGAGCAGCATTACTTCATAAGGTTGCAAACAATGTTGAAAACAACCTTAGTGTCTTAGGTGCCTCTGCAATTGAAGATAAACTGCAGCAAGATGTGCCAGAAGCAATCGAATCTTTAAGGATGGCTGGTATTAAAGTGTGGCTTCTTACTGGTGACAAGCAAGAAACTGCCATTTCAATTGGCTATTCATCAAAACTCTTGACGAGCGAGATGACTCAGATTGTAATAAACAATAACTCTAAGGAATCATGTAGGAAGAGCTTAGAAGACGCCTTAATCATGTGTAAGAAACTAGCAATAGATTCTCGTGCCACACATGATGCTGAAGGAGGTTCTGGAGCTGGAGAAAGTCTGCCTGCACTGATTATTGATGGGACAAGCCTAGTATATATTCTTGACTCAGAACTTGAAGAACAGGTAAATGTTTCTCACTTCAAAATTTTGCTCTCTTTCTCATGTCATCTAATCTAACCTATAATTTTATCTTGCTTAATATAAAATTCAGTTCTTCCAATTAGCCAGTAGATGCAATGTGGTACTCTGTTGTCGAGTAGCTCCATTACAGAAAGCTGGGATTGTTGCACTCATAAAGAACAGAACTAATGATATGACTCTTGCAATAGGAGATGGTAAGCATAATCTTGGTACTTATTTTGAATTATTCTATATCAAGCTCACTGAAGAACTGTTGAGAAAACAGAAGGAAAAAGAATAAGTTTCTCATCAGTTTTGGGGTTTTGGCTCAATAATAGAAGATCAACATATGATTTACAGGGGCAAATGATGTCTCGATGATCCAAATGGCTGATGTGGGCATTGGCATCAGTGGCCAAGAGGGTCGGCAAGCTGTTATGGCATCAGATTTTGCGATGGGCCAGTTCAGATTCTTGGTTCCTCTTCTTTTGGTTCATGGACACTGGAATTATCAGCGAATAAGCTACATGATCCTATACAACTTCTACAGAAATGCTTTGTTTGTTCTCGTGTTATTCTGGTGAGTGTAGCTTTAGTATAAGTCAAGAGTTGAATCCTCTTATATATTGAAATTTTATCATATAAAATTAATACAACAGACAGATTACTCTAAGAAGGTTATCCACGTGAATTTCCTGAGAAACGAAGTCATAGGCACGATAAATTTGACCTGGCTGCCAAGCTTTTCTACTTGAGTCATGAAATAGATCTGAATCTGTAAAAATCTTCTGAAGTTGATGGTCTCAAGCAAGATGGCCACCCTAATGATCGGCTATTCGGCTGACACCACGCATCCAAATAAGGGAGTACAAGATTGACTGAATTTCGCCCAGGCAAACCAATTTTCTGCCCTGACAAAAACTGAGAAGCTTATCCACTAGCTTTTTGCCAACTTAGAAACTGAACAAGCTTGTCCAATAGTGCTTTCACCCGGGCGAAATCCTTCCATGCTTAGCTAGCAGATGTCGGCTCAGAGACTATTGGGTGAGCTCGAGCGAGATTGTGTTCAGCCAACATTCATCCTCCATGGGTTTGGTGCTTTAGTGATGCAACTATCTCAATGACCAAGAATTGATAATTGACGCGCTACTGATTCTAATTGTTAATCCACTTCCAAATATTGTATTTTGCATATCCATTCTACCTTTTCTTAGTCGCTAATTAGCCTGAACTTTTTTCATATTTGTATTTGGAAACTAATGAAATCCTTGCTTACCCAACAAACAGAAAAGTTCGACTAAAAATCATGTTTATGTTTTCTGCTCAGGTATGCCTTCTTTACAACTTACACTTTGACAACTGCAATCACTGATTGGAGTACAGTGTTGTATTCAGTAATCTACTCATTTCTGCCAACAATTATTGTTGGAATTCTTGACAAGGATCTTAGTAGAAGGATTCTGCTGAAACATCCTCAGCTTTACAAGGCTGGACAACGAGAAGAAAGCTACAACACGAAATTGTTTTGGCTCACAATGATCGACACGGTATGGCAAAGTATAGCTGCATTTTCCCCCCCTCTTCTTGCCTACTGGGCTAGCACTGTTGATATATCAAGCTTAGGAGATCTTTGGACACTTGCCGCGGTGATTTTGGTTAATATACACTTGGCCATGGATGTGATTCGATGGAATTGGATGACTCATGCATCTATTTGGGGATCTATTATTGCTACATTCATATGTGTCATGGTCATCGATGCTCTTCCCTCATTACCTGGTTACTGGTAAGTTTCTTGATACAGTTTTAGACTTGGTACTAGTCATTTGATAATATGAATAGGAGCATGATTCCTCATGTCAATTGAGATTTCACCCTTCGAAGATAATGGTATCAAGGCATATAAAAACTGAATTGCTCATAGAACACCGATTAATTTTAGGAAGGAATCTCATATTTTATAACGTGTTATCAAAATTGGATCTTAGTCCAGTCTTGTCTATCCATACGTTGGATCATGATCCTCTCCTAACTAGTGTTTTATTCTAACATTCTAAAACTGCATCTCAATTTCATTTTAAATTTAAGCAACAAAAAATGAGAGGGAAAGTGAAATTAAGATGTTTTGAGTGATCTTAAGCCCCATACGTTACCCTTTTCGAATTTATGATTTAGCAATGAGGAAGAATAGTATTCTTTAACCGCTGAAATGGAGCAAACTACATAGTTCTAGCATCAATCTATAGACATTTTGCAGTGTTTTCTTTACATAATGATCCTTCAATGCATAGTTCAAGCCAACAAGCAAAGGTGCACACAGTGTACTTCAGTAATCATTTTCCTCTACATTGTAGAGCTGACTGTTATGTTTTTTTTGTTGCAGGGCCTTTTTCCATATTGCCAACACTCGACTGTTCTGGTTATGCTTGATCGGCATCACTGTTGCTGCAATGCTTCCTCGTTTTGTTGTAAAAGTTTCCACTCAACATTGTATACCTTCTGATATACAAATTGCAAGAGAAGAGGAAAAGTTTGGGAATTCAATGGAATCTGGAGCTGCAGAAACAGAAATGAACCAAATTTTTGACCCCCCACAAAGATAGTTAGGTGCTTTTTCTCCCTTGTAAAAATGCCAAATCCTATAGGTTGCTTTAAAAGAGCGATTTATATATCGCTCTTTTTCTCATTACTCATTTATCACATCTTATATGAAAACCAAGCATATACATTGGAGATAATAAATAGATGATGGAAAACAGGCGTTATATAGCATTTCTCGCTTCAGAAAATCTTTCTTGTTTCGCAGGGTGTCATTATTTCTTATCAAAAGGATAGGATTTGTGATACTTAGGTGTGCATTATTTGTTTTTACATATCTCATAGAAGGTGTAATTTATGCATTAGTCAAGCTTACCACACTGTTGATTATTTGGCACATATATATATTTTTTTTTGGCTTTTGGTAGAAAAGAGACAACATTTTATTTATTTAATCTAAATTCACTTTCAAATGAGTTTCAAGTTGCTGACCATATGAGTTTCACTTTCAGAATTTTTTCCTTTTTGTTATCTAAGAAATTTCATGTAAAAATGTTGACAATTTGATGATAAAATCTTAACTTCTATAACTATCATCTTATCAAATTATTCAATGGAAAGGCTATTTTAATTGCTGCTAAAGAAACCTACAGAACAAAAGGAAACTTCCAAAATATTAATAACTTAGTTGATATTTTTCTCAAAACTATTTTTATATAAGACTATATTTTGTAAACACTTGCCTAAAGAAAACTAGAGAAAGTTAAAAGGTCAATGTATGGAGAACAATTCCAAATGAAGGGACTTACTTTGATGGATGATGCAAATAAATTAATTTTTAGTTGCAAATTAATTATAGTGATAATTATTGGACTCTTTTTCTTTTTATTTTCTGTTCCAAAATGGTTTAGGTAATAAGACTTTCAATGTAGTACAAAAAAAGGGTATTTCTGAAATATAATTATAAACAGAGGGACTTAAATAGTCAAGAGTTGTCCTTAAACATGAAGGGTGTTAAGTGACAAAAATCCAAAAATGGGGAAGGTCGTGAAAAAATTCAAAAAATGAGAGGGTTGTTGGTTTTCTATAAAGATAAATTTTTTTTTGGCTTATCCTAAAGAATGTCTATAACATTAAATCTTGGTGTTTAAAAATACATTTGAGATTTTTTTCTTATGCCACATATTCCTTTCATCTTCAGTAATCAATTTCGAAGTGATTGCCTAAGCAATGAACTCTACTTTCTAACAATTTAAATTTTTAGATCAAATTTTAGACAGTTGCGTCTCCAACATACCTCTTCATGTGCAAGTGAAATTCACTCTTTTGAGCTATGTACATGCTAAACTATTTTGGTAGCCGTGCTCTCATACCATGATAAGAAACATAGGATTACATCTTAAAACTAATTGGTGTTAAGTAGACTAGTTCAAAATCTTATATATTAGTCTTGAAAGCCCGGATGTATCAAGATGGAACAATTAGGTTCCCTTGCATCCCTTCGTTTGACCCAATTAATTGAAGACGCAATGACAAGGTAAAAGAAGCAGCAAATTTGGAAGAGATGACGTTTGAAATGAGAATAGGTCTAACATGGATGGATAACATTAAACTAATGCTCAGCTCTAATACCATGGTCACTTATCAATTAATTAAGAGTAGCCATGGCAATTGAATCAAAAGATAACAACTCTGGTTGCATTTTAGGCAACAAATCCAATTATAAAGCTCACAGTATTAGACATAGACAGAGATCATGCAGGAAATAAGATTACATTACATATATGCTTATTGTTTCTGTATTAATGTTACGTCTGTACAAGAAACCCTGCATTGGGGAGCACTTACAAGCATTAGAATCTGCAGGCTTCTTTCAGTTTACATGAGCAGGTGATCCATGATAGCTATTGGAATCTTGCCGCCATGAATCCTGAACCTGGGCTGCAAACTGCAAATTCCAGATCACATCTTCAACAGAAGGCCGGTCGGAAGGTTGATCTGACAGCCATCTTACACAAAGCTCTATCAGGGTCCTCAGAGAATCATCAGAGCACTCCTTGTAGATTGCTGGATCAACAATACTCCTCCGAGCTATTTCATCGGCCGTTAAGCTGACTGATAGCTGGAGACAAATCAATAGATTAGAAAAGAGGGGGGAAAACGGGGAAGAAAAGAGGTTTTATGAGAATATGCAGCCAATTCTGTTATCAACTCTAGATTGAATGTCCATTTTTAAGGAAGGGTGATAGGTCAGGTCAATCAATACCGTTTCTGTGATAGCTATCTTTTGCTTTTTATGATAATGCCACCTTGTCCGGGCAATTTCTAGTTTTCTCCAACTATGAAAGCTCAGCTGATTAGAGTTGTTCTTAGTCCATATGAAACGAGTCTTATGACACTCTTACATGGCTAGAAAACATGGACAGCTAACTTCTATTCGTATAGGAGAAGGATGCCTATCTAAGCTGGAGACACTGAGATCAACACTGTACAAAGGCAATTGTTTTGGATTCTATAACTAACAAGAGAGCAGTAATGCACGTGTATCTACATATTTCTGCTAAACACAATAAATCTCAATACGAAACAGGAGTGACAAACAAGTTGAACAGGTGGCTTACTATATCTTTGGATACTTCAACATCGTTCTTCAAAATCACTGCCCTTCCTACTAAGATTTCAAGCAAGATCACTCCAAAGTCATAGATGTCATCTTTCTCCTGATACCTCAACCTGCATTCCAAGAACAGTAGATAAGCTTTCCGTGAGTAGTTAGGCAGAAATATGAAATTCACAATGCATCTTGTGCTTTCATTTTGGAGGATGCACCTAAAATTAGTGCAGATTGATGAATTAAAAGTGAAAATTTCAACCACATCTTTTGGCAATTGAAAGCCTCTTTGACGTTCATTTTTATTTTGACCAAGAACAACCTGTTAAGGACATTTCTCACAATCTGGTAATTGGAGTTCACTCTTTCGTTTTTTAGCTACATTTATCTTGACATTCAACATGTGGGAGTCTCCAGTATAAACTTATAAGTGGAGAGATAATGTAGACCTATCTTAGTGCATGTTTCTCGTTAGATTCGACATTGTTATTGAAGATATGGCTCAGTGAGGTCTCGATTAGAGCCAGTAGGAAATCCTATAGACTGGTGCAATGTTTCTCGTGCCAAACATGCACTGGTATAGTGTCGTTGGGTTTGATGGATTGAGTAGTGATATAACCGGGAACTAAGTCTGGTTCATTCTCAGGGAGCAGCTGAAGAGCTGACAGTTGAATCCTCAGGTGAAGGCACCCAGAGTGAGCAAATGCAGGTAAAACCCTGTCTCATCCTCTCCCTTAGTTTTAATGGATTATTTGACTTGCATTGTATTGAAATGCATACCATTGTTTAGTTTCTTTAATGCAAATTCACCCCTTTCTTTTAGAAAATCTGCCTCCAGTGACCCACAAGTAATAATTGAAAAACGATGTAGTTAGCAACGACGTGCAAGATGCATTGGAGGTAGAAAAAGAATCCTTTTTTCGAAAGAGATTATTAAGCTGCCCTAATCTCTACCACCTATTTTTAAGCCAAATCAATTAAAGGAAGGTCAAAGACCTAGAGTTCCACTTTCTCCACCGCTCCACGTTTTTGAAGCTTTGGCTTGACCCCTAAGCAGGATCCAAAGACATTTATGTCCAGTTCCAATCTAAATATAAAAGTCAAGTCTCATGTGAGGGCTGCTCCCAATGAGCTTAACCCTCTTGTCTTAGCTTAAGGCAGTTTATTGCAGTAGTAATAGTTATAAATTCATTGGTGATTCATCATGATGTTAGAAGCAAGGACAAGAAAAAAGTCATTTACCTCAGTCCGACGTTCTCCTTTGATCCACGAGAAGACACTCCAGCACCACCCTGGACCGGATCATTATGTCAGCCATTTTCTGAAAAATATTGATCTAAACGAAAAAAAACAGTAAACTTCTTGACATACCGGTCTCCTACAGTCTGCTAACAGAGGCAGATTGTATCTGTTAATTTTGACGTGGAGATCCTGATCCAGTAAAACATCCTTTAGCTTGAAATGATTTGAATATATTCCTGGTACAATCCCAGTGTGAAGAAACTGAATGCCTCGTGCGATCCCAATTGCAGCGGCTGTCCTCTGTGTCCAAGTAAATTTCCTTCCAGGATGTCCCTCTGACAATTTAAGTCTTAGTAAAAGAAACCAATATGAAAATGTAGCAAACAGTAGATTTGTCAAAAGCTACCAATATAATAAGGATTTGCCCATGTTTTCACTTCAGAGCTTCCCGAATTGGCAAAATATATAACATGCCAAAACAATCAATGGCAGAAAAATGGATTATTCGGAACTAATTATAGTACTGAAAATGTCCTAAGCATTCATAATTAAAGATTATGATGCACCAAGCACATTTATTTACCAGTCCAAAATGAATTGACTATTTTCTACTATATTTGTGATTATGGATGATGCTGAACGACATATTTCTCGATGAGGTTAAGCCATTTCCAATTACAATGTCCTATCTATTTTCTCCGCCTGAAATTTATGTTGTACTAAATGTATATCGTATTTTCACACAATAGTTTAAGCAATAAGTGAAAAGAAAATATGTAAGCCAATATTACATGCAAATTCCCATAGATTTACCTGATATGAAGCTCCTTAGTGTCCCATTTGGCATAAATTCAAACACAAGATATATTCTACTAACACTTGAATCTTCTTGATGGCACTCAAAGCAATGGCCAATAGCACTAACAAGATGATGATGTCTGAGTTTTGAAAATATCTCAAGCTGATGTGTATACGCCTGTAAGGTGCGCCTCTTCGTCATAGTTAAGCTTCTTACAGCAACAACAGTGCCATCAGGAAGCCTTCCTCTGTAAACCTGATGTCAGGAACAAGGTAAGACATGTTCACGATGCTTGAAGAAAATTTTGATGATATGCTTCTTTTAAACTTACAATTGGACAATAACACAGTGGAAACTAGAAACACATAAATGATGTTTATAGATTATACATAATGAAAATTTAGATTGCAATACCCTGCCACATTTACCCTCTCTAAGAGATGTACAGCGTATCATACAAAATAAAAAACTATACACAGAAGAGAATAAAGCTTAAGACGTAACAAAAGTTTTTTTTTGCCAAAAACTTCTGTCCTTAAGGATACCATTTTGCTTCAGTTACGTCTTGCAAGTTCCAAATGGTTGGATACACTTTTTCTTAGATTGATTTTTGCATCAGCCTTTAGCTTTTCCCCTTATTTTAGTGAATATGCAGTCAAAACAGAGCTGAAACGAAGTTTCTTCTGCTCACTTCTATAAATGTCTATTCGATGGCATTCACCTAAAAGGCTAAACGAGTGTTGGTTCTGACCCTCCACAAAGAACTTTACTATGTCTATTGCTGCTGTTATTCGTGAAGGATTGTACAGAAGCATCAGAACTGGAGATTGATGAAGAATCTCAAATTGATTGATATAATGATAGATTTAATACCTGTCCATGGGAACCTTCTCCAATGAGAGTTGAGGTATGGAAATTATTTGTAGCCTCCTTAAGTTGATCCAGAACAAAGGTTCGATAAGGTGGAATTCCAAGTGGACCCAGCTTCATTGTTTCAGAAATATACCCTGCCAGCAGAAGTGAAGAGTTTATTCTTGATTCTATAGTTGTCTTCTAATGTTCAATGGCGCACTTTTCAAGCACTCGCTAGGGAAGTTGGAACTTTCGAGCAAAATATGGTAAAGGGAAGAGTTTGACAAAAATATTAACTAGAATCCCCAGTTCTGTAACTACTATGCAGTTGTTTTTGCAAGATAATCAGTTAACTGCTATTTCTTTCAGCAACAAATATATTGCAAGAACATTCATAAAGTAGAACTTGTCCATACGAGCAGAATGATTCCAGTAAACCGGGAAGAGTATTGTCCAGGAATTGCAGAACTACGGCGCAGAAAGACTATTAATCCCACCCAGAATTTCCAGTTCAACATTTCCTCGCCCCCTTTAAGAACAAATAAAGTTGTGTTTGGTTAACAAACAAAATGCATTGCCTATCAAAGTGGAATCACGAAGAATATCAGGAGATCTTTCCTGGAAAGCTGAAGATGTATGTTCACAACAACAGCATTTCAGATGAAAATTAGTAGCTTTGAGTTGCCAGAAAATCATAAGCATAATCTGAAATTAATTTAGCATTGTTATACATCTCTGCAAAAAGTTTTTGCCCATTTTTCCATTCATATGGACAAGAAAAAAGTTCAAATTGACAATTATCTGAAAGAGGCAAAACAGAATGAAGTCTTACTTGCATCCTTAAGCAGCTTTAGTGTGTATGCAGGCGAAATCTTCTCAACTATAAGCCTTGTATGAGGTTTTTCTGTTATTTTTTTCTTAGTTTGTTCTCTTCGAACAATAAAAAAAGCCAGACCAAGAAGAATTACTCCTCCTATAGTTCCTCCTACCATACTTGAAGCAAGACCTGCTTCACCATGTTGCCTCTTTTCCTGTTTTTCGGGTGAGATTTTCACAGCCAGAGCTTCATTCTTACAAAAGGAGTATGGATGCTGCTGCTTCTTATATCTCCCTGATAAACAATTTCCATCATACAGAACAACTTTGCTACCCGAATTTGGGTCTAAACAAGATGGCAGTTCTCCAGTCAGTCGATTTGATGATAAATTCACGAAATTGAGCCCAGCATTGCATGACATGTTCTTTGAAAGCTTTCCAGTGAGTTTATTTCCAGCTATATCAAGATAAGTCAGTGAAGGCAGTGACAGCAGTGATGGTGAAAATGGTCCAACAAGTTCGTTCAGAGAAATATCCAGCTTCTGCAATTGATAACATGAGCTCAGATTGTTCAAGAACAATGCAAATTGAAACTTGTTTTTACTTAGCACCATAGAAACCAACTTGGTAGGCAGACTAGGAGATTGAGGTCCAAAATTGTTGCCTTCCAAATCAAGAACCTGAAGATTTGACAAGTTGTGCAGAGCAGGAACTTCACCAGATAAATTATTTGCAGCAAGGACTAGAATTCTCAGACATCTCAAGCTTGACAGAGAATATGGCAATGAACCACTAAGTGAATTGTTCTTTAAACTCAAAACTGATAAAGCTCTTAATGAGCCAAGCCAATCAGGGACCTCACCTGTGAACTTGTTATGATCAAGTACAAGAGTTTGAAGGTTCTTCAATGATGAAATCTCTTCAGGAAGGCTGCCATTAAAGTGGTTTGAGCTCATGTTCAATATTTCCAATGAAGAAAGATTTCCAATATTTGCAGGCAATGCTCCACTTAAGCCTAAAGAAACCAATGAGAGCACTTTCAAGTTTGGGAGAGTAGCTAGATTAGAGAAGAATGCAAAAGTTGAGAAATCTTGTGGCAGATTAGGAAACCAATTGGTGCCTGTAACATGCAGCTGTGTTATGTTATCTTCATAGCATACTAGAGTTAGAGTTGGGTGTGGCTCAGTGTTGCAGAAGTCTGTGTTGTCACTCCAACTGCTTAATGTTTCTGGGAAGTTTAACTGCTGCTTGATTGTTAACATGGCCTGATATTGAGATGGTTGCAATGGTTCAGAGAAATGGAGTAGAAGCAAAACCATGAAGAAGAGAAGATTTGAAGAATGGTGGTTCATTGGTTCTGCCATTGCTGCTCCCAAGTGAAACTTGCAAGTTGCATATGATAGCTTACCTACTAGTACTAGTACTATATTCAGAATAGCACTGAAAGAAGCAGCATATAGGAAAAAATTGACAACGCCCAATCGTTAGCGGTCGAGCGTAACGATGACACATATTTTTTTTTGACGTTTTAAAGAATAACCCAGCATATTCTCTGTTGACATTAGTAGTAACTATTTAACAGAAATGTATAGTAGTATTAAATTTTCTTTCTGAAGAATGTGGGAATAATTAATGCTCTACATGGGCTTGTGAAAGTTCCTAAGCAAGTAAAGTAATGGTTGAAGCATAAGAATAAACAAATCAAATCCACAGATAATGAAGAACATATTTAACGTACAATTGCTTCCTTTATTGTGGAATACACAAAGTAGGACACTTAACAAGACAAATTTTGAGTTAAAGGCTAATAGAGTATAGAGTGCTCAAAGTGTGACAACAAGAAAGATTAGACTGAATAATCTTATGAATTAAGAAATAGAATTTTGGTGTATTGATAAAATTATCGACTTGAACGTCACATTTTTTATCTATAAAAATACTATTTTAGAAATTGTAAACTAATTTTTCCTATAATAGGTCTCAACATAAATTTAACCCTTTTCAAATATTACAGGTATAGGAGCAATCAATTGGCTCAAAATGCCCCTAGGGACAAGGTTTAGTAGTAGTAGGGGTGAAATCGCGAGTTCGATACTTCCTATTACTCTAATATTTTATCATTAACTAACATGCTGCATGTATGGGACGCACTGTTACACTCGAAAATTTACTACTCAGTAGTCGGGTTCCTTCGAATAATTTGATGGTCGAACTCCGTCACTTGAGTTCTCACACCATCCAAAAAAATTGACTCAAAATGCTCAACAAAACTCAACACTTAATGTCCTTATTGCACCAACCATAACGAAATTCTCATAGCTTGTCCCAAAATACTTAAATCAATGTAGATAATAATAATAAATTCAAATTATTAAAAAAAAAAAAAAAAAAATATATATATATATATATTTTATTATAAAATATATAAATATATATATATATATATTATTAAAATATATAAATATATATATATATATATATTATTTATTTATTTATTTATAGATTTCACGTAAAATAGAATGTTATAGAATTAACATCGAAAATGTGAACGTTTATATAACACTCAAAGCGAGAGAGTTTTGTGGCTTTTGGCAAGAGGAAAACCATGCAGTGATGTGTATTGTATTTTATCCGAGATTAGACAGATGGGGCCTTGTTTGCATGCACATAATTCCAGAAAATAAAGAAATTGAAATGGAGGTTGTGTAGCATCTCGATGTTACATTATTCATTTTTTACTAGCAGACGTAATAGTACTACCATATCAACAGTGGTGGTCTTATTCATTTTGGCGATGCACACTTGGTTGTATCCACCATTGATTTGATTCATATCAGTCAACACTATAAACTTGTTGAAAAATTTTCAATCGTACTGATATCAAGTGAATCTTTTATGTTTGTGGAACTTATTTCATATGAGAGTATTGATATTAGTTTGAATTGATTAAATAACAATTTTAAATTTATTACAAAAGTAATGATGAAGGAAAAATGTTGGGTCTGATTAGTCCAAAGACACTCCTACGTTGATACTTAATTACTAATGCCACCATATATTCACAAAGAATTGAATACGTAAGTTTGGTATAACTATTTCATGATATCTTCATACACATTTTTCACAATATTTGTTAGAGTCAGAATCTTAAATATTACGTTGAAGCTGATTTTACGTGATCACCAAATTACTATAAATAGTCTCCCTCCCCCCTGGCAAGCCTGGCTCAATATGTTCAACACTTGCCATTCTAGACTTTTGATAAATTTTTTACTCAACTAATTCCGATCATCCCAACCAACTCTTTGATCACCCATTCTTTTAATGAATTATATGCAACCTAGAAAGCAATGCTAAACTAACTCTATTTGCATGTGTGCCCCGTGGATGCACATGAACGTGCCAAACATACGCACGCCAACACAACTATAAACGCAAACATTTACTACTTATAAGAGACCCTCCATCAAACCTTTTAGCTGAATTGACATTTTAAAAGTCTCGGGATTCATTTTTATATATATTATTTTAGTGATAAAAATGATTTAATTTTTTTTTAAAATAAAAAAAAACCACTTGCACCAAACCTTTCAGCTGAATTGACGTCTCTCATATCATCTCCATTGACATTAAAAAGGAGCTTGTGTGTAAAAACATTCATGGGGATAAAACAAATACAAAATTATACATTTATTTCAGGGAAAGACAAAAAAGAAAAACGAAGAATCCATTTATGTCCAAAGTTTTTTCACGTGATATTGTCCTATATTAACCCAATTTCTACAGAATGGCGTAGGGCTAATTAGTGATGTATACTGTTCAATGCCATAATTTTATCGTTTTCCAGACCAGAAAGTTGGACATTTCTCACATCAGAAAATGACAGCTTTTTGCATCGGACTAGTCACGGATGTGCTTTTTGTGAACGTGACCATTTTTCCTCGAAAGAAATGGATACAGGCCACATGTCTTTTTTTCTTAAATTTTTAATAATATGTAATTCACATTAAATATAATTACATTAAATTTATAATTTCGTGATAAAAAGGTACATTTTAATTTATTTTTAAGTTAATTAAATATCAAATAATATTTATATTAAAAATAAAATTTTAAATTTAAAATATTTAATTATGACAGATTATTTACTAATCTTTTACCTAATCGGGGGCTAGAGGCCACTTGTTTATTTCTAGGATTTGTAGACGTTACAATTATTTTGATCTTTTTAGGCAAAAAGAGGACACCCGTGATCTCTAGTGAAGCCATCAAATGGAACATACTCACTAGTTTACAATTTTCATTTCCTAGCTTACAGTATACTTGAATGGCTACGCATTTTTATGCTACGAATCTTCCAAGAACAATAATGACGTGTATCTCCACCATTGATTTGTTCGTATCAATAGTCAGTTACATAATTGAAGGGCAAATTTGGCATTATGGTGAAGTACGGCCAACATATTGAAGGTCACGCTCTCGAGTAATGACAACAAACTCTTGTTGTAAAATTGTATATAATAAGCCAACAAGTGAATCCATAACCTTGTACATAGCGAGAATTCCATCCATGCGTGACACCCTAGGCCCAATAATTAGTATCATGTCTTACAAATGAGACTAACGTTATAAACTTGTGAAATAAGTACTTGAGATTCAATCTTACTTGTTTAAAATGGTTAATTCAAGTTATTATTTAAACCTGCATCACTTAATTCTATACCACTCACTAATCATATCTCCTATAGATGTGGGACATCTGCACATTGAAGTCTCCATTACAATCACCGCATGTTGAAGACCATATGTACTTGTCAAGGACACAAGACCAGAATTCCAGGTGTGCAAGCAATACTTGTAATAGCCAGACCCAACATATAGCATACAATATATATTTGCATATACTTCTGTGTTACTTTAGAAGTTTATTTATAATTATGTGAATAACTTAATTCAATTCATTCGTTAATTGCTCTATTTATTATATTTTTGAAATACATGGGAATAGATTTTAGTAAAAAATTAAATAAGGTAACTATTTTAATATTATAATTATTGGAATTTATTCTTTTGTATTTAAGTGCTAAATTCTATTATTTCCTATTAATTGTTTAAATAACCCAAGCCCGGACATAAAATTTTTTTGTCTCTTTTTATTGAATTTTATATTTTTCCTTAATTACTTGCTATTTATGTGTCATACATTCATTGAGTTTGCGTGCATAGCATATCGGAAACGTTAGATAAAAAATTGATTGGTGTCTTTAAATGAATAGTATTTTCAGCATTTTATTAACACTATTTTAACTCATTGAATACAAAACTTGATCTATTTACATACCAATTGACCCAAAACCATGACCCTTTGACCTAACCCATTTTCCTATCTTTTAAAATGTGTCTTCCAAGAATAGTAGCATAAAAACAACAAAAATAAGAAAAAAGGGCCTTTGGCCGAAAATGAAAGGAAAGGAAAAGAAGAGAAAAATTCTTCAAAGCTTGCCATTTTGTGCTTCTCCAAGGTGGTTTGAAGTGAAATCAAAGTCTCCTAAGCTTAATCCAAGCATCTTCAAGAGCTTTTAGTGAGAGTTTTGCATTTCATGATATTTTTAAGTTTTATTGGTTAAACTTTAATTTCTAGATTTGTGTTTATATGACTATATCTTGTAAAATTCCTTCACAAAGTGCTGTATACATGAGCTAGGGACTTGATTTGTGCAATTTAATGGCTTGTTTGCTTGAATTTTTGTGTGAGCTATATTGTTGAAGGTGATGAATAGTAAAAAATGTGAATAGTAAACTCTTATATTTTAGTTTAATTTATTAATATATAAGTGTGATTTAGGAGTTATTAAACCTAGTTTGGAGCCTTACATGGTTTGAAAATACTTAGATTGCTTAATTTTTAAATTAAAGTAGGGTGCAATCATTTTGCCAAAATTTTGGAGGACCAATACCATTGGACCTCCAAAATCCTCCAAAATCACCATGGTCCATGATTGGACCATGGCAAAATGTATTGCCGTGACTCAATGAGTCACGGCGATGCAAGCTTGGGTGGGCATGGGTGGTGGCCACCCAGCCCACATGGCCACGCGGGCAGGGCCAATGTGGCCACGCGGGTAGAGCTGATGTGGCCACGCATGGCCACGCTGCTTGGCCATGCGAGGCCATACAGGCAGAGCCGACGTGGCTCTATGTGGCCACGCGGGCGGAGCCGACGTGGCCCTACGAGGCCACGCCAAGTGACAATGCGAGGCCACGCAGGCAGAGCCGCGGCCCTGCGTGGCCACGCGGGCAGTGTTTGTGTGGCCATACGGGCCATATATGCCAGGCACACGCAAGCGCCCTGTCTCACTCGCGTCATTGGTGTCGGTCTGAATTGATGTTCGGGGAAAATCTTGAAATGGGCATTCCTTGTTAAAATCGGCATCCTAAGCTCGTTTCTGCGCTCGGTTGGGCTAAATTCTTTCTCTACGAGCTCTTTTTGCCCCTGGTTCTCTAATCTTCTTCATTCTTCAACTCTTTGGCTTGTAATATGAATCGTTTTGGGTCTGAATTTTTACTTTTCGAGATCAGCCTATATTGCATCAAAAGTATATAAATGTTTGCATTTATTCCTAAGTTATGATGCAAATATAGTACAAATACAATGGTTTGAGTGTTGTAATTATGGTCATATCAATATCCCCAAACCTAAACCTTGTTTGTCCTCAAGCAATACTGTCTTTAAAATAGATTCAAAAGTGAATTTTTAGAAAATTTGTACAAGTCAAAAATAGGTGATTGCTATCTATCCTATCCTTTTGTAAAAAATTTCCAACATGAAACATGAGAAGTGCAATCCATTATCTTTAACCAATTCATCAGTTAATGATAAACATGATAAGAGAACTTTTTACATAGTTTTCACAAATAAATACTCTTTTGAAAATGGACTATTGATTACCTCGGAGTATATATTTAGAAGTAAACTAAGCAAATTAAGTTCAAACAATTTCCAACTTTTCAAGACCTGCAAACCGATTAGACTTTGATATTCTCACCTTTATTTGCAATCAAACTCTTGATCATGCCTTAACCATTTTACATTTGTCCGAAAAATAAAAGTACAATTTAAATTATATCTTTTTAGTGCTCAGTCTCCTTTGCTTTCTGGATATCTCATGTAGTAGGCTTTAAGGCCAACAATCCCCAGCCAGATGGCCGAAGTTGCTAGGTTTTAAAGGGACCCCTACGTGTCTTAATCACCCGAGATATCCAAGCTCAAAACCTTACACTATAGCACATATCCCGAATGATGTATAGATGTTAGGATAGTGGTGCTTAGAGATTTGCAACATATTTACATCAAAACTCTTCAAAAGTAAATGTATGTACATCTTCTTTTTTTTCCTTCATTTATTCTTCTTTTTTTTAGAGTGTACATACAGACAAAGTAACAGAACATAATGTACAAACATGACATAAGGGTTCAGGTTTCAATCACAAGAAGTTCTCATAACAAACGGTAATCCTATCTCAATCATTTCAAATTCACAAACCCATCAATTGAAGAAAAGAAGAACAACTAGGTTTACTTATGAATACAGTAACCCAAAGTTTTTCTTACAGAGTTTTCTAAGAGTTTTTCACAATATATAGCTAACAACACAAGTTCTCAAATCATCTTCCTTTAAACAAGTAAGATAGCAAAATACTCCTCATGAACAAAAATGGTGTGTTTTTTTTGCATATTTTTGAAAATTTTATCATAAGATATCGCACCCCCATACCGAAACTTTGTTTGTCCTCAAGAAAATGGCAACGTAAGACAGTGAGAGTATAATATGCAAGAAATAACACAATGACAAATGCTACATCCCCAAACCTATGATTTGCTTACTGTTTAACACATGTTGATCAGATATAAAGGGAAATGCAGTAAAGAAAGATATCACCTGATATGAAACATTTCTATGTTGATGTCAAGAATGTGTCTACTCATCTTTGTCAAAAAGATGTATCATTCTGCAACTCATTGAAGATTAGTAGACAAAACATTTATAAAATTATCATCGACACAATAACAAATATGGTTAACTAATCTATACAAAATAGTATAAGGGGGAGATCAAAAAGAACTATGGTCAAGGAAAATAACTAATATATTAAGCAAATAAGTAAACTACCCAGACCATTTAAACTATTTTCTAGGGTTCTAGAGTTGGTTCAAAACTACTGAAAAGACTAGCTCTTCTAGAGGTTTCTGTGCTCATGACATCTAGTGCTTTCCTTCGGCACACTTAAGGCCACAACCAGTTCCACAGGGTCAAGGTTTATTACAGTGGGATTTACGTTACAAACGTTAAGTCAGGTGTATGCTTATACTCCTAACTACCTTCTCAAGTAATATCCAACAGACCCAAACCACATTAAGCTGGTGGAGTAACTCACACTATAAGACAGAGTTGCACAATTAAGCCAAGCGTACATAGAAACGTACAATGACCACTAGTAAAATGACAATTGTATCTCTATGAATGTTCCTCAGAGTTAAAACCCAAACTACATGAAGCTGGAGAAAGATTCACAAAATACAAGTAAAGGACAAACATAAAACAAACATTAAAAGCTTTTTAAAAGTACACTAGGTTGCCTCCTAGTAGCGCTAAGTTTAATGTCTTCAGCCAGACAGTTGTGCTGAGTTTAATGCCATCAGCTTGGCAAAATCCTTGATGGAAGATATTTAGGGTCCCGAAGTTCAACAAATTCAACTTCATAAGGGACCGCCTTTGGATTGAATGCATGCTTCAATCGTTGCCCATTGACCGTGAGGATACGCCCATCTGTGGGGTGCTTAATCTTGATAGCTCCAGACGGATATGCTTCAAGCACCTCATAGGGTCCATCCCACTTAATTCTTAATTTGCCCAGGAAGAACTTAAGTTTGGAGTTAAACAACCAAACTTTGTCGGAAGGAGATAAGGTTTTTCTTAGAATAGATTTATCATGAATTATTTTTATTCTCTGTTTGTATAGTTTGACATTCTTATAAGCTTCGAAGCGAAGCTCTTCCAATTCACTTAATGCCAATTTCCTACCTTCACCTGCCTGTTGTAAGTCAAAGTTCTGGGCCTTAATAGCCCAGTAGGCTTTATGCTCTAGTTCAACAGAGAGGTGGCAAGCTTTACCATATAATAATCTATACGAGGACATGTCGATGGGAGTTTTGAAAGTAGTACGATAGGCCCACAATGCGTCGTGTAGATGACTTGACCAATCTGTTCGATCGAGCCTAACCATTTTCTAAAGAATTGACTTGATTTCCCTATTTGACACCTCCACTTGTCCACTTGTTTGTGGATGGTAAGGCGTTACTATCTTGTGGTGGACTGAATATCTTCTTAATAGGGCTTCAAGTGTCCTGTGACGGAAGTGTTGTCCTCCATCACTTAGAATTACATGTGGCACCCCAAATTGAGAAAAGATGTTCTCTTTAATAAACTTGACCACAACTTTATGGTCATTGGTTTAGGTTGCTACTGCTTCTACCCTCTTGGACACGTAATCCACACCAACAAGAATATAAGTATAACATGAGGAATGATGGAAGGGACCTATGAAGTCTATACCCCAAACATCGAATATTTTGCATATGAGGATGGGTGTAAGGGGCATCATGTCCCTTCTTGAGATAGAGCCAGCTTGTTGATATTTAGGGCAATTTTTACAAACTTGCTGGGCATCTTTAAAGAGAGCGGGCCAGAAGAACCCACACTAAAGGACTTTAGTAGCTGTCCTTTTACCTCCAAAATGTCTACCACATGCTTCAGAGTGGCAAAATTGGAGTATATTGTCAGGTTCATCCTCAGGGATACATCTCCTACTGACTTGATTGACACAGATCTTGAAACGATAGGGATCTTCCCAAATAAAGTACTTGACTTGTGCTATGAATTGTTCGTTTTCTCTTTTACCCCAGTGATTTGGAAACTCTTGGGCAGCCAGATAGATGACAAAGTGGGCATACCACGGGGTCTAATGTGAGATGGCAAAAAGTTGCTCATCAGGGAACGTGACTTTGAAAGGCAAAGTATCAATAGGAGAATCATGTACCAAACGTGATAGATGATTGGCAACATAGTTCTCGTTTTTTTTCTTATCCTTGATCTCAAGGTTGAACTCTTGAAGGAGTAATAGCCAACGGATTAAACGGGGTTTTGAATCCATTTTGGTCAGTAAATACCGCAAAGCAGCGTGGTCCGAGTAGACTATTACTTTAGATCCTAAGATGTAAGATCTGAACTTGTCCAGGGAGAAGACTATAACCAGCAATTCATTTTCAGTGGTTGTGTAGTTCTTTTGTACATCGTCTAAGGTTTTTGTGATACCCCGAACCCGGCATGCATTTAATTGCATTTGACTGCATTTAATTAAGTGTTTAATTAGTTAAATAATCCATTACGCACTATTTTCATGTTTCTTTTAAAAATATTCAACTAATACTTGAATTAAATCTTTTAAATAAGTATTAACTATGTTATTATTTTTAATACTCGGTTTTATTTTTCTTGCATTTAATTGAGTGTTATCTTAAATGCTAAGTATTAAATTAAGTATTACTTCAAGTTAATTGTCCATTTCTAGCATTATCTACATAATTCTTTGAAAAAAAGTATATTCCAATAATAGGTTAATTAACTATTTTAAATGAATATTAACTATTTTTATTATTTATAGTAATCAGATTTATTTTCGATCACTTATTTACTTTATTTTCAACTAAACGGAAAAAATGACTCCGAGTTGGAGTGAATGTTGACACTATTCTACTTTTTAAAATTATATTTTTTTTTATTATTTCTTATCATTCTAATAGTGATCGTTTATTGACCGTTTGATCGTAGCGTATCGAAAACGAGAGTTAGAGAAATATTTATCGGATTTAGTGAATAGTATTTCAAGCTTAATTTAGTTAGTTTTAGTTGTTTTTCATCTAATTGCGTTGTTTTAATTAGGAATAGAATAAATGCCATCAAAATAACTTATTTGACCATGTTAAATTAGGATTTTGACTTTGCTAAATGACCATTTTGTCCTTGAGCCTTTGTCATCTTTTTAAATAGCCAAACTCAACCAAAATAAGCATAAAAAAACAAAACCCAAAATTCCCCCCTATGTTCCCCCATGGCCGAAAGTTCAATGGAAAAGAAAAAAAAATTGATTTTGCATTTTAAAGCTAAAATCTTGAGTGGAATTGCTCGGGGATCGTGGCTTGGGTCCTTGCAAGGCTTCCTCTTCAATCTCTGTGAGGGTTTTCAAGTTTTTGTGCATTTTTATTCGAATTTGATTTTTGATTCAACTTCTTAGATTTGATATTTAATGCGTTATAATGCCTGAAATTGCTTGGAATTGTCTCTTTAGGGATCGTAGAGCATTGCTTGTTAGTTATTTAGCAATTTTTACGGCTAGAAACGCAAATTGAAATTGGGGAAGAATAATGAATAGTGTTTTTGAATAGTAAAACCCTAGATTTTCAATTTTTTGATCCGAATTGCTATTTCTTGATTTGGATAGGTGCCATTAATGTTAGAAAGATAAAATGTGCAATAAAAATGGACTGGCCTTTGTTAAAATTGAAAATTAGACAAAGAAACGTAAAGGGGCCATTTGACCAAGAGTTGACCGTGCTCAAATTGAGTTGGGGGTTTTGCTATTGAGGACATGGAATCACTTTTGGCGCTGTTGTGGCGTTGATTGAGTGTCCGGTTAACATAGCTGTAGTTCAAATAAAGTAGGTGGACTTTTAGGCTTCGGTTGGGAAAGTGAGGTCTCGTGCCCTAGAAACGTGCCTTGTAGTGCCTGGATGAGGGTAGTGAAGACGGTTTCCTAATCCTGTAGCTCGTTTGCTCGTAATTGCCTTTGGAAGTTAGAGATTGAATAGTGGTATTTGTCATTTTCGTATTTGAACTGCTATTACTTGTTTAGTTGATGTTATTGTTGATATTAATGATAATCATGCTTGAAAAGTTAATTGAATGCTAATATTGATTGTAAATGCTTGATATCTCGTATGTCGCCACTAATCTGTACTTTCGTGTTATCGCTTGTTTATTGCTTATATCTCGTATTGCATTGCATAGTGTCAGGCCCGCGAGTGATGGGCCTCTTTGGGTAGTCTTGGGCTGCCAGGGTTGGTTTGCTCTAGCTCCGTGTCCTATTCCAATTCTCACTAGGGGTGCCGCCCTGGGAGATTTGGGTCGTAGATGTGTCGGGGTACATTCGGAGTACATCCAGTGGAAGTTATAAGGTGGTTGCGCGCTTATTGTCATCGTTGTCAACATCAAGCTCGAGATTGATGTATCGCTCGTGGAATGGTACATTGCTCGTATTAGTGAACCGTGACCTTCAAAGTGTGGTATAGCTTTGACTGGTTGTGTTAATGCCTTCTTTAATTGTTATTGTATTGTTGATTATATTGATTGTTGTTCTTATTGGATATATATTGCTCAACTGCCTTATTTGTATTGCACGACTTTCTTTCTCTCCACCTTGATATATGTTCTGCCCTCACTGAGTATACGTGTTGTGTATACTTACTCCTCACCATCACATTTCAGGAGTTGCCGTGTTAGCTGGAAGGCTCGTGCTTCAAGAGTTGTTTTGTGTGTTATGGGGTTGAGTGGTAGAAAGATGCAAAGGTATATATTTTCATGTGTTGTATGTATTTAGTGTTAAAAGGAATGTAATTTAAGTTTAACTGGGTTATTGAGGTAGTTTGATAAGCTAGTTTATGTATTCAGTTAGTATAGTTTAACTTCAATGCATGATGTATTGTCCAAAGGAAAAGAGTTAGAATAGTCTGGGTACTTGGAAATATATATATATACTTGTTGTGTTTAATTATTGAGAACCGAGGCTCGGATGGCCTTGAGGAATTGTGAATGGTTGGACACGGTACTGGTCCACTTATATGCTGTCGTAGGTTTGTATTTTACCTAGAAACAAGGGAGACTCCGTCCGTTTTCCATAAATTTTATGCCCGGGTTTGGAATTGGGTTGTGATTAGATTGATTAATAGAACTTCCTGTCTCGAGAGGGATCGGGGTGTTACAGTTTTGCTGGCATAATATATCACAGTTGGTAGTTTATCCCTACGCTATCCTAATACAGCTCCCACTGCATAATCAGATGCATCGTACAATATTTCAAAGGGAAGACTGTAGTAAGGAGGTTGGATAATAGGAGCAGAGGATAGCAAGGATTTAAGCTTCTCAAAAGCTTATGAGCATTTGTCATCAAAGTTGAATTCAACATCGTGTGCTAGAAGACTAGAGAGAGATCGGGCTATATGGTTGAAGTCCTTGATGAAACGCTGATAGAAATCGGCATGACCAAGGAATGATCGGATATCACGCACCATCTTGGGTGCGGGCAGCTTTTCTATTAGCTCGACTTTGGCTGGGTTCATATGGATTCCATCCTGTGTGACTACATGGCCATGAATAATACCTTGCTTAACCATGAAATGACTCTTTTCTCAACTTAGAACCAGGTTCATTTCAACGTATCGGTCTAGCACTTGTGCAAGGTGTGTAAGGCACTCATCGAAGGTAGCTCCAAAAACTGAAAAGTCATCCATGAAGACTTCCAGGAACTTTTCGATCATATCCAAGAAGAGGGCTATTATACATATTTGAAACGTTGTAGGAACATTGCAAAGACCGAAGGGCATTCGCCGAAATGCGAAGGTCCCATAGGGACATGTGAATGTAATATTTTCCTAATCTTCAAGAAAGACTGAGATTTGGTTGTATCCTGAATACCCATCCAGAAAACAGTAGTGGCCTTGTCCGCCTACTGTATCTAAGACTTGGTCAAGGAAGGGTAAAAGAAAATGGTCTTTCCTAGTTTTGAAATTGAGCTTTCTATAATCAATGCATACACGCCACCCAGTTGTGGTGCGTGTAGAAATTAGCTCTCCTTTGTCATTTGGGACCACAATAATCCCAGATTTCTTCTGTACCATTTGTACCAGACTTGCCCAAGGGCTGTCAGAAATCGGGTAGATGATACCCGTATCAAGCAACTTGATGATCTCTTTGTGGACGATATCACTAATCTTTGGGTTTAGTCTTCTCTGAAATTTTCTAGAAGGAGTAACTCATTCCTCGAGATGAATTTTATGCATACACACAGCAGGATCAATACCTTTCAAGTCAGAAATTGTCCAACCTATTGCTTGTTGATGAGTTTTTAGGACTTTCAAGAGTTTGTCTTCATTTTCGGTAGTCAAATCCGAGGCAATGATGACTGGTAAGGTCTCTTCAGGTCCTAAGTAGGCATACTTAAGATATTCAGGCAAGGATTTGAGTTCCAACGCTGGTGAAGACTCAATTGTGGGGCAATAAGAGGTTTCAGGGAAATGAGTTGTTACTTTATCAATCTAATCTGGATCAGTAACAATGGAAGCAGAGGCGACCATTTCAGGATAAATGTCGTATTCATACAAGAGCTATTCTAGCTCAGCTATTTCTTCATCAAGAGTTAAGATTGAATAGGCAAACTCATCTATGCATGAGTCAATGATATCTAAATGGAAGCATTTTTCTTCCTTAACGTGGTTCAACTTGTTGGCTGCATCAGCAACCCTTAATTTTGTTCTCATGTTCCCAAATGTTAGTTCTATCATACCCGTTCTATAGTAAATAACAGCATCAGCTATTGCTAAAAATGGTCTGCCTAGTAAAACGGGAGTGGTATTCTTGTTATCAGGGCCTAAGTCCATATCTAACACAATAAAATCCACTGGGAACGAAAAATCTCCTACTCTAACAAGGACATCCTCTACAATACCTCGAGATCTCTGCTCACATCTATCTGTCAATTGGAAGGTTACATTTGTTGGTGTTAACACTTCAAGACCTAACCTTTGGTAAACTGTGTGAAGGATTAGGTTAACACTAGACCCTAAGTCTAGCAAGGCACTTTCTACCCGTTGGTCATTAATTAAACATGGAATGGTGAAAGCTCCTTGGTCACTGCACTTTTGAGGCAGTTCTTTAGTGCAAATGTTATAACATTTTCAGTGAGGTGGACCTTTTTTGGAATGTTATTGGTTCGTCTCTTTTCACATACAAATCCTTCAAAAATTTGGCATAGGCTGGGATTTGTTGGATTACCTCTACTAAAGGAAGATTGATCTTAATAACTTTCAGATGCTCTAAGACCTTGAGTTGTTTAGGATCAACACTCAGCTTCGGATAGGACAGAGCTGTTGGAAAAGGTGCTTGGGATGAGGGTTCAACTATTGGCTCTACCATTGGGTTTTCATTCCTACGGGAGTCATTAACATCGTTACTTAAAACCTCGATCTCAGGTTCCTCTATCTCTTCAGGAACATCCCTATTCTTCTTTCTAACCTCCTTGTCGATCACTTTCCCACTCTTAAGGGTAGTCACGACCTTAGCCTGTTCTTGGACAGTCTCAGTTTGGACATTACTACATTGTCCTTGTGGATTTTCCAAGGTCTGAGTCAGGAGTTTACCCTCATTTCTCCTACTAAGATTTTGGGCCAGCTGCCTAATTTGTCATTCAAGTTTAGCAATAGACTGTTGCTGAACTTGGACTACTTGTAAAAGTTTATCAAACTTGTCATCCGATGATGACTGTGCAGGAAGAAAAACGAAAAAATTATTCTGTTGTGTTCGGAATGGATCTTTTTGGATTGGGTAAAAACCAGGAGGGTTAGAGTTTTATGGCCTTTGATATGGCTGTTGTGGGAAACGAGGCTCAAAGTTTCCTTGTTGATTATGATATTGTTGTTGTTAAGGAAACTGAGGCTCTTGATTCCTTTGTCGCCATGAAAATGCGTGATTGTCTCGCCAGCCAGGATTATACGTGTTGGAGTAAGAATCATAATTTCTTGTATATCCTTGAGTGGCATAGACTTGTTCTTGCATGAACTCAAAAAATTGTAAACCAATTGGATTATCCAGAGTAGAATGATCTACTGCAGAACATACAACACAAACTTCTGTGATCTGAGGAGCTCGTGAAAAAGTAGACCCTAGAGAGATGAATTTTTCTACTTGCTGGGCTAGGGCATCTACTTTATCAGTCAAATTGGAATTGGAGTTAACCTCAAACAATTCCCTCTTTTGGGGGTTGTGGGTGCTCTTAGTTTCTCTATCTGTAACTGTGTTCTGAAGAGAGTCTTCAGCTATGTTTTCTATTCTATCCCAAGCTTCGTCCGTTGTGAGGTTATAAAAACCTCCATTGCTCATTACATTTATCATCATTTTCTGCTGAGGTATAAGACCTTTAAAGAAATAATACAAGAGTTCGTGACGTGCAAAGCCATGGTGAGGACACTGATTCCTAAGATCAATAAATCTTTTCCATGATTCATGAAAGGGCTCTAAGTCCGACTGAACGAATGACATGATATCTGTTCGCAAAGTAGTGGTCTTGGCCATTGGAAAAAACCTATGTAAAAATTTTCGAATAAGTTCTCCCTAAGATGTAATAACCCCTGCGTCTAAATGATTTAGCCACTGTTTGGCTTTGTCTTTTAAGGAAAATGGAAATAGACGCAGTTGAATAATCTCACGGCTCATGTTAGGGATGTGAAGCATAGAACATGTCTCCAAGAATTGTATGATATGAGCGTGAGGGCTTTCATTGCTTTTCCCGTAAAAGGAAGGAAGATTCGAAATAGTCCTTGTCTTAAGCTCAAAATTGACATTACCAAGAGCCGGTGGGGCTATGGCGAATTTAGGATTGTAATCGCTCGGAAAGAAATGTTGACGAAAAGTCATTGGTAGGTCAATCGGTCGATTAATGGGTTGAGCTACTGGAAGAGGTTGAAGGTTTTGAACATTTCCTTCTTGATCCGCCATTATGAACTGTAACTTCCTACGCAAATTTTTTTGGAGCTCAAGATCAAACGGGGCGTGTTTCGGTTTCAAGGAACGACGCCCGTGCATACAAGAACTTTATAAATTTAAATATGTAATGAAACTACAAGATTAACAATACTAATATACTTTACAAGCAGTAATATAAATAAAATAGTATAAAACAAGTATAAACAATATAAGCAGTAATTACAACACTTAAAACAAATTCGCAATTACTTTTATCAAAAACTAAACTATACCGTGCTTCCCCAGCAGCGGCGCCAAAAACTTGATGCTATCAGGTTGTGCGTTATAAATAGGTGTAAAACAACCAAGTTTTAATAACTTTCAAGTGCACGGATCTTGTAGTGTAATATGCTCTGAGTGCGTTGTCGATTTCCACAGGGAAGTGCGTTAGTTAGTTAGTGAAGTAGTGTGAAAGTATTAAAGCGATAAAGTGACAGTTTTGAAGAATAGTTTGAGTGACGTGCAAAAATGTAATTTAAACTACAACTAAACTGAGCTAAGTATTTGTTGAATACGAGGGAACGAAATCTAGGGGGAATGGATATGCAATGAGGCAGTTAATCTAGACTCGGCATCTAGGATTCTCTAATTTTATGCAAGGGTTAAGATATAAGCATTAACTTAGTTAATTACCTTAGTCTGATTAAAGTCCCGATTACTAACTCTGTTATAGGTGTCGTTCCATCTACGAGTCCGTTATATAGCCGTAGTATGGATCTGTCTTTGTAACCTGGTGTAAACGGTCTGTTTTAACTAAATCATCACATCTCCACTAGTCTAGAAACTATAGTATAACCTATAGTCTCATGGAATCTAAGGTTGTCAATCTATATATTCACTATTAAAGCTTGGATATATGGCGCGAAAGTAAAATAATCATAACATCTACTTAATAGCATTACGTATGAAAGACAATACTGAATTAAAACAAGTCATATATTGCAATTGAATCAAGTTAACTGAATCCGAGACCATTGATTAAAAGACCGTCATTTACAATATCTTCCCCTAGATAATAGCTCTACTTAGACATAATGATAAATACAAGTTGTACAAATGAGAGAGTCAAGAAAGGCTCCCCCGATATGACGACTTTGTATTTATGATTCTAGGAGTTTGAGTAGAGTTCTAACGCAAAATAGCTATTCGGACAGAACTTCCCCCGAGTAAGAACTACTCGGGCAGAACTTTCCCTGTATAAGAACTATTACTTGGGTAGAATTTCCCCCGATTAAGAACTACTCGGGCAGAACTTCCCCTGTATTCTACAATTTACTATTAAATTAAACTAACTAAATATTTAAATAAAATTAAAATTAACTAAATTAATAATTAAAAACATTTACATTAATTAAATCTAAATTATTTCTAATTAATAATTAAAAAACAATAATTAAACTAAACAAATTATAAATCTATTTGGTTGCCGGGGCCCTGTCTCGCTCGCGTCACTGATGCCAGCCCTATTTGATGTTCGGGCAAAATCTTGAAATGGGTATTCCTTGCTGAAATGGGCATCCTGAGCTCGTTTCTGCTCTCGGTTGGGCTAAATTCTTTCTCTACGAGCTCTTTTTGCCCCTGGTTCTCTAATCTTCTTCGTTCTTCAACTCTTTGGCTTGCAATTTGAATCATTTTGGGTCTGATTTTCACTTTTCAAGATCATCCTATATTGCATCAAAAATATATAAGTGTTGCATTTATTCTTAAATTATAATGTAAATATAGTAAAAATACAGTGGTTTGAGTGCTGTAATTATGGTCATATCATAGTAAATTTTTTAAATAGCAATACTTTGCTATAATCTTAATTCACCCCCTCCCCCTCTTAAGATTAGCTACCACTAACAAGTGGTGCCAGAGCTATGGTTCTACGTATAGCTTAATCGCTAGTAGAATATACAATGACAAATAATCTCGTATTCAAAAGTTTTAAAGGATATTCTATTGATAGACCTCCATGTTTTACAAGTTCAAATTATGTTGTTTGGAGGAATAAGATGGAAACATATATCCAATCTGTTGTTTATACTCTATGGGAAATTGTTGAAAATGGACCGTATAAAGTTGTATTTGAAATGTATGATGAATTAATTGGGCAAGATATTGTCAAACTTACAAAAAATGCTCAAGTTATGAATCTTCTTTATTGTGCATTTGATGACCTTGAATTTAGAAAAATTAGCAAATGCACATCGGCACATGAGATATGGAAACTTCTTGAGGACACATATCAAGAAGAAGAAAGAAAAACATGATACTATATTTGATGAATTGGAAGAAGTCATATCTAAAGTTCAAAATGAATTGATGTGTGTACTTTCTAGAAACAACAATATTCTTAAGGAATTAGAATGTGCCTTGAAAAGACCCGATCCCTCGCGGAATCAAGTCCCAACGTAACAACCCAATCCAATCCCAAAGCAAGAAACGAGAGAAAACTGATGGAGTTTCCCTTATACTATGGTCAATCTAACTTGTTCAATCAAACTCAACCACAAGCATACAACCACAATATTCAAAGTCCTATTTCACATGCACGATAGGTTCACATCTCTTTACATTTTACAATTCAAGCCTTTCACATTAAAAATTCAAACTAGACTAGTTATGCCTTTGTTATATTTCCACTATAATTCATAGAACTCTCAATATTCTCTCGATAATAACAAAATAAAACTATGAGCTAACACGAGTGAAGTGGTACCCCATTGCAAAGTAAGCCATTTAACTTACAAAACTCTTCAAAAGCCACCTCGTTTTACCTGAAATTGATGAAGAAAAAAAAAAGGATGAGCAACTACATGCTGAGTGAGGGGGAAAAAGTATAGGGAGGTTTTGAAAAACCTTTTCCTGAATGCAATGCACGTAGTTAACAAGAGAACGTTAAAATCAAGTACTTTAAGTAAAATAGAACCAAGAAGTATGTATCAACATTAGATAAACATTAAATGGATACCACATGATAATATGGAATAATAAGCATTAACACACGATAATAAAGTACAATAACATTCAGTCAAGCTTTAAGAAACTATGTAAACACTTTAGAAAAGGATACGATTCCGCTTGCTGCAGTTGCTCTTCATTCTGCTTCCAAGAACACTTCAACGCTTAAATGCTTGTTGGCATCCCTTTATCACTCCCGCTTGGATACTCCTGATGTACCCGAAACCTATGGCCCAATATCCTAAGGCTTTCAATGACCAAACGAGTAAGGGAATAGGATGTAGAGGTTGTGCAACCAATCACTGGCAAACCCGTTGCCGCCCAGTGAAGGTATAACATTTTTGTGTCTCGCTTAAGGTTGCAACCTTCGTTAACGCTCGCTAGATCACTTTGATGCTCATTTAGGTAAGCATTTGATAAGTATATAAAATGAGGGAACAACAAAGTAGGTTGCCCCTCGAGCATTTAGATAAGCAATTAAACACTTTAGTCAATCAAGCATTAAACATTTTAATCAATCAAGCATTGAGTAAGCAATATAATCATTTAAACATTCATGCACTTAGCATTAACATGTAAGCACTTTATTCATTCAATCATTAAGTAAACAATATAACCATTAAGAACAATCACGCACTTATCGTTAGCAAACAACACAAAAAAATGATGATTTTAACTAGAATCTCAATTTCAATTACAAGATAAATTCAAGCATGACTTGTTTAGTTCGGTTATCAACCTTAATATACTCTAAAAACTCTGAAACTGCCCAAAATGTAGCTCTTTAAATGTAGATGGGTTTAGCATCAAATGGATCTCAATTTGGAGCTATACTCAACAAGATAAGACCTCTAGAAGTTCATTGCGCAGATTGTCCAGCACCTACGCGTGGAATAGAACTCGACTGTAATCAGCTTAAAACAGTATCTTAACCTCAAAATTAGCTCATGCACCAAACATAGAGTTGGCTCTAATATAATTCTAGTATCACATATCCAAAAATCAGCCTCATTCATTAAGGTTTACCACATCAAAACACTCATGCAAAAATAGTGCGCATGATTTTCTATTTTGCTTGCTCATGCTTTTTAACACTTTACTTGTTAATTTTAGCATCTAAAACACTTACTTAGACCTTTAATCAAACACATAGTCATCATTTTATATCTCTACATCAAACAACAACTTCTACTTCAAGTCTTTAGCAATTAACAATACTCTAGCCATATAATTCACAATTACTACACAATATTCATACTAGCATGCAAACTCATGGCTTACTCTATCATTTAACTTCATGAAAATAAACTTGCCATCAAGAATACAACCATAAATATGCATAAAACTTAAACCTCTCACCTTGAAATCGACATTAGAAGCAAGAGAAGGCAAAAATGAGCAAGAAACTAGCTAGAATGCACAAATACCTTTATTTTTCCTTCTTTTCTTCTTCTTCTCTTCCTTTCTTCTTCCTCGGCTTTGGCTCTCATTTTTCTTTCTCTTTTACCCGACTCTCTAGAGTCTCCTTGAAGACTTTGGTTGTTTTATTTTGATAATTTAAATGCTTAGCTTAGTTGGGCTATTTAATTGGGCTTCCCAAACACAATTCAAACCAAATTAGGCCTACTAATTCATTTGGGCTTCAAATGCCAATTAGGAAGTTAGATTGAGTCCACTAAAAATGTATTTATTATGCCAATGTCTATCTATTCTACCTCGGGTTATCATTAACTCTGCTTACGATCATGTAATGAATGCACGTAACGATTCAATTAACAAAACAGTCAATTAAATGCAAACAAATAAAGGCAAGTTAATAAAATAAATAATATCTTTGGGTCCGGGGCTTCACATGCCTTATTTGAGAGAAATAAGTTTGAAAAGAAAAATGCTCTACTTATTGAAGAACAACATGAGCTTGATATATCTTTGAATGATAGAAAGAATGTGTTAGAAAATGAAGTATCTAGTGTGATGAATGAAAATGATGAATTAAAGATGAATATGACAAAATCTAGCAAAATGGAAGAGAAATTAGATGTTATGCATGACTTAAAATACATGGCATGTAATCAATGTGTCATAAAACTCAAACTATGTAGTAGTCAAAAGATTTTGAAAAATAAAACTCATTCTTTCAAAAGTCCAAGAACGAACATAACATCTACATCTAAAGTACATAAGCATCCTTGTACATATTGTGGTAGAAAAAGACATATTGCATCATATTGTCATTATAGAAAATTGCTTGATAGAGGATCAAAACTTCCATGGTGGCTAAGACACAAATGGATTGTTAATGCCACAACAAATGAAACTAACCCTCGAGGACCTAAAGATGGGTACCTAGATCTTGCTTTCTTGTAGGAATGTCAAGCAACACCTAAAAGCAAGGTGATACAACTCATGAAAAAGGCAAAATCTTTGAGATAAGGAAGCACGATTAATGCTGAACTTATTTTCATATGTGCTTCTAGAGAACGGTTTGAAATTCACCTTTCTTAGTCAAATATGTGACATTATACATGTATAGTAAAAAATGAAAATGATGATGCATTATTTGATAATTGAGTGAAAATTCTTATGCCAATGATTTTGATGAACTCATACTTAAGCTGTTATATGCATTGCTATATCATGTTATTTTTTATGTATTCATATTTTTGGGCCTTTTTCTTTGCATTGTTAGAATTAATTATTCATATTTATTGAAAACATTGATCACTTTAATTGTATTTTTGTGCATGCAGGAATTGAATGTTGAAAGAGCATTTGGGGCCGAATTGGAAGAAAATTGGATGAGAAGAAGATAGCAAAGATTTTTTTTTCGTGAATGGAAAAACATGGTGGAAGAAATTAAAAAGAAAAAGAAAAAAAACAACATAGTTGACCAAGGCTATAAGCCTTAACCGTACATGGCCACATGGATAAGTTCAATGTGGACTTTGAAAGAAACAATTGATTATGGTCAAAATAAGTCCAAGTTGGACTTTGAAAAGGAATTAAAAGGAAAACAAAAAAAGAAAGCCTAATTCACACATGACTAGGGCAGTGATGTTTGATTATAAGAAGACAGTGAGCAGTAGTGCACGAGACAGGGAGCAGCGGCACGAGAAAAATAGAACATAGAGCTTTTGGCGGCTAAAAAAAAGAATAGGAAGGGAACAAAAAGCTTTTGCGGTAGGATTAATTGAGCAGCAGAAGAGAAGAGCTCACGGTAGAAACGAAAAAGAGTAGCGTTCCTTATTCTTCGTCGGTTTCAGCTTTCGTTTGAGGTTTTGTTATTCAATTGGGATTTAGATTAAATAGTTTTGACATATTTAAATTATTTTATGGGGAAGTTTATAATAATTTATTTTTATAATTTTGATTTAAATTTGTTAAACTTGCGTAGCTAAATTATTGTTTAGGGTAGGATTACTATGCAATTACTTTAATTTCATGGTCTTGAACTTGGTTGGATTATTTTAATGTGATTTATATGCGTTATTAATTATTTTCTTTTAATCATTACGCTTGTAGCTAGCGATTAAGAAAAATTCATATAATAAGTCAAATATATGAACTAGGCTTTATTGCAAAAACTATAGGTTGTACCGTGGTTTTATTCACTTAATTAATTAACCAGTTAGCCTAGGATTTTAGGACAAATCTATACTCTGGCTAGATAAAAGACTTGGAGATAGCATTGCACCTTTAAACTAGGTTTAATTCGATAATTAATTATTCATAGGTGATTAATTAATTAGGCTTGTAGTCTAATCTCGCATTAAACTAGGAAATCCTAAGTTTGAGTTTAGAATTTAAGCTTTGCATAGGAATCCGATCCCTAAACCTTTCCCATTTGTGATCAAACCTCGATTTAGCTCTCATATTTAATTTTAGTTTTCGCATTTAATTTCACTTTTATTTTATTTTAGTTAGCTTTAATTGGAATCACAAAATTCATCATTTAATTTACTGCAATTACTTAGGCACTTTACGTACAATTTTCCATAAAACTTTCAAATTGGCCCCCTGTAGATTCGACCCCGCATTAGCACACTACACTATAATCACTCGTGCACTTGCAAGTTAAAATTTAGCTTAGAATTGATCTTAATTTATACACTAAGCTAAGCACTCATCAAGTTTTTGGCCCCGATGCCGAGGAGGCACGGTATTATTTTTGGATAAGTGTAGTAATTTGTTTAAGTTTTATTCTTAGTCAATTTCATTAGTTAATTGTTTACTTTTTTATTTATTTCGCTTTACTATTTTCAATTATTTTATTAAATTGTTTTAGTTTCAATAATTGTCTTGCATCATTTATTTTCTGTAATTCGCTTTCTTTATTATTTTAGTGAGTTCATTTTCTTTGCTTGCTATTTATTATTATCCATTTAATAGTCCATTAATTTTTTATTATTATTTATTTATTTGTCTAGTTTCCTAGTTGATTATTTTTCCTAAATAGTTTATTTTTAGTTTTAGGTTTTTATTTCAATTTAGTTAGTTTCCCATTAGCTTGGCTTCTTGTGTATTCTTGGATGTCGTTCTTTAGATTTGCCTTTAGAACCCTTTGACCCCGAGCCACAAAGAATCCACATTGTAGGAATCAGAGAGTCCTAACTACAAGCATGGCTAACCCTGGAGAAAATCTTAATGTGCCTCAAATTTCCATTAATACTAATGATCCTCGAGTTCCCTAACTTCCCATTGTCCCCAATAATCCTGATCCTAATGACATACCTTTTAGGCAGTCTTTCATCCCGACCACATATCAAACGAATATTATTATCCGCCCCACCTGCCCTCCACAATGTGGACTTTGACCTAAAACCCAGTACGATAGAAATACTTCCATCATTTTACGGGAAGAGTAATGAAAATCCTCATGCACATATTCGTGATTTTCTTGAGATATGTACCACTGTGCATGTTCCAAATGTCACTCAAGAAAATATCCGATTGCGTCTTTTCCCACTTTTTCTTAAGGACAAAGCTAAAGAATGACTTCATTCCCTTGAGGAGGGAGCCATTACATCTTGGGAAGAATTGTTGACTCAATTTATGTTCAGATTTTTTTCGATGGCCCAGATGACTTTTTTCCAGTCCGATCTAGAGTCATTTTATGAAACCTAGGATAGGTTCAATGGACTTATTCGTCAATGCCCACATCATGGGTTCGATAGACCCAAGTTGTTTCAATATTTCTATAGAAGGTTAATGCCACAACAGAAAATAATGGTGAATTCAATGAGCAATGAAGGGTTCTATAACCTCACCTCAAATGAGGCATGGGCTCAACTTGACAGTATTGCCAATGACTCATTTCAAGACTCAGCATTAATGGATAGAATGGGTAAGCCCACCTCTAGGAGGACATCATATGAGGTGAGCTCAAATGAGAACTTAAGCTCACAAGTGGCAGCTTTGACCAAGAAATTTGATTAGTTCATATCCTTAGGGTCTACTTCTTCACCTGCCCCGTCAAATGTTCAACCTTGCGCCTTATTTTCTGCAGTGGACCATCTCACACTGGGGTGTCCTCTAGCCCCTCAGTTTTCTGAATTTATTCAGGAACAAGTTTGTGCTGCCCAGGGTTATTCTCGCAATTATAATCCATATTCAAACACATATAATCCTGGTTGACAAGATCATCCAGCTTTATCACGGCGCCAATGAAATCCTGACCCTTCATTTTTGCAGGCTCAAGTGCAAAAGCCTCAATCCAATCTTCCTGGATACTATCATGTGCCTAATGGGCTTCACCGCAAACCTCAACCCGGGAATCAATTTTAGCCTAGTTTTGCTCATCCTCCCCCTGCCAAGTCTGATAATAAGTTTGATAAGTTACTTCAAGTAGTTCATGCCCAACAGTAGTCTATTGCTAAGCTGGGACTCAACTTGGGCGACTGGCCCAACATATTACTAGGAGGGACGACGGTAAGCTCCCTGCTCAGCCTATGGAGAATCCACGTGGCTAGTATAGCAATTCCCGTAATGAGACCACCCACGAGCAAGCTAAAGCTGTTATCACCCTTCAGAGTAGTCATAAGTTGGATAATTAGGTAGATGAGTCAAGTGGAGCAAAGAGAGCGAGTGACGAGAGTACACATACAAATAAAGGTGAGGATAAGGGCGAGATGCTAGAAAGTGAGTCGGGAGATGAGATAGAGGATACTAAGGAAAATACCATTCTTCCATAAAAAGATAAGATACAGGTTGTAGACCACAATAATGATAGTCCTTCAAGGGTGCCTTATCCTGCTTCTTTAAAGCGACCTAGGAAAGATGATTAGAAGTCTCGGGTACTAGACCACTTGAAGGATATTAAGATAAAACTGCCCCTTATTGAAGTTGTCCAGCAGATACCGACTTATGCTAAATTCATTAAGGACTTGTGCATTTGGAAAAGGAAATCTACCCATATTTCGAAGAAGGTTAGGCTCACAGAGAAGGTGAGTAGTATATGCACTAGGGGCCTTCCACCCAACCTTAGTGATCCTGAAGTCTTCACCATTCTATGCATCATTAAAGATCAACAGGTGGACCACACCCTCCTTGACTTAGGGGCTAGTGTCAATCTCATTCCATTTACAATGTATGAGCGTTTAGGTCTAGGGGAGTTGACTCCTACCAATGTCACCCTTCAGTTGGCAGATCGATCTAAAAGGCAGCCTAAAAGGATAGTTGAGGATGTCTTAGTTAAAGTTTAAGAGTTTCTTTTCCCCGTTGACTTCATTGTCTTAGACATATACTCAGGACCAAACACCAGGCATGCGACACTAGTTCTCTTAGGGAGACCTTTTCTTGTGATATATTGTAGGACAGGGATGATTGAGTTGACTTTTTGGAATATGAGAATTAAGGTGAGGGTAGCCGAGGCATCTAATCGAGTTAGTAGACATTCTGAGGATGAGTGTTTCATGGTAGATATCATTGACCCTTGTATTGATGAATATGCCCATTCGATGTTGACTGCCGATGATGAGCTCACAGAGCTTGAGGCGATCTTGACTCAATTTGACTTTGAGTCATTTGTGAAAGAGCTAGTAGTTTCTACTTTTTTCTTGTCTGATTCTAGCCCTGACAAGGCTAATGATCTTCTCAATCCTATTCCATCAAAAGTTTGTCTTGATCTCCCTCCGACTGAGTCTCTCCCAACTTTAGAGCTCAAACCTTTGTTTATGCATCTTAGATATGATTACCTAGGACCTAATGATACTCTTCCAGTAATTATCACTTCAGACCTGACCACTGATCATGAGGATATATTGTTAGGAGTCTTGCGTGATCATCAAAAGGTCATAAGGTAGACCATTTCTGATTTAAGAGGAATTGACCCTTCATTGTGTATGCATCGAATTCACTTGGAGGAGGGCGTTACTCCATCCCGCGAGATGCAAAAGAGGCTGAACCTCAAAATGAATGAGGTTATCTCTAAGGAAGTCATTAAACTTCTAGATGCGGGTATCATTTACTCAATTTCTGATAATTCATGTGTCAGTCCGGTGCAGGTGGTACCAAAGAAGTCTAAGATCATGATTGTCCCTAATGATAAGGGTAAGCTTATTCCTACACGCATCACTATTGGTTGGTGTGTCTGTATTGACTATAGAAAGCTCAATGCCAAGACCTGAAAATACCATTTCTCTTTACTTTTTTCTTGACCAAATACTAGATAGAGTAACCGGACAGGGCTATTACTACTTCTTAGATAGGTATTCAGGATATAATCAGATCCTGATCTTACCAAAAGACCAGGAAAAAACCACATTCACTTGTCCCTATGGGTCCTTTGCTTATCGTCTCATGCCCTTCGTTTTATGCAATACACCTGCGACATTTCAAAGGTTGATGATGGCCATCTTTTCTGATATGATTGAGAAGTTTCTAGATGTCTTTATGGATGATTTCTTAGTTTTTGGAACTACATTTGATGAGTGTCTCACATACATTTCCTTTGTCCTAGAGCATTGTGTTAAGATGAATTTGGTGCTTAGCTGGGAGAAAAGTCATTTCATGGTTAGGCGAGGAATAGTACTTGGTCATGTGGTATCTCAAGATGGTATCCATGTAGACCTAGCCAAGGTTGAGTTGATAGATAAGTTCTCTGCGCCCAGAACGGTGCGTGACATTAGATCATTCCTTGGTCATGCCAATTTTTATTGGCATTTCATCAAGGCCTTTAACCTCATTACCCGACCATTCTTAAGTCTCTTAGCACATGATACTCCATTTTATTTTGATGATGAGTGTGTTAAGGCATTTGAGAAGCTAAAGTCCTTACTTTCCTCCGCACTTATCATCCAGCCTCCCCTTTGAGATTATGTGTGATCCATCTGATTTTGCAGTGGGGGCTGTTTTGGGACAATATAGGGATAGGTTACCGCTAAAGTCCTTACTTTCCTCCGCACTTATCATCCAGCCTCCCCTTTGAGATTATGTGTGATCCATCTGATTTTGCAGTGGGGGCTGTTTTGGGACAATATAGGGATAGGTTACCATATGTGATCTATTATGATAGCAAGACCTTAGATGATGCTCAAAAGAATTACACAGCCAGAGATAAGGAATTGCTAGTTGTAGTCTTCTCCCTTGATAAATTCAGGCTATACATCCTAGGGTCAAAAGTGATAGTATATACAGACCATGCCGCCTTGCGTTACTTACTTGCAAAATGGAATGTTAAGCCCCGTTTGATCAACTGGTTACTATTACTTCATGAATTTGACTTAGATATCAGAGATAAAAAAAAGGGAATAAGAATTCTATTGTTGACCACTTATCGCGTCTTGTCCTTGAATCCCCTATTGACTCTTTTCTTTTTAATGATATATTTCCTGATGAACATCTCTTTGTTGTCTCACACTGGACCTCTTGGTATGCGCACTTCGTTAATTATTTGGCAGCCTAAGAGTTGTCAACTCACTAGGGGCGGGGAGAGAATGATCGCTTCATGGCTCAAGTGAAACACTTCTTCTGGGAGGATTCTTATATCTTCAAGGTGTGTGCTGATCAAGTTATCCGACGATGTATGCCGGAAGAGGAGTTTGACAGGATCCTTAGATTTTATCATGAGGAGGCCTGTGGTGGCCATTTTAAGAAATGACGGAAAAGGAGTTTGACAGCATCCTTAGATTTATTCAAGGTGTGTGCTAATCTGGAAAAATGACTACTACTAAAGTCCTCAAGTGTGGGTTCTTTTGGCCCACTCTATTTAGAGATATCCAACAGTTCTGTAAGAAATGCCATTGATGTCAACAGTTTGGGTCTATCTCTATGAGGGACATGATGCCCATGTCACCCATATTAGTTTGTGAGATATTTAATGTATGGGGCATAGATTTCATGGGTCCCTTCCCTCCTTCGTATGGGTATACTTATATTTTTGTGGCCGTGGACTATGTGTCCAAGTGAGTGGAGGCAGTGGCAACCCAAACCAATGATCACAAGGTTGTGGTCAAGTTCATTAAGGAGTACATTTTTTCAATGTTTGGGATACCACGTGTACTTTTGAGTGATGTAGGACAGCATTTTTGCCATAGGACACTTGAGACATTATTGAAAAAATACTCAGTCCGGCATAAGATTGCGACACCTTATCACCCTCAGATGAGTGGACAAATGGAGGTGTCAAACAGGGAGATAAAATCAATTTTACAGAAAACGGTTAGGCCCGATTGCAAGGATTGGTCATGTCGCCTACACAATGCACTATGGGCCTACCGTATAGATTTTAAGACTCCCATAGGCATGTCCCCGTATAGATTGGTGTACGGTAAGACATGTCATTTTCCTGTCAAGCTTAGGCATAAAGGTTATTGGGCTATTAAAGCCCTGAACTTTGACATATAGTAGGCGGGTGAGAGTAAAAAATGCCAATATTTATAAGGAGAAGATGAAGATAATCCACGATAAAGCTATTTTGCGCAAAACCTTTTCCCCTTCAGATAAGGTTTAGTTGTTCAACTCTAAGCTGAAGTTCTTCCCAGGAAAATTGAGGACGAGATGAGATGAATCCTACGAGGTGTTCGAGGCATACCCTTCAAGGGCTATTAACATTAAGCACCACAAAGATGGGGTGAGTCTTCACAGTTAATGGTCATCGATTGAAACATGCCCTTGATCCGAGCTCGATTTCTCATGAAGTTGAATTTGTTGAGCTTCGGGACCCTTCTAACCTTACATGAGTAATGATCTTCACCTGGTTGTCAGCATTAAATTCAGCGCTTCTAGGAGGCAACATAGGAATGATTACTTTATTTTGCTTTCTTTAAATTCTATTTTTAGTTTATTTATTTAATATACTACTATTGTATCTAACCACTTCCTATGAGTTTTGGTTAGATAACATGCAGTATGAGAGAAGAAAAGTTGGAGATGCCCTCAAATATATCACTATCAGAAGGGCTGCTATATATCAGGTGGTTTTTTTTTTGCTATGTTTCCCAACTTTTAGTTTGGACCTCCACTGGGTTATAGTGGGATTTACCATTTTCTCAAAAATGTATTATCTTGTATAATGGAAGTCTTGGGGTTAACTAAGATGAATACTATGAAAGTAAAATCATTGGCCGAAAGCGTAATGCCTAGCTTTCCCTCTTAAGTATGAGGGACTGACCGAGGTTTAAGTACGTTAGTGGTTTGAAATGAATAATCTCACCTCCGCATTTTTAATGTACTTAGTTAACTCCACTTCTGAAGTTTCACAAGATTTGTCTTACTGGCTGACATTAAATGGATCCAAGTATTTGAATTCTATTTTTCTCTCTTTTTAAAAAATATTTTTCCTTGTCTTTATTATTTTAGTGAGTCAGTTTTAGTGCCTCCCAGAGTTCGGAGCCTTTGTATGGGGATATAAATATGGCCGGCCAACAAAACAAATAAAAAATAAAAAAAGTATTTTCATTCTTTTATTTTATCATTTCTCTCTTGCCTTATCTTCTGTTGTTTTTCTCTTATGCTTAATTAAAAGTTGTAGATTTAAAGCATTCCCTTTCGTTTCACTCTCAATCGCTTCAGGTATATCCATCTACTCCCTCTATTTTTCTTAATTGACTTGTTCTCATGCATTATCATTATTATTCTCTTGTTATCCGCTCTTTTTTCCCTTTGCATACCCTTAGTATGTTTTAATTCTATAACTTGAGGACAAGCACATCTTGGGTTTGGGGGTGCAGGTGTTTAATTGTGTCTATTGTAGTTTTGGGAAAAATCTGAACAAAATGTGAAAAAATTTTCAAATTATTTTTTGATCTTTATGCTTTTTTGTGGATTTGTGGTGGATTTTTTAGTAATTGAGGAGTTATGATAACATATTGATTATCTCTTATGAAGTGATTGAGGAGAGTATGAGGTTCTTGATTTTATGAGATTGTCTTGAATTGAACTGTTAGGATTGATTTTGATGAAACCCGCGACGTGGGGACTGTGATATTATGCCTAGGCTATTGTGGTCCTATGGTTTAGTTGTGAGATGATGAGATATGATGTAGGTGTGATCTGAGTGTTCTCTCTTGAGTAGTCTTATTTACGTGTCTGAGCCCTTATAATAAAAAAACAAAGAAAAAAAAGAAAAAAGGAAAAAAGAAGAAAATTTTACTTGATTTAATCTCTTAGCATCTGTCACGCCCCGACCCCTCATGGAATCAGGACCCCTATTAATTCTACTAAACGCAACCCAACCCTAACCTCGGACACGAAAAATGAGGGAAAACAGACAGAGCTTAGATAGCTCTTAGCCTGGGCAGGGTCTTTGATCTGTCGGGTAGCAACCTATGAGTGCGTGCATGTGAAGTACGTCTTCAATAGAAGTGTGCTTGTATGTAGGATTTGTGTATTTTTTAATGAATGCGTGTACTTATGTGTCATAGTTGCGTACTATGTGAAGATTGTGTATTACCTACATTCATGTGACTCTTTGTGTGCCTACTTAATCTGCTGAGTTAGTATGTGTTTTGGAGTAGCAATATGAGAATCTATCTTCTATAGACTGCAATTTTGATTGCATGAGCTATCTGGCCAATGGGACTAGGTATTACTAAATTCTAACTTAGTTACTAGATTCATAAATTTATAGATTGTACAAATTAAATTAAATGTGTTATGTAGGTAATATGCAAAGCTTATTTTATGTAGTTTCAACTGCATGCATGCATTACCCGTTGAAATGCTAAGTAATCTTTTCCCTCTGTGAAGAAGAATGACTAACATTTGGAACTCTACTTAGAGCTGGCAAATGGGCCAGCCCGGCACGGCCCGGCTTAGTCGTGGGTTAAGAAAAATAAACCTGGCTCGGCACATATGTTTAGTGGGCTGAATTGGACTGGACTCAATTCTTGAAATATAGGACCCAATTTGGCCCACGAGCCCGCTACCACGAGTCACGAGCTGGGTTGGGCCAGCCCATTTTTTATTTATTATTTTGTAATTATTATTTTTTGAATTTTGATAGTTGGATTAATAACGAAAAAAACTTAAGTTTAACTTTTTTTATGAAAAATTTAATTTAACGATTAACAAGACATAAGTTGATTGAAAATATTAATATAAATGATAGAACATTAAAATATTACTTAACAAATCACAAGTTTATGAGACACAGACACGTTATATAACGTGTCCCTGTAATTCTATAAAACATAGGTACTTTTTGTCAAAGTACCTCTGGGTCATACTGTCATGGATGTCAAATCCTTGACATCCACTTTTTTTTAAAAAAATGCACGTCCCTCTGTTATTACAACAAAGGGACGTACATTCTGACATCACGTCCCACTTTGAGTGGGACGTGATGTTTTTTTTTATGTTATTATTATTTTTTTAAGTTATTTAATATTTTTGATAAGTTGTATTTTTTTTGTATATATATTTTTATTAATTTTTTAAAATTTAAAAAGATAAAAAAATGAATTAATAAAAATTTGGTTAATGCAAATTTATTTGAGTATAAATTAATCAATATAAAATTATCTTATTCAAAATAAATGTATATTATTAAATAAAAAGAGAAAAATAAAAAAAAAAACTTGAATAATACTTCAAATTTTATTCACTTAATTAAATAATTACAACATAAATTACATAGAGTTAAAAAAAAAATTTAATAATACCTCAAATTTTTATTCACTAACTTGATAATCGCAACTTACAATTAAGTTAAACAAAAAATACGAATAAATAAAATATTGTTCTTCTAAAAAAAATTAAATCTTCAATAACTTCAATATTCCATCTTTATCTGTCAACATCGATCATTCGACTGGAGCATTAGTTGAATTTTCTGTTAAAACTTATCTTTTTTGTTGAATGTCAATATCAAGTTCAATAAGATGTTGCGTCCTATTTTCTGCAGAAACCCAATATTTGCCGCATACCAGTGTTTGTAGTGAGTTCGGTGCCATGCTATTTCTTAACTCACTCAATATCCTGTGATCAAGACTAAAAGCACTTTCGGATACTACAGTAGACACCGGAATTGTTAGTAGATCACAGGCCATGATAGAAAGTACAGGATACTAACTAGACTGTGCTTTCCACCAAGCCAATACATCGAAATCAAGATCAAAGTCATCAGATGGAGACATCGTTGCTAAATAAAAATCTAATTCATTAATTTGTGACGATTAAGAACCAGTTTTTGTTTTTTTGAAAAGTTGAAGAAATTTTGTATAAGACTTTTTACTATTAGTACTACTTAAAGACCGAGATGAAGAGGAAGTCTCATTAGAATATTGCGCTACATACATATCAAATAATAATGTCAAAGTTGAACAAATATCATTCCAAGTCTGAGTGTCATCAATTTCATTATTTCGCATATTTGAATGATATTGTCGTGAAATACTTTGAACAATATGTTTTTTTAATCTAGGATCCATAATTGCAGCAAGACAATAAATTATAGGTACATTTTCAAAATATTTTAAAAGTTTTTCTTTCATGTCATAAATTATATGTTGAAGTAGAAAATTATCTTCATGTTCTGATAAAACATCAGATATTTTTCACAATGCATAAAGTATCATATTTGAAGTAGGATAATATGATCCAGAAAGTAATTTGGTCATGTCATGAAAAACACTTAAAAAATCACGAAATAATTTAGCTTTTTCCCAATCTGTATCTGCTATCCATTTATCAGACTGATCATGTCCAAGTGAATTGTTATAAATTTGTGAAAAAATATCTTTATAAGGAATAAGGTCATTTAACATTTTAAATGTAGAATTCCATCTAACTTCCATGTCACCTTGGATATTCTTTGATTTTAGTTTGTATTGTTGACATAAATCAAAATTCTTGATTTTTTGATGGATTAGATCTAAAAAATCGTACCCCACTTCTATTTTTTTGAATTTGAAGGCGAAGATTATCTAAACCAGCTTCAACACATAAATTCAAAATATGACAACAACAACGAATATGAAAAAATTTTCCACTTAAAATCGGTTTACATAAATTTTGAAATAAACGTATAGAAGAAGTATTGTTGGTAGCATTGTCAAAAGAGATATAAAGTATTTTATCAAAAATATTGTATTCATATAAAACTGTTAACATAGAAGTATAAATGTTGGTATAATTATGTGGATATGGGAAGACACAGAAAGAAAATATTATTTTTTTATAAATTCCGATCAGGGTCAATCCAATGAGCAGTTATACACATAAAATGAAGACCGGTTCTACTACTCCAACAATCACATGTCAAACAAATTTTAGCTGAAAGAGAGGAAAATGTTGCTTGCAAAAATTCTTTTCCTTCATTAACAATTGAAAAAATTTCTTTTTTCAAAGTATTTCTTGGAATTTTTACAAAAGCAGGTTGTAAAGATTTTTTTAGATAAGCTTCAAAAGTAGGATCTTCACCAAAATTAAATGGTTTTTCAGATATAAGAACAAATTTTGCTAATTCTCTCCTATTTACTTCATGTGAAAAACGAAAAGTAGTCACACAACTGGATGAAGAAATATATAATTGAGTTTGAATTCCATCATTAAATAAATCGAGATGGATACACTCCAAATGCCTTTTTAAAGTACCCGTTCCTAATTTTTTTTAAAAAGACAATACTTTTTTTGCAAATATTACAAGTAGCAATTTATTTTTCCTTATCTTGAGTACAATATTTCCAAATATCTGAACTTGTACCTCTACCACCTTTAGGATTAGTGTTGGGGATAGTATGCGAATTAGAGTCAATAAATGATTGTGATACTGATTGTGATTGTGCAATATTTATATTTTCCAATTCAGGACGTGGAATGTTACTTTGAGAATAAGGATCCATAATCAAAATAAATATTACAATAAAACTACTATTATAATTAAAAGAATACCTCAATAAAATTCAATTGAAGAAAAATGAAACTCCTCTTCTTGAAAATAAATTGACCACTTGAATGTTGAATCAGGCTTGAAGCTTTGAACAATTAAGAGAAAGAAGATTGATTTGGAGTGAGAAGAATAAAAAATAATTAGGGTATTTATAGAAATTATTAAAGGACTAAAATGTAAATAAAAAAAATTAAATGATTCAATTTTTTTTTTTAAGTCCAAGTAGCTGTTGGCAACGTTGGCAACATATCCATTGCCAACGACTACTTTTTTATTAAATGATTAAACATTCCGTTGGCTGCTGGCAACATGTTTGTTGTTTTTTGTTTTTATTTTTTTTTGTTAGTCAACACTCAGCAATCAGCATAGTGAGCTATTATGCATAATGTCAGTATGTATATGTATGCATACATATATATGTATATGTATGCATACATACATTTGTATATGTATGCATACTATATATATATATGAATGTATATATATATTTTTAGTCTAGCTAAACTCCTAAAAAGTGAAAAAAGTGTAGACTTTGTCACTTTTTTTTTAATTTTGACTTTATATACATATATTTTTTGAATTAAAGTTGCAAGTTGTAATTTACAATATCATAGAAAAAATTTGATAACAAGTTATTTTGTATCATCTTAAAAAATAAATTTTCTATTTGTTATTATTGTATTTTTTTTAACTTATCTAAAAAAAATGTTATTAGTCATAATGCATAATATTCAATTTGTGTAATAAATGGGTTCTAATTGTGCTTATATTGTGCTAGGCCTGAGTTGGACTCGTGATGGGCTTTATTTGGGCTCGAATTGTGCCTTAGTTGGGCTCAATTTAGGTCTGTGCTGGGTTCGAGCTAGGCTGGGCTGAGCTTATGGCCTGAGCTTATGGCCTGAGCTGAGCCTGTGCTGGGTTCGAGGTGGACTAGGCTGAGCTTACGGGCTAAGCTGGGCTGGGCTTGGGCATAAATGGGCTTAAGTACAAATGTGCTGAGTCAAAAAATATATGACCCAGCTCGGCCCACCTATATATGGTGGGCTGGGCCGAGTCGAATCCATTTTCAAACGAGTTGGGCTAGGCCCAAATTTTAGTGTGTTGGGCTGAACTGGGCCTGTGTCGGCCCGGCCCAAATACCACCTCTAACTCTACTATTGGGGTCTTTATAGGGTAATCTCTCGACAAGCTTTAACAACATCATCTTGGTATATTTGCTTTGAAATCTCAACTGGACCCCTTATACAGAAATCATATTTGGAATTCTTATTCAATACCATTTGCGGCATTCATACTTGGATTTCTTATTGGTTTTCTCGGCATTCTTATTCAGGGTTTTTTACGTGAAATTCTCCTTGGTACTCTTATTGGAATTCTTGGAGGTATTCTTATTGGGATTCTTGTATGGTATCCGTGTTCAGAGGAGTTCTCATTCAGATTTTTGGATGGTATTCTTAAAAGGAACCTTTATTTGGCTTCCTTACTCGGGACTTCTTATGTGGAGTTCTTTATGGTATTTTTTATTGGATTTCTCGATGGTATTCTTATGGGGCCTTCTTGTTGGTATTCTTGTGCAGTGCTCTACTTCGGCAACAGTTCTAACTAGAGTTGTTACAGTTGATGTGGAATTCTTTTGAGAACAAGGAATTACGAGGACACAATTATTTGAAGGGAGGAAGAGTGTAACAACCCGAACCTAGCATGTAGTGATTAATACTTAATTGTATAGGTCTATATGCTTATTCTAAATGAAAGTGCATAATTATGTGACTTTTATTAACTAGTAGCATATATTTCTTAATATAATTTCTTTTATTTTTGAAAATGTGCAAAATGTGTTTAATTAGTTTAAATGATATAATTATTTTAGTATTATATTTATTTGAAATATTTGCATTTAGTTGTTAGATTTTCATAAATTTTAATTATTGAATAAGTAGCTCCGAGCCCGGTGTGAAATTTGATTACTTTATTTTTCTGATTTCATATTTTTTCCTTGATACTTATCATTAATGATGCATTCGTTCATTGGAATTACGCGCATAGCATGCTCGGAATGAGAGATATAAAAAGATTAGTGTCCCGAATGAATAGTGTACTGTTAGGAATATTGAATTTTGTAGAGACTTTTTATTGGGCCATTAGAGCTTATGGCTAGCTTTGGGCTATTTTATGTCACCTAGATTATTTTAGCTAAGACCCAAAATAAAGCCCAACCTATTAGTTAGCTTATAGTATAACAAGTAAAGTCAAAAAAATCAAAGAAAAAGAGGAAGAAGAATCAGGTAAGGCAAGAGAAAGGGGAGGAAGAAGAAATTTCTAGGGTTTTGCATTGGAGAGCTAGGTGGAGCAATTCAAGGAGAATTGAAGTGTCCTCTTGCTATTTTCTTGTATTTCTAGCTTATTGGAGGTGAGGGATTCACCCATATGTGTTTTTCTAATTGTTTATTTAGCTAGCAAAATAATGTTAGTGATATATATACTTGATTTATGAGTTGATATGGCTTGTAATGGTGTTTATCTATTTTGTGGAGTAAAATTTTAAGCTTTTTGCACTTATTTAGTTAAAGCTTATATGTGATTAAATGTAGAAGAAGATGAATAGTATTTTTGTTTAAAGAATAATGTTTGAATGCTATGTGTTTGTTCTAATGCTTAAGTGAAGCCATACAAGTGTTTGTATAGCTAATTAAGTGTTTAAAATAGCTAGAGTTTGAGTAGAGCTTAATGTGTGTAAGTCGGCCCAATGGGCCTTGCAGCCATGGCAGTCCATTGTCGTGGGCTTCTTGTCTCTTCCCCTTGACTCGATGTGACACCCGAGATTTAGCCATGCATTCAATTACTGTTGCATCCCTTGTTTGCGCATTTACTTTTATGCTTTACTAACTGACTTCTGTGACTACTATTCACTCCGTTTTTAAATTACATTTTATTAGTTAATTAACATTTTTATTAAATCCTATTAATTGTTAGAGTAGTGAGAAAAATGTGCAATTGAGATAGAGGCAATAGGAGAGCTCGTTTAGAAAATACTTTTAGTAGTTAAATGAATAGTGTTACGTAACATAACTTAAATATTTAATTAGCTAGCATACATTTTACTACTTAGGCTCGTTTTAAGCTAGCCAAACTCATTTTAGAAGTTAACATATGCACCTAACATAGGCCCCAACTTGTTATAAACTCTCACAACTCAACTTAACTCATCACATAACAAAGAAAAAAAAAAAGCTGAAAAAATACTATGCAGAACCCGACAGCCTTCCTTGTGCATTTGGGAGAAATTTTGCCCATCAACTCCTCAATCCAAGCCCTTCCAAGCCTTGAGCAAGTAGATTAAGGTGTGTGCAAGCCTCCTAGGTGCTCCTACATGCATTGGTGAGAGATTTCACGGCTTATTTTCACATTTCTAAATAGTTTCTATTTTCTTGATTTGTTGAAAATGTGTTCAAATGCTATTGTATGGACTATCTATGCTATCATACCTTGTATATGAATGCTAGAGAACATATTTGAGCCATCGTTTCGCTTTTTAAACGGTTAGAATCGTTAGTTTGATTTAGGAGGTGAATACTGACGTTTTTCTAGGGTTTTGTGTAATTGCTCGAATTAGCTTAATTCAACACTCCTAATAGATGCCTTAGGTGCTAATGAAGGTAGTCTAATAGCCCCGTGCACTTGCATTGCTCTAGAATCGCATAAAACGTGAAATAGCCGACTTTAACAAAGGGCTTTCGGGGTTAATGCGAATCCGGGTGGATTCGGGCTTCACTTCTAGTATTCTTAGGCTACCTAGGTGCTATAGAAGCTTTGATAACCCTTGTTTGAAGCCCGGATAAGGTATGTGTAGTTTAAAGCCATAAGAGGGAATTCGGGGCTTTCGGGGTATTTGCGGGCGTTTGAATGAATTAGAGGGTTGAGAGGGTTCCTTGAGGGTTAGTTAGAAGGTTGGGAGAGTTTCCCTTTGAAATGGAATCATTAACTTTGGTTTGGAAGAGAAATAGTTTGAAAAACAAAGGGGTTTAGGTGCAATTTCGGTTGACTCACGCTTCTAAACCCATGGCATGACTTCTTGGGTGTTTATATGTGGTTTCAAGTTGATTTGGAGCTTTTGGTATGATTCTATGCTCATCTTGTATATGTCCCTTTGTAAAACTGCTTATTTGCTTATATAATTGTTTCTATTCTAACTGCATCGAGGTCAACCTACTTTGTTGATCCTCCTATGTGTTATTGCTTATATTATTGATATTAACTTGCCATTGTAAGTGCATTGCATAGTGGTTGCGCAACCATAGTGTCAGGGGCGGATGTGTTGAATATCGGCTGGGCGGCAGAGGGCTTGCCGGTGGATATTCAAACTCCGTGCCCTAGTCCCTCATTCGCCTGGTCCGGAGATTGCCAGGGGATGTTGGGTCGTAGGATTATCGGGGTACATCCGGAGTACACCCACTGGAGTGTTTGGGGCTATGCCGGCTTATCGTGATCGTGATCGTGGTTCGTGGATCGTGAATGAAGACCAGTGAAGATTGGTGTATAGGGGTTATGTGAAATGTATCCTTTTAAATGTGTGGTTATTTAAGCTATCATTGTTTCTTTAATTGTCTAATTGTTATTGTTGTTTAACTATATTACCTGTTGCATTGCACGCCCCGGGACTATATCCCTCACTGGGCAACAGTGGTTGCTCATACCTCGATATATGTTTCAGGAGACGCTGAGGGTGATCCCCAGCTTGTTGAGGTAGTAGTGGAGGAGGAAGAGGTGTCGTTAGAGCCTTTGCCCTAGTTGCTGTGTGTTGTTCTGAGGTGGTTGTGCCTTCTTGTTTCTATTTGGTACTTGTGTATCTATTTTGTGGCCTAAGGGCTTTGTTTATGTTGGTTGTTGTAAGAAGTTGAAGGATAGTTGATTATGGTGTAGATTTGGAAGCCTATGTTTTGCAATAATTTAGGTTTCTGCTTTTATTCACTTTGTATGCTTGGGAGTGAATGGCGTAATGTAGAATGTTTTATTTTCTAAGTATGTTTTAAATGTTATCCTAGTATGGCATGGCTATTAGCCTACATTGTAAACAAGATACTTGCATGCTTGTGTGGTTTTGGAACTGTTATTTGCTTCAAGGCTCGGATGGCCTTGAATCTTTAAATATATATAGCCATGAAAAGTTTGTTTACCTTGTAGTTACCTTATTTGAGAGTTTACAGGTTTTCAGAATGTCCACGGTACAGGGGAGACTCTGTCCGTGTGTTGGGTCCGGACTTAACCTTTAGCTTGGGGGTTGCGTCGGGGCGTGACACTCGAGCTTGCTATAAACGATTATATTTTAGTGCTAAGTGAAAATGCAACTTTTTTTAGATGATTGATCTTGTTTTAGCTTGAGTTGTAGTTAAGTGGATTAGATGCTTTAGCTTAGAAATTAAAGTATAATGAATGTGTTAAAGATCTTAGAAGTGTTAGAAATCCCGAGCATGCCATGTGTAATGTTCAAGAATGAATGCAAGCTATGTGAAAGCTAAAGAGTGTCATCAAAACATGTCATTTAGTTAAAGTAATGTAATGCACGTTTATTGATTATAAAGCATGTGAGTGATATGTGCATGAGGGTGGCCTCTTTTGTCACTCCTCACTTACGTGTCATTCCACATTTAAATGCTCTAAGCGCTTCAACGTGGCAATGTGTTATGTGTTATAAACTGTCTCAAGCGAACTAATAGTGCTAACTAGCGTTCAGTGTAGCAAAGGTTGCAACCTTAAGCGTCGGCCCGGATGTAGTGATCATTCATTGGGCAGCAGAAGGCTTCTTAGTGGATGCTAACCCGCCGTTGACTATTTCCTAGTCACATAGACGGAACATTTCATGGGCGTTGGGTCATAGGATTTGGAGTACATCCGGAGTACACCCAGTGGAGTGATAAGTGATGCTGGCAAGTGAAGTGTCAAGCGAATGAGAGGCGTAGCAGAAAAGAAGTAAGCCCGCATGGACGGAGCGTTCCATGGGGTTAGCGAACTCGCATGGACGAAGCGTTCCATGGAGTTAGCGAATGTATTTTATAAGTGTTTATTAGAGTTAATGTCATCTTACTTTCAACTTATCATGCTAGTATTACACTCTCGAGTTTTTTATAACTACTATCTAGTGTTAAATATTACTTTACTTCCAAGTTTACTACATCCAATGCTACATTCTCGTGTTCTCAAGTGTTCTGATGTAAGCCATAATGCTTTCCAGTTTTCATGTTAAGTGTTATATTTCCAAGTTCTTATAAAATGCTAGATAATGTATGATTTATATGCATTGCACGAAAACCATTTTCGAAACTTTCCCGGTAAATACCTCCCTCACTGAGCATAAGTGTATGCTCACCCCTCTTTTCTTTAACATTTTCAGGTGAAACGGAATTGGTCCTTCGAGTCATAGAGGAAGAGAAGTTCAAGAGTTTTCTTTGGTTGTTTGTATGATGTATATGTAAAGTGAACTTGGTGGATGCCTTGTTTATTTAGTAGTCATGTTGACCTTGTATATATATATATATATATATTTGTTAAATGTGGAAGTTTGTAACTAAAGATTTAAATTATATTTTGTTAGAGTGGTATGATAAGTTTATTTTGTTGCCTTAGCTTATTAAAGTTTAGTGGAAATGCATGTATGTATGTCTTGCTAAACTAAAAGAATGCTTGTATGGTCATGTGAGCTTGAAATGGAGTTATATATATGTGTGTTGTTGAGATTCTTCTGAGTGCAGGGTTTTGGATTGGCCTAAGTACAGGGAAAACTCTATCCATTTTCCCTCATTTTTTGTACCCGGGGTTAGGGTCGGGTTGTGTTTAGTGGAATTAATAGGGGTCCTGATTCCATGAGGGGTCGGGGCGTGACAACACCACTATCCTTGTATTCATTGTCTATCTTTAGGGAAATGTGCTTAAGGTGTGCGCTATTTCGGTGTTCAATAGTTCGAGCAAGTAGGGTACGCATAGGGCCTTTTAAAGCCTATTAACCTAAGCCTTATGTGGTTGGGATTGATGACCTCCAAAGCTCGTTACATGGGGTGTTAAGTGTTACTGTCTGGGATCAAACACTTAATAAAAAAGAGATGAAGTGTGTTTGCTTTTATGTTTTAGGTTAAATAAAAGGGTACAAGGCATGTTTGGAGGATTATAAGGGCAATGGGGGAGTGAGTATTATGATTTAGTTGTATTGAGTTGTGTTGCTACTTAACTATGTGGAGACTTAATAGTGTTTGGTGTAATCTTGTAGTAAACATGTCTTGTCTTTAAAGAGTTAAATCCGAATGAGTTCGCTTCACTACTATACCATAGGATCAATCGTTCCCTGAACCTTGTCCTTTTATTAGAGTTAATTGATTCGTTAGAGTAGCCTCTTGAGAACTTGAAGATTTGCTTATATCATAGTCTTGCTTGGGGACAAACAAGAGGTAGGTTTGGGGGTGTTGATGTATTCATATTTTTGCATCTTTTTCTTTGCATTTTTAGAATTAATTATTCACATTTATTGAAAAGATTGATCACTTTAATTATATTTTTATGCATGTAGGAATTGAATGATGAAATAGTATTTGGGGCCGAATTGGAAGAAAATTGGATGAAAAGAAGATAGCAAAGATTTTATTTCGTGAATGGCAAAGCATGGTGGAAGAAATTAAAAAGAAAAAGAAAAAAAAAACATAGTTGACCAAGGCTATAAGCCATGGCCTTACATGGCCACATGGATAAGTCCAATGTGGACTTTGAAAGAAACAATTGATTATGGTCAAAATAAGTCGAAGTAGGACTTTGAAAATGAATTAAAAGGAAAAAAAAAAAGCCTAATTCATACATGGCCAATTCGGCCATATGAGTTGAAGCCCATTCAACACATGACTAGGGCGGTGATGTTTGATTATAAGAAGACAGTGAGCAGCAGTGCACAAGACAGGGAACAGCGGTGCGAGAAAAATAGAACAGAGATCTTTTGGCCGCTAAAAACGAGAATAGAAAGGGAACAGAAAGCTTCCTCTGTCATGACCCCCTTTTTCTTTAATTACATAAACGGTCTCTGATACCATAATAATGACAAGGAATTAAAATTTAAGCTTACGAATCCTCAAGCATTCTGGGATCGTGATGCCACGGGCTTAAGAAGATCACTTCTCCTAAGTCTGCTAAGGCACGAAACAATAGCCTGATCACTATTACCATAAATCAAAACATCAAACTATGTATTACACCAACTCTAGTAACACACATTATACAAACTTTAACACTAATAGATAATATTACAACCACCAAGTACAAATTTACAAGACCTGGATTCACTAAGTTACTTCACACAGGTCCCACTACTACAACTGGGCCTCAAAAGAGTAATGTATCAAGTTAGTTACATAGTTAAGTGTCCACAAGATTAATACATTAGTTCAAATGAATCACATGCCTAGCTCATTCTATTACAACAAAAGGTTAACCGAAATGAGCAACTGCTCTCAAGCTCCAACCCCAAACAACCTGAAATGGTAGAGAAAAGGGAAAGCTACAACTAGCTTAATGAGGGATAAGGGGAACGGGAGTTTTCGCAAGCATTTTTACCATTTAGAAAGCGTTTTGAAAAGTCGTGCCATGCACATATAGATAGTTAATAAGAAACAAGGTAAAACAAGATAAAGAAACTATGTCGTGCCCTAAGTTACATAAGTTGCATATAAGGAACATGGAATCTTAGTCAAGTAGTAAGAAACCAAAATTAAACATGTAAACAAGTAATCAACTCTTCTCCATGAGCGAGAGTGGTTGAACATATAATACAAGGATAATGGCAACACTTTCATCCGAGAACCTCAAGGGACCAAGCGAGAATGCTTGCAAATGTTGGAGATACGGGTAACACTTCTCTTCGAGGACCTCAAGGGCCAAGTAAGAGTGGTTGCAAACGTTAGAGATGGCCAGTCTTGATGCTTTATCAATATCACAACCCTATATACCAAATAAGAAAGTACTTTAGAGGTCACCAAACCACAGTAGTCCAAGTCTGTCCTGACAAGCCCAACGCCGCCCAGGCGGCCCAGAACTTCTACCGTGGGGTTTACTAACTTATTTGTATAATTTATTCACCTTTCATCTCTCCAAGGAGAATTCACCAAGCAAGAGAGGATTTCAAACGTAGAAACAAGCTCGGAGGCAACAAAGTAGGTTGTCATCGGTTAGTGATAGTAATTAAACACACATTAATATAATCATGATCCAAATAGAGCGCATATAACATATAAACATGCATGAGAAGGTCAAACAAGAAGAATTTCTCCAATAGTCGAGCATAATCATAAATGTAATAAGAGGTTCATGATAATTCGATGTTCCTAGCTTGGTTCTAGTGTAATGCATTTACTTGTGTGAGGAAAAGGCTAAGATATATATCCAATGCTTATCAAATAAGAGTTCAAAAGGTTCATGGAACAAGTTAGGAACAACGGAACAAAGGGTGCAAAGAAAATGGCAAAAGTGGCTAAGTATGCAAAGGGAGACAGGGGAGTCGGGCGAGGGAGTCAACTTAAATAGTTAAGTTTTCTAATTTCCCAAACTACAAATAATCTTATTTTGGCATATAATTAAATCTTATCAAATGTGGATAGTTCTAGAATCAAACGGAACTCAATTCGGAGTTGAACTCGCCGAGATATGGTCTCTAGAAAAACATTGCGCAAATCTGAAACGAGTGAATCCGGTCGTGTTGATCATGACCGTATACACAACCGTTAGAGAGCATGCCAAAAATACAGTATTGTACCCGGTCTTGATCATCACGACTGGGTACACGACCTCCCCCTGCGATGCCAAAGTAGAAAATTTGCCATTTTGCTCCTAACATGTTTTCTAGCTTCCAACTATTTTCCAAGCTTCTACTAACCTCATAATGGGTTGACAAACATTATATACAAGTTCAAGAATCATGCCATAACACTCTTGAAACATCAACTAGCATCCAAATCAACTAAGAATCCATATTAGCTAAAGAATACCCAAGATTTACCATTTAAGCTCTAAATGCTAAAATCTTGTTATCATACCTTACATAAAAGTCATACTCTATCTAACTCAAGCAAGAACATCATCTAGCATATATACAACAGTTCAAGATACAACAACACTAGTTAGGCAAAATCCTATCTCAACAACCAATTCAATACAAACAATACACCCAACTCATGGCTTATGCATAACTAACAAGAAGAACAATATATATTTACAACAAATGATCTTGGATGAGCTTTAACAAAGTCTTTTGAAAGAATCCCTCACCTTAGATCCTAAGTTAGAAGCTAATGGATGCAAGAATGAAGCTTGAAAATGCACAATGAAGCTTGGAAATAGTTTGAACTTGCTTAGTCTTCCCTTCTTCTTCCTTCTTTCCTTTTCTTTTCTCTTTTCTCTTGGTCGAAATTTGAGTGTGTGTGTTGTGTGTAATGTATGTATTTGTTAGGTAAAAAATATCTTAAATGCCAAAATGGCCACCTTGCGCTTCAACTAAAGTCATAACTACTAGTTTGCCATTCTAGTTCTATTTAATTATTTTAGTTGGATAGTGAAGTACGATAAAATATATTTAATGCCTATGATATCTAAAACATTCAAATGCACGTAGATGAATATAAATGCACATAAAACGATGTGAAAACATATTAGTTGGTATAAATGCATATTAAATGATACAAAAATATATAAAATTCTATAAAATGCATATGCCTTCGTGCGAGGCCTCATATCCGCGGTAGGATTAATTGAGCAGTAGAAGAGAATAGCTCACGACAGAGACGAAAAAGAGTAGAGTTCTTTATTCTTCGTCGGTTTCGGCTTTCGTTTGAGGTTTTGTTATTCAATTGAGTTTTAGATTAAGTAGTTTTGACTTATTTAAATTATTTTATTGGGAAGTTTATAATAATTTATTTTCATAATTTTGATTTAAATTTGTTAAACGTGCATAGCTAAATTATTGTTTAGGGTAGGATTACTATGCAATTACTTTAATTTTACGGTCTTTTACTTGGTTTGATTATTTTAATGCGATTTCGTATATGTGATTTATATGCATTATTAATCATTTTCTTTAAATCATTACGCATGTAGCTAGCGATTAAGAGAATTCATATAATAAGTCAAATATATGAACTGGGCTTTATTGTAAAAACTATATTTTATACTGTGGTTTTATTCACTTAATTAATTAACCAGTTAGCATAGGATTTTAGGACAAATCTATACTCTGGCTAGATAAAGGACTTGGAGATAGCATTGCACCTTTAAACTAAGTTTGAATCGATAATTAATTATACATAGGTGATTAATTAATTAGGCTTATAGTATAATCCCGCATTAAAATAGGAAATCCTAAGTTTGAGCCTAGAATTTAAACTTTGCATAGGAATTCGTTCCCTAAACCTTTCCCAATTGTGATCAAATCTCGCTTTTAGCGCTCATATTTAATTTTAGTTTTCACATTTAATTTCACATTTATTTATTTTTAGTTAGCTTTAATTGGAATCACCAAATTCATCATTTAATTTACTACAATTACTTAGACACTTTACACACACTTTTCCATAAAACTTTCAAATTGCCTCCATGTGGATTCGACCTTGCATTAGCACATTACACTACAATCACTCGTGCATTTGCGAGTTAAAACTTGGCTTAAAATTGATCTTAATTTATACCCTAAGCTAAGCACCCATCAATATTTAATGATACATGATACATCATGAACTTGATTATTTGAATGTTTGAATAAAATTTTGAAAAGAGTTGGTTTATGCTAAATGTGACTACTTGCCAAGATATACAAAAGAGAATAGGTAATTCTTTGTAATGAGAATTTGTTGTTTGTGTTGGATAAGAAGAGAAAATTTAATTTGATCTACATTTTGATACTTCATATGTTTCATGTTGAAGGCTAGGAATGATATGCGTTTATGAAATAATCTTGGGAAAACTTCTCATTATCTTAGAATTCCTTCAATTGGATAAGTTAAGTAATACTTGGTATTTAAACATGAGGTACATGCAATAGGATAGAAATACATTGGTACAATTTTTGTGAAAATGAATTTGAGATACTTCAATGATGTCATATAACTCCTTCTTGTTTTGAGAATAAAAATTAATGTCTTGCAATGAATCACTCTCAAGGTTGATATTATAAAAAAGGAGAAAATGGATGCATGGTTGAATTATTGATGACATACATGATGAATGTTAAACAATTTACGATTTTTATTTTATACATATTTTAGTAAAAGTTTTCCATAATTAGAAGAAAGAAATGGGTTGAAATGTTGATTTGATGAGAATTGTTGAAAAATAACATAAAATGTTCTTCCTAGATAGATTATAATAAGAACATAAGTGAAGGAAATAGAAGAGCCCTTAAATAATTCAATCTCACATTGAACTTTAAGGATAAAACCCATTGAAACTATATTGTCAAACTCATAACCATTGACACCTTCTTATAAGTATATATATGAGTGATATTTGATGAAGTGATAATTATTGGATGGTTGTGTATGATATTGATGCAACTTATATATCACTTTGAGAAAATCTTTCTTTGAGCATGCAAAGTGTATTTCAATTGAGCAAATGAAGAGAAAGTCAAAGTCCTTCCTCAGACTACAAATCAAGAAGACACATTTACAAGTCAAACGAAAGATCACAAATTCACAAGTCAAACCAAAGATCACAAATGAATTAAACCAAGAAAAGGGGTTTGTACTTGTTCATGTCAAAGCAATCAAGAACCCAAAATGAGGCTTTACAAAGATAAGATAAGGTACATTGGTTGACAAGAAAAAACATAGAGGTGTGCTTGATAATGTATTATGTTCAATTGCCTCTAAATATGATAGTAACAATGCTCTTGGCGTTTAAGTGTGATATTGCTACAAAATTTTCATTAGAGCTTTGTAAAAGGAAACTTGATTTATCTCTCCATCACTTTATTAAAACGTTTATCATATCTTTTTGATGGATTGTGCTCTTGATCATATAAAATGCATGAGAACTTTGATGATTCTAATCCCTTTGCACTAAGAAAGAATGAAGATATTATAGGTACTCAAGAAGATGGAACTCAAGGTGAACTACCACATCAAAATCTCAATAGGATGGGTCTTCTCGTACTTCAAAGAATTACAACCAATCTTAAAAAGGAAGAACAACCAATATCAAATCAAGATGAATAACCAACAACCAATGGCCAAAGCATTGATCAAAATCTACCAAGATATTGGAAGTTTGTACTTGATTATGCTAAAGAAATTGGGAATCAAATGGATACATCAACCATGCTCAATAAAGATCAATAAGGTAAATAGATTGATGAAAATAAACATAGAGATATGATTAATAATCTATTATATCTAATTACCTTTAAACCCGATTTGATGGTTGCTATGTGCTTATATGATTATGTGCTTGTTTAAAAAAAACTCTCATTAAAATTTTGAAACAAGAAAATGATAAATATCTCTCCATCAGGGTTCTTAGATGGATTGCTTACTTGAACTATTTGACTTTATCTCTTCTTGCAATATGTATGGATTGTTATGGAAAATCTTAGATTATGACACATTTGGATATTTTGTTCTAACATGTGTCCTATACTTGTATAAGAATATCATATACATGCTTGAGATGAATACATTGTTGAGAAAAGCTTATATGAAAATCATGGTTGTATGAGAATATGGTATGTGCTTGTGCATTGATGAATTATTTGGAAAAATAAATGTTGTTTGAACATACATACCATTGCTTACTCTAGATTATCTCTCATGACTTTTGATTCTTCTCTTGAACCGAGACATGTGTTCTTCCATGAATTGGCTTCTATCATAACTTTATGAGTGTTCTTACTTCTTCTCCTAAGCATACTAATTCCTATTTATGATGAAATAGGAGAAGAACAAGTGAACTTGATATGAAATGGAGAGAAATGATTATAGTGTTATGAACTTGGTATATGCTATATGCTTTGCAATGCCAAAGAGAGATAAAGAGTTAGACTCTATGTTTTGCAATGCCAAAGATAGATAAATATTTATTTTTGTTGATGACAAAGGGGGAGAAAGATGTTTGATTATGTTATAGATGTTAAGATGTGGTTTAAATGTTGTTGCATTTGTATCTTAACTCAAGGCACGGTGATAGAAGGAGCTTCATTGAATTGAATTTATCTTGGCAAACACTTCAATAGTTTGACATCATCAAGAAGGGGGATTAACGGGAGAATGTTAATCCTTAGGTTTCATACCCAAGGTATTTGCAAAGTTTTGATGACAACAAACATATTAATGTGTAAGAAGAATGTATATGCATTATGTGTTATATGCATTATGTGAGGGGGTGTCACACCCCAACTCGACCCCGCCTAGAACCAAGTCAGGACGCAACGGAATTTTGACATTATAACATTTGAAATATGGCACCTAGACAAATAAAACCTGTACAGCATCTCACATAATCCACAATAAAACCAAACATTGCATAACGTGGACCTTTCAACATACAACTAATGTAAAACTCCAGATTTTACCTTTGCATAGAATTGCGTGTTTTGACATGTTTATGTGTAATATAAGTTAGAATGCGCCAATTCTGTGATTTATATTTCTATTACAAGCTGTGTGTGCATTCATGAAATTTTCATCAAAATCGGCATTGGAAATTTTATCGTCGATTTTTATGAATAGTATTTTGAATGCACGTCTGCTAAAATTTTTACATGGGTGTTTTAAACATCTTAAAACCTAGTCCTCGAATATTAATAGACCCGTGTCTGATTAAAACGGATTTCAAATCGGATTAGGAATTTTAAAGATTTTTACACATTCTTTTGCAAAACTTGAGTTTTTAACCAAGTCGGGTGTAAACATATGCATATGAAACTTGTTGTCAGCTAAAAATATACTACTTAAAATAATCTAAATGTTAAATGCATATATGTGAGCAAAAATAGTCTAAAAGACAATTAAAAGACTAGAAAATCGACTTAAATCAACTTTGACTTTGTAAATTTTGTTGACTTTTGCTATATAAGGTGATAACACACACTAAAGAGCACACAAAATACCACCAAACACACACACATTGCCGTAAGCTGGGAATTTTGAGGAGTTTTTCACTTAGTCTTTCAAAGCAAATTTTGCCTAGAAAACTTGGTTTTTGTCCGAAGCTTTTCAAACTGAGTTGGATTCCGCTTGTTGGGCACCCATTGCACACATTCCTAGCATCATATAACATCAAATGTGAGATAACAATTATAGATCTTAAAATGCTATTTCATGTTACTTTCATATAATTAAATTTTTATCCTATGAAATGTTAATTTGTCTTTAGATTATTGCTTAGTAGATGCCAATGATCATTTATGTGCATTTATATAATTTTTTAAGGGTAGTAGCATGTATTTCTATTTTTTGGGTATTAAAATTGAGTTTTAGATTCATTGTTGAATAATTGTTGTTGTAGTGGTTGGAATTGATTGATTGTTGCTTCTAAAAGTTTGTTAATTATGGGGTAGTAATGTTGTAATGCCGAATTTTTGATTTGGATGTCGTAGCGAAAGTTTGAAAAATTCAGCCATGGTGCATTGAGGAATTAGGGTTGTTGGGTTTGTTTTGGATGGCTTTTGGTTGAGTTTTGATGGGGTTAATGTAGTTGCATGTGTGGTTGAGCGATAGAAAGTAGTTTGGAGGTGATTGAATTTCTAGATTGTAAGTTATGGCTTTTAGAAGTTTAATAGCCTTTCTTTAAAATGTTGATATATTGTACTTTAAAATGTTGATATATTGTCTTGGGTTGTTTGGGTAGTGTTTGGGTTGTTGATTGGGATCAGAGTTGAATGTTTGTTTAAATGCATGTTGAGTTGGATGACCTACTTGTCATCTGACTTAATTGTTTCAGAATTGTATAGTTGATGATTGTTAAATGTTGTTTAATTGGTTGTTGAAATATTATTTAATTGATTGTTGATTGTTGAAATACGGGAATCAGGCACTTTCGTTGTTGATCTCTCGGAAAGTAAGTGTCGGAAGTCGGGCAACCCTCGTTATTGACTTCTCGAATTAAAATGGTTATTGTTGTTGTGAGTCGAGAGTCGGGCAACCCTCGTTGTTGACTTCTCGAATTGAATTATCATTGGTGTCATGAGTCGAGAGTTATTGTTGTGAGCTGTGATAATGTTGTGTCACCTCGGGAGGCATCCCGGGTTGCGGGCACAGTTATCATGGCTAATCCCTATCTCGCATGGGCGAAGAGGCCATGGGGTATGGGTCTAGAATAAGGTACCTTAGGATTATGTCGTTAGGTTTGGAGGAGTTGATGAACATTGAAATGGTGTATGGAGCTTCATCAACAAGTGTATCGTATCCTTATTGTATGTTTACTGTTGTTATTGTATTTGTATTGTTATCAATGTCAATTGCGTGTTATTGCTCATGGAATGATTTCCAAAGTGGTAAAGTAAATGTTTCAAAAGATCTATCAAATTCCTCACTGGGCTTTGTTTTATATAAGCTCACTCTCATTCGTTTTCTGCAATCAGGTGTTACTGAACCAGATTTCGGGTTCGTGCCTTATTTGGATGAGTCTTATGTGCCAGAGTCTTATCCATGATGTTTGAGCTGTAGTTCTCTTTTTGCTATATTATATACATATGAGCTAGTTGGATTGTATTTGTTTTGAAATTATATTGTAAAAGATGATCTAAGGATAGTGAAGGTGTAATATTGGTTGGGTTGTCTTACTTTTGAAACTTGAATAGGTTGTTGAACTAGCTTATAATATATTATACATGAGTATGGTTTGGCCTATGGTTGATGTTGGAATGAAGGCGTATAACTTATGAATAAACTATTGAATGGTTGTTTAATATATGGAAATAGTTGTGTTGTATGTTGTTGAAATAGTTGTAGAGTTGTTGATGGTCTTTGAAGTTGATTGTATGAAGTTATAAAGGGTTGGTTTAGAGCCCTGATGTATCTGTTATAGTCGTTATACTGCCGAAATTCCGTTGCGTCCTGACCAATCGTAGGTGGGGTCGAGTTGGAGCGTGACAACCAAGGTGTAAAGTCGTCTGTCAACTTTAAACATGGTCATAAAGGTACATGAGTTCAAAAGAGACCTTCAAGGTTAGCATTATATACAAGACCAAGTTTACTAGCAACCTACAACAAGGACCATCAAACTACCAAACTTTAAGGTAAACATTAAAGCCTTAACTTATTTATATGAATCCCCAAAGTCTTCAACATTAAAGTAGACAACATAATTTACATAATGCCAATAAGTCTTCATTACTTATACAAAACAAACTACAAAGTTGCAATGTGATATAATGCCAACCAACAAGCAAATTAAGTCTCAGGCTCATCCACATTTTCTTGGGGCACGTACTGCACATATTCTACCCCGGCTCACCTAAAATGTTAGTAAACGAGGTGAGCTTACACAAGCTCAGTGAGGGTGGATAAAGGAAGGTTTTAAAAACATTTTAACTTTGAAAACCCTTTCGAAAACATGCCATGAAACAAGAGATATGTAACAAGTATGATAGCTCAAGTAATAGTAAAGTAAATAAACATTCAATAAGGATACGTTCACTTGTTGATGCCGTCCCCTATACACCATCACGAACTCTACCGTTTCTCCTTGTTACTCCCTCTCAAAAGCATCCGGATACCCTGAAACTATGACCCAGTACCCCATGGACATGCTCCGTCCAGATAAGTGGGGGATTTGGCCATGGTGGTCGTGTTATCACTTGGAAAGCCCGATGCCGCCTAGTATAACACGACACAACCAAGTCGCGATCAACATTCGCATGCACATTTAATCATTCAATCACGCATTCATTACTCTCAGAGAAGACAACAAAATAGGTTGCCCCTGGAAACACGTTTAACACATAATCACATTTAGCATCCTTTTTAGCAATTCATACTCATTTAACCACACATGGATTAGGTAATAAAGTAGGTTACCTAATCCTAAACATGCACTTGTAACCTTAAGTCGTCTCTAACATTACTTGACTTGAACTTGAGCTTTACAACACAACTCTACTACAATAGACTCAACAACACATTAACTCCACTTTTAACAACAATTCCACCAACTTTAGCAACTCATTCAATAAGCCATGAAGCAAGGCCTTTACACACTTAATTATCTAACATTTAGGAGGCTAACTAACCATTTTACCATGCGAAAACATGCATCCAATGGCTGCAGCCTGCTGAATAGCCCGGAAACCCCTCCAATGGCGCTGAAAAATTCAGCAACAGCCCCTTTGCCCAATTCAACACCCAATCATGCTACCAAGCTATGTTCCTATGTTAGGAAGGTCCAAATATGCATATAGACTTAGTATATAAGCTATGAAACAAATTTCTAACTCATATTTTGCCAAATAACTCAAATTACAACCCATATAATCAAACTACAACATCCTATGGTTCAATGAAGCCAAATATCAACTATGTTGCTCTCTATGACCTCTCTAGCAAGAAACATAAGCATACACAGCAATATATTGCATATATATATAAATATATAAACCATGCATCAACTTGAAAATCTAGGTTTAGAAATTCCGCTCACCATTTGTGGAAAACAAAGATAGAAATAGGATGTATGCACTTAGAATGAGCAAGAACAAGCACCAATTTGAGTCCAATAGCCTTTGATCTTCTTCTTCTTCTTCTATTTTGTTTTGAAAACCTAGAGAACACTATTCCCCCAAACCCTCTTGCTCACGGCTGAAGAAGAAAGAAAATTGGGCTTTTTGGCTTTTTATTTTGCATATATAATGAATAAGTAAAAGTCAAAGGGGTCAAAGGAAGGGTCAATGCAAGATATACAGCCTAAAAGACTAAGTTTGCTTTTAGTTTCAATTCTAACAAGCTAGCAAATATCTTAAGTGATAAGAGTCAAGTTTAGGCATATTTTAACTAGTAATTGCAAGTTTACCCTTACGTGGTCAAAGAAGACGAAAAGTCAACAAAATGCAATTCAAGTGGACTTTAAATGCACATTTTACATTCAAATAACAAATAAATCATGTATATCATGTAAATGCACATATTATGTCAAATAATATTTAAAACAAGTAAATACACATAAATCCATGATCGGCTCTCACATCCTTCCCCACTTAAAATAATTTCATCCTCGAAATTCTTACTTGCTTCTCGAGGCAATTCCTGTAGATCGACGGCATCAGCTCGGGTCTGAACACACTGTTGTAGAGGCACATTACCCATAGGCCTACCCTGATTACCTCTAACTGAAGCCTGCGCATGAATCCTCTGCCACTTAGGACAGTCTGTGATGCCCGAGATTTCTTTTCACATTAATACGTAACTGTTGCATATTCCTTTGAGCATTTCAATGTGCATTTCTTTTTCTTGATTATATGTTTTGTTAGGGACTACTATTCATAAAAAAATTAACTGTCTAATTTCCTCAAATTAGAATTTTTCCTAGATAGTGTAATTTATCAAAGGAATTTGGAACTTGTGGTTTTGAGCTTTGAAGGCTGGGAAAACGTGTTAGGAAAATAAACTAGGTTCGTAGGAATATTGTAACATTGGAATAGTGTTAGAATTAAATTAGCTAGCATTTAAAAGAGTTTTATGCCTAGTTGACCATATGATGCTAGCATTTGACTTAAAATAATACAATATACCTACACTATATACATAATACAACACATATACATACATAATGCTCAAAAAACAAAAGAATTAATACCCAAAAAGTCCCCCCCAAACCTGACAACCCTAAGGAAAGGAAAATATAGATTTTGCTCCTCCAATCTTGCAATCCAGTCCTTACTAAGCCATCTCCAAGGGATTTTCATAGCTTCCAAGCCTTCTCCTACCTTCCTTGCACGTTTTAGGTGAGAGAGATAACATTAAATTACATTTTCTATGTTTATGTTAATAATGTCATTTTCTTGAATTGTTAATGTTAGCTTATAAAATGCTCAAATCTTGTATATTATTGTGTCTACATGCTATAGAGACCCTTTTTATGGGGTTTAATAGCTTGGTTATGGTTTGAATGCAAAGAATCAATTAAGGAAGATAATGAATAGTATTTTTCTAGGGTTTTTGATAAAATTTGCTATTGAGACTGATTTGATGCTATCTATAGGTGCTAGGGATGATAATAAAAGTATGTTAATGATTGTATTGGGTTAAATTGCTTGGAACTTAGATAAAAGTGCAAAAATAGCTCGGTTTATAAAGCGGTTTTGGGGTTAATGCAAATCCGGGTGGAATTGATTGTTATATTTGGTGTTTATAGGGTAAGGAGATGCTAAATGAATGGTTATGGCACTTAATTGAACATCGGTAAATAGACTTGTAGTGTAAATGCATAAAGGAAAAATCAGGGAATTCATGGTAAACAAGGTTTAACGAGTAAACTCGAGAGTTCTTAGGGTGCCATAAAGTGTAGTTAGAAGTATGAAATAGCTCGCTTGTGAATCTAGAACCCTAATTTTTGGTTTGGAGCTAATTAGTCTAAGTTAACAAAGGGGAAAAATGAAAAATTGATTGTTTGAGCGCACCTAATGACTTGTAGATGCTGATAATGTGTTTAAATGTATTTCTAAAATAATTATTTAAACTCTTGATTACAAAAAATGATTTTAACCTTTCCACAAGAGTTTATAAAATGTTTTAAAGTGTCAACACGGTTGGAAACACTTTAGAAGAAGTGTTTTTGAAGTGCCTAAATGTTTCCCCTTCAAAAAATTGAATTTCGGGCTCAATTTCTCAAAGCTGAAAAATGCCACTATTTGGCACTATTCACTTGCCCGGATACTGTTCACTTGACTGGATCCACTCATCCGGATCAGTGGTAGAATGCATTTGAACAAGTCATCCGAATGAGTGACTCGATCGGATCTACAACAGTTTGAAAAATTAGTCGTTATTTGACTATTGCAATGTTTTCTGTAAATACCAAACCAACCTATTTCATCAAATAACTCTTCCAACAAATCTAAAACATCTTATATTAATTCTAAGCTTAAAATTTTATATATTTCAATCAATATACACAAGTTTGAGCTATAACTTGCAAATCTATTGAGTATTCAAAGATTTCAATTGTATTATCTACTCATTGAGGTGTTTTGATTGTTTTTCATTGTACTATCATTCAAATACTCAAATCCTTGTATTGTATACACTCTTGGGCTCTAGATTACAATTGATAGAATCCTTGTAACGAGAAGAGTGTGGGAAAAACCTTTGTGGACTCAAAGGAAGAGGGATAGTAGGTTGGAGCTTTGCCTACATTTGAAAAAGGTTGTGTTTTCTATTGTGGACTCAAGAGAGGATTGTTGTAAGTTGATTTGTATTTCACCAACATTTGAAGAAACATTGATGTAGTGGAGTTTAGGAAATCCTAAGGGGAGTAAGACCTCAGGTGGTGGACTAGGCCTTCGGGAGTTCAAACCACTTAAAAATACCGAGTTTGATTCCTTTCTCCCTACTCTATTTACATACATTGTCATACATATTGCTTAAAGTATTTATCTTGCTCTTGTGTGTGATTTTATTCATTATAATATCTCTTATCTAGTTATTCACATAAGGTGTTCGATAAATTGTCTCAAAAAGTTTTTGTGGGTTGTAGTAAAATTTTTAAATAGCAATACTTTGCTATAATCTTAATTCACCCCCTCCCCCTACCCCCCCCCTCTCTTAAGATTATTTGTCACTAACAATCTAGCACTTGTGGCTGCCCAGGTATAGTGTGTGAGACCGGAGCATTTCATTTTATATGCATTTATTTATTTTAAACATTATTTGAAAATATTATGTGCTAATTATTTGTTTATCTATTTTAATACAATATATTAGCATTTAAATTGCATTTATACACATAAACTTAGTCTTATTTTACAAAGCCTACCATGTTTGACTTGTGTTTGACCACTTAATTATTTTATACTTCATACATACACAATACATACATATTTACATACAAAACATAGGTGATATTTTGCTAAGTCTACCATCATTGACCATTAGACCATTATTTACATTATATATATTATTTACATTTTATACAAAACAAAACAATACCAAAATAAGAGGCCAAAGTCAACCAAGCCAAAGAAAAAGAACAAGAGAGAAACGTTGATGTGACTATATTTGCAGCACTCAAACCTTTGTATTTGTACTGCATTTTTTTTAACTCTGGAATAAATGCAACACTTTTATACTTTTGGTGCAATGTAGGTTGATACTGAAAAGTGAAAAATCAGACCCGAAACAATCCAAGTTGTAAGTCAAGAAGTAGGAATGGGGGAACATGAGAACTGGTGGAAGAATGAGACCGTAGAGAAGAAAATTGCCCAAAATTAACGCAAAATCGGACTCGGAATACTAACCTCAATGATCTCAAATAGTGACCTATGTCCGTTTTTCATAAATCATACTATTTTTTCAGGCAGAAACGGCCTTCTGAGCAAAAACGCAGGCTTTACCAGCTGCATTGTGCCATCCTACCAGCTGCTCAGTCTTGCTGCCTTTCTTTTATAGCTATCACTCTTTTTTTCCCAAAAATAAATATTATTACCTTGGCATTGAATAAAATGTTCACGAGTCTATGTCGTGATAATAGAGCAAGGCCTGGATGTCGTTGTAGAAAGTCTAGCCCGAGGACCCCAAACAAGCTAGGTAACCCGCTAAGGCTCAGATCATAAATTGGTTATATTTAAAATTGAGATTGGTATTCAGTCTGAAAAAAAAATGCCTTGCGCGCCGCGTGATTTTAGCCAAAATCCATCGTTTGGAGGGTCCAAACAGTGAAAAAGCCCCGAAAATGCCTCGATCAATGCTCTGATCAAAGTCAAAATTCAAGAGCCAAAAAGTCAGCAAAAGGGCGCTCGAGTGCGCCCTACTGGGCGCTCGAGCGCCCCTCAAATAAATTTTCACAGTATTCTCGAAGAAAACACATGGCGCAAAATCAACAATGGAGTAGAAGCGTGCTCAAGCGGGCCTTTAGAATCTTTCGGAAGTGACACGTGGCGAGCAGGCAACAGTTGGAGTCAAGCGCGCCTTTGAAAATTTGCCTATAAATACCCTCATTCCCCCAACGAAAATTGTAATTATTTTGGATATAAATTATATTTTAATTAATTTTTGAATTTGTTTAAATTAGTTAGTTAGTTTATTTTAGTAGTATTAGTAGTTTACGGGGGAAGTCTCAGCTAAGTAGTTCTTATTCGGGAAAATTTAGCCCAGATAACTACTTTAAGAGGGAAATCCGACCTAAATAGTTTTTATTCAAGGAAGTTCTGCCCGAATAGCTTTTAATAGAAAAACTCTTATTCGGGAGAAATTAGTTCCGCCTGAATAGCTATTAATGTCAGACATCTGCTTAAATTTCAGGAATAAAAAATACGCATTCATCAATATGGGGGAGCCTTTCTTGACTCTCTTTTATTTACATAACTCGTATTTGTTTATGTCTGAGTATAGTGATATCTAGGGGAGAATATTGTAAATGATAGCCTTTTAATATACGGTCTCGGATTCGGATTATACGCTTTAAATGCAATATATGGCCTGCTTTAAATTCACTATTGTCTTTCATACGTAATGCTTTTCAGTAGATGTTATGATTACTTTACTGTCAATATTAACTTTCATAATATTATACTTGTAGTTGATATTATGATTGCTTATAACTTTCGTGCCATATATTCGTGTATTATGGAACTATAGGTTGTACCATAGTTTATTCCTGAAAAGTTAATTCTTTAGTTTAGTTGCCTTGTTGTACTCGGTTAATTGAACTAGAGCAGATTAACTAGGTTAATACTTGTAGCTTAACTGCTAACATTTTAATTAGATAATCCTGAATACCGAGCCTAGATTAATTGTCTCATTTACATATTCGAAACCTAGATCCTTACCCCTCGTATTCTACAAATACTTAGTTTTACTTAGATAGTTTAGTTTAGTTATAGTATAGTTTAATCAAACGCCTTCTACAAACTGTTACGCTTCCACTTTAAACACTTTCGCACACTACTTCACTAACTATCTAACGAGCTTCCTTGTGGAATTCGACTCCGCACTCAGAGCATACTACACTACAAGATCCGTGCACTTGCGGGTTATTAAAACTTGGTCATTTCGCACCTATTTATAACACACCATTTAATCGCATCAAACTTGAGAAAGAAAAGAGAGAAAGAAGAAGAAGGAAGAAGAAAAGCTAGGTGGTTTTGGCTCAAGTTCTTGTTATTCTTGTGCATATCTTCAAGTTTAGGTAATGGATTTATGTCTAGTGCATGTATATTGCTATATGTTGCTAGTGGTAAGTTTGCTATGTGTAGTTCATTCATGTCTTGAGCTCATGAAGCATGTAAAAGTAGTTGTGGTATGTGAAGCTTGAAGAGATAACCTTGTATTGCTCATATAGCTATCTTATGTGAAATTATAGTTGCTTGCTAAGAGTTCTCATTGATGCTTGGAAGTGTAGATGTAGTGTTTGAGCAAATGCCTTAATGAAACTTTTAATCTAGTTATGAAGTGGTAACAAGCAAAGCTAGTTAAGTATGCAAAAATAATAGCTAAAATGTGAATTAGTGCAAATGTGATTTTCTGGACAGATTTGCGCAACTAAATGCAGGGCTTTTTTGATATAGTAAATGTTGTTAGAATTGATTGAATTTTTTATATGTTGTGCCCAAGACCTTTAGGAACAAATTCTCTTGGTTAGAGCATACTACACTACATGATCTGTACACTTGCTAGTTATTAAAACTTGGTCATTTTGTACCTATTTATAACACACCATTTTATACGCATCAAGTTTTTGGCACCATTGCCGGAGAAGCACGGTCTAGTTTAGTTTTAGAATTATTTGTGAATTTGTTTTAAAGTGTTGTAATTATTGCCTATATTGTTTATATTTGTTTTAAATTGTATAAATTTTGTCTGTAAAGTATATATTGGATATAGTTTCTATAATTTGTATATTGTCTGTATTATACTTGTACATAAACTATTTTTATTATGTTTTGTTAAAATAGCTTTCACATATACTTAGCTTATTTTCTATTTTTATTTAAAGTACTCTATTTACTTTCTATCTTTATTTAAAGTACTTAGCTTATTTTATGTTCTTATTATCAGTACTTAGTTTATTTTCTGTAGTTACTTATTGCACTTAGCTATAGTATATTTTGTATGCACGGGCGTCGTTCCTTAATCCCAGAACTTGCCCCATTTAATCCCGAGTCCCAGAAAACTTCGCGAAGGAAAGTCCAAGTCCCGATAGTGGAGTAAGAAGGAAATGTACAAAACCTTCAACCTTTTCCTATAGCTCAAACTGTTAACCAACCCGTTAATCGACCCGTTGACCCACAAATGACTCTTTGTCAACATTTCTCTCCGGGCAATTACAATCCTGAGTTTGCCATAGCCCCACTGGCTCTTGGCAATGTTAACTTTGAGCTTAAGACAGGGACCATTTCGAATCGGCCTTCCTTTTACGGGAAGAGCAACGAAAGCCCTCATGCTCACATCATATAATTCTTGGAGGCATATTCTATGCTTCACATCCCTAATGTGAGCTGTGAGATTATTCAACTACGTCTGTTTCCATTTTCCTTAAAAGACAAAGCCAAACAGTGGTTAAATCATTTAAACACAGGGGTTATTATATCTTGGGGAGAACTTATTCGGAAATTCTTACGTAGGTTCTTTCCAATGGCAAAAACTACTACTTTGCGAACAAACATCATGTCATTCGTTCAGTTGGACTTAAAGCCCTTTCATGAAGCATGGGAAAGATTTATTGATCTTAGGAATCAGTGTCCTCACCATGGGTTTGCCCATCACGAACTCTTGCATTATTTCTTTAAAGGTTTTACACCTCAACAGAAAATGATAGTAAATGCAATGAGCAATGGAGGTTTCCATAACCTCACAGGAGACGAAGCTTGGAGTAGAATTGAGAATATAGAATTAAGAACACAGCTATAGATAGAGAAACTAAGAGCACCCACAACCACCAAAAGATGGCATTGTTTGAGGTTAACTCCGATTCCCATTTGATTGATAAAGTAGATGCCCTAGCCTAGTAAGTAGAAAAATTCATCTCTATAGAGTCTACTTCTTCACAAGCCCTTTAGATCATGGAAATTTGTGTCGTATGTTCTGCAATAGATCATTCTACTTTGGACTGTCCAATTGGTTCACAATTTCCTGAGTTCATGCAAGAACAAGTCTATGCCACTCAAGGATATACAAGGAATTATGATCCTTATTCTAACACATATAATCCTGGCTGGTGAGACAATCCCGCATTTTCATGGTGACAAAGGAATCAAGAGCCTTAGTTTCATCAACGACAATATCAGAAACAACAAGGAAACTTTGAGCCTCGTTTCCCTCAGCAGCCATATCAAAGGCCACAAAACTCTAACCCTCCTAGTTTTTACCAAGTCTAAAAAGAACCGTTCCTAATGAGATAGAAGAACCTAAGATCGAGGATTTAAGAACCGATGTTGATGACTCCCGTAGGAATGAAAACCCAACGGTAGAGCCCATAGTTGAACCCTCATCCCAAGCACCTTTCCCAATAGCTCTGTCCTGTCCGAAGCCGAGTGTTGATCCTAAATAGCTCAAGGTCTTAGAGCATTTGAAAGATATTAAGATCAATCTGCCTTTAGTAGAGGTAATCCAACAAATCCCTGCCTATGCCAAATTTTTAAAGGATTTGTGTGTCAAGAAGCGTCGGACCACTTATATACCAAAGAAGGTCCTACTTACTTAAAAGGTTAGTAGTATTTGTACTACAGGATTGCCTCAAAAGTACAGTGACCCAGGAGCTTTCACCATTCCATGTTTAATTAATGAAAAGGTAGAAAGTGCCTTGCTAGACTTAGGGTCTAGTGTTAACCTAATCCCTCATGTAGTTTACCAAAGGTTAGGTCTTAGAGTGTTAACACCGACAAATATAACCCTCTAGTTGGCAGATAGATCTGAGCGGAGACCTCAGGGAATTGTAGAGGATGCCATCGTTAGAGTAGGAGAATTCCTGTTCCTAGTGGATTTCATTGTGTTAGATATGAACCTAGGCCCTGATAACAAAAATATCACTCCCGTCTTATTAGGCATACCATTGTTAGCAATAGTTGATATTGTTATTTACTGTAGGACGAGAATGATAAAATTGACTTTTGAGAACATGAGAACGCAGTTAAGGGTTGCTGATGTTGCCAACAAGTGAACCAAGATGAGGAAGAAGAATGCTTCTATCTAGACACCATTGACTCATGTATCAATGAGTTTACCTAGTCGATTATAACTCCTAATGAAGAAATAGCGGAGTTAGAACGACTCTTGTATGAATGCAACATTTTACCTGAAATGGTTGCCTCTGCTTCCATTGTTGTTGATCCAGATAAGAACGATCAAGTAACAACTCTTTTTCCTGAAGTCGCTAATTGTCCCACAATTAAGTCTCTACCAGCGTTGGAACTCAAAACCTTGCCCCAACATCTTAAGTATGCTTACTTAGGAATTAATGCGACCCTGTCAGTCATTATTGCCTCGGATTTGACTCCCGAGCATGAAGACAAACTTTTAGAGGTCCTAAGCACGCATAAACAGGCGATAGGTTGAACAATTTCTGACTTGAAAGGAATTGATCCCTCTGTGTGTATGCACAAGATTCATCTCGAGAAAAGAGTTACTCCTTCTCAAGAATTTTAGAGAAGACTAAACCCAAAGATTGATGATGTCATCCACAAAGATATCGTCAAGTTATTTGATACGTGTATTATATACCCAACTTTTAACAATCTATGGGTAAGTCCGGTACAAGTGGTACCAAAGAAATCTGGGATTACCGTGGTTTCGAATGACAAAGGTGAGCTAATCTTTACACGAACCACTACTAGGTGGTATGTATGCATTGATTATAGAAAACTCAACTCCAAGACAAGGAAAGACCACTTCCATTTACCCTTCCTCGACCAAGTCTTAAATAAAGTAGCCGGACAAGGCTACTACTGTTTTCTAGATGGGTATTTAGGATCCAACCAAATCCCAGTCTTTCTTGAAGATCAGGAAAAGACTACATTCACGTGTCCCTATGGGACCTTTGCATTCAGGCGTATGCCCTTTAGTCTTTGCAACGCACCTGCGATGTTTCAAAGATGTATGATGGCCCTTTTCTCAGATATGGTCGAAAAGTTCCTAGAAGTCTTCATGGATGACTTCTCTGTGTTTGGAGCTACCTTTGACGAATGCCTCACACACCTTTCACAAGTGCTTGACCGATGTGTTGAGATGGATTTGGTTCTAAGTTGGGAAAATAGTCGTTTTATGGTTAAGCAATGTCTAGTTCCGGGTTATGTTGTTACACAAGATGAAATCCATGTGGACCCAGCCAAAGTCGAGCTAATAGAAAAGCTGCCCACACCCAAGATGGTGCATGATATTCGTTCATTCCTTGGTCATGCCAGTTTCTATCGGTGTTTCATCAAGGACTTCAGCCATAAAGATCGACCCCTCTCTAGTCTTCTAGCACACGATACTGAATTCAACTTTGATGATAAGTGCTTTGAAGCTTTTGAAAAGCTAAAATCCTTGCTATCTTCTACTCCTATCATCCAACCTCCTGATTACAGCCTCCCATTTGAAATAACGTGTGATGCATTTGATTATGCAGTGGGAGTTGTATTAGGACATCGTAGGGATAAACTGCCAACTGTGATATACTATGCTAGTAAGACCTTGGATGATACATAAAAGAACTACACAACTATTGAAAATGAATTTTTGGCTGTAGTCTTCTCATTGGACAAGTTCAAGTCCTACATCTTAGGATCCAAAGTAATAGTTTACATGGACCATGCTGCTTTGCGGTATTTACTAACCAAAAAAGATACAAAGCCCCATTTAATCCGTTGGCTATTACTCTTTCAAGAATTCGATCTTGAGATCAAGGACAAGAAAGGAAGCGAAAACTCTGTAGCCGATCATCTATCACGTTTGGTACGTGATTCTCCTAATGATACTCTGCCTTTCAAAGATACGTTCCCTGATGAGCAACTTTTTGCCATCTTACATAAGACCCCGTGGTATGCCCACTTTGTCAATTATCTGGCTATCCAAGAGTTTCCAACTCACTAGGATAAAAGAGAAAATGAACGATTCATGGCACAAGTTAAGTACTTTACCTGGGAAGATCCCCACATTTTCAAGATTTGTGTCGATCAGGTCATTAGAAGATGTATACCTGAGGACGAAGTTGACAATATATTCCAATTTTGCCACTTAGAAGCATATGGTAGACATTTTGGAGAAAAATGACTGCTGCCAAAGTACTTCAATGTGGGTTCTTCTGGCCTATTCTTTTCAAATACGCCTAGTAAATTTGCAAAAATTGCCCCCAATGTCAACAAGTTGGCTTTATCTTGAGAAGTGACATGATGCCCCTTACATCCATTCTTATATGTAAAATATTCGATGTGTGGGGTATAGACTTCATGGGTCCATTTCCTCATTCTTCAGGTTATACTTATATTCTTATAGGTGTGGACTATATGTCCAAGTGGGTAGAAGTAGTAGCAACCCGAACTAATGACCATAAAGTTGTGGTCAAGTTTATTAAAAAGAACATATTTTCTCGATTCGGGGTGCCATATGTACTTATAAGTGACGGAGGATAGCATTTTCATCACAGGACATTGGAAGCCTTATTAAAGAAATATTCAGTCTACCACAAGATCGCTACGCCTTACCATCCACAAACAAGTGGACAAATAGAAGTGTCGAATAAGAAAATCAAGTCAATTCTTAAGAAAACGGTTACGCCCGATCGAAAAGATTGGTTCAATCTTCTGCATGACGTATTATGGGCCTACCGTACTGCTTTCAAAAATCCCATCGGCATGTCTCCGTATAGATTAGTATACGGTAAAACTTGTCATCTTCTTGTTGAATTAGAGCATAAAGCCTATTGGGCTATTAAGGCCTTGAACTTTGACTTGTAACAGGCAGGTAAAGGTAGGAAGTTGGCGTTAAGTGAACTGGAAGAGCTTCGCTTTGAAGCTTATCAAAATGCCAAACTCTACAAAGAGAGAATGAAGAGGATTCATGATAGATCTATTTTAAGAAAGACCTTTTCTCCTTTTGATAAAGTTTGGTTGTTTAACTCCAAATTGAAGTTCTTCCCGGGAAAGTTAAGAAAAAGGTGGGATGGTCCTTATGAGGTACTTAAAGCATATCCTTCTGGAGTTATCTTAATTAAGCATCCCACAGATGGGCATATCCTCATAGTCAATGGACAAAGATTGAAGCATGCATTCGATCCAAATACGGTCCCTCATGAAGTTGAATCTGTAGAACTTCGGGACCTTGAATGCATATCATAAAAGGAATTTTGTCAAGCTAAAGGCATTACAACTTAGCACAACTGTCTAGCTGAAGATGTTAAACTTAGCGCTATTAGGAGGCAACCTAGTACTTTTTGTGTGTAAATATTTGTTTAATTTTTGTCGTTACATGTACTCTGTGAATCTTTCTCCATCTTTAGGTAGTTTGGGTTTTAACCCTGATGAACAGTCATAGAAGTACCAGTGTCAGTCTACTAGTGGTCACTGTACGTTTCTGTGTACGGTTGGCTTAATTGTGCAACTCTGTCTTATAGTGTGAGCTACTCCACCAGCTTAATGTGGTTTGGATCTGTTGGATATTACTCGATAAGATAGTTAGGAGTGTGAGCATACACCAAATGTAACATATGTGACGTAAAACCCCACTGTAATAAACCTTGACCCTGTGGAACTGGCTTTGGCCTTAAATGTGCCGAACGAAAATGCTAGATGTCGTGAGCGCAGAAACCTCTAGAATAGCTAGTCTGTTTAGTAGTATCAACTCTAGAACTCCAAAAAAAAGTATAAATGGTTTGGGTAGTTTATTTATTTGCTTTATGTATTAGTAATTAGCTATTTTCCTTGATCGTAATTCTTTTTGATTCCCCCCTTATACTATTTTGTATAGATTAACTAACTAACTATTTTTTTGTTTTATTGATGATAATCTGTAAAATGCTTTTTCTACTAATCTTTAATTGTAGAATGATACATTTTTTGGCAAAAGTTAGTAGAAAAGCTTTGACATCAACATAGAAATGCTTCACATCAGGTGATATCTTATTTACTACATTTCCCTTTATACCTGATCAACATGAGCTGTAGAGTAAGGAAACCATAGGTTTGGGGATGTAGCATTTGTCATTATGATGTTACTTGTATTTTACACTCTCACTGTCTTACATTGCTATTTGCTTGAGGACAAGTAAAGTTTCGATGTAGGGGTGCGTACATTTCATGAAAATATTTTTCAAAATGTGCAAGAAATACATCATTTTTTGTTCATGAGGAAGAGTATTTTGCTATCTTACTTGTTTAGAGGAAAATGATTTAGATAATTTGAGAACCTGTGTTGTTAGCTATGTACTGTGAAAAACTCTAAGGAAACTCTGTAAGAAAAACTTTGGGTTACTGTATTCATTAGTAAGCGTAGTTGTTCTTCTTTTCTTTAATTGATAGGTATGTGATTATGAAAGGATTGAGATAGGATTGAGATAGGATTATCGTTTGTTATGAGAATTTCTTGTGATTGAAACCTGAACCCTTATGCCATGTCTGTACATTATGTTTTGTTACTCTGTTTGTATGTACACTCTGAAAAAAAAAAAATAGAAAAAAAAAGAAAACAACGAAAAAAAGAAAAAACGAAAAAGAGTTTGACATGCCTTTGTTGTTGAATAATTTTGGTGTAAAAATGTTGTAAATCTCTAAACATCACTATCCTAAACAATGTAATTTGGAATATGTGCTATAGTGGAAGGTTTCGAGCCTTGATATCTCGGGTGATTAAGGCACGTAGGGGTCACTTTAAAACCTAGCAACCTCATTCATAATGACGGGGGATTGTTGGCCTTAAAACCCACTATATGGGATATTCAGAAAGCAAAGGGAACTGAGCACTAAATAGAGATAGTAGTTGAAAGGTGTACTTTTATATTTTTTGGCAAATGTAAAAAGGGTTAACGTATGATCAAGAGTTTGATAACAGATAAGGTGAGAATATCAAAGTGCAATCTGTTTGCATAACTTGAAAGTTGGGAATTGAATGAACTTAATGTGCTTAGCTTACTTCTAAATATGTACTCTGAAGCAGTTAATAGTCCATTTCCAAGAAGAGTATTTATTTGAGAAAACTATGTACAAGGTTCTTTTATCATGTTTGTCATCAACTGATGAATAGTTAAAGGTAGTGAATTGCATTTTTCATGCTACATGTTGGAAAATTTTGACAAAAAGAAGGGATAGATAGCATTCATCTGTTATAGACTTGCAAAAAAATTTTGAAAGTTCACTTTGAAACTGTTTTAAAGACAGTCTTGCTTGAGGACAAACAAGGTTTAGATTTGGGGATATTGATGTGATTGTATTTGCAACACTCAAACCATTATATTTGTGCTACATTGCATCTTAACTTAGGAATAAATGCAATATTTTGATACTATTGATGCAATGTAGGATGATACCGAAAAGTGAAAAATCAGACCCGAAACTATCCGAATTGCAAGTCAAGAAGTAGGAATAGGGAAACATGGGAACTGGTGGAAGAATGAGCCTGTAGAGAAGAAAATTGGCCGAAATTAGCGCGAAATCAGACTTGGAATATTGACCTCGATGATCTCAAATAGTAACCTATGTTCGTTTTTCACAAATCATACCATTTTTTCGGGTACAAATAGCCTTATGGGCAAAACGTAGGCTATGCTTTGCGCACAGCGTGATTTTAGCCAAAATCTATCGTTTGGAGGGTCAAAACAGTGAAAACTCCTCAGTCAACGCTTCGGTCAAAATCAAAATTCAAGAGTCAAAAAGTCAGCAAAAGGGCACTCAAGTGCGCCTTACTAGGCGCTCGAGCGCCCTTCAGAGAAATTTCCACAACATTCTCAAAGAAAACACGTGGCGCAAAATCAACGATGGAGCAGATGGGCGCTCGAGCACGCCTTCAGTATCTTCCAGAAGAGACATGTGGCAAGCACGCAACGGTTGGAGCGAGCGCGCCCCTGAAAATTTGTCTATAAATACCCCCATCCCCCCAACGCAAATTGTAATTATTTTGGATTTAAATTATATTTTAATTAATTTCTGAATTATTTTTAATTAGTTTAATTAGATAGTTAGCTTATTTTAATAGTATTAGAAGTTTACGGGGGAAGTCCCACCTAAATAGTTTTTATTCTGGGAAATTTTGCCCGGATAACTACTCTAAGGGGAAATCCAACCCAAATAGTTATTATTCGGGGAAGTTCTATCCGAATAGCTTTTAATAGAAAAGTTCTTATTCGAGAAAAATTATTTCCGCCCGACTAGCTATTTACTGTCGGACCTCTGCTCAAATTTCAGGAATAAAAAATATACGTTCGTCAATATGGGGAAGCCTTTTTTGACTCTCTTTTATTTACATAACTCGTATTTATTTATGTCTAAATAGAGTGATATCTAGGGGATAATATTGTAAATGATAATCTTTTAATATACGGTCTCGGATTCGGATTATACGCTTTAAATGCAATATATAGCCTACTTTAAATTCAGTATTGTCTTTCATACGTAATGCTTTTCAGTAGATGTTATGATTACTTTACTGTCAATATTAACTTTCATAATATTATGCTTGTAGTTGATATTATGATTGCTTATAACTTTCGTGCCATATATTCGTGTATTATGGAACTATAAGTTGTACCATAGTTTATTCCTGAAAAGCTAATTCTTTGGTTTAGTTGCCTTGTTGTACTCGATTAATTGAACTAGAGCAGATTAACTAGGTTAATGCTTGTAGCTTAACCGCTAACATTTAAATCAGATAATCCTGAATACCGAGCATAGATTAGTTGCCTCATTTACATATTCGACCCCTAGATCCTTACCCCTCATATTCTACAAATACTTAGTTTTACTTAGATAGTTTAGTTTAGTTATAGTATAGTTTAATCAAACGCCTTCTACAAACTGTTACGCTTCAATTTTAAACACTTTCGCACACTACTTCACTAACTAGCTAACGAGCTTCCTTGTGGAATTCGACTCCGCACTCAGAGCATACTACACTACAAGATCCGTGCACTTGCGGGTTATTAAAACTTGGTCATTTCGCACCTATTTATAACGTACCATTTTATATGCATCAAAAGTGAGAAAGAAAAGAGAGAAAGAAGAAGAAAAGAGAAGAAACTAGGTGGTTTTGGCTCAAGTTCTTGTTATTCTTGTGCATATCTTCAAGCTTAGGTGAGGGATTTATGTCTAGTGCATGTATATTGCTATATGTTGCTAGTGGTAAGTTTGCTATGTGTAGTTAATTGATGTCTTGAGCTTATGAAGCATGTGAAAGTAGTTGTGGTATATGAAGCTTGAAGAGATAACCTTGTATTGCTTATATAGCTATCTTATGTGAAATTATAGTTGCTTGCTAAGAGTTCTCATTGATGCTTGGAAGTGTAGATGTAATGTTTGAGCAAATGCCTTAGTGAAGCTTTTAATCTAGTTATGAAGTAGTAACAAGCAAAGCTAGTTAAGTATGCAAGAATAATGGCTAAAATGTGAACTAGTGCAAAAGTGTGTTTTCTGGCAGATTTGCACAACTGAAATGCAGGGCTTCTTTGACATAGTAAACATTGTCGGAAATGGCTGAATTTTTTATATGTTGTGCCCAAGACCTTGAGGAACAAATTATTTTTTAGGTGTAAGTTCTAATTATGTCGTTAAGAGGTGTCTAAAAAATCCAAAACAGTGAGTTTCTGATTCTCACATAGGTGCAGGGTAGTTTGCGTAGTTAACTTCTAGAGACCGCAACTTGATGAAAATAGCTCCGAATTAAGATCCGTTTGAGGCTAAACCAATCTACACTTAATGAACTACATGTATGTGTAGTTTTAAAGCTTTTAGAGATCGTTAAGATTAGTAACCGAATCAGTAAAGTTAGGTATGTGCAGTCTAGAATTTTAGCTTATATCATCAAGTGTTTATGTTATGTTGGTGGTTGAATTCTAGATGAATGATAGTTGTTTGATGGAATTAAGGTATATGTAAGTGAAACAAAGTCATGTCATGTGTAATGAATGTATATTATAACCAATATGTACAAGAACGCATGCAAAATCACTTGCCTTTAAAGTTATTCATGAGTTGACATGTTGCTATCTTAAGGAATGTGTTGTAAAGAATGAATGCGTTGTTGAGTGATTAATATGGTTGATATATAGTCTACTTTATTAATCTCTTTATATAATGTGAATGTGTGAATGTGTTTGATGCTATGTGATGCGAAGCGTTGGGTGGATACCCTTATGCGATAGGTTGCAACCTTAGTCAGTCATAGTAGCGTCGTGTCGTGCTGGGCGGCATAGGGCTTGCCGGTAAATGCATGACTACCATGTACTAATCCTTTATCTCGTACGGTCGGTAAAGGCCATAGTGAGATTGGTCGTAGGATCGTGTACATCATGAGTACACACGTGGGCGGGAGAAGTGTTGAGTTCGTGGCGGGGTTATAAGGTGTTGGCTTCAACGAGTGTTTTAAAGCGGTAACTTCTTAATTTGTTGTTTAGCGTGAATGTTGCAAGGTTGTTAAGCGAATGTGAGTATATGGTTGCTTTGGGATATGATGTTTCTAATGTGTTCAAAAGGTTTTCGAGTTAAAGCTTTCAAACTTCCTTTTATCCCTCCCTCACTAAGCCTGTTTAGCTCACTCCTCTTTAATGCATGTTATAGGTGTTCTTGATGTGGATTATATACGAGAAGAAGGAATTAATGAGTTTGGTCATGTAGTGCATGAGTAGTTGATGTATTTAACTTTGAAACTATGTTTTACTTACTTTAATAATTGTTATGTACGGAGTAGTACTTCGCTAGTTTGAGATATTGTGAAGCCTAGCTTCTTTTGATGTATCTATATGGTTGGTCATGTTGGAACATGATCACAACTAATTAGGCTTATATCATGTCCTATGTTTATATTCAAGTATGCTTTGGTTTTGAAAGTGTTGTCTACTTTTGTCAAAAGGTTGATGAGGTGATGTTGTATATGAATGATGCGAGCTTTTGAGAATGAATGTTGAGTTTTGTCGTGTCTCGTGAGTTGTTTGTGTTTCAAGCGTTATAATGTCCAAGTGTCGTTGTGAATTGAGTTTGGTTCCCGATAGACCAGATTTTGGGCGTGACATGGTGTTTGCTATCTCATAGGGAGGGTCTGGCATACCGGTTCTCAAGAGTTTGTATTTTGCTAAATCTGACCTCTACCAGGCCTTACCACTCCGGCGTGCCTCGTGGAGCTAGCACAGCTTCTTCAAAGGACTCACTTTTCTTAAAAAGCATCGGCTTTGGCAAATTGGCAACGATAATTCTGTATCTATTTGGAATGATCATTGGCTCCCCTAGAGCCCGCCCTTACAACGGTCTACAGATTGCCATTTAAAACTTGTCACAGAATCATTTGATCCGATTTCGGGCAGTTGGAATTTTGAGCTTCTCTCTCATATCTTTCCCCACTGACTCGTAGCCTCATTTACAACCTCCAGCCATCGTGGAATCGTCAGGCTAATTCTCTCATCTGGCCTCCCAGTGTTAATGGCGAGTACCTTGTTCGTTCGGGCTATACTTTTGCACTTCACGATTTATGCCCACTTGCCTCCACGACCAGTCTATCATCTTCTTACCAATTCTCGAGCGTACTTTGGATTGATATCTGGTCATCTACTACTCAACATCGCGTCAAAAACTTCATGTGGTGGGCCTGCAGAGACGCCTTAGCCTCCCATGAAAATCTGTTCAAATGACACTGCTCTCTTTCCCCAGTATGTAAGATTTGTAACTCTGGGGATGAAACTGTTTAACGTATCTTACTATGCTGCCCCTGGACATCCAGACTTTGGTTTACATTGCCCTTGCAACTGAGGATGAATCAGTTCTATATCACCTGCTTTGACTGCTAGTTCTTGAACGTGGTTCACTCCTGCACCAGCCTTGGCCACACGCGCGCCCTATGCAATTGACCTTATCTCCTTAATTTGCTGGACAATCTGGAAGGCCCGAAACCGAGCGATCTTTAATGGACAAATGCCAAATGTGGACTATCTCCTATTCACTATCAACTCCCAGCTCAGTGATCTTAGACCGCGAGATCATTACCAAAGTCTACACCATTAGACCTTGGACCCCTCTACTACTGCTTGGCCACCGCCTCCTCCTAGTACATATAAGCTTAATAGTGATGCTTCATTTGTTGACTGTGACCACTTGACGAGTATTGCAGTGGTATGCCGAGATGCTCAGAGTAAGATAATTGACGGTCGAGCCTTCTCTCATCACTGTTAGAGTGCATTACAGGCCCAGACACCTGCATGCCAGATCGCTTGCTCCCTAGTTCACTCACTCCCACCTGGCACGATCTTTTGACTCCACGACGATTATCGATGCTTTCAAGAGTCCGGTGTTACGTCATTAGAGGGTCTCTTCCATCATCCGTAATTCTATCTTCTTCCTATCTACAACTTTTGGCTATTCTTTTCGGTGGATCCGTAAATCCGTCAATTATGTAATAGATTGAATTACTCATGCAGTTATGATAGGCGTTCTCTCTCTTGATTGGTTATCAAATCTTCCCCAGGAGCTACACTTACTCACTGTACTTGAAGCCAATCCGATAGGAATTGACTAATATATATTTTACTTTGGTATAAAAGTATCTTTTCGATAAATTAAAAAAATAGAATTCTTTAAGTAACCTTCAACTTGTGCTCTTTTGTGCTCACTTTTCACTATCTCTATCATGTACCCCACACTATTCTGTTGTATTCAATGGTAATTATTTTAATAGATCAGTTTAATTTTTCATACAAATTTGTAGCCTTTCTTTGACAGACGAGCGCTATAACCACTAAGATATTTTGTTCGTTCATGCCTGGGTTTTGCCCCTTATAATAAACAGTGGCACTTGCTTATATTAAAAAAGAAAAAAAGAAAAAAAGAAAAAAAATTATGAGTGTAAAGAGTCAACTTACACGCAATTTGAACAAACCTTTCTGATTCATTGACTCCACCTCAAATACATAAACAACAATTAAAGAATGACTTGACCATTAAATCTAACAAATTCAACTACTTAAACGACCATCATGCAGCCGCTATTAATATCATAATTTTCTTTTTTGGAAAAAAAGAATTATTTATAATTATAAAAAATTAGTAATTATAAATAATTATAACTGTATTACTAATTTGTTATTGTAAGGTAATAACGTAATTAATATTATGAGTCTATTTATTTCCTTGAGCACGTGGGCGTACTATCCGCATTAAAAGAAGGGCAATTTTACAATTACTCTCTATTATTTATCTGTTTTAGACAATTAATTTCTATTATTTTAAAAGTTAAGCATTTAATCTCTATTATTTGTAAAAGTTTCATCAGTAGTCCCTATTATTTTAAAAGTCACACAATTAGTCCCCATTATTTACGAAACTCTCATCATTAGTCTCTATTATTTACAAATATTTCACCATTAGCCTCTAATGTTTGGAAATATCTCACTACTAATGGTGAGACATATACAAACATTAAGAAATAGTAAAGAGACTTTTACAAATAATAAAGACTAAATAAGTGACTTTTAAAATAATAAGGATTACTTGTGAAACTTTTATAAATAATACGGACTAACAGAGTGATTTCTAAAAGGGTGAAGTGCACCAGACCTCCTTATACTTTAGCGAAAGTGCAAAACACCCCCCTATAGTTTAAAAACTCCCTGAACTAGTCCCTATATTTTTTAAAAGTGCACAACACCCCCCTACAGTTATAAAATTCGTCATATTTAACGGATTTTGTAAAAAAGATGTAAATACCCTCATTTTTTTTTCATTTCTCTCTTTTACCATTTTCTCTTTTGTTTAGGCAAAAAAAAATGGAAATTTGGTCAATTTATATAATTTATTAATGAAGAAATTCGATAAAAATTTAAAAAAAATCTCACTTAACACGTGTGAAGTACACTCTCCGTTAAATTTAACGGATTTTTTAATGGTAGGGGAGTGTTGTGCACTTTTAAAAAACTATAAGGACTAACTCAGAGGGTTTTTAAACTATAGGAGGGTGTTATGCACTTTCGTTAAAGTACAAGGGGGTCTGATACACTTTACCCTTTCTAAAATAATAGCGACTATTTATCCAAAACTTATAAATAATAAGACAATAAAAACTTTTTGTGGTGAAACATTTATTTTCTCCTCTAAACACCCCAAATTAAAAGGTTTAAAAAATTCATCCAATTAAAAAAATTAAATTTTTTTTTTTATCCCTTCATATCCTTTCTTTCTTTTAAAATCCGTAGAAATGATATTTCCCTCGCCTTCGACTATAGCAAGATCCAAACAAGGGAAGAACTTCTTATTCTCTCCCCCATCCTTTCTTTTCGCTTAAAAAGTTGAATCCAAACAAAGCTTAAAAGAAAGTGCGTGAAGTTTTTATCAGTTGAACTTGAAAACCAGCAATGCCTACGGGCAAGTCGACAAAAATTAGGCAGCAATGGTAGTAGCTACGATTAGTTATCAGCTGTTCACTCCAGTCAACCCAACTTCACATCTTCTTCGCCTGCATTTCTCTACTATAAGTTGTCAACCTTGTTTTCCTGCCTTCTCAACCCCTGTGGTCCATAATAGCCGATTACGGCTAAAGCTCCGCCGACAGCTGACGTCTTCCGTGACGGCGCTTCCTCTTTCGATGTTTTCAGAAAACCCATTTGTTGGGGATATAGTTGCCACCGTATTATCTGGTGGCATCGCTCTCTCCATTCTTCGGTTCTGGGAAGAGACCGCCAAGAGAGACATCTTTGACCAGGTGGGTCTTCTCCATAAAAATCTTTTAGATTAATCTTTGCTAATTATATAATCTTCATCTCTCTCTCCATAATTGAAAATTAAAAAGCACTTTGGGTATCTGTCCATTGAAGGTGAGGACATTAAATTGCAAATCAATCTTGTACATTCCCGATGTATTGGCTCATGAATTTGGCTATAAGTCTAAATTGTATTGTACTAAGAAAAAGAAAACATAGAGAAATCATCGTTTTATATTTTGGATTCTGTTTCATTCTATATATCTATATACCTGTTTTCCCATTAAGCAGATGCAGTAGAAACCCATTGTGTCTTGATTTCATTTATAGTCATGTGGCTATGACTTCCATCTTATTTGATATACATTCTTCCTGTTTAGAGACTAAATAGGAAGCTTGTGCATATTAGCATTGGACTAGCTTTCATGCTTTGCTGGCCAATGTTCAGGTAAATCTAAACATGACAAGGAAATCAGTATTTTATCATTTTCTTATGTTGTACTGCTGATTGAGCTATTAAATTGTTCCAGTTCTGGCCGCTGCGGAGCACTCGTGGCAGCTTTGATTCCTGGTGTTAATGTAGTAAAGATGCTCCTTTTGGGACTTGGAATTTTGAAAGATGAGGCAACTGTCAAGTCCATGAGCAGATTTGGAGACCATAGGTTGCAGCTATGAACAAGTTATTTATGCATCCACTAGCATCCTTATTATCTTTCTTGTTGAGGCATCCTTTTATAAAAAGTTTGGCCTCAAACACTAACAAGCACTTCAAATTGAAGCAAGTGTGACATTACTATTTAGTTTATTTTTTGGTCCTTGAAAAGAAGAACCAATTGCTTGGTTATATCGTCATTTTAAACAATAGGGACGAAATTAAAACTTTTTAAAAATAATAGGGACGAAATTGAAATTTTTTGAGAAACAATAGGGACTAAATTGAGACATTTTAAACAATAGGGACTAAATTAAAACTTTTGGTGAAACAATAGGAACTAAATTGAGACATTTTAAACAATAAAGACTAAATTAAGATATTTTACAAACAATAGGGACTAAATGTGAAATTTTCCCTTTCTGATGTTGTTCTGGTGATTGGGCAATTAAATTGTTCCAGTTCTGGTCACCGAGGAGCAATTTTGGCAGCTTTGATTTCTGGTGTTAATGTAATAAAGATGCTCCTTTTGGGACTTGGAATTTTGAAAGATGAGGCAACTGTCAAGTCTATGAGCAGATTTGGAGACCATAGGTTGCAGCTATGCAGAAGTTATTTGTGCATCCACTAGCATGCTTATTATCTTTGTTTGCTGATGCATCCTTTCTTAAAAAGTTTGGCCTTCAACAACAACAAGCATTTCAAATTAGCTTGACATTACCATTTAGTTGACTTTTTGGTCACTCAAGGAGGAGGTGTGGTGTTTGTGAAAATTGGATGGGTTGCTTATACAATCTCTACTTGATATGAGGAAAAAGAAGAACAAATTATTGTTTATATCGTCATTGTAAGCATTAGCAATGAATAGCAACTTGGAAAGAAGAAACTTTTAAGTGGAAAAGGAGGAAAGGAGAATAGGATAAGTTCATGTGCTATCATTACATGCTATACTCTAATATAAAGTTAAATGTACTGCTAAATACTACTTCAAAGCTTTGCGAGTGATCTGTTCCCCTAGAGCAAGCTCAAGGGCTTCATTATGTAGCTTTGAAGACTGGCACATATTATTCTGATTTCGCCACTTTGCAAATGTGAACTCGTGTTTTTTTTTCTCTACTTCATTATCTGCAATCCTGTGTTACCTAGTTCACATGATGTTTAGTCATTCTAAGCAAAGGTGGCTCTTGTTGGGGCCCAAATATTGGAATTTATTTCATGATTTTCTTTTAATCTTTTTCTCTTAGTAGCTTTTATGTTGTATCAGGGAACTTCTCAAGGGGCCACTATATTATGCTGCTACAATTACTTTGGCTTGTGCTATTTTTTGGAGATATTCTCCTATTGCAATTGCTGTGATTTGCAATCTCTGTGCAGGAGATGGTAAAGTTCTTTTATACGATTAGCTATCTTGCTGCTTATTCAAGTCCATTTTGGACCATGCTATTAGGCTAAATGAGTTTATTCCTAAAACAAATGCAAGACCAGAGAGCACTTTCTTTGAAGGCATGTCGTAGATGTTTCATACTTAGTCCAAGAGGTCTCTGTTAACCAATCCTACAGGCTTAGCTGACATTGTGGGTAGGTGGTTTGGAAGCCAGAAACTTCCCTATAACAGAAACAAGTCAATTGCTGGCAGTGTGGCAATGGCAATTGCTGGTTTCCTAGCATCGATCGGGTAACTTTTCGCTTTGTTTGTTTAAAGGATCTTCCTTGCCTTGATGATGGTTATTTGCTGACAAAAATTGTTTTAGCAGATACATGCACTATTTTTCCTCATTCGGTTATATGAGGCAAAGCTGGGAGATGGTCTTGGGGTTCTTGGTCGTGTCTCTTGCCACTACACTGGCTGAATCGCACCCTCTGAGCACTGAGCTAGATGATAACCTCACAGTCCCCCTTACTGCCTGGTTGGTGGGGATTTTGGTTTTCTGATGTGCAATTTCTGTCTAGTCTTTATACTTAGATGATTGCTTAGTGGTCATCTTGGAAAATAGCCATTATGTTGGAAATTAATACTAATATTGAAATATGTATATTAGGTTCAGTAGCTTGTAAAAGAATATGCATTACCTTATTCTTGCTGTTCTTGATTGTTGCAAATTTCTAGATTGTGATCGTGGAGACGCAATGTGAAATTGTAAGTTACAGAAGGGGCTTGTTCCTGTTGAATGAAATCTTTCTAGTAACCTTCAAACTCTTGCCCCTGACGTGTTTTTTTATTTTTCTAACCCCTTATTACCCTTTTGACTTGAGTCAATTTTAGCTGAATTAAATGTTGGTTAACACTAATGATTTAATTACTAAACTAACCTTGTAATATATTTTTAAAGACAATTTTGCCCCACTTCCCCAAATCTATACCCCCAACCTTATACGTACTATCGACTACCCCAAACCCCAATTTCCAATCCCCAAATCTGCAACCCCCTTGTAAATTGGTGTTTGGTGATGAAGAAGAAAGTGTCGGGATATGTTTGGGGTATTTTTGTCTAAAAATATGAAAATTATGATACATTAAGAGTTAGGGTTAATAAGTGAGTTTTTTAAAGATAAATGGTAATAAGTATCCTCGAATATCAAATTCAAGAGTAGAAAGTGAATTTAACCCTTTATTGTTTTCTATAATTACACTATTTTGTTGTATTCTATGATTATCTTATTTTAATATATCATTCACTTTTTATAGAACTTAAACGCCTTCTTTGAAGGATAAGCGCCATAAGATATGAGGTAACTTGCTTGCAATTTCAAACTAATCTCTCTCTGATCTATGCCTGTTTCAATTACATAAACAACAACTATAATATGACTTGAACATAATCTCTAACAAATCCAACTACCCACTGGGATTAAAAAATTCAAATATCAGCATCTACCCACTCTAGGCCATCTCTGACCATCTTCAGTAAGCTCCCTATAATAATTCTTTAGCAATTTAGGAAGTCAAATCTCTAAAAATTCTTCTACAGGAGCCTCTCCCCAATGACGGACCTGGGGGGAGCCCCGGCCCCCCAAACTTTAAATTTTCTTCATTTTATATATATATATATATATATATATATATATAACACTAGAGGCAGATCGGGATAAAACTGATCGGGATAAAACTGATCCTCTATTTCCTCTATCTATTTTAATGGAAACAGTACCATCATCATACTGGATGATCTGTTCGATTCTGGAGTTCTGGACGTTCTGGTCTTGAACAGTGGGTCTAGTGGCATTCTCAATATCCCACCTTTCTGGAAGTGAAACTTCATTCCACATAATTGTTCTGGGTATGTTAACTATTGATCTATTTCTGTCCATATTCCAGGTTTTGTTGACCTTTCTTCAACAAACAGAACTCAGACTCAAACTGTTCCTATTAGAATCAGAATTGAGAATCAGACTGCTCGTCCAGTCTATCCAGAATTTGAACCAACAGATACATCGTCTGTTGACTTCAACCCTTCAGCTTCAAACTTCGGCGTCAATGTTTTATCTGAAGTCTTTGAACGAGATGTTCAAGGATTAAATGATGAATTCATGTCAGAAGAAAATAAACAGATTAGAGAATGGTATTTCGAGAACCATAACAATGAACAATTAGCAGATTTAAAAAGCCAATGGCTTCAATACCTGCAACTTGTTAGGTTAAATGTACCATTTTTCATGTGGTTCAGACATAGGAATAAGCCAATGAACATTAATGTTCTTACTGCAAGAACAAGGAAATGGAATTTGCCTAATTCCACAAAAGTTATTGATGCGGAGCACCCTCCTTTTCAACATACGCAGATTCCTATAACAGAAGGAACTGTAGATCTTAAACCAGTCGTTCTTACAGAACAACCAGAACTAAAAGAAATAGCCCAACAAAATAATTGGACTAATCTTTCAGTTGTCACATTGCAAAAACAGATTCAGAACATTGAAGATATTCTTGAAAAACAGAATACTATCCAAGTAACTCCAGTTAAAACTGATGAATCAAAACAGAAGTTAATTGAACAGACCACTATTTCATTAACAAAACCATTTGATTCACTTAAGTTAACCAGTTCTAAGGTTAAACCCGATTCTCCAATCAAGGTTTTACCTTTTAAAATATCAAAATATATTCCAAATTTGGAATCAACAGAAGAGAAGAATACCAAACTTCTCCAGGAACTGATTTCAAGGTCTAAGAAATCAGAATCTAAACCAGAAGCTTCATCAAGCCAGTTGGCTCTTCAAACATTAAAACAGTCAGATAGTAATTCTGAATCCGATTCCTCATCTTCACAGAATTACGGGAGGAATAAAGTTATCCATCTCAATAGAATTTCTTTTCCAGATACAAAGAATTTCTATCCCAGACCTTCACCTCCAGATCTTCAATACGAAGAATCACATCCCTAAAGATCATTTTCAGGATCTCAGATCTATGAATGGAATATAGATGGGATGACAGAATATCAGATTCTCAATGTTACCAAACAGATGATCATCATAGGTAACATTTACAAACAAGCTGTTACCGAGAGAGCAGCAACCAGAAACATCATTCTTGGTTTCAATGGCCAGCTTAAAGGATGGTGGGATGACTATCTCAGTGAAGCTACCAAAGAAGGCATACTCAATATGGTAAAAACCAATGAGAATGGTGAACCCGTTCTTAATCAGAATGGCCAGACAGAGTCATGTGTTCTATCAGCCTTAGTCTTCGATATCACCTACCATTTCATAGGTGATCCCACAGTCTACCAAGAAAGAACATCTGAAATCCTTCAGAACCTCAGATGTAGAACACTCCAAGATTTTCGATGGTATAAGGATGTCTTTCTCAGCAAATTATACCAAAGATCTGACAACAATGCAGTTATTGGAAAGAAAGGTTCCTCTGTGGACTTCCAAAGTTGTTTGCTCAGCAAGTGAGAGAATCTCTCTCATCAGAATATCCCAATTTAGATTATGATCTTATGACTTATGGAGATATTATATCCCATATTAATAAGACTGCCATGAAGATTTGTACTGATCTTCGTCTTAAAGCTCAGATTAAGAAACAATCTAACAGAAAAGAATTAGGAAATTGGTGTGAACAGTATGGAATGGAAAGAATCAAACCACCCCATACTCAGAAAACACATAAGTCCAAAATTTCTGCCAGAAAATATAAGAATCACTTCAAGTCCATTGGACAGAAGTATAACCAGAAGTATTGCAACAAACCATACACTCATAAGAAGAAACATTACCAGAGGTTTCCACGAAGAAATTGAAAATATAATAAAGATAATGACAAGAGAAATCAGAAAACCACAGGATGTTTTAAATGTGGTAAATCAGGACATTTTGTAAAAGATTGCAGAATCAGATCACTAATTCAATCATTAGAATTAGATGAAGCTACAAAGAGCAGAATTATCCAGTCCATAGATGATCTTGAATCATCATCCAGCTCTTCTTCAGATTATTCTGATAAAGAAAATGTCAATCAGATTGGAACGGATAACTACTATTCCAGTAGTTCTTCCAACTCCATCCAGGAATGTGCTTGTCTCAGCAAAAGAGCATGTTTCTGCCAGAAATGATTAAACGTCCTATCAGATTCTCATGGTCTTATGATCGATATGATCTGTAAGATCAATGATCCGGAAGAAAAGCAAGCTTATCTTCTCAGACTCAAAGAAATAATGGATCAGAAGGAGGAAGAAAAGCCTCAATCCATACCAATCCAGAATAACATCAAGAATACCAACTATTCTGATGTCCTCAGTTACTTCCAGAAGAGAAAAACCCAACCAATAGGTATCTCTGATCTCCAGCATGAGATTAAACTGTTAAAATTAGAAATTCAGCAACTCAGACAAGAGTATAGGCAAGAGATTTGTGATCTCAGATTAGATCATGAACATCTCCAACAAGATGTCCAGCTCTTACAAATAGAATCCCTAGAACGTCAAGAACATCTTTCTCAGAATGATGAACTTGATAAACAGACTCAGATTGCTATTGGCAAATTAACAGAGGGAGCTAGTACCTCCAAACCAACGGAAGATTATCTCAATCTTCTAAACAGAATCACGTACCTGAAATGGTATGTTCAGTTAACCATCAAGGTTAATGATTTCAAGTTTGAAACCATTGCCTTATTAGACTCAGGTGCAGATATGAACTGCATCCAAGAAGGTCTAATTCCTTCCAGATACTTTGAGAAAACCAAAGAGAAGCTTTCTACAGCTGACTCTACCAGACTTCATATTTAATACAAATTACCTAATGCACATGTGTGCAATCAAGATATTTGTTTTCCTACCAATTTTGTACTAATAAAACAGTTAAATTCCTAAGTCATTCTCGGGAATCCATTCCTTCAACAGTTATTTCCCATGACTATTACAGAACAAGGTATTTCTACCATTGTGTTAGGAAAACCTATCCTTTTTGAGTTTTATTTCCCTTCGAAGTGAAGAGATATTAACTCAATCCAACAAAAAGAAAACCAGATCAGTTTTCTTAAACAAGATATTAAGTGTCTCAGAATTGATGAACAGATTGCTAGACAGCAAGAGTCCATCAAACAAATCCAGATCAAACTTGAAAAAAAAAGTGTGTTCAGATCTTCTTACGGCCTTTTGGGTCCGTAAGAAACATTCTGTCTCTCTCCCGTATGAGAAAGACTTCTCAGAACAAAATATTCCTACGAGGGCTCGGCCCATTCAGATGAATCAGGAATATCTCTCTCTTTGGAAAAAAGAGATCCATACTTTATTAGATAAAAAGATAATCAGACCTTGCAAAAGCCCATGGTCTTGTGCAGCCTTTTATGTTAATAAACCTGCAGAACAGGAACGTGGCGTCCCACGTTTAGTTATCAATTATAAGCCCTTAAACAAGGTCTTGCAATGGATCAGATATCCATTACCCAACAAGAATGATCTCCTTAAGAGATTAAATTAGGCCCATGTCTTCAGTAAATTCAACATGAAATCTGAATTTTGGCAGATCCAAGTCCAAGAATCAGAAAGGTACAAGACAGCATTCACCGTTCCATTTGGACAATATGAGTGGAATGTCATGCCTTTTGGACTTAAGAATACACCTTCAGAATTTCAGAACATAATGAATCAGATTTTTAATCAATTTACAGACTTCACAATTGTTTACATTGATGGTGTTTTAGTCTTCAGTAATGACATTCATCAGCATTGGAAGCATTTGCATATTTTCTTCAAAGTCATTAAAGAAAATGGTCTTGTGGTTTTTGCACCCAAGATTAAACTTTTTCAGACCAAAATTAGATTTCTTGGTAATATGATTTCTTTCGGGAAAATCACTCCAATCCAAACAACACTTGATTTTGTAGAAAAATTCCCAGACACTCTGCGTGAGAAAACACAGTTGCAAAGATTTTTAGGATCTTTAAACTATGTTGCAAACTTTTACCCTGGCATTCGCCATTTATGTAAACCTCTTTTTGAACGTCTTAAAAAGAACCCTCCAGCATGGACTGATGTCCATACTAATGCTGTTAAGGAGATTAAGCGTCAAGTTAGAGTCTTACCAGTTTTGACTTTATGTCAACCAAACACCCCAAAGATAGTTCAGACAGATGCTTCTGAATTAGGATTTGGTGGTATTTTATTACAGATTTTCGAAGGAAAAGAACACATTGTTCGTTTCCATTCAGGAACATGGGATAAAGCCCAACAGAACTATTCAACAGTTAAAAAAGAAATTTTGTCCATTGTTAAATGCATATCAAAATTTCAAGATGATTTGTTGAACCAAAAATTCTTAGTACGTGTTGACTGCAAGTCAGCAAAAGATGTGCTTACTAAGGATGTTAAAAACATAGCATCAAAACAGATATTTGCCAGATGGCAGGCTATCCTGTCATTTCAATTTTGATATTCAGTACATCAAGGGAGAGGATAACTTCATCCCTGATTTCTTAACCAGGGAATTTTTAACAGGCCACGTGCCTATCACATAGGATTCCTTCGGGAATACCTTTCCATTTTTGTTTTCTTTTACAGGTTACAGAAGCGGACACCAAAAATCCAGTTAGTGGATTTAGATGGATTGTTTCAAGTCCACCGCAATTAAGTAGATTGAAACACAGATTCAGATCCAGAAGCATAATTGATAATTGTTTCAATTCCGTAATTCTTTTTATATATTGTTGCTAACCATTTTGCAGGATCATCACCTCCTGACACTTAGTAGCAATGGCTCCCAAGAAAGAGAAAGGCAAAGCTAAAGCATTAGACCTCGCATCCTATGCTCAGAAAGCTAGCACTCCAGTTACATCTCCAGCTCAATCATCAACCCCAGTCAAGGTTGAAGATAAACAAATTACATATACACCATATTCTACCCAGTCACCCCTAGGAAAAAACCTCATAGTTTTGGGGACTTTGTCTCATCAAAAACAGTTAACAGATGTTCGTGCAGGTACTGCAGGTACATCGTCTTCCCAGACGACAGTCAGTAACAGGTTTCAGCCGCTTGTTACTAAGAAAAAGATTGTTACCCCAGAAACAAAACAAAAACAGACACAACCACAGCTACCATTACCCTCATACATTTACAAGAATGTGTTTGATCAAATTCTTGTAACAAAACCTTTTCATTTTAGACAGAACCCCAACATGACCCCTGATGAGTTTGCTAGAGCGTTCCTTCATCCTCATTCAAACTATATCCCAGACAACACATATAAAGACCAGAAATATTATGAGACAATTCTCATAAAGACATAATCCATAAAGTTTGTCCCAGATGACAAAGACAAACTTCCAGGCCAGTATAGCCATGTCAAGGTAAAACTCCAGAAAGTGATCACTCTTGATCAATGGGGACAACCCCCACAGAAAACCAAACAAATTCCAGAAGACATTCCTCTCAAGGACTATAACTATTATGACTACATTCAGGCGTGGTTCAGAGTTTTCAACCGCCAGAATGACAAGCATGATATGTCGTGGTTCTTTCTTTTTACCAAGACATTACCATTAGAAGTTCCAAATTGGTTCATTCAATGGTGGGCATCATTTGGCCCAATTACAGACATTTTACCAGAACCAGTACTAGAAGGATTCCAGTACTTCACAGAACATTGGAAGGCACCAACACAGTTAACCTACCTTCATCCGTTTTTTGTGTTTTACAGAATCTTCTTTGTCACGTGGATTTTCATATCGGAATTCGCGTACAAACATGTTTCTTTCGGAAACCACCAAGACATTTTGGCTTTCGGAAGAGCTCACTCAGTCATGTGGTGGAAAAAGATGAACAATAGTTCATGTTCAACACCAAAGGTCCAAGCATGGCTCGAGACCAATCAGAAACAGAAAAAAGAGATTCAACCAGAACAGTAGGAATTTCTTTCATTCAAGACCTTCCTCCCCACTCAGTTAGCAGCGGCCACCAGTTTTGACGAGATCAACGCCATCATGCTACAACTAGAAGAATTAGAAAATCCCTCAGACCAGGCATCAGTCTCAACAGCTCATCCCGATGACAACGAAGATGACTGTTACGACATTTATACTCCACTATGAGTATAAACTGGAAATAGAAACAGAATACAGAACTTTGTAATACTCCTCTATGAGTATAAACTGGACCAGATGAGTTTTCCGGTGTTCTCTCCAAAAACACAGGACATAAGAGTTTTCTGATGTTCTCTAAAAACATTAGACAGATAGGGTTTTGTTCTTCTAAGTTCCCTTCAAAAACTAGGATGAAACGGTAAGACTTCCCCTCTCTGAAGTCATATGGTTTCTGAAGAGTTCCATGAAACTTCAGCTAGTTCGGGTCAAACAGCAACCAGTAAAGACATCTCAAGTCCGTTGATGGGTGTGGCTTTCCCAAAAAGCCAAAGGAAATTTAGAAACTTATGTATCTTCTAGCCTGTATTTATTTTGTATTTTGCTTAGTCAACTTACCTTTAGCCAACTTACCTTTAGTAAACCTGTTTCAACAACCATGTAAGGTCACGGCGTTGAGGAGCAGAGGGCGTAAGACTCCGTGTTGGCCATGTGGCGGTTTGGTGAGAAATAGTTAGGCTTCGAAGATAGTAAGACTAAGTACGGTACAAGGTAGATTATAAGGAAAATAGACTTGTTTATTTATTTTCTTTGTATTTATGGGAAATACACTTCGATCAAGTGTACTTGTATGTATTTCACCATTTGTCAGTAAGATTCAGACTGAAGAAGTTCACAGTATCTTCATCACAGAACCAGTTAGATTCAGAGACGATTGAGAAGATGAATCTACAGTCAAGATTCCATCATCAGACATCATCATCACAAGACGACGAAATTACTTTCGGTCACAGTGAAAGTAATCCAGTCAAAAGATAGAATAATCACGTCACGACAAGAGATCTTTCGGCCATAGTAAAAGCCAGACATGATCATCAAGTCACGACAAAACAAGATTCGGCCACAGTAAAAACCGACCACTATTTATGAATAGTAAAATCACTTTTTACTATTCACTTTAGGAAAAGTTACTTTTGACTTTCCTTTTTCATTTTCCACTTTTCTTTTTCAAATTCGATATCCTATATAAGACAGAGTCTGTCTCATTCACAGAGGATCTGAATTTTCTTCCCTCTCAAAGATTTTATTTTTTTTCGGTATCACTCTTTATACATTGTACTCCTGTACAACCAACAGTGTAACACTACTTCCAGTCACAGTTAATAACAAGTAAGAGACTTTGTTTCTTTTTATCTTCATCTTGTTTGCATTCCATTTAATTATCTTCCGCTTTCTGTTATGGCTTTTGTTATCTTATCCATCCTGGTTGTATTATGGTATCAGAGCCAGAGCAACTAGGTTATTAGTTTTGTCCAACTTACCTGTATCGACAACTTACCTTTGCCGCGATAGGTCGTGATAAGGTTAGGGAGTAAGTAAGACCCGAGGAAGGGCAGTTGGTTCCAGGTTTCCCTTGTAGGCGTCGTTGGCTCGAAGATAGTAAGTCGGTTCGCAGATAGTAAGGGCAGGACTAGTAACACAGTTGTAATGGCATCTAGTAGCAGTAATGCTTCAGTAAGATCAGATAACAATACTATAGCTGTTGGCTCGATGTATCTGTTGGTTCAAATTCTGGATAGACTGGACGAGCAGTCTGATTCTCAATTCTGATTCCAATAGGAACAGTTTGAGTCTGAGTTCTGTTTGTTGAAGAAAGGTCAACAAAACCTGGGGTAGGGTCAGAAATACTGATCCTAGAAACACTAGAGTATTGTTATCTAATCTTACTGAAGCATTACTGCTACTAGATGCAATTACAACTGTGTTACTAGTCCTGCCCTTACTATCTGCGAACCGACTTACTATCTTCGAGCCAACGACGCCTACAAGGGAAACCTGGAGCCAACTGCCCTTCCTCGGGTCTTACTTACTCCCTAACCCTATCACGACCTATCGCGGCAAAGGTAAGTTGTCGATACAGGTAAGTTGGACAAGACTAATAACCTAGTTGCTCTGGCTCTGATACCAGATTACAACCAGGACGGAGGAGATAACAAAAGCCATAACAGAAAGCGGAAGAAACAAGGATAATATACAGATAATTAAATGGAATGCGAACAAGATGAAGATAAAAGGAGACAAAGTCTCTTACTTGTTATTAACTGTGACTGGAAGTAGTGTTACACTATTGGTTGTACAGGAGTACAATGTGCAAAGAATGATACCGAATTAAAATAAAATTTTGAGAAGGAAGAAAATTCGGATCCTAAGTGAATGAGACAGACTCTGTCTTAAATAGGATATCGAATCTGAAAAAGAAAAGTGAAAAATGAAAAAGAAAAGTCAAAAGTAACTTTTCCTAAAGTGAACAATAAAAAGTGATTTTACTATTCATGAATAGTGGTCGGCTTTTACTGTGGCCGAATCTTGTTTTGTCGTGACTTGATGATCATGTCTGGCTTTTACTATGGCCGAAAGATCTCTTGTCGTGACGTGATTATTCTATCTTTTGACTGGATTACTTTCACTGTGACCGAAAGTAATTTCGTCGTCTTGTGATGATGATGTCTGATGATGGAATCTTGACTGTAGATTCATCTTCTCAATCGTCTCTGAATCTAACTGGTTCTGTGATGAAGATACTGTCAACTTCTTCAGTCTGAATCTTTCTGACAAATGGTGAAATACATACAAGTACACTTGATCGAAGTGTATTTCCCATAAATACAAAGAAAATAAATAAACAAGTCTATTTTTCCTATAATCTACCATGTACCGTACTTAGTCTTACTATCTTCGAAGCCTTACTATTTTCGAAGCCTAACTATTTCTCACCAAACCGCCACATGGCCAACACGGAGTCTTACGCCCTCTGCTCCTCAACGCCGTGACCTTACATGGTTGTTGAAATAGGTTTGCTAAAGGTAAGTTGGCTAAAGGTAAGTTGACTAAGCAAAATACAAAATAAATACAGGCTAGAAGATACACAAGTTTCTAAATTTCCTTTGGCTTTTTGGGAAAGCCAAACCCATCAACGGACTTGAGATGTCTTTACCGGTTGCCGTTTAACCCGGACTAGCTGAAGTTTCATGGAATTCTTCAGAAACCATATGACTTCAGAGAGGGGAAGTCTTACCATTTCATCCTAGTTTTTGAAGGGAACTTAGAAGAACAAAACCCTATCTGTCCAATGTTTTTAGAGAACATCAGAAAACTCATATGTCCTGTATTTTTGGAGAGAACACCGGAAAACTCATCTAGCCCAGTTTATACTCATAGTGGAGTATTACAAAATTCTGTTTTATTTTTCCAGTTTATACTCATAGTGGAGTATAAATGTCGTAACAGTCATCTTCGTTGTCATCGGCATGATCTGTTGATACTGATGCTTGGTCTGAAGCATTTCTAATTCTTCTAGTTGTAGCATGATGGCCTTGATCTCGTCAAAATTGGTGGCCGCTGCTAACTGAGTGGTGAGGAAGTTCTTGAATGAAAGAAATTCCTGCTGTTCTGGTTGAATCTCTTTTTTCTGTTTCTGATTGGTCTCGAGCCATGCTTGGACCTTTTGTGTTGAACATGAACTATTGTTCATCTTTTTCCACCACATAACTGAGTGAGCTCTTCCGAAAGTCAAAATGTCTTGGTGATTTCCGAAAGAAACATGTTTGTACGCGAATTCTGATATGAAAATCCACGTGACAAAGAAAATTCTGTAAAACACAAAAAACGGAGGAAGGTAGGTTAACTGTGTTGGTGCCTTCCAATGTTCTATGAAGTACTGGAATCCTTCTAGTACTGGTTCTGGTAGAATGTCTGTAATTGGGCCAAATGATGCCCACCATTGAATGAACCAATTTGGAACTTCTAATGGGAATGTTTTGGTAAAAAGAAAGAACCACGACATATCATGATTGTCATTCTGGCGGTTGAAAACTCTTAACCACGCCTGAATGTAGTCATAATAGTTATAGTCCTTGAGAGGAATGTCTTATGGGATTTGTTTGGTTTTCTGTGGGGGTTGTCCCCATTGATCAAGAGTGATCACTTTCTGGAGTTTTGCCTTGACATGGCTGTACTGGCCTGGAAGTTTGTCTTTGTCATCTGGGACAAACTCTATGGATTCTGTTTTTATGAGAATTGTCTCATAATATTTCTGGTCTTTATATGTGTTGTCTGGGATGTAGTTTGAATGAGGATGAAGTAACACTCTAGCAAACTCATCAGGGGTCATGTTGGGGTTCTGTCTAAAATGAAAAGGTTCTGTTGCAAGAATTTGATCAAACACATTCTTGTAAATGTATATGGGTAATGGTAGATTTGGTTGTGTCTGTTTTTGTTTTGTTTCTGGGGTAACAATCTTTTTCTTAGTAACAAGCGGCTGAAACTTGTTACTGACTGTCGTCTGGGAAGACGATGTACCTGGAGTACCTGCACGAACATCTGTTAACTGTTTTTGAGGAGTTAAAGTCCCCAAAACTGTGAGGTTTCTACCTAGGGGTGACTGGGTAGAATATGGTGTATATGTAATTTGTTTATCTTCAACCTTGACTGGGGTTGATGATTGAGCTGGAGATGTAACTGGAATGCTACCTTTCTGAGCATAGGATGTGAGGTCTAATGCTTTAGCTTTGCCTTTCTCTTTCTTGGGTGCCAGTGCTATTAATTGTCAGGAGGTGATGATCCTGCAAAACTGGTTAATAACAATATATAGAAAGAATTACGGAATTGAAACAATTATCAATTCCGCTTCTGGATCTGAATATGTGTTTCAATCTACTTAATTGCGGTGGACTTGAAACAATCCATCTAAATCCACTAACTGGATTTTTGGTGTCCGCTTCTGTAATCTGTAAAAGAAAACAAAATGAAAAGGTATTCCCGGAGGAATCCTAAATGATAGGCACGTGGCCTGTTAAAAACTCTCTGGTAAGGAAATCAGGGATGGAGTTATCCTCTCCCTTGATGTACTGGATATCAAAATCAAAAATTGACAGGATAGCCTGCCATCTGGCAAATATCTGTTTTGATGCAATGTTTTTAACATCCTTAGTAAGCACATCTTTTGCTGACTTACAGTCAACACGTACTAAGAATTTCTGGTTCAACAAATTATCTTGAAATTTTGATATGCATTTAACAATGGACAAAATTTCTTTTTTAACTGTTGAATAGTTCTGTTGGGCTTTATCCCATGTTCCTGAATGGAAACGAACAATGTGTTCTTTTCCTTCTAAGATCTGGATCAAAATACCACCAAATCCTAATTCAGAAGCATCTGTCTGAACTATCTTTGGGGTGTCAGGTTGACATAAAGTCAAAACTGGTAAGACTCTAACTTGACGCTTAATTTCTTTAACAGCATTAGTATGAACATCAGTCCATGCTGGAGGGTTCTTTTTAAGGCGTTCAAAAAGAGGTTTGCATAAATGACGAATGCCATGATAAAAATCTGCAACATAGTTTAAAGATCCTAAAAATCTTTGCAACTGTGTTTTCTCACGCAGAATGTCTGGGAATTTTTCTCCAAAATCAAGTGTTCTTTGGATTGGGGGAATTTTCCCGAAGGAGATCATATTTCCAAGAAACCTGATTTTAGTCTGGAAAAGTCTAATCTTGGGTGCAGAAACCACAAGACCGTTTTCTTTAATCACTTTAAAGAAAATATGCAAATGTTTCCAATGTTGATGAATGTCACTACTGAAGACTAAAACATCATCAATGTAAACAATTGTGAATTCTGTAAATTGATTAAAAATCTGATTCATGATATTCTGGAATTTTGAAGGTGTATTCTTAAGTCCAAAAGCATGACATTCCACTCATATTGTCCAAATGGAACGGTGAATGCTGTCTTGTACCTTTCTGATTCTTGGACTTGGATCTGCCAAAATCCTAATTTCATGTCGAATTTACTGAAGACATGGGCCTGATTTAATCTCTTAAGGAGATCATTCTTGTTGGGTAATGGATATCTGATCCATTGCAAGACCTTGTTTAAGGGCTTATAATTGATAACTAAACGTGGGACGCCACGTTCCTGTTCTGCATGTTTATTAACATAAAAGGCTGCACAAGACCATGGGCTTTTGCTAGGTCTGATTAACTTTTTATCTAATAAACTATGGATCTCTTTTTTACAAAGAGAGAGATATTCCTGATTCATCTGAATGGGCCGAGCCCTGGTAGGAATATTTTGTTCTGAGAAGTCTTTCTCATACGGGAGAGAGACAGAATGTTTCTTACGGACCCAAAAGGCCGTAAGAAGATCTGAACAAACTTCTCTTTCAAGTTTGATCTGGAATTGTTTGATGGACTCTTGTTGTCTAGCAATCTGTTCATCAATTCTGAGACACTTGATATCTTGTTTAAGAAAACTGATCTGGTTTTCTTTTTATTGGATTGAGTTAATATCTCTTCGCTGCGAAGGGAAATAAAACTCAAAAAGGATAGGTTTTCCTAACACAATGGTAGAAATACCTTGTTCTGTAACAGTCATAGGAAATAACTGTTGAAGGAATGGATTCCCGAGAATGACTTGGGAATTTAACTGTTTTATTAGTACAAAACTGGTAGGAAAACAAATACCTTGATTGCACACATATGCATTAGGTAATTTGTATTGAATATGAAGTCTGATAGAGTCAGCTGTAGAAAGCTTCTCTTTGGTTTTCTCAAAGTATCTGGAAGGAATTAGACCTTCTTGGATGCAGTTCATATCTGCACCTGAGTATAATAAGGCAATGGTTTCAAACTTGAAATCATTAACCTTGATGGTTAACTGGACATACCATTTCTGGTAAGTGATTCTGTTTAGAAGATTGAGATAGTCTTCTGTGGGTTTAGAGGTACTAGCTCCCTCTGCCAGTTTGCCAATAGCAATCTGAGTCTGTTTATCAAGTTCATCATTCTGAGAAAGATGTTCTTGACGTTCTAGGGATTCTATTTGTAAGAGCTGGACATCTTGTTGGAGATGTTCATGATCTAATCTGAGATCACAAATCTCTTGCCTATACTCTTGTCTGAGTTGCTGAATTTCTAATTTTAACAGTTTAATCTCATGCTGGAGATCAGAGATACCTATTGGTTGGGTTTTTCTCTTCTGGAAGTAACTGAGGACATCAGAATAGTTGGTATTCTTGATGTTATTCTGGATTGGTATGGATTGAGGCTTTTCTTCCTCCTTCTGATCCATTATTTCTTTGAGTCTGAGAAGATAAGCTTGCTTTTCTTCCGGATCATTGATCTTACAGATCATATCGATCATAAGACCATGAGAATCTGATAGGACGTTTAATCCTTTCTGGCAGAAACATGCTCCTTTGCTGGGACAAGCACATTCCTGGATAGAGTTGGAAGAACTACTGGAATAGTAGTTATCTGTTCCAATTTGATTGATATTTTCTTCATCAGAATAATCTGAAGAAGAGCTGGATGATGATTCAAGATCATCAATGGACTGGATAATTTTGCTCTTTGTAGCTTCATCTAATTCTAATGATTGAATTAGTGATCTGATTCTACAATCATTTGCAAAATGTCCTGATTTACCACACTTAAAACATCCTGTGGTTTTCTGTTTTCTCTTGTCATTATCTTTCTGATATTTCCAATTTCTTCGTGGAAACCTCTGGTAATGTTTCTTCTTATGGGTGTATGGTTTGTTGCCATACTTCTGGTTATACTTCTGTCCAATGGACTTGAAGTGGCTTTTATATTTTATAGAGGAAATTCTGGATTTATGTATCTTCTGAGTATGGGGTGGTTTAATTCTTTCCATTCCATACTGTTCACACCAATTTCTTAGTTCTTTTCTGTTAGACTGTTTCTTAATCTGAGCTTTGAGTTGAAGATCAGTGCAAATCTTCATGGCAGTCTTATTAATATGGGAAATAATATCTCCATAAGTCATAAGATCATAATCTAAACTGGGATATTCTGATGAAAGGGATTCTCTGACTTGCTGAGCAAACAATTTTGGAAGTCCACAAAGGAACCTTTCTTTCCAATAACTGGCATTGTTGTCAGATCTTTGGTATAATTTGCTGAGAAAGACATCCTTATACCATCGGAAGTCTTGGAGTGTTCTACATCTGAGGTTTTGAAGGATTTCAGATGTTATTTCTTGGTAGACTGTGGGATCACCTATAAAATGGTAGGTGATATCGAAGACTAAGGCTGATAGAGCACATGACTCTGTCTGGCCATTCTGATTAAGAACAGGCTCACCATTCTCATTGGTTTTCACCATGTTGAGTATGCCTTCTTTGGTAGCTTCACTGAGATGGTCATCCCACCATCCTTTAAGCTGGCCATTGAAACCAAGAATGATGTTTCTGGTTGATGCTCTCTCAGTAACAGCTTGTTTGTAAATGTTACCTATGATGATCATTTGTTTGGTAACATTGAGAATCTGATATTCTGTCATCCCATCTATGTTCCATTCATAGATCTGAGATCCTGAAAATGATCTTTGGGGATGTGATTCTTCGTATTGAAGATCTGGAGGTGAAGGTCTGGGATAGAAATTCTTTGTATCTGGAAAAGAAATTCTATTGAGATGGATAACTTTATTCCTCCCGTAATTCTGTGAAGATGAGGAATCGGATTCAGAATTACTATCTGACTGTTTTAATGTTTGAAGAGCCAACTGGCTTGATCAAGCTTCTGGTTTAGATTCTGATTTCTTAGACCTTGAAATCAGTTCCTGGAGAAGTCTGGTATTCTTCTCTTCTGTTGATTCCAAATTTGGAATATATTTTGATATTTTAAAAGGTAAAACCTTGATTGGAGAATCGGGTTTAACCTTAGAACTGGTTAACTTAAGTGAATCAAATGGTTTTGTTAATGAAATAGTGGTCTGTTCAATTGACTTCTGTTTTGATTCATCAGTTTTAACTGGAGTTACTTGGATAGTATTCTGTTTTTCAAGAATATCTTCAATGTTCTGAATCTGTTTTTGCAATGTGACAACTGAAAGATTAGTCCAATTATTTTGTTGGGCTATTTCTTTTAGTTCTGGTTGTTCTGTAAGAACGACTGGTTTAAGATCTACAGTTCCTTCTGTTATAGGAATCTGCGTATGTTGAAAAGGAGGGTGCTCCGCATCAATAACTTTTGTGGAATTTGGCAAATTCCATTTCCTTGTTCTTGCAGTAAGAACATTAATGTTCATTGGCTTATTCCTATGTCTGAACCACATGAAAAATGGTACATTTAACCTAACAAGTTGCAGGTATTGAAGCCATTGGCTTTTTAAATCTGCTAATTGTTCATTGTTATGGTTCTCGAAATACCATTCTATAATCTGTTTATTTTCTTCTGACATGAATTCATCTTTTAATCCTTGAACATATATATATATATATATATATATATATATATATATATATATATATATATATATATGTTTATATATATATATATATATATATATATAGATATATATATATATATATATATATATTTAAAAAACATAACTACTGACTCCCTTAATTTAGCAAAATTATTACCTATAACTCCACTTTTATAAATAAAATAAAATAAAAATTTATTTTTTAATATAAAAAATACTTTTAACCTCACTAGCTAATTAAAAAAAAATTAATTACTTATCTTTTTATAAAGTAAAAAACATATTACTTTAACTTTTACCCTTATATTATTACATCTTTACTTCTTTTTGGTCATTTGTTGTCTTTTCTTTTTCTTTCTTTTGTCTCCTACCGTTGCTCTTGCTCACTATCTCACCAAACACCAATTTGCAAAGCTAAGCTTCAGAGTTCAGACGCTCAGAGGTAAACCTTTCCGTTTTTTTGTTCTTTACTCATTTCTCAACCAAAAAACATATCCTTTGCCTACCAAAAATAAATTTCCAAGCTTCTCCTATTAAAAAAGTTGCAAGACTTTTCTATTCTTCAACTTTTACATTTGGATTTGGTTCCAAGTTAGGTTTCATAGTTATATTCTTTGTTTTATATTTGAATTTTTCTATACCTTTTTTTTTAGTATGTACTAATTGTAGACCTTTAGAATTTACAATTAACGTTAAAGAAAGCATTCAACCCCTTTTACGGGTAGGGTCCTGACAAGCGAGAGACACTAAAAACCTTTGATGGTGTTGAGACCATGTGTAGCGAGAGGTTGGGGTCATGTTTTAGGTTCTCCCCTTTGAATGCTTCCGCCTACGCCCCTAAGTATTAAACTTTTCTTCAGCTTTTTCCATATAAGAAATCAATCTCCCGCAATTGCTCTTCAATCAGATCCCTTTTATTAGATCTAATCATATTTGATATATCTTGATTTATCTCCTTTCCTTCCCATCTCAATCATTTCCCCATCATTTAGTCTGCTCTTTGCTTGGCCCGGGGCCTCCATCAGTCCTGTACCTCCATGGGTCTCCTATATTATGGGCCTAGGTGTTATAGCCCACTATAGTAAGTCCCTATTCTCTAAGTTGAAATATTTTTGAGTTAGAGAGTAGTTAGTCATTGTACCCCTGTGGGGCTGGTCTTAAGTCTTATGAATTTGGGCCGCATTTCCCTTGGAGCACTTTAGGCTCAGCTATACCCTTAGGTGCTTCAGCTGCACCCTTAGGTGATTCAGGCTTTAGTTTCAGCTGCACCCTTAGAGTGATTCAGGCTTTAATTTCAGCCACAACCCCTTAGGGTGCTTCAGGCTTTAGTTTCAGCCACAACCCCTTGGGGTGTTTCAGGCTTTAGTTTCAGTTGCACCCTTAGGGTGCTTCAGGCTTTAGTTTCAGCCACAACCCCTTGGGGTGTTTCAGGCTTTAGTTTCAGTCGCACCCTTAGGTGCTTCAGGCTTTAGTTTCAGTCGCAACCCCTTGGGGTGCTTCAGGCTTTTTTACTTAGCCGCAACCCGTGGGGCGCTTCTGGCTTTTAGTGGGTTGCGTAGACATATGTAAATTCATAAACATGTCAAAGCTCACATGGTCTATATGGATCGCCTTTTGCATTATACTTCTTCAATCACAAGTGTATAATTCCACATACATATTTAGATATATAAATATCTGATAAAAGTAAGTTTAACTAAATCTGCACATTGAAATTAAGTTTAACTCCTAATAGTAGGGGGGACTAGTAAAGGTGTAATTTAAAATCTTCATTATTTCTAACCTAGATGCCTATGATATGAATTCTTATCATATAAATAAAGGGTGAAACATCGTACAATAAAAGATTTGCATTACAGTTTAGGATTGATTTTTACTAGCTTTATATTTTGAAATCATTAAATTTTTGTTATAAACATTATTAAATGCATTCTTCTTATATATGTCACTAAATAATCATCCATTCGTGAATTCCTCATCTAGCTTCACAATTGCTTTTTACAATTCTCGCTGAAGAAAATGTCATTTCAACGTCATAAACTCATTCAGTTTAAATAAGCATATAAATCCAACATATGGAACAAAAAAGAATACCAAACATGTATTATATTAATATATCAAAGCCAATTGACTTTACAAATCTTACGTGCTCTATTTTGCAATGTAGCCAGAATAAGCATAAAATCTTATGTGCTCTATTTTGCAATGTAGCCCAGAATAGACATCTGTATGTGTAAATTACTGAACTCTACTCTGATAGTGTTGGAAGTTATAACTTGACGAGAGTATTTACTAACTATATAATAAGATGCCATGGATATAATGAGGGGCTTTACCTCCTTAATGCACTATGGTCCATCGAAAGAAGGCTTACCCACTGCAGGAGTCACTGGATACCCTGCCAAATCTGATTCTTCATATGGCTCAAGTAGTGCATCAAAGTTGGTAGTCGGAGGTCCATTTAACCATAAATCAGATGATTCCTTGCTCCCAAATATAACAGGCATCCTGTCATGGAGCCATTGTAACGATGAAGATGATGAAGTCGTCAGAATAGTAAAGTAGCTGCTGACATTTTCAATTGAGTGTGTGTGAGAGATGATGAGTTCAGATCTTGGATCTTGAACTTTTTTTTATTATTATTTTTTTTACGACTTTGCCAGCGGCGACTAACGGCAACAGGGGTATGGCTGGTGTCGCCGCGAAGGGGAAAGCGGAACGGTGGCGTCTTAAAGTCGATTGGAGGCTCCCGTCATGGAAAATTGTTCCTGACGTCAATTTTTTTTTTTAATGGTTACAGCATGACGCAGAACGGAAGCGAAACACTAGATTCGTTCTAGCAAAACGTCCTTGATACAAGGAAAACTTTAAATATTACAACTCTAGAATGCTAGAGAGGAAGTATACAATACTAGCTTTGTATTGATTGAAGTGTGTTTAATGAACTTGGGGAGCTATCTATTTATAGGAGCTCTTAGGCCTTAAAATTTGCTAAACTTCCTATGTGGGATAAAACAAACTAAAGGATACTATTCATAACAAAACAATATTATTCATAACATAAGAAAAATATGAAGGTTTATTTGTTCTTCTTCTTGGGTTTTATTTTGTCAATCTTTTTCATCAATTCCTTTGAATCATGTTCTGCATCAATCTCCTCCACTTGAGAAAAACTCGCCCTCGAGTTAATTTCCGGATATAAAGAACCTTCTTGTGGATAGTAATCATATAAATCAGCAACATTGAAGGTTGATGAAATTCCCCAATCATCCAGAAGATCAACCACATAAGCATTGTCATTGATCTTCTTTAAAATTTGGTAGGGACCATACTTCTTCGGATTCAACTTGTTGTAGGTACCCACTGGAATTCTTTCTTTCCTCAAGTAGACCATGATCATATCCCCTTTTTTAAATACCTTCACCCTTTTATGCTTATCAGCTGCAGTCTTGTATTTGGCATTTGAGGCTTCCAATTTCTGTTTCACCTCTTCTTGAATAGACTGCACTTGTTCCGCCATTTTATTTGCTGCAATGCTCTTATCAGAGAATTTCGGCAGTTTAACCAAATCTAGAGCATGCTTTGGTACCTTCTTGTAGACAATGAAAAATGGTGATACTCTAGTTGAGCTGTGGATTGTACTATTATAGGCAAACTCAGCTTGTGGAAGTGCAAAATCCCATTGTCTCGGCTTATCTTGGCAAATACAACGAATCAAATTTCCCAAGGTTCTGTTGGCTGCCTCGATTTGACCATCAGTTTGAGGATGAGCTGTGCTACTGAACTTTAAACTTGCATCAAAGCGCTTCCATAATGTGAGCCAGAAGTGAGATAGAAATTTAGAATCTCTATCAAAAGTGATGGATTTTGGGACTCCATGGAGTCGCACAATCTCTTGGAAGAATAGTCTTGCAATGTGTCACGCCCCGACCCAACCCCCAAGCTAAAGGTTAAGTCCGGACCCGACACACGGACAGAGTCTCCCCTGTACCGTGGACATTCTGAAAACCTGTAAACACTTAAACAAGGTCCCAACAATACAATACAGCTTTTCTCAATTAAACAACAAAGCTATAAGGCCATCCGAGCCTTATAGTGCACAATAATTCCAAAACACACAAGCATGCGAGAACTAGTTGACAGCATAGTCTTATAATCATAACATTCTAGGAAATCAATAAAACAACTTAAGGAGTAAAGCATTCTACATTAACCATCCACTCCCAAGCATGCAAGGAAATAAGGCAAGAATAAAAGTTATTACAGTTCATAGACTTTCAAAGCTACAACCCAACCATCTAATCTTCGACTTATACAACAAGCATATACAAAGCCCTTGGGCTACAAAATAGTACATAAAGTAATCAGATGAGTCTTCCACAAAGCAACAAAATCATTAACCACCTCAAGTTATCAGACACAGCAACTAAGGTAAAGGCTCAATCTGAACTTCTTCTTCCTCAACTAAATCAACAAGCTGGGGATCACCCTCAGCGTCTCCTGAAACAGATATCGAGGTATGAGCAACCACTGGTGCCCAGTGAGGGAAATAGTCCCGGGGCGAGCAATGCAACAGATAATACAAATACACAACAATAACACTTTATCATTTTAAGAATCAATGATAACTTAAATAACCACACAATTAAAAAGGATACATTTCAACAATCCCCTATACACCAATCTTCACTGGTCTTCAATCACGATCCACGAACCACGAGCACGATCACGATAAGCCGGCATAACCCCAATCACTCCAGTGGCTGTACTCCGGATGTACCCCGAAACCTACGACCCAACATCCCCTGGCAATCTCCGGACCAGGCGAATGAGGGAATAGGGTACGGAGTTTGAATATCCACCGGCAAGCCCTCTGCCGCCCAGCCGATATTCAACACATCCGCCCCGACCCTATGGTTGCGCAACCACTATGCAATGCACTCAACGATGGCAAGTTAATAGCAATAATATAAGCATTAACACCTATGAGGATCAACAAAGTAGGTTGACCTCGTTGCAATTAGGATAGAAGCAAATATAGAAGTTAATAAGCAGTTTACAAGTGAACATATACAAAATAAGCATAGGATTACACCAAAAGCTCCAAACCAACTTAATATCACATATAAACACTCATGAAGTCATGCCGTGGGTTTAGTAATGTGAGACAAACGAAATTGCACTTAAACCCCTTTATTTTACATACTATTTCTCTTCCAAACCCAAGTTAATGATTTCATTTTCAAAAGAAACTCTCCCAACCTTCTAACTAACCCCCAAGGTACCCTTTCAACCCTCGAACTCAATCAAATGCCCGCGTTTACCCCGAAAGCCCCAATTTCCCTCTTTTGGCTTTAAACCACACCTACATTGTCCGGGCTTCAAACAAGGGATATCAAGGTATCTATAGCACCTAGGTAGCCTAAGGAAACTAGAATTGAAGCCCGAATCCACCCGGAATCGCATTAACCCCGAAAGCCCCAACTTAAAGTCGGCTATTTTCCATTTTTAGGCGATTTAAGGGCAATGCAAGTGTACGGGGCTATTTGATTATCTTCACTAGTACCTAAGGCATCAATTAGAAGCATTAATTCAAGCCAATTCGAACAATTACACAAAACCCTAGAAAAAAACGTCACTATTCACCCTAGAAATCAAACTAACGATTCTAACCGTTTAAATTGCGAAACGACGGTTCAAAAGTGTTCTCTAGCATTCATATAGATAGTACATTAGCATAGATAACATTTACAATGGCATTTAATCATATTTCCAACGATTCAAGAAATGAGCAATTATTTAAAAATGCAAAAACAAGCTATGAAATCCCTCACCACTACGCGTAGGAGCACCTAGGAACCTTGCAAACACCCTACACTAGTTGCTCGAGGCTTGGCATGGCTTGATTTGATGATTTGAAGAAGCAAAAATCCTCAAAAGGCAAGAGAAGGCTGTCGGGTTTGCTACAGTGCCATTCAGCTTTTATTTTTTTGTTGTTGTGTGATATATGAGCTAAAGTGTGATATAATAAGGGGTTGAGTTGAGGTGGGGTCCTTGGGGCGCTTGAGTGGTCTAATATAATACGTGTAGTAAGCTTTAAAAGTGAGTCTAAGGGGTGCCACATTGGTTAACTAATTAAATCTATAAAGTTATTACGTAACACTATTCACTTGACTTCTAAAATTATTTTCTAAACGAGCCTTCCTAACGCCTTAAGCTCAAAAGCACATTTTTCCCACTACTTTTACAATTAATATGATTTAATAAAAATGCTAGTTAACTAATAGAAAGCATTTTAAAAACGGAGTGAATAGTAGTCACAAGTCAGTTAATAAGGCATAGAAGTAAATGCGCAGATAAGGGATGCAACAGTAATTAAATGCATGGCAAATTCTCGGGCGTCACACAATGTGCACTGCATCTGAAGTCTTCCTGCAAGGGATTAAATGCGCCATCTTTGAGAATCTATCCACGACCACAAATACAAAGTCTACTCTTCTTTGGGTTCTTGGCAATCCCAAGACGAAATTCATAGACAAATCTTTCCAAATATCTTCTGGTATAGGCAACGGCATATAGAGTCCCGTGTTTTGTGTCTGGCCCTTTGCAGTTTGACAAATTGGACATTGTCTCACAAACTTGCCCACATCTCTTTTGATTTGTGGCCAGAAATACCTTTCCTCCACACTTGCAATAGTCTTATCACGTCCAAGATGTCCACCGAGTCCTCCTCAATGGAAGTCTCGAATGATTTTCTCCCTTAAGGATGTCATCGGGATGCAAAGTCTGTTACCTTTGAATAGGTAATAATCATGGACGTGGAAGTCTCCAGTTGGTTGCTTTGACAAGTGTTTATGCCAACCTTCATTAAAATCTTCATCCTCTGGGTAGAGATCCTTCAGACATTCAAACCCTACAACTTCGCCACTTAAAGTAACCAGCAAAGTTGCCCTTCTACTCAAGGCATCGGCAACACGGTTGAAAGCTCCTGATTTATGTTTAATAACATAAGGAAATTGCTCCATATACGAAGCCCACCTTGCATGCATCTTGTTCAAATGTTTTTGACTCTTGAAATGCTTCAAGGCTTCATGATCAGAATATATTACAAATTCACGTGGAATTAAGTAATACTCCCAATGTCGTAAAGCTTGAACCACGACATATAACTCATGCTCATAGGTTGACCATTTTTGACGTGCCTCGCTAAACTTTTCGTTGTAGAACGCAACAGGTCTACCTTCTTGAGATAATATTGCCCCAATGCCAATTCCACTTGCATCACATTCCACTTCAAAAACTTTATCGAAATTCGGCAACACCAAGACAGGTGCAGTTGTCAGCTTTTCTTTGATTTGTGCAAAACTTTTGTCAGCAGCCTCATTCCACTGGAATTTTCCTTTCTTTAAGCAATCAGTGATAGGAGCAACGATACTGCTAAAATTCTTGATGAACCTCCTGTAAAATGTGGCTAAGCCATGAAAGCTTCTGACTTCAGTGACTGTCTTTGGAGTTGGCTAGTCTCTGATTGCTCGAACTTTCTCATCATCAACATGGATTCCTTCAGCACTTATAATGAAGCCCAAGAAAACTAAGCGATTTGTCATAAAGCTGCATTTTTTTAAGTTGACAAATAGCTTGTTGTCTTGAAGGACTTTCATAATCTGACGCAGGTGGTCCACATGCTCTTCTTTGTTGTGGCTATAGATCAAAATGTCATTGAAATAAACCATGACAAACATTCCGATAAATGGCTTGAGGACTTGATTCATAATGCGCATGAATGTACTTGGTGAGTTGGATAGTCCAAATGGCATGACTAACCATTCGTATAAGCCTTCCCGTGTTTTGAAAGCAGTTTTCCATTCATCTCCCGGCCTTATACAGATTTGGTGATAGCCGCTACGCAAGTCAATCTTCGAGAAGATTGTTGACCCTTGTAATTGATCCAACATATCCTCCAGTCGAGGTATAGGGAAACGATACCTGACTGTGATTTTGTTGATGGCTCGGCTATCCACACACATTCTCCAGCTTCCATCCTTCTTGGGTGTCAACAAAGCTGGTACTGCACACGGACTCATACTTTCTCTAATATGCCCCTTGCGCATTAATTCTTCTACCTTCTCTTTTAGTATTTCATTCTCCTTTGGGCTCATCCGGTAGTGAGGTAGATTTGGCAAACTTGCTCCAGGGACTAAGTCAATGTGATGCTGGATGTCCCTCATTGGTGGAAGTCCATCAGGTAATTCATCCGGAATAATTTCTTTAAATTCTTTCAATATGTGTTGTACCTCCTCTGGGACTTCTTCTTCATGCGATTCCTCTGATTTGAGTACAAGCACAAATGTTTCTTCGGTTTCATTTGATTTTTTGAAGAATTTATTTGCAGAATCTGCCATAATAAGGAAAGACTTCCCCTCCACTTTAGAAGTTTTGGGTCTATCTTTGTTGGTTGGGAGGATTGCTATTTTCTTTCCATTCCACCAGAAAAAGTAGACATTTGTTCTTCCTCGATGAGTTGCATCAACGTCATATTGCCACGGTCGCCCAAGTAGAATATGACAAGCATCCATGTCAATTACGTCACACATGATTTCATCCTAGTAAGTTTTTCCAATAGAAATAGGAACTTTGCACATCTCTGTGACCTTTATTGAAGGTCCTTTCTTGACCCACCCAATGTCGTATGGTGTTGGATGAGGTTCTGTGGGCAGCTTCAAGTGATTCACCAAAGCTCTTGAAACAATATTCTCCCTGCTCCCGTTGTCAATAATAAGGTTGCATACCTTGTCTTGAATACTGCATTTTGAATGAAAGATGCGTTTGCGCTGGGATAAGTCTTCTTGTTTCGGGGGTACAATAATCGTTGAATGACACACGTCACTTGTTCTCCATCTTCGTCTGCAATTTCAGCTTCCTCCAAGTCATCATCATTATTGTACTCAACTTCTTTATCACACTCATTATCATAGTCTACTAGACTGACAGACTTGCGAGCTCGGCATTCATTGGACTGTTGACTAAGTTATCCACATTTGAAACATTTTCCAATTATTGGCCTAGCATATGGAATATTGGGTCGGGTGGTATTCGACATCTGTCTGATTAATTTGGCCACCCCTTGATTTCTAGTGTCTATATTATGAGTAGAAGGACTAGTTGCTTCTTCTACAACTTGTTTGCCTCTGTCAGGATTCGAACGGACTGGTGCAAAAGGAGTTTTTTGAGTGGAAGGGCGGGCCAAAAGCATCTCTGCCTTTAATGCGATGTTGTGACCTTCATCAATGGTCCATATTGGAGCTAATGTCATCCTCTCTCGGATTGCAAATTTCAAGCCGTTGAGGTATCGTGATATTTGCTGTTCCTCCGACTATGATATATTACACCTAGCAGTAAGGCGCAGAAATTCATTAGTGTATTCTCTCATTGGTCGATGACCCTGGCTGCAGTTTTGGTATTGTTGGAACAAGTATTGTTCATAATCTGGAGGAAAAAATCTTCCTTTCAGTTGTTGTTTCATCTTTCTCCAAGTCCGAACGGGTGTCTTTCCTTGTCGCCTTCTATTGTGTTGCAAGGTGTCCCACCAAGTAGCTGCACTGCCCTTTAATTTGTAGGCGACTAGTTTTACTTGTTTGTCCTCCGGTACATCCATCATGTCAAAGAATTTTTCAACTTCATAGCACCAATCAAGAAATGCTTCAATATTAAGATCGCCGTTGAAGTTGGGAATGTCGGCTTTAGGACGATATTCGTCAAAGCCTTGTCCTCTCCTGGGTGCATGTTGATGCCTTTGATTTATTTCTTCGTCACTGTCAGATTCCTCCTCATATGTTGGTGGTCTGCGATGTCGAGCAAAACCACGTTGATGAGGATGTTGTGGTTGATTTCTAGCTCGTGGTTGTGCTTGGTTGATTCCTCGGTAGTTTAGGAGCTCTTCATCAGATTCATCTTCATAGGCTGGTTGCCTATGAAGAATTGCAAGGTCGTGTTGATTGATAGGTTGGCCACGAGCATCTTCTCTGGCACGGTTGATCCCACCATCGTCACGAGCCTTGTTGGCGTTTAGGCTTAAGTTGGAAAGGATGTCGCGAATCTCTCGGAGTTCACGGGTCATCTTTTCTTCTTGAGCTTGTATCGCCGCCCAAAGGGCCTCTATCCCTCAATCACCGTCAATAGGATGGCCGCCTTCGCCTCTGCTATGGCAACTACCAGCAATGTTGATGTCGATGTTGCCACTATCTCCACCACCATTGTTGTTCTTGGACGCCATATTCTCCGGCTTATAGGTTTGTAATTTAATCGGTCGAGTTTTCTAATGCATAGGATCCACTATACGTGGCAAGTGAAGAGCATACGACTCAATCGACCAATCAAGCTTTCTGATGCACAGGGTCTACTATTAGTGGCAAGTGCAGAGCATACAGCTCAATTACAACGACAGCCCTGTAAACTAGGACTCTCGAACTTGGCTCTGGTGCCAACTGACGCAGAATGGAAGCGAAACACTAAATTCGTTCTAGCAAAACGTCCTTGATACAAGGAAAATTTTAAATATTACAACTCTAGAATGCTAGAGAGGAAGTATACAATACTAGCTTTGTATTGATTGAAGTGTGTTTAATGAGCTTGGGGAGCTATCTATTTATAGGAGCTCTTAGGCCTTAAAATTTGCTAAACTTCCTATGTGGGATAAAACAAACTAAAGGATACTATTCATAACAAAACAATACTATTCATAACATAAGAAAAAATATGAAGGTTTATTTGTTCTTCTTCTTGGGTTTTATTTTGTCAATCTTTTTCATCAATTCCTTTGAATCATGTTCCGCATCACAGCAGGGAAGAAGAAGGGAATTGAGTCGCCTGGAGGTAGAGATGCAAATTAGATGATGGGGTTGAATCTGAGATTGAATGGCTGGAAGATGAGAAACGAGAAAGAACAATAACTGATCCTGATGATGAACAGTAACTTGGTGATGATTCGGCCATCTCCGGTTCCAGTCCACCACAGTTGTCAGAGGTTCCACAGTGGGTGCCAAATTGTAAACTCTTATAATCTACGATTAACGTTAAAGAAATCTTTCAACCCTTCACTAGAAACCTTTGAGAGTGTTGAGATTATGTGTAGCGAGAGGTTGGGGTCATGTTTTAGGTTCTCCCCTTTGAATAATTCCGCCCATGCCCTTAAGTAGCAAACTTTCATTCACCTCTTTCCATATAAGAAATCAATCTCCCGCAAATACTCTTCAATCAGATCCCTTTTATTAGATCTAATCATATTTGATATCTCTTGATTTATCTCCTTCCCTTCCTATCTCGATCTTTTCCCCATCATTTAGTCTGTTCTTTGCTTGGGCCGGGGCCTCCATCGGTCCTGTACCTCCATGAGTCTCTTATATTATTGGCCTAGGTGTTTTAGCCTACTACACTAATGTGTTTGATACATTATTTTTTAGTGTGCCATTTTTTGTTGTTAGATGATATTTTATTGGTCAATTTTCTGTAATAGAGAGGTAATTAAATTTTAATAATATCTTCTTTATTTGGCTACGTAATTTTAGAATTTTTTATACAAGATAATTTTAGTGCATTTTGTTTTGCTAAAGATGTTCCTATTGATACAATTCTTGACGAATTCAATTTCAAATGAGAGAATAGCACAACTCCATTAACTGAATCGATAACATTTACTGTATATTTTATTTTTTTGGTTTTGCTAAATACTTTAATCTTCTTAACTAAATCTTGACTCCCTAATATTAAATTCCTGACTCCATCCATGCTCTCCCTATCAGGAGTTCTTTTAAAGTTGGAGCCCTTATTTTTTGTAAGGGCCTCAACAAATATAGAAAGCCAAAAATTGGCTATAGTTTTTTTGACTAGAAAATTTGTTGAAGTAAAACTGATATAAGAATTTCTAAAATAAAAAGTGACTAAAACAAAGAGTGTTTTTAAAATAAACTAAAATAGAAACCACTTGTTTGACTTTCTTTTTAGTGAATAAATAGGAGGTTGTTGAGGTTGACCTTATCATAATTTTCTTTCTTTTTCTGTTAGGAAAAAAAAAACCTATAATTTTTAGTAGGTTGGGTGCAATAAAGAAAGAGGCCAGTAGGCTAAGTTTTATTCAGCAGTCAAATGCATCCTACAATGTGTGCATGTAAAGTCAACTCTATATGTTGCCTTATTGTTTTCCGTATATGTAGGAATTTGGAGTCATTTTTCTACTTTTAGGATCCTCTATTTTAGCTTCTATCTAACAACTTTTTCACTTTTAATATTCCTTATTTTAAAAAATATCTATTTTAGGTTTTATTCCATCTCTTTCTCTATTTTAGAGATTTTATTTTTTATCATTGAAAAAGGATAATTGGTCATTTAATTCTCCGTTGGTGTAGAAATTAAAGCACAAAATTTAACGAAGTTTGACCTACAAGTGCATGGATCAAAGCAATATAGTGTGCTCGTGACCAGTGAAGGGTCGAATCCATGAAGAATCTCCTAAGGTAGTTCTAAAGTGGTCGGGTGCCAATAACTTGCTACATGCAAGAGTGTGGGTGAATTTCGTTAGTTGAAGGGAATTCGGAATTCTTAAAAACACAATAAAATAACTAATGGTCCTAACAAGATGGTACAACTAGAATCAAAGGATCAACACCAATTTGAAATGGGTTAGTTGAATTCTATGCAAATTTATAAATTAGGCTTAGATTCTAGATTTGGGAAGTTGATTAAGTCTACTAAACTACAAGCTCGTTCAAATGTTAACATCTAAACAATCAATTAGTTAGCCTAAGACCTAGGTACAATTCCCTCCCCGTGTCCATCATCTAATTGGAGTGTAGGTTTGTCCAAAAAGTCTTAAACTAATTAATTAAGCTCGTAATTTTGATCGTGGTACAACTTACGATTAATTTAACATTAAGTCTAGTCTATATGAAGCTGTGGTTATGATTCAATCACAAACTCACTACAAATATTTTTAAAATAAGAAATTGAAATATGTAAACATTCAGTGCATAGACCCACATGAGATTAAGATCATAGAGTTGTATAATCAAACATCTACTTCATACAAAGCATTTTCAAAGTAAACATTTGGTATACATCATCAAATATAAGAACAATCTCAAGTGAATCTCAACATTCAAATAAATGTCAGAAATCAAATACCCAATTCTAAAACCAAGACCATAGTTCATAAAACTATTACATTACAACCAATCCTTACTAAAAACTATTCAAAATATGCTTGGAACGGAACGAAAGTAACAAAAAAGGAAAATACAAGAAATCCCTTTCCCATTTTCGTGTTTGAATTTGAAGCACAAATCCAGGTGTTCTAATGTCTTGTTTTCGCTCCTTGTGGATGTGAATATTTATTTCTAAGCTAGGAGATGATGGATATTAGGTAGAGTAAATTTGGCATGTGTTTCAGGTGAGTAAGTGTAATTTCGTGTGAGAAGAATGATGATCACACGTGTTTTTAAAACAAAAATTGACATTACTAGTCGACCATCTAGTCCGGTTATTAGATTGGCAAAAAGAGTCAAAATCTGTCTTAAGAGAGGGATCCAACCAGTCAATCAATTAGACTAACATGTTATTCCAATAATCACATGCTATTTTGCACGACGAATTTTCAATGGTAATTTCGGGAGCATCCAATGTCGAACTTTGACACAATCAAAGGAATTGGAAGCGTATCGATGAGGAATACCATGGTAAATCTCTTCTCCACAAAGTAAGCCCAAATGGACCTTTAGGAGCCAATTTTCCATCACCTAATGTTGAATGTTTTCCTGATGAACATGATCCTTGATCGTTTTGCTCATTCTTCTTCGAAATCAACGTCCAAACCTATCTTTCACCATCCAAATCATTCATTATGTGACCTTTATTTTCTCTTCTTTGCCTTGCTCCATACCACCATGCACGAATACTTCCCACATCACAAATAATCGCATTGATTAACCATTTATGCATTTTAAAAACAATAATCAATCTACCGAAAGTATGTTTTAAATGGTTAATTAGTATAAATATTAAGCACTTGCCACACCCAAAACAAATTCAACTAAGTATGAAAAATACAAGCATATCAAGATCCCTATTCTTAATGGTGATCAAATAAAAAAACTATTGGAGTTGTTCACGAATAAGTATTTCCTTATATTTGAATTTAGAGTTTTAGGAAACTATTGAAGTTAGACGTTATCGTAGTCGTGCCAACCACATTAATTAGGCAGCAATGCCTACGATCACTTACCTTCTCCAACAGGAAACTATTGAACTTGAAACCCAGCCATGCATGCCTACAGTCAAGTCCACAAAAATTAGGCAGCAATGGGCGTGCCTACGATTAATTATCAACTTCACATCTTCTTCACCTACATTTCTCTACTATAAGTTGTTAACATTTCTTTTTTTTTTCTTATCAACTGTTCTATGGCGACGTTTCCTCTTTCCAAGTTTCCAGAAAACCCAGTAACCAGGGACATCATTGCCACCATATTAACCGGTGGCATCATTCTCTCCGTTCTTCGGTTCTGGGAAGAGATTGCTAAAAGAGACATCTTTGACCAGGTGGGTCTTGTCCATAAAACTCCTTCAGATTAATTTTTACAAATTGTATATATATATATACTGGTCTATAGTAAGTAAGACTCTCGCTGTGTGTCTTGTCAATTCGTAGAAATAACTTCTTACATTTAGACTGTTTTTCTCGTAAGCTAACTATATATGCCTTGCAAAGGCAACGGGCCTATGCTACACCAAGACTAAGGTCAACTGTAACAGTTTTTTTATTTTTTATTTTTACATGTATAGAATTTGAACCATTTTCTTACATCTAGGGATTATTTATTTTAGTTCTACTCTAACAGCTTCTCTATATCTTATTTCAGGGAATCCATATTTTAGTTTCACTTTTCCTATTTTAGAAATTTTCTATTTTTTTTTTACTCCAAAATTTCTCGTTATTTTAATTAAACATATTATTTTAATTAAAAACTTTTTTATTAAACTTTTTTTATTTATTTTTGTTAATTATTTATATTGATTTTTAATTAAACATATTATTTTAATTTCCGAGTTAGGTTTAGGGATACTTGTAGGGATTTTTTTACTATCTCTACATGTAGAGATAGTGAAAACACAATATAGGGATCGTTATATGTAGAGATAGTTATAGGGATACTATTGAAGATGAATATCTCCAATATCATTCCTACATGTAAGGTAAATGGAGATGTAGGGAATGTTGGGTATCGGCGCAGCGAAATGGTCGGGGATAAGCAGTATCACGCAGCTAAAATATGAATGAGAACAGAGAAAGTAGAGGCACAAGATTTACGTGGAAAACCCTCAAACAAATCGAGGAAAAAACCACGGGAAAGTAATGGAGGATTTCACTATGATGTAGAGTATTTTACAATAACCTTCTCTCTAATATAAGGAGAGAACAATATCACTCTCTCAAATAATAGGAGAAACTAACTCTCACTCACAAATATAGAACAACAAAAGAGGAAGAAAAATACTCAAGAGAAAGCTTATGTTTTCTCTCTAACTTGGAATATTTGGTGATGCACAAATGGTGAAGAATGAGCCTCTATTTATAAGCTCATCTTGCACCAAAAGTCTTCCCACATGTAGTGTGAAATCAACCCAAAATTGTGTATGCCTAACTTTGCAACCAAATACTTTTCTTCATTTCTTATTGCTTTTTGTCTTCTTTTGACTTGCACCAAACTTTTATAGCTCACATTCTCCCACTTAAAATTTTGGTGACACTTCAAATCTCTCCATACTTGTCAATTCCATGTTGCTTACATTTTTGCTAGGCCAAAGGAGGATCTACTCCAAACAAACTTGTCAACATTGATTGGCTTTGTCATGACATCTACTAGGTTCTCGTTGGTGTGAATCTTCTGCATATCCACACTCCCTTCCTCCACTACTTCTCGAACAAAATGATATTGAACACCTATGTGTTTCGTCCTGGAATGAAATGCTGGATTCCTTGCAATGTGCAAGGCACTCTAACTGTCACAAAACAATGGAATTTTCTCTTGTTTGTGCCCGAGCTCCTCCATTAACCATTTAATCCAGATTGCTTCTTTACAAGCTTGTGTAGCTGCCATGTATTCAGCTTCTGTTGTAGATAGGGCCACAACAGCCTGTAATTTAGATATCCAGCTTACCACGCCGCCTGCAACTGTAAACACATAGCCTGTAGTGGACTTCCGTTTATCGGTATCACCTGCAAAATCAGAATCAACAAAACCCTTGACAGTAAATTCTGATCCTTCAAAACATAATGCAACATCCGAGGTCCCTTTGATGTATCGTAAGATCCTCTTAACAGCATTCCAATGCTCTCTACCAGGATTCGCCATGAACCGACTGACCGCACCAACTGCTTGAGCAATATCTAGTCTCGTACATATCATAGCGAACATGAGACTTCCCACTGCTGATGCATACGGTACTCGAGACATTTCTATCCTCTCCGCTTCAGTGCTAGGGCACATTCTTGAGGATAATTTGTAATTGACAGGAAGCAGGGTCGAGATTTCCTTATAATCTTGCATATTGAAGCGCCGCAAGATTTTCTTCAAGTACTTCTTCTGGGAAATCCATACCTTTCTGCCTTTTCTGTCTCGGTGAATTTGCATCCCTAAAATCTTGTTTGCTGGTCCCAAATCCTTCATATCAAACTCCCCAGCCAACTGTGCCTTCAGTTCTTGGACCCGATCTTTGCTGGGACCTGCTACCAGCATGTCGTCCACGTACAACAGCAGAATGATAAAATCATCATCGCCAAACCTCTTGTAGCATGTACAATGGTCTGAATTGAGTCTGTTGTACCTGAGGCTAATCACGAAGGAATCAAATCTCTTGTACCAACACCTTGGCGCCTGCTTTAAACCGTACAAAGATTTGGTCAACCTGCAAACCAAGTTTCCTTTTTCTTTCTCAACACAACTTTCTCCTTGAAGCATGTAAATCTCTTCTTCAAGCTCTCCATGAAGAAAAGACGTCTTTACATCTAATTGTTCTAGATGTAAGTCTAACATAGCACACATGGCCAAGACTACTCTGATAGTTGTAAGTCTTACCACATGAGAAAATATCTCGTTGAAGTCAATTCCTTCTTTCTGAGCATATCATTTCACCACCAGTCTTGCACGATATCGCTTCACTTGGTCATTACCATCTCGCTTGATCTTGTAGACCCATTTGTTACCAATAGCTTTCCGTCCAGGTGGTAGTAGAACAATCTCCCACGTCTTGTTTCTATGTAGAGCTTCAATTTCTTCCTGCATTGCTGTCATCCACAGGGCAACATCGGGGCTTTTTATAGCCTCGTGAAAGGTAGATGGCTCTCCATCCTCCGTTAGAAGATAGTATGCAGCATTGCTCACCATGACAAAATCTGAATGCCAAGTTGGTCTTGTTGTGTGACGCAATGAACGTCGGACTTCTATAACCTCAGCATCATCTGGTTCTTGTTCCTCGTGCTCCGGTGCAACTTTGGAAGAAGCATCTCCTTGTTCTGACTTATCTTCAATTTGTATTGTCGTAGTCTCCTTTGAAGTATTGCTGTTGTTTTCACTTTGTAGTTTATTTTCTGCAAATATCACATCTCTGCTAATGACAACCTTGTGGGCAGTGGAATCCCACAGGCGATACCCCTTAACACCACCACCATTCTCCAATAATACCCATTTCCTGAATTTTGGATCCAGCTTTGTTCTTTCTTGGGAACCATACATCACATATGCCGGATACCCAAATATGTGCAATGTAGAATAATCTGCGGGTTTTCTGGTCCACATTTCCATTGGTGTTTTCAACCCAATTGTAGTTGACGGTGACCGGTTTATCACGTAACAGGCAGTTCTAGCTGCTTCTGCCCAAAATGATTTGGCTAGACTTGCAGTTTCCAACATAGCTCTCATTCTTTCAAGAAGAGTTTTGTTCATCCGCTCTGCTACAGCATTTTGCTGAGGTGTATGTGCAACAGTAAATTGTCTCTGAATACCCTCTTGCTTGCAAAATGCCAAGAAGCTCCCGTCAGTGTATTCTCTTCCGTTGTCCGTCCTCAAACACTTGATCCTTTTCCTGCATTCAAGTTCCACCAGCGCTTTGAATGTTTTAAATATTGGAAACACATCTGACTTGTTCTTGATTGGATACACCCACAGTCTCCTGGAGTAATCATCAATAAATGATACAAAGTATTTGGCTCCTCCTAGGGACAAAACCGGTGATTCCCAAACGTCTGAATGGATCAAGTCTAAAATGTGTTTACTTCTGGCAGTAGATCTCCCAAATTTCAATCTATGCTGCTTACTAGTAACACAGTGCTCACAGAAAGGTAAGTTTACCGTCTTGAGCCCGGGTAGGAGATTACGTTCAGCGAGAATCTTCAAGCCACGTTCTGTCATGTGGCCCAATCTGCGATGCCACATTATAGTTGATTCTTCTTGACCGGCTGATGCAACTGATACATCTGCCTCCTGCAACGTATCTCCCAAAAGCATGTATAGATTTACCCCAATCTTTTCTGCCTTGATCACCACAAGCGCTCCTTTGACGACCTTCATGATCCCATCCTCAATATGGGTCTTGCAGCCAAGGTCATCCAATTGTCCAATGGACAATAGGTTCTTCTTCAAGCCCTTCACGTGCCATACCCCTTGAATGATGCGAATGGTACCATCATACATTTTAATTTTGACGGTACCGATGCCAGCAATCTCCAAGGCATGATCATTACCCATGTACACAGATCCTCCAGAGACAGGTTCATAGGTGTGGAACCACTCTTTACGAGAGGTCATATGCCATGTTGCTCCTGAATCCATTATCCAAGCATCAGTGAGCTCCTTTCTGCCTTTTGATACAGTTGTTGCTTCGCTGTATAAAATATCTCCATCATCTGGTGCAGTCGCTACACATCCCTGAGAATTTGTCACCTCGGGATTCTTTTTGTTGCTCCAACAATCCTTCTTGAAGTGCCCTTTCTTGCCACAGTTGTAGTATTTGATATTTTTTCAACTCCTTGATTTTGATCTACCATGGTTGTTGCTCCCACTAGAGCCACGTTCCGTTGATCTACCTCTCACCATTGATAATGCCTCTGCTTGTTGTGAACTTTCGATTCTGTCTTCCTTACTTTTGCGCCTAGATTTCTCTTCCAGAACAGCGGCTGCAACATCATCAAAAATAACAAAATCTGAAAGAACATTGTTAGTGTAACTAATGATGAGTTGATCATACGAATCAGGTATACTTTGAAGTAGAATTTCTGCACGTTCAAGCTCCGCTATTTTATGCCCAATTGCAGTCAATTGAGAGAATAGCGTATTTAAGGTATTGATGTGATCTGTCACTGATGTGGACTCACTCATCCGAAGGGTGTAGAGTCTTCTCTTCAAGAAAATCTTATTGTGAAGTGACTTGACCTCATATAGTTTGGTCAGCGCATCCCAAATTTCTTTTGCTGACTTCTTTTCCTCAACGCTTGACAATACCGAATCTGCCAATGCCAAGTGCAGATTAGCCATAGCGTTGTCATCCATCTCTTTCCACTTGTCGTCCGTCACCTCCGCTGGTCTGTCTCCAATTGCTGCCAAGCAATTTTCCTTTCTCAAGATTGCCTTCATCTTTAATTTCCATAGGGAAAAATTTCTCCCGTTGAACTTCTCGATTTCAAATTTTACCGCCATAGTATTAACGACGATCTGCTTCGTAACTTGAATCGACTCCCACTATTTCACTGTGAATAGTACTATTTACGTGAATAGTATCGTATACGTGAATAGTACCAAAACCGTATACGAAAATAGTATCGATACCGTATATGTGAATAGTATTATACCGTATGCGTAAATAGTAACCATGAACAGTAACCCCGTATGAATACCAGTGATCCGTAACCAATGGCTCTGATACCACTGTTGGATATCGGCGCAGTGAAATGGTCGAGGATAAGCAGTATCACGCAGCTAAAATATGAATGAGAACAGAGAAAGTAGAGACACAAGATTTACGTGAAAAACCCTTAAACAAATCGAGGGAAAAACCACAGGCAAATAATGGAGGATTTCACTATAATGTGGAGTATTTTATAATAACATTCTCTCTAATATAAGGAGAGAACAATATCACTCTCTCAAATAATAGGAGAAACTAACTCTCACTCACAAATATAGAACAACAAAAGAGGAAGAAAAATACTCAAGAGAAAGCTTATGTTTTCTCTCTAACTTGGAATGTTTGGTGATGCCCAAATGGTGAAAAATGAACCTCTATTTATAGGCTCATCTTGCACCAAAAGTCTTCCCACATGTAGTGTGAAATCAACTCAAAATTATGTGTGCCTAACTTTGCAACCAAAGATTTTTCTTCATTTCCCATTACTTTTTGTCTTCTTTTGACTTGCACCAAAATTTTATTGCTCACAGGGAATAGGTTAGAGTTGGTCTAATGCAAAGGGTTGGTTAAGAGTTTACCACACAACACACCCCTAGTTGTACAACATTTCTCTTGTTGTTTCATTCTAGCAAGCTAGTATATCCTACGTAACGAGTAGAAAGGTTGTAGGAATATCTGTCCTGGGATTGCTTTCTCTCGTTTCCTTGCCCTGCAAAAAGAACAACATTTTGATGAATCTTAGCAACAAAAAAAAATAAATAAATAAATAAAAGAGTTGGGGGCTCCTTAATTTTGAATTTTATGTCAAACCGTTCTGAAGATCAGCTAACCAAATAGCTAATTAAGGGGAAAAAATGATTAGATTTGTTGAATATAATAAATAATACAATAAACTTCTTTCTAACGGTTTAAACTTTTAGATGAGATGTTAAGTTAACAAGATTAGGCCTCCCAAGCATTGATTCAGTGTCTAATTTTTCTCTTGAATTCAAAATTCTTGTATTGGTGTTATATGGACACAAAATTATTGTATAAAAAGATTTTAATTGTACCGGTGTTGAATAATTACCCTTTTATTATTAAATAAATCTATTTTCGCAATGAAAATAAATATAAATTTTAAAAACGAGGTTGACACGTAAAATTGATTTACAAGTTACAGTGATGTTTGTTTATTCACAATGGCGTGGGACAGTGGCTTTATACTTTGTTTGAATTTTAACATGCATAGGTTTGCACTTCCCCTAATTACTTGATTGACAAGTTACAGTGATGTTTGAATTTTAACAAGCATAGTATTATACTACAAAAAAGAAAACATGGAGAAAGCATCATTTCAGATTTTGGATTAATCTGTTTCTTTATATAATATTAATATACCCTTTTTTTTCACCATTAAGCAGATGCAGTAGAAAACCATTGTGTCTGAATCTCATTCATATTCATGTGGGTATGACTTTTGTCTTATTTGATTACATTCTTTCTGTTTAGAAACTAAATAGGAAGCTTGTGCATATTAGCGGTGGACTACCTTTCACACTTTGCTGGCCAATGTTCAGGTAAATCTAAACATGACCAAGGAAATCAGTATTTTATTCTTTACTTTTCTGATGGGGAAAATCTCACATTTAGTCTCTATTATTTGTAAAAAAATTCAATTTAGTTCTTATTGTTTAAAATATTTCAATTTAGTCCCTATTATTTTTCTAAAAGTTTCAATTTTGTCCTTATTGTTTAAAGTTTTTTAATTTCGTCCCAATTATTTTCTAAAAAGTTTTAATTTCGTCCTTATTGTTTTCAAAAAGTTTCAAATTCATCTCTATTGTTTCTAAAAAAAAAAAGTTTCAAATTTGTCTCTATTGCTTCTAAAAAAATTTCAATTTAGTCATTCAATAATAGGGACGGATTTGAAACTTTAAGAAAATAATAAGGACGAAATTAAAACTTTTTAAAAATAATAGAGACGAAATTGAAATTTTTTGAGAAACAATAGAGACTAAATTGAGACATTTTAAACAATATGGATGAAATTAAAACTTTTGGTAAAATAATAGGAACTAAATTGAAATATTTTACAAACAATAGGGACTAAATGTGAAATTTTCCCTTTCTGATGTTGTTCTGCTGATTGGGCTATTAAATTGTTCCAGTTCTGGTCACCGAGGAGCAATTTTGGCAGCTTTGATTTCTGGTGTTAATGTAATAAAGATTCTCCTTTTGGGACTTGGAATTTTGAAAGATGAGGCAACTGTCAAGTCTATGAGCAGATTTGGAGACTATAGGTTGCAGCTATGAACAAGTTATTTATGCATCCACTAGCATCCTTGTTATCTTTCTTTGTTGAGGCATCCTTTTATAAAAAGTTTGGCCTCAAACACTAACAAGCACTTCAAATTGAAGCAAGTGTGACATTACTATTTAGTTTATTTTTTAGTCCTTGAAAAGAAGAACCAATTGCTTGGTTATATCGTCATTGTAAGATATAACAGCGAAAAGCAACTTGGAAAGGAGAAACATTTAATTGGAAAAGAAGTAAAGAAGTATAGGATAAGTTTATGTGCTATCATTACAAGCTATATTCTAATATAAAGTTATATGTTCACCTAGAACAAGCTCGAGGGCTTCATTAATTAGCTTCAAGACTGTGGTTCATATATTTTAGATTTTGCCACTTTACAAATGTTAAGCCATGCGCTTTCTTTCTCTTCTTAATTATGTGCTATCCTGTGATATCGAATTCACATGATGTTTAGTCATTCTAAGCAGAGGTGACTCTTGTTGGCGCTTAAAATGTAAATTTATCTCATGATCTTTTTTAACTTTTTTCTCTTAGCGAGTTACTTTTAAATGACTTTTTATATCGTCTTTAGCTTATTTGTTGTATCAGGGAACTTCTCAAGGGGCCACTATATTATGCTGCTACAATTACTTTGGCTTGTGCTATTTATTGGAGAAATTCTCCTATTGCAATTGTAGCAATTTGCAATCTCTGTGCAGGCGATGGTAAAGTTCTTTTATATAATTAGCTATGTTGCTGTTTATTCAAGTGCATTTTGGACCATGATATTATGCTAAATGAGTTTATTCCTACAAAAAGTGCAAGACCAGAGAGCACTTTCTTTGAAGGCATATCTTAGATATTGAAAGGTCTCTGTTAACGAATCCTACAGGCTTAGCTGACATTGTGGGTAGACGGTTTGGAAGACAGAAGCTTCCCTATAACAGAAACAAGTCAATTGCTGGCAGTATGGCAATGGCTATTGCTGGTTTCTTAGCATCGATTGGGTAACTTTTGCTTTGTATCTTTAAAGAATCTTCTTTGCCTTGATGATGGTTACTTGCTGACCAAAATTGTTTTAGCAGATACATGCACTATTTCTCCTCATTCGGTTATATCAGGGAAAGCTGGGAGATGGTCTTGGGGTTCTTGGCCGTGTCTCTTGCCACTACACTGGCTGAATCGCACCCTCTGAGCACTGAGCTAGATGACAACCTGACTGTCCCCCTTACCGCCTGGCTGGTGGGGATTTTGGTTTTCTGATGTGCAACTGATGCCAAGTCTTTATACTTGGATGATTGTTTAGTGGTCATCTTGCAAAAGAGCTATTACGTTGAAAATTCATACCGGTATTATCACACGTATATCAGTTTCAATAACTTGCAAAAGGATTTGCATTACTATGTTCTTGCTGATTTTTTTTTTTTTTCGCTATGTAAATAAGGACTTTGTATTAATCAAAAAAATATATACATATCTTTACAAAAATGAGATCAGCAAAAGCCTATCCAAGAGTGCTAGCATCTAAATCCCAATCTTTACAAAGTCGGCGATTTAAGTCAGTGTTTTTGAAGTATTTGGCCCTATACAATTTTTGTCAAATGCAAAAGCCGATATGGTCAAACAGTTGATTTTCATTGTGGGTAGGATTGTCATGAACAATGTTGTTTCTTTCCCGCCAGATGACATATACCGCTGCTTGGAAGAACAACTTGAAAAAGCTTGAGTGTAGTGAGCAATCAGTGCAATTCCTTGTGAACCAAACAATGATGTGGTTCCAAGTGTGAATCCAGTGAGGTCATTTAGCCAATTTCATGCCCTTTTTCCAAATTCAATTTGTAAAGCTACATTGAAAATAAAGATGGTCTCTATCTTCAATGTGAAGCTTACAAAAAATACAAGTAGCATCGATCTGTAATCCCCATTGGAGAAGTCTCCTTTTGGTAGGATTTCTGTTGCGCCAAAATATCCTGGAGCAGAAAGCATGTTTAGGGATGTTGTACTTAAACCAAATAGCTTCATGGCTTTCAATTACCTAGTATTTGGATCTAATGAGTTCCCAAGCTAATCTCGTGGAGAACCTTCCATCAGGCTTGCCCAGCCAAAATAATCTATCTTCACGGTTGGGGTAAGGAGCCACAGCACCAAGGGGGGACTTGATTGAATCAAAGATAATGTTTGAAGGTCAGTTCCATCTACCCTCAACAATGTAAGATGAAACATTTTTTGAAAGATCATGCCCCAAGTTCTCAATGATGCTAACGCCGAAAACATCTTTGAGAATGCCAAGAGGATGCCAATAATCCATCCAAAAAGTAGTGGTGTTGCCATTACCAATTTTATGAAACACAAAAGGCCTCATAATTTGTCTCAGGTTGAGGATATTTCGCCAATACCACATACAATCGGAAGGTATACTCACATTCCAGATATTGCTTGTTCTTTTGAGGTGGTATTCATAGACCCACTTGACCCACATAGAGTTGTTTTTGATCAGCAACAGCTAAATGTAATGCATCTGAGCGGCTTTGTTGAAATCAGTCATCTTAGTAATGTTGAGGCCACCTTCTTCTTTAGTTTTGCAATTCAACTCTGAGCACCTCCACCATATTTTATTTCGGATCAATGATCTTAAATTCAAGCTCAAAGCAATTCGGGATTTAATCATGACGGGGCAACACTCAGCTGAACTTATTTATGAGGAAAAGAGTTTGATTAAGCAGATTGGTGATCTCTCTTTAGTTGAAGAAAATATCTTGAAGCAAAAAGCCAAAAATTAGTTGGATTTGCGATAGGGATACCGACTCAGCATTCTACTTCAAGCAAATCAAAAGGGATACTGCCCGTAACTCGATCACCTGCTTGCAGGATTCTAGGGGCCATTTTTCTAAATTCTGAAGAGCATATTGGTAAGGAAGCTGCTGATTTCTTTATGAATATCTTGGGAAAAGCTGATCCAAATCTGTCCTACTCAATGTGTGATATCAAGAAAATCCTCCGGAAAGAATTGCCAAGCCATGCTGCTCGGGAGTTAATCAAACCTGTTACTTCGGAGGAAATTAAGAAGGCTTTGTTTAACATTGACAACAATAAAAGCCCTGGACCAAATGGGTATAATTCTCACATTTTCAAACATGCCTAGAATATTGTTGGTCCTAATGTCACTTGTGCCATTAAGGACTTCTTCAGATAGGGTGTTATGCTCAAGGAGCTTAATTCTACTGCTCTCACTCTTGTCCCAAAGATTAAAAACTCCACTTCTCTAAATGACTATAGGCCCATTGCCTGTTGCAATACTCTTTTCAAATGCATTTCTAACATTCTTGCTTCTAGGATGCAGGACCATATGGGTGATTTGATCTCTGAAGCTCAATCGGCTTTTGTCAAAGGCAAAAGCATTGCAGACAACATTTATATGGCTCAAGAGCTTCTTCGGGGCACAATAGAAAGAATGGGTTGCACGGTGTACCATCAAAGCGGATCTCAGAAAAGCTTTTGACAGTATAGACTGGAGGTTTATTCTCATCACCCTTGAGGCCCTGAATTTCCCTCCTCTCTTATTCATCTCTTGGATCCACAGTTGTTTAACCACCTCAAAGTCTCAGTTGCTATTAATAGTGGGTTGCATGGCTATTTCAATGGTGCTAGAGGTCTTAGGCAGGGAGACCCTATCTCTCCTTACCTTTTTGTCTTGGGTATCGAAGTTCTTTCTAGCATTATAGACATTATGCTAGAAAGAACGAAGTGCAATCATCTCCTTTTCGCGGATGATCTTCTCATCTTCTCCAATGTTCTTGCTGTTTTTATTGTTGCAAATTTCAAGATTCTTATGGTGGAGACGCAATTGGAACTGTATGTTATATGTTTAACCTGTTCGGATTCAAACTGAATCAACATAGCACGTGCCTGTTTGATATGCTTCATTTTTAGCTGCACTCTTCAATCTTCAAAATTTATAGATTGAATGTTCTTTCTTAGACAATACACTACACAGGAGAGGCTTGTACCATCTGAGTTCATTCCTCCCTAGGAGCAAGCTGTTGTGATTGTAAAAGACTTGCATTTACACTTGATTTTGGTAAACAAATGGCGAAATTCGTACTTATAATCCTTTCCCCTATTCGTCAGAAAAGGAAGTTAGAGATCATGCTCCAATAGGATCACAAGCCTATGGATAATAGAACGATTTCCGAAAAAGCAGTCACTATTCTCTTATTAATTTATGTTGAAGTAGTACCTATATAACAATCGAAGTGGTTTACTTGAGGAAAAATATTTGGTCAGTTTGGATTGATATCAGTTTTTTACATGTTGGTGAGACTAACATTTGTGAGTCCCAACAATCATGTTAGAGATTTTGGGTTAGTCTCAATTGATCAAAAAAAAAATTTCCTCACTTACTTGAATCAGTTATAGTATGCAAAAGATAGAGAAAATGCATCAAAACGGAATATGTTTTGAATAACCTCTAATAGAACGTGGATTCTATTAGCATGTAGGTCTTACGCATTAGAACTAAAATGTGAGACTTACCGACTTTTTGAAACCTAACTCAATTTGTTTCTAATTTGTCTGATCCAATTGATGATCCAAAGCTGATGTAATAGCTTTTGTCCCTTCAAATTGGATCTATATGCTGATATTTTCCAAATACCAAGTTCCAAAGGACAACTGCAGATATTAACATTAACATATAATAACGAATTGATGTGGTATATTCATATCATAATATATGAACAGTAAGAACTAGTATTCTTCTTTTTCTAAATATTTTTACGAATATGCTTTTTTGATATAGAAGTACATTTTTTTAGAACTACCATTTTAAAATGAAAAAATTACTTATTGGCTTAGCGTCATCATTTACTGGAATCGAAATATCTGCGAGATTCGCTCATCTGTGCGGGCGACAACAGTTAACAATGGACCATCTTGATCGTGGCGCCTGCCTTGTAATGAACATGCCATCTCAGTGGATAAGTTCTTTCTGTTAATTGAGAAACGCAGAAAATAGATAAAAGTAAAATAAAATAAAATCAAACAAAATATGCTTGTTTTTTATCTTGATCTTAGTGCTTATACATATTATGACATCACTTTTGATAAAACCTCGTTTCCAAAGTACAAGTTCAGTCATAAACAGTAACACAGACGCATCAATGATGTGTCTTGATAAGCTTATCAAATTAAACTAATCGAAAATATTAAGATTTCATCAACTTTTTTTTTTATTCCATTATTTTTTCATGGCATTCGATTCTATAGTTAGTTACTTGCCATTTCAGTTGAAGAGAAACCACAGGAGTAAATACGAGAAGCTACTAAGTTGTAATTCGAAACTTACGTGTCGCAGCTAACTTCACAATTCTGCAGCGTCAGTTTTTTTTAAATTGAGAACTCCAATTTCGTAAAGCATGTTGACAAAATGTGAAATCCCCTTGTAACGCTACGAGCGAATCTATTCTTGTTGATGAAAACCATAATTTTCATTCTTGGATTTTGATGGACGATTCCAAGTCGGGCTTTTTCTTCATGAGTATTGGCAATATTGGACAATTCCATTTCGTGGCAGAATCTTGATTTTCAGATCCATTACAGGTACTAATTACGCGCCTTAGACAAGGAATGACAACCATGAAAAGAAGGAACAAAGAGAAGACAGCTATGACTGTGATTGCAAGGATCTCGCCATGCAAAGTGTAGTGCCTGTCACGAACAAAATGGATCTCATCATCTTCTTGTGCTGGACTCCATGGAGGAGTGGCAGGTGAAATTTGAAATTTGGTAGCAAACCAAACTGTAGTAACGTCTTCTTTCCCCAACTCCATATATTGGAGCTTCGAAGATGGACAACATGAAAATGTTGTAATCATGGAAATATATATATATATATATATATATATATATAAGGATACGGTACCTTATTGGTATTCGAGCAAGAAAATTTCTTCCATAAAACATGTGACAAATTCAAACAAGTGCAACTTGCTTTCTCTCATACTAAGTCACTGTTCACATCCTTCTCTTTTTGTTCTTTCTCTGTGTTACCATTTTTAACTTTGTGGTCCATTTCTAAGAGAACAAAGGACAAAAAAAGAAAAAGAAAAAAATGGAGAGAGTGAAAACAAAAAACAAAAAAAAAAATCGTGACCATTTTGTTTAGTTGGGACTGTTCTATTATTGGCTCATCTATTTGGACAAAAACGTTCCCATCTTGGCTTTGAATGAAGCAGCTGTAAGAAGAAAATTGGCTCTTCAGTTTATGTCTTATAATATAATTGATATGGGTCTAAACCGTCACACCAATCCGTCCTGACCCGATTGGTGTGATCTGAATCTGTCTGATGATTTGATGGACATGTCGAACATTACATGCTGAATAAAGGTAATATATGTTGGGTAAAATAGTGAAGCCTAACATGTATAAGAGGGGCACTATTACGCATTAAATGCCTGTCTGTCATTAGAGTTAGTATAAATAACTTATTCAATGCACCAACTAAGGTAACCGATACTCATTTATTACCCTTTCTCTATTTCGTTAATTATTTGAGCTCGGACAAACTAATTCATTCTCACATCAGAAGAGGTGCACGGATAATAACCTCCATTGTCCTTTTTCTTGTTTTGTAGATTAACACTAAACTCGAGCTAAAGAACATTAAACCCTTATCAGTTGGTTCCGTCTGAGGGAAACTTCCCATAATCCTACAGAGAAACCACAATGGTCAATACCCGGAGCCATAGCTATATAGCGGGTTCGTCAAACCCAAACCAGGTGCAAGACACCGGTCGAGGACTCACAATAGTTGAGAATGTCATGTTGGGAACTACCCCGTACACAAACCTAAACCAAACACAAACAACACAGCCTATACACTTACCTATACCAGACCAAAACACTTCAGCCACCCTACTAGTAGATCCCCCGACGACCATGACTCTCGAGGTAGAGTTGTTGTACCAGATGGTGAAAGATCTACCAAGTACAGTAAATCGCTTAGCTGCAAACCAAGCTGTGCCGCCTGTCCTACCCACATATACCCAAAACCGACCTCACGTCCATATAGCCAACCAGCAATGTCAGGAGGATGTCGTGAAGCCTGTGCTTCGGGCGCGACAGGAGGTGGATGACCATGGATCTTCAGGGCCTGTTAACCGGTTGGAAGTTACTAAGGGAAAGTGCCACATGTACGCAGAGCCGAAGCAAACTAAGATTGCGGAGGCAATCATCAAAGTGTTGAACCAGCTCGGGGCTAGTCCATTGGCCCTAGAGATTTTATCAACGTCATTACCTACTGGGAACCGTATGCCAAGCCTGACGAGTTATATTGGAAAAAGGGATCCACTTAATCATCTCAGAAACTTTGATCACAACATGGTCTTATTCGATCTCCTCGACGCAATAAAGTGCAAGGCTTTCTTGACCACTTTGGTGGGAAATGCATTGTCATGGTACCAAGGGGTATCAGATGGCTCGATTGACACCATTGCAACAATGGAAAAAGCCTTCCGGACTCGATTTCCAAGCAACCGACGCCCCACTAAGCATTCATTGGTACTTTTGGGTGTAAAGCAGCAAAAAAGAGGAATCCTAAGTGTTGAGAATAGGATGTCCAAAAGACCACTAGTACTTACCATTTCTGTAAATGAATATTTGTAATTGATAATTAAAATGTCATCTTATTATGTGAGCATATTTTTCTCTCATTTGTTATGTGGATAACTATATATATATATATATACTACAAGAAAAATCGGTTTGGGAGACGGGCCGTTGCCGTGCCCTCGCTGTTCGGCGAGGGCTTAGCGAGGGAGGCCGTTCTCTCTCCGTTTCGACGAGGGACATGACGTCCGATTCGGCGAGGGACAGGGCCTTCCCTCACCGATTCGGCAAGGGACATGACGTCCCCTCGCCGTTTCGGCCAGGGACATGACGTTTCCTCTCCGTTTCGGCAATGGATAGGGCCTTCCCTCTCCGATTCGGCGAGGGACATGACGTTCCCTTGCTGTTTTGGCGAGGGACAGGGCCTTCACTCCCCGAAACGGCGAGGGATATGCCGTTCGCTCGCCGAAACGGCAAGGGAACTTCCTTCGCCGATTCGAGCAAGGGACAAGGCCTTCTTCAATTAAATTAATTTTTTTATATAGCAAATACTACAAATAATTGCTTAACTTTTTTACTTGTGATAATTTTTTTGGTTTTAATATTTTATTTTATAGATTTTGGTAAGCAACCTTTTGAATAGTAATTTTAAATTATATCCTCAATATTATTCTCTATAGTCTATATTCTTTTACAACTTGTGTTTTTAATGTAATTAATTTATAATCGAAATGAATTCTATTTTTTGAAATTGAGCAAAAGTTCTTAATATTGATTTTTTTGCCTAATCAAGATTAGTATTAGTTTCTTTTTTTCTTGTTATCTTCATTTCTTTTTTTATTTTTTCTTAATAATCATGTTTCTCGCTCGCAAAATTAACCTATCAAGTGTTTTTTATTTAAAAGTTATCGTTAAAACAAACATACATTTATTTTTTATTATTAATTAGTTTGGAATTATCTTGTGCATACAATTCATACAAAAAAATTAAAAAAAAATATTAAAATAATAAAGCTAAGCACTCACAACCACTCAAAATAACTAAATATCTCATGTTCTTCTAAACACACACCACACACACGTTATATGCACATACACACTTAAAGCAAAAAAAAAACTCACATCTCATCTCTCTCTGCCTCCGTCAGACCAGGACAAAGAAAAGAAAAAGAAAGAAGCAAATCGGGAGCAAGAAGCTACCCTACACGGGAAAAAAAAGAAATAGACTAGTAGCAGCGACGGGAAAGAAAGGAGGTGAGGGATTTGCATTTTGTGATTATTTCTTGCATTTTGATGAGCCCTAGTTTATTTATGTGTTGCAATAAAGTGGGTTATGCTTGGATCTAACTAATTAATTTGATTTTCACTATGATTATATGAATATTAAGTGTTGGTGTCACGCCTCGAAAATAAACACTTGTACACTGTCTCGCCACGTGACATGCCGCGTGCTAAAAGGATAAAATCCCTAAAGCTCGCTAGGCGCACATCTATTAAACACTCAAATCAGAGCCATTAAACCACAAATATTTAAAGACATCCAATCAAGTCGTATGTATTCGATTACATACCAAATCTCCAAATAGTCATAAAGAAGAGATCCTCAAAATTAATACAATCAAACCCAACAAATAAAGTTTTAATCCGAATTCTAATAACATTCAATAAGGTAAATTTCATGCCACTAAATCATTGCGCTCGAGTGTCTCTACCCTGATCACAGATGTAGTGCTTATTCTGTTTTAACTGCAAAGAAAACGGGAGGAAACAAAAGTGGTGAGCGAACGAAAGCTCAGTAAGGGAATTCAATCCACAATAAAAGTACAACTTGAGGATTGAGTCAGGAAATTTCTTGATTGGAATTCAAAAATTTCACAACAGATACTATACATATAACAGTTGGTTAATAATTGACAGGCTAATACATTTAGTGGAACATAAGAGAATAGTCACTAAAACGATTCATAAACAAAATATATAGAAATAGTTGTTACTGCATTTCACTCGTGCAGTGTCGGTTCAGTAATTGCATTTAACCCGTGCAGTGTCGGTTTAGTATAAATTTGGGCCCAACTCACTAGTAGCGATAACAGTTCCCGCTAAAGCAGTACAGTAACAGTATATGTACCGTAGTACCGTAACAGTATCGATACTATTCGAATTACACAAGTACGAATGAATAACATACATAATCAGAGATAAAAGATTACGTGAAAAATTAACAAATACAAAGAAGTCATTCGACGGTAACCATTGCAATACCTACAAAGTTTCTAAGAATATCTTTTTAACTTGGGGACAATCATAACATAACTAATTAAAAGAAATTATGTTCACAACTATAAATAAATAAATAAAATTTCAGTACATATTGAAGAAATTGAATCTCACAACTGTATTATATGAAATAAAAATCAACTTATTTCAATATTACTTTATTTTTTTTATAAAACAAATAAAATCATTTATATATATATATATATATATATATATATATATATATCATCACGAGACTTTTGCTGGTCACTTACGTGACTTCAACAGAAGTCACGTAAGTGACTTTAAAAGTCACAAGGTCACTTACAGTGACTTTAACAATTTTGTTTTTTTTTTTATATTCAAACATTTCAAAATGCTTCCATTTCTCTTGTATATTAAAGAGTAACATAATATCAGGACTTTTCAGTAAATTGAGAAATAAAGATCTAGTACTTTATTTTGAAATCAAACTCATTTATGGATATACAAAGATAAATGAAAACATCAATTAAAAGTACAAAATCTAACAATAACACAATATCTAAAATTCGATCAATTTAATAGAAGAACAAAAATAATCTTATTTAACACTTTCATATGAATTTGATCACTAAATAACTAAATGCCAAGATTGATCATTTAAGGGAAGATTGATATTAGGAGATCTTACGGAATAAAATATCAAATCTAATTTCGGATTAAACATACGTTAATTGAACAATATAGCACTATAGAGAACAAATCACGGATCTATAATTTAGATGAGCATATGAAATATTTGGAGAAAGATAGATAAATTCCACTTACTCTTTGATCCCAAAGAAAAAATTCTCAAATCACAATACTGCAAAATTTAGTCATTACTTCAATCTCCTAAACACAAATCAAACTTTCTATTACCAAATAAGTCATCAATAATTAATTCTATAAATTATTTCAAACCTTATGATAAATTTTATAGCCTATGAATTAAATCACTTACCTCACCTGATGAACCTTCTGGCTAAGATCTCTACAATGGTTGGAGTGAAGAAAGGAGAAAATGGTAGAAGCAAAACAAAATGAGGTGTCTGATCACTCTTATGCATTTTTATTTTATTATTATTTTTGTGGTCCAAATCATCATTACCATTCCTTTCATCATTACCCCCACTATACTTTATTCCTCAAATCACTCCACTTTACCCTATTTTAATATACTTTGTTTCCCACTCTTTCTTTTGCTTTTCTCTTTTTTGACCAGGCATTACAGTTGGATACTCTTTAACTTAGTAATTATTGTATGTTAATGGTGGTTGATGTGAGTTTGAAGATGATGTATGGTGTAACTGATATGTAATTTAAATGCTTGAAGAAAATGCTTGTAAGAAGTTGTTTTACCTCAAATGATTAGTTCTAAATCTAAATAAATGATAATGGAAGCAATAGAGCTAAGTCTCTAAGTGTTCGTGCGTGTGTGTGTGTTATTGAGCTGACAACCCAGAGGTGGGCAGCCTGCCGGCGCTGGGCAGTCAGGTGCCGATGGCCGGTGGCTGCCGGCAGCAGCCTGGCAGCCACTTTGTTTTTTTTTTTCCTTCCCCTCTTGTGCAATATAAAGTGTGAATTAGGTGTAAGCTTGAACAAGGATAATTTTTAGTTGTATATGACAGTGAATCTTCAATTAAAATGCTAACAGTTTGTGGTTGTTATTTAGTAATTGTTAGATATATAAATGAGCTAGTGTTATGTGAAAGCTATTAGCCTTGGAAAGACAGGGATCGTGTGAGTTAGCAACATAAATGACTTCATAGTTTATGTGTTAATTGGTTAAAGGGTTAACTTAGCTTACATTTTAACTTTGAGCTGCAAATGGGAATGCTTTTAGTTGAATTGTTAGCTAATGCATGTTATAATGTAGCTGAAAGCTATTGGTTTAAAAGTTAGTGAAATGCCACAATTAAAAAAATGTGTTATGAACTTGTTATGTAGTAGTTGTGCTATATTCTTTAGCTTGTGTACTTCTTGAGTCTCTAGGGGTCATAAGATTATGAGGTTACTAGTTAAACTTGTTGACACTAGTCTTCATTCCACCTTAGTTTAAATCAATTGTCAACTAAAAGGCTAATCTACATAAAAACATGCCACATATTCGGCTAAACCATGTTACCCCTAGTTTGCATCTAGCTATAGACTTTTAGTTGAATACACTTACATTCGTATTGCTAGCTAGTTGAATGGTGAACTATTGTTAAGCTATTTTCAAGAGTGAACTATTAACCAATGTAACTAATAAAGAATTGGTGGTTGGATTCTATACAAGTGCAAGTGAATTGGTTTAAAAGTTAAGGCATGGTATAGGAACTTTATATGTAAGACGGGTTAATGAAATTGAGTGGTTAGATTAGTTAGAAGTTGAGTCTAGATATTAGTATGTTATTTACTTGTTTTGGCTTGTTGATCTTAATTGGTTGTAATTTTGTTCAACAAAGTAATTAGCTAGAAAGCAAGATCTTGGGCAAAGTCAATGATTCTAACTAAAGATTATCTTACCATACTATTTGCACAAGAATGATTAAATAGTAATAATTGACATCGTTACTAGTAGGTAATTTATAAGTAGCTTACAATTAACTTTGTCACTAGTTACTACTTATATATTCCTCACAAAAGAGCTATCATTTGAACAATCGAAATTGAATGTGAATAGAACTACAGGGTAGCTAATGTCACACATATGTTTGTGTTATGAATTTGCTAACTAACAAATATGCTTTATTGTCTAGTTTGCTTGCTTCTCGAGTCTTAACTGAAACGGGTATTGACCCTTAACTGAGAGAGATGGTCGGCAAGAAGAGAACAATGGACAAAATTGAGGTCTCATTTCTTCCCCTTTCTTTATTTCTTTATTTTTTTCCATTTGGGTATTCTTATTATTTTTTCCATTTCCAGGATTATTTTTATGTTTTGCCATTGGCTTTTTAAAAGTTTTGTGATATGTTGAGCAGTTCCGAATATTTGCTTTTAGAAATATGAATTGTGTCCCAACTTATTTGTCTTCAAATTAATGACTCAATTGCAATTTGTTTACTTTGCTCTTAGTTATTTCCTCAAGTGAAGTCTAATTTTGCAATTCTTCTTCAGTTGCTGGAATAAATCTGTAATCTTGAGCATTTCTTAATTTTGCTCATCAGCTTAATTCTGACACTACTTTTTATTATACTCGATTTCTGTTTAATGAATATAATCAAAGAAAATAAATTAAAATTCACTATTCATTTTTTTGCATTATTTACGTATTGTTGGATAATCTCATTTTATTTGATCTTCATTTAGAAAATTATTATTTTATACAGGTTGTTCCGTTTCAGGGAATATTCATCAATGACAAAAGTTTTTGGAGATTCAAAGCTCGTGAATAGTTTTAGAGAAGATTCAAATGCATAGGGTTAACTTAGATTTGGGGGATAGCTATTTTGTAATTATATATGCAATTAAACATTATGTAATTAAAATATTTTGTAATATTAATTTTAAATTAAATTTTGATTGTCAAATTTTAATTAATTTAATTTTTATATGAAATTCATATTTATAAATTTTGCCATTTAAATTTTGTACTCTAATTATAAAGGGTTTTTAAAAATAATTATTTAAATTTTATGAGGACTTGGCAAGGGCTCGGTGAGGGAGGAAAATGCGTGGGCACAAAGATGGAAGAAAACGACGAGGGCACAGAGAGGGACGAAAACAGTGAGGGCACGGAGATGGACAAAACGGTGAGGGCACGGCGAGGGACGATTTATGCGAGGGCACGGAGAGGGATGATTTATGCGAGGGCACGAAGAGGGACGAAAACAGCGATGGCATGGAGAGAAACGAAAACGGCGAGGGCTTGTTGCCCTCGCATAGTCATCGCCGAAATAGTCACTTGTCGAGTTGTTGCCAAATGGCGTGGGGTCGGCAAGGGACCACAATTCACCGACGAAGGTTTCAGTGAGGGACGATTCCCCTCGTCGAGCCCTCGCTGAGACTCTTTCGGCGAGGGCCCGACGAGGGGAATCATCCCTAGCCGAAACCAATTTTTGTTGTAGTGATATATGTGTGTGTATGTGAGGCCCTTGCTTCAAGTGGTGACTTAGGTGCGTAATGGTTACACACAGAAGGTCTAGGTCATAATCACTTGTTAAGCAGAGTAATTAAATCTATGGCTAGGTAGTAAAGTTGAGCACTTTACTATGGTAGAAGTCATAGTGAAATAAGTTCCCTCTGGAGTAGGGTAATTTACCTTGTTCATGGATTTGTTCCAAACGTATTACACTTATACATGTGTATGCATTGGACTAACCCTGTAGGTGTGAACTCTAAATATGTACTATCAAAGAAAGAGTTCACCTATACCTAGAGAACTTCTAAGTGGGCCATTGCTCTTAATCTTGAGCATGTGTGGATGAACCGACAAAGTCGAGTGCTTGCACTTTGAGCCATTATGGGTGTGGTCTAAATGCTTAGGTCACTAACTCTGTGGTTTGGGTGTATAGGACTTGATTAGAAGGGACATGCATATGCAATAAGAAATCTATACATTAATTATTCCCTTAGAATGATCCAAGCTAGATCATCCTGAATCTATGCATAGTAGTATAGGATGTTGTACTGGATGTTACACTTAAGGTTAGTTCCCTTGGATAAGTGGATAATTCCCAGAGGATGGTTGCATTATGGATTAGAGTTTCTAAGGAGTTTAAGATGTAGCTCAAGAGGTGATAGTACATTATGGAACCCGTCTTGACTACGAGTGAGTATAGAGGGGCAGTTTGGTCATTTCAACACTTAGTTGTACGTAAGACTATTTTTTGTTCAATACAATATTTATCCTTTAGTACAACTATAGTCTTATAGTGGAATAAACTAAGGTTAGAATAATAAAATATTGCTAGAGGACTAGCAGAAATATTTTATTTATTCTTAGAGAAATGATAAATATGTATTTGGTTCCCCTTCTAGCCAAATTATCTTATAATCACTATTTGCTAAATTAAATAAATACTATGGTAGGGAGAGTATTTAATTAATTGCCAATTAAATATTAAAAATAGACTTTCTATTTTGTAGAAAAGGGTATTTCTATTTTTAATTATTGGCTGAAATTGAATTAAATAAGTACCAAATTAATTAGTTAGAGCACACTGGCTAAGCCAAGACCCTAGCTCGCGAACCAAAGAAGTCACGTGGGTCCAGGGGGTGAACCAAGGAAGGGAAAATTGGCCGCGCTAGAGGAAAAATAAGAAAATTAATTGTGGAGGAAAAATAGGATTCTTGTAGTCCAAAACCACATTGATTTTCTAGAGATTTTTTCTTAGAATCTTGTCCTATAAATAGACCGCTTCCCTAGCTTTGAAAAATTGTACCATCTCTTTTGAGATATCTCTTCTCTCTCTTGAGTAAGCTTCATATTTTGAAGAAACTCAATTTTAGTTTTTCTTTAATTTAGTTCAAATCCCACAACTAGAACTTGCTTTAGTAGATTTTGGTCATAGAAGGGAATATCAAGAGTTGAAGAGTAGAAGCCATATTCTAGGCATGTAGATCTTCTTGGAGAAGGCGAAGTTTTTAATTTTTCGTTATGTGTGAAGAGGTATGTAAAACTTCATTATGATTTAGAATTCAACTATGTTCTTCATGTTGTTTGAATTAACTATTCATGTTTAATCGCATAAGATCTTACATGATTGTTTCTGCCATATTCATAGAATTTTTTGAATATGAATCATGTAGCCTATATCGTTTTCCTTTAGTGGTATCAGAGCCACTGCGAATTAAACATGCAATAGTTGAAAATAGTTTAATTCTAGAATTGTAGAAACTTAGAAATAAACTATGAACAATAAAAATTCAGATTTGTATTATGTCTTTGATCTTGAATTTTTTGTGTTATTATTAGTTTCTACGTTATTTAGAATTAATTATTGTAGTTAATTCTAATTGTGGTTTTAGATTATTAATTGTGTTAAAATTAAATTACTTGTTAGGTAAAGTTGTTTAAAAGGAATACAATTAATGGAAGACCATTGTAAAATAGGAATTTTATGAAAATAGGTTTACTTGAAGTTTTACGTTAAAATTCCTAGTTTCTAGATTTCATATTTATTGCAAATTAGGTTATGGAGATGAATTGGATACTTGCCAAAGTTCAATCCATGTTGACCTACAACAAAAAAAAAATTAGGGATTCCGCACGCGCGTGGAGATCCACGTGTGAACCACGGGCGCTAATAGGTCCCATTGTTTTAATTTTTTTTCTTTTCTCTTTTTCTATTAATTTTTATTTTGTGGTGTTTTTGTTTCACATAGATTAAATATGGAAAGTATTATGGAGATTATTTATTGGTTTTATTAAATGCTAGAAATACAATTTTTTTTTTAATTATGTTGATTTACATAATTACTTATTCTTCTATTACGCAAAATTGGATGGCATTTATATTTATAAGTCCTTGATAATTAAGTTATTAATTAATCTAGATATTAGACTTAGTTTAAGGGATTAATTGGAAATTGAAATAGGTTAGGAAAAATATTAAGATGATTATTTTGTCCTAGAAACCTAGATTTAATTAAAAGCTTATAGAAACCCTTTGTTTAAATAATGGAGTGAGAGAGCTTATAGAAACCCTTTGTTTAAATAATTGAGTGAGAGAGGGAATTAGGAAATCCCACGGCTTTCCATATCTGAATCATATTAATGAATGATATCATTTACCTCTCTTCGGAGGGTGATATTATTCTAGATTTAATAAAATGATTTTAAATTGGAAATTCACTAAAAGGATGTTAGTTGAACGGCCACCCTTCGGTAGAGTTCTGAAACTATAGATCACTTTATAGGTAATTAGTTAGAGTTATCTCCATTCGGAGGCTCAAATCAGAATTATATAGGAAATCCTATAAGGAATGATATTTACACTCAGCTCAAGATAGATAGTAACCTCCCTTCGGAGTAAGTGCTATCAGGTCTTGGGAAGCCAAACCTAATAGTGATAGGAGTTATTACTAGGGCACTAGTTGTAGTTTAAATGGTTATCTATATTTGTGCAAATGCATTCATGAGTTCTTGCTATTATTCTCATGCATGCCATACATATATGTGTCACATAAGTTGCTCATATTTTAATTATATTGCATGTATATTCAGATTGAAATGGCATACGACTACATTCTTCCAATGTCTATATTGTGTGAGAACTAATTGAATGGTCATAACTATGATGAATGGAAAGAGGCTTTGGACATATTACTCACAAACCGTGGGTTGATATATGTCCTGACTCAACCTTGTCCCAAAGATGAAAAGTTAGAGAAGAGATGGAGGAAATCTCACCTTAGGGCCGGCGAAATTATCCTAGATGTCATCCCTGAGTCTCTATGAATTCAACATGGGGGAACGTAGTGTATTCATCAGATATAATCAAGTCCTTAGAAATATGGAACAAGGTGAAGATTGCCAATATACTAGAAAGTGAATCCATTAAAGCTCATATGCTTAAGATAATGGATGCTATCACTTACTACAGATCTTTAGGTACCAAGATAAGTCTTCTAGAACAAACTGATTTACTACTTGAGACCTTACCCAGATCCTTTAATCAATTAAAAAAAACAGGCCCAATCAAGTGGGAGATACTGGAGTACTGAGCGAATGATAAAGGAGTTGGAAGATGTAAGACATCTCAAGAAGGTACATGCTCTTGCTCTAAGGTCAAAGATGAAGAAATCAGGTAAAAGGGCTAATGGAAAATGCTTCATTTGTGGCCAAACTGGTCATTGCAAAGACGAATGTCCCAAGTACCTTGACAAGGGCAAGATAGGTACGTACTTTACTTATATCATGGAAACAATTTTAGTGGTTGATTCTGTAACACCCCGATCCCTCTCGAGACCAGGAGTTCTATCAATCAATCTAATCACAACCCAAATCCAAACCCGAGCATAATTTTCAGAGAAAACGGACGGAGTCTCCCCTGTATCTAGGCAAAAACAACAAACCTGCGACAGCATATAAGTGGACCAATACCATGTCCAAACATTCAACCATCTCAAGGCCATCCGAACCTCAGTTCTCAACAATTAAACACAGCAAACATTCATACATCTCCAAGTACTAGACTATTCTAACTCTTTCTTTAAACAATACAAACATGCATTAAAGTTAAGCTATACTAACTAAATACATGAATTAACCTATCATACCACTTCAATAATCCTATTAAAACTTATATTACATTCCTTTTAACTTTAACTACAAACAACACAAATTACATACATCTCTGCATCTTTGACAATTCAAGCCACATAGCACGCAAGACAACTCTTCAAGCATGATCTTTCACATATCCACAAACTTTCCAGCTAACATGACAATTTCCTGAAATATGGTGGTTAGGAGTGAGTATACACAACACGTATATTCAGTGAGGGCGAGACATATATCGAGGTGGAGAGAAAAAAGATCGTGCAATACAAATAGGTACAGTTAAGCAGTACAATCAATAAAAAGGCATTCAATATAAACAACAATACAATAAACAATTAAAGAAAGCATTAACACAACCAATCAAAGCTATACCACACTTTGAAGGCTATGGTTTACTCATACGAGCAATGTACCATTTCACGAGCGATACATCAATCTCGAGCTTGATGTTGACAACATTGACAATAAGCGCGCAACCACCTTATAACTTCAGTTTGGAATACCCCGGGAGTAACCATCAATTCTACGACCCAAATCTCCCTGTGAGGCAACCCAAGCGAGAAAAAGGAATAGGACACGGAGCTAGAGCAACCAACACTGGCAACCCGAGGCTACCCAGAGAGGCCCATCACTTACGCGCCTAACACTATGCAATGCAAGACACGATACAAGGCGATAAACGAGCGATAACACAACAATACAGATTAGAGGCGATAGACGAGATATCAAGCATTACATTCAATAAAGTATCAAGAACAACACTAACAAGCATTATCAACAATTGATATTCAATTCAATCATAACCAACTTTAACAAACATATCAAGCAATAATAAGTATTCTATAGGCATTATAAGCATTCTATAGACATTATAAGCATTCTATAGATATTATAAGCATTCTATAGACATTATACTATGAAAACACACAAAATCACAAAATGACCCCAACTTTCAAAACGCTACTACTTTCAAACGAGCCACGAGTTTTGAAAACCGACTTCACCAATCCTCCTAGGTCACCATAAGGCACGTCTAAAGACCCCAAAATCCTACTTAACCCTAGAATTCATGCAAAGCCCCGATTTCTCCCTTTGCTCGTTTGAACTACCGCTACCCTAACCAAATACCCAACCAACGCCATAATCACACCAAAAGTGCTTCCATGGCCTCCCGAGATAATGCCATCACGCAAAACGATAAAATACCAAACTTGACCTAAACGACCCCAACTTTCACTAAGCCATTTTTCTCCGTTTTTCCATTACACAATCCAATTAAACCATACATTTAGGCATTCTAGCATATCTAGCACCTTCCTACATCAACAGAACGCGTAACGGAGCAACTTCATCGAAACGGGGGTTTACTATTCATAATTTACTATTCATTAATCAATTTAAATTGCAATCTCAATATTCAACCACAAGAAATGTTAAAAAGCTATAAATACATGTTCTACAATCAACAAGGAGCATTCTTTAAGCCTCAAAACAATCAAAATAGTATTCTACGGATAAAATCCAAAAATTAAAGTTAATACATAAATCATTCAAATGCGCAAATAAACGTGAAACCCTCACCTTAGACGCTCCTAGACGCTAGGAAAACCTCGTAGGATGCCTCGGAAACCACCCCGTGCAAGCTCACGCGAAGAAATTGAAGTTTGGAAGTTGAAATTCCTTTTTTTCTCTCCTATTTTCGGCCAGCTTGTTTTTTGTTTTCAGCTTTCTTTTTTTTCTATTTTGTGCTATATTAAGCTATTATAAAGATGACAACAAGTCAATTTGGTCAAGGCTTGGTCAACTAACTTAAAAATTGGTCAAATAAGCTTGTTTTATGCATTTTAAAGCTAAAACAACCACCCCAAATCTAATTCTAGTTAAATACAACTTAAAATACCAAAATTAAAACACTAAATACTAGTTTTCACTATTTGCTGAGGACTAGAAATCATTTCCTAACTATCTCTCTCGATATGCTATGCACTTTGCGACAATAAAAGAATAACAATTAAACTTCAAAGAATTTAAGAAAATATAGTTTTCGGAAAGTAACATAGTTCAAAATTTACTCCGGCTCAGAGCTACTTTTCATTTAATTGAAAACCGAGCACTAAAATGCAAGAAAAATAAAACCGATTAACATAAATATGAAAAGTAGTTGATATTCCGTTAAAATAATTAACTCAAGTATTATTTAATTACTTCTAAAAGAAATATGAAATAATGCTAGAAATGAATGTTTAACTAAAAATAAACACAAAATTCAATGCTAACATTTAAGATAACACTTAATTAAATGCAATTAAATGCCATTAAATGCATGCCGGGTTCGGGTTATCACATCCTTCCCCCCTTAAAACAATTGCGTCCTCGCAATTCTTATTCCAATAGGACTCTGCATCCACTGAAATCCAACTCTGACCCCTCTTCATCAGCTGCTGAGCAAGTAAATTAATCAAGATAACCAATAGGGAAGTTTAAGAAGAAATTCCAAGTAGTAATGCCGAATAAAGGCTCAAATATAGATACCGCACAAGAATCCCATTGACACGAATATCGAAGAAGAATAAAATTCCAACCAAAAGCGCCGAGATAATACCAGTAAAGATTAAAGCAAATATACTGTAGATAAAATCACATCACATATTAATGATAAGAAGAATACTGAATGAATACCCCATACACGAATCCCTAGTAGAAGTTCAACTATCACTACCCGAGAATTCCCAAGCAATAAGCCAAATAAAGGCTTAAACAAAGGTTCTATCCAAAGGTCCAAAGAAGTACCCCGCTGGTCATGAATTTCATAGAAGAATTCCCTGTTAAGAGTGCTGAAGAAAATACTAAGAACCCAATCAAATATACTTCAAAAGTTCCAAAGAAGCCTTCCAAATAATAACCCCATAGGACAACCAATTAGATTCCGAGTATCGCTATCAAATGCTGAGAAGAATGTCAAAGGGAATAGTAGAGAAAATATAAGGTGCCCAATAAGACAATCAAGTTGAATAACAAATATAGTTTCCCAGATAGACAAAAACCCTAAGGAAAATACCGAGCTGGTGCACAATATACAAAACCAAACTCCGAGGCCTCTTCACTTTTGCCGAGTGGTGACTTTATACAACTTACCACCAAGAAAGCCCAAGGTATTCCACAGCATACCGTAAGCAATATAAGATAATAATTCTGAACAAGATTCCAAGTGTAAGACTTCCAATAGTGCCAACAAGGAAAATATCAGTAGAATGCCCACTAAGAATTCCAAAGAATACCGTAAGTAGTGCTATACAATAAGTCCGATAGGAATTCCAATTACCAAACCAACTGAGGGATGCCAAGAAAAATACCCGAACAATGCTCCAGTGAGAAAATACCAAGGATTGCCCAATAAGTAAGTACCAAATAAATGACCACAAAGAATTCCATAAAATGCCATTGAAGGATTTCCAATAAGGGATGCCAGTAACACACCAATAAAGACCGAGACACATATACCATAGATAATACTGTGCAGTAAGTCCGATTGAAATCCCAATAGCCAAGTCCACCAAGAAGTACCAACAGAAGTCTCCAAAAAAAAATACCCATTAAGAAAACCAAAGAATGCCCCAGAGAACAACCAAATAAAACCCCAAGAAAAAGCTACTCTTCACAACTGTTAAACACAGAGGAGAACCTTAGAGATTCGCCAATAACTAAGCTCCAAAAGCAAACACCAACTCCCAAATAAAGGCTAATTAAATGCCATTCATTTCCTTCCAATCCATACACCTTGAAAGGCCAGCTGTGAACCACTTTCTTCAGGGGAGGAAAAGTCTTCCCTACCATTTCAACGGGACATGTATGAATGCCAAGATATCACATTTATACACATGCCTTAAACTATTATGCAAGCAAGTTTGTAAAACAGTTTATTCATCAAAGTCACTCAAGCACGACAATCAAGTCAAGCATAACATAATCAATTCAAATCACGGCATAACCAATTCAAGACATTCTATACACACATTACAAGTAATACTTCAAGCAAATAACAATCCACGAGGTCGATTCGATTCACGATACCAATTCAATAGGTCAATTCAATGCACAACTAGACACTTCACTTCACTTAGCACACAATTAACACATAACACATAACTATATCACATAGGAGCACACATTCAGGTCAAGACACACAATCTCACATACAAGCATACATTTTCAAGAACACACTTAACAAGCACACATTCAAGGATCACTACCCACCAGACCGAGGACCCTGTCCTGGCTTATGAGCTAAACAAGCTCTGATACCACCTGTAACACCCCGATCCCTCTCGAGACCAGGAGTTCTATCAATCAATCTAATCACAACCCAAATCCAAACCCGGGCATAATTTTCAGGGAAAACGGACGGAGTCTCCCCTGTCTAGGCAAAAATAACAAACCTGCGACATCATATAAGTTGACCAATACCATGTCCAAACATTCAACCATCTCAAGGCCATCCGAGCCTCGGTTCTCAACAATTAAACACAGCAAACATTCATACATCTCCAAGTACTAGACTATTCTAACTCTTTTTTTAAACAATACAAACATGCATTAAAGTTAAGCTATACTAACTAAATACATGAATTAACCTATCATACCACTTCAATAATCCTATTAAAACTTATATTACATTCCTTTTAACTTTAAATACAAACAACACAAATTACATACATCTCTGCATCTTTGACAATTCAAGCCACATAGCACGCAAGACAACTCTTCAAGCATGATCTTTCACATATCCACGAACTTTCCAGCTAACATGGCAATTTCCTGAAATGTGGTGGTGAGGAGTGAGTATACATAACACGTATACTTAGTGAGGGCGAGATATATATTGAGGTGGAGAGAAAAAAGATCGTGCAATGCAAATAGGTACAGTTAAGCAGTACAATCAATAAAAAGGCATTCAATATAAACAACAATACAATAAACAATTAAAGAAAGCATTAACACAACCAATCAAAGCTATACCACACTTTAAAGGCTATGGTTTACTCATACGAGCAATGTACCATTTCACGAGCGATACATCAATCTCGAGCTTGATGTTGACAACATTGACAATAAGCGCGCAACCACCTTATAACTTCAGTTTGGAATACCCCGGGAGTAACCATCAATTCTACGACCCAAATCTCCCTGTGAGGCAACCCAAGCGAGAAAAAGGAATAGGACACGGAGCTAGAGCAACCAACACTGGCAACCCAAAGCTACCTAGAGAGGCCTATCACTCACGCGCCTAACACTATGCAATGCAAGACACGATACAAGGCGATAAACGAGCGATAACACAACAATACAGATTAGAGGCGATAGACGAGATATCAAGCATTACATTCAATAAAGTATCAAGAACAACACTAACAAGCATTATCAACAATTGATATTCAATTCAATCATAACCAACTTTAACAAACATATCAAGCAATAATAAGTATTCTATAGGCATTATAAGCATTCTATAGACATTATAAGCATTCTATAGATATTATACTATGAAAACACACAAAATCACAAAATGACCCCAACTTTTAAAATGCTACTACTTTCAAACGAGCCACGAGTTTTGGAAACCGACTTCACCAATCCTCCTAGGTCACCATAAGGCACGTCTAAAGACCTCAAAACCCTACTTAACCCTAGAATTCACGCAAAGCCCCGATTTTTCCCTTTGCTCGTTTGAACTACCGCTACCCTAACCAAACACCCAACCAACGCCATAACCACACCAAAAGTGTTTCCATGGCCTCCCGAGGCAATGCCATCATGCAAAACGATAAAATGCCAAACTTGACCTAAACGACCCCAACTTTCACTAAGCCATTTTTCTCCGTTTTTTCATTACACAATCCAATTAAACCATACATTTAGGCATTCTAGCATATCTAGCTTGGATCAACTTTAAATGCATATAGAATGAAACCTTCACCAAAAGGAAGAAGAATAGCTTTGAAATTGCAAGAAAATAGCTTGGATCACTTCTCTTGGCTTGGAATTGCTCTCTAAAACACAAAGCCCTAAATTTTTTCCCATTTCCCGTTTCCTTGCTTTTGCCCGATGGTTGCTTCTTTTTTTTTCTATTTTGGTTCAATTATACTAATATATAGGCTAAGACAACTTGATTGGGCTTTTGGCTATAAAAATAATTGCTAGGATAAATTAAAAATGGCCCAATGGCAATGCTAGAAACTTTAATGGCCCAAACTAATCTCTACACTAGCACTATTCATTTGTTACACTAAACAATTTTTCTAACCTTCTTTCCGAAATGCTATGCACATACAATTTATGAACGTAGACATAAAATCAAGTAAGTTATGAGGTATAGAATTCATAAAATAAAATACTCCAAATTTCACCCCGAGCTCGGGTGACACAAATACAATTAAATTAAGCAAGCTTATAACTATGTGCAAATACTCAAAATGAGCACATGAACATATGCAAATAAATACATATTGACTACATGCACGGTCTGGGTGTTACATACATAGACTCCGACTTCTAGTCTGATAGGGATTCTAGGAGGTCTACTTCTGGATATGTATTTACCTTGTCAAGAGGCGCAGTTTCATGGAAGAGTGTGAAGCAAAATTGCATCACAGACTCCACTATGGAAGTTGAGTATGTAGCGGCATCAGAAGTTGCCAAGGAAGCAATTTGGTTGAGGAAGTTTCTATTGGAGCTTGGTGTAGTGTTTGTCATGGAAAAGCCTATAATCATCTATTGCGACAATAATGGGGCGGTAGCACAAAGTAAAGAGCCAAAGAACCACAGGAAATGCAAGTATATAGAGAGAAAATATCACTTGATCTGTGAATTCATTCACAGAGGAGACATAGTGGTAGAAAAAATTGCCTCAACAAATAACTTAGCGAATCCTTTTACTAAGATTCTCACATAGAAGGTATTCTTTGGACATGTTGAGTCTATGGGGGTTAAGTTATTAGGTGACTTAGCTTAGTGTTCTTTTGTGCAAGTGGGAGTTTGTTGGGAATAGGATGCCCCAAAGACCACTAGCACTTGCCATTTCTATAAATGAATATTGCAATTGATAATTTAATTGTCATCTTATTATATGAGCATTTTTTTCTCTCATTTGTTATGTGGATAACTGTATATATATATATATATATATATATATATATATATATGAGGTCCTTGCTTCAAGTGGTGACTTATGTGCGTGGTGGTTACGCACAGAAGGTCTAGGTCTAGGTCAAGGTCACTTGTTAAGCAAAGTAATTATGTTCATGACTAAGTAGTAAAATTGGGCGCTTTACTATGGTAGAAGTCATAGTCGAATAAGTTCCCTTTGGACTAGGGTGATTTACCTTGATCATAGATTTGTTTCAGACTTATTATACTTATGCATGTGTATGCATTGTATGGCCTATAGGTATAAACTCTAAATACGTACTATCAAAGAAGAGTTCACTTATACCAACAAAACTTCTAAGTGGGCCATTGCTCTTAATCTTGAGCATGTGTGGATGAATCGACGAAGTCGAGTGCTTGCACTTTGAGCCATTATGGATGTGGTCTAAATGCTTAGGTCACTAACTCTATGGTTTGGGTGTATAGGACTTGATTAGAAGGGACATGCATATGCAATAAGAAATTGATACATTAATCACTCCTTTTGAATGATCTAAGCTAGATCATCCTGAATCTATGCATAGTAGTATAGGATGTTGTACTAGATGTTACATTTAAGGGTAGCTCCCTTGGATAAATGGATAACTCCCAGAGGATGGTTGGATTGTGGATTAGAGTTTCTAAAGAGTTTAAGATATAATTCAAGAGGTGATAGTACACTATGGAACCTGTCTTGACTATGAGTGAGTATAAATGGGCAATTTGGTCATTTCATCACTTAGTTGGGCGTAAAACCATAAGTTTTCAATTTTTCGTTATGCGCGAAGAGGTATGTAAAACTTCATTATGATTTAGAATTAAACTATGTTCTTCATGTTGTTTGAATTAACTATTCATGTTTAATCGCATAAGATCCTACATGATTGTTTCCGCCATGTTCAAAGAAATTTTTAAATATGAATCATGTAGCCTATATCATTTTTCTTCATTAAAGTCGTACACTTCGAGGTTCAATGAGGAGTCCCTTAAAATTCCTTACCTTGAGGATTTCTGGTGTTGATGGCTTATCAGAGTGGTCTCCGAACTAGATCTCTCATATCTTTATTGGCAATAGAGCCGGTGACCACTATAGCTGACTTGATGGTTAAGGTTGAGATGTACATCCATGCTGAGGAGATCCACTAGGCTAAGAAAGAGGAACATTAGGAGAAGAAGGCTGGAAAGAAGCTAAAAAGTTCTAAGCCCAAGACCCAACCCGGGAACAAACCGCAGGGAGAAGCAAAGTGGAAACAACAGTCAACTCATCCCCTACAGAAGTTCTTCAGTTTTACACCCCTTAACACTCCTCGAGAGCAGATCCTTATGGAGATCAGACCTCAGTATAACATCCTTCCACCACCAAAAATAGAAGGATGACTCGAAAATAGGAATAATAATAAATTCTGTCACTTTCATAATGATTATATGCATAACACTGAGGATTACAAGGAACTTAACAGAAGATTGAGGCTCTGATTCAGTAGGGCCATCTTAGGAGATATATTGCGGGAAAAGTTCAACAGAATCCCGCACAACCCGAGATGAAAGATAGGGAGAGAAGTCCAAGAAGAGGCCAGCCCGGGCATCAGGCAATAATTGAAACTATAACTGGTGGACTTGTTGCTAGGGAAAAACAACAATACGGAGGACGATCTATGTTCGGGTTGGTAGATATCAAATGTTGCGCAGAGACGAAAAAGAGACGACATGGTTGAATATATGATTTCTGTCTCCATTTCATCTCTGTGGTGAGACAAATTGGAGATGGACAAAGCATGTTAAATATATAATGTTAAATAGTAATTACATTAATTTTGACAATTACTAATTAAATAAATTAATAATTTATTTTAAATAAGTAAATAATTAAACAATCTAATAATGATAATTAAATTAAAAATGATATTTACTAATTAATAATTTATTTTAAATTAGTAATTAAATTAATAATGATAATTACTAATTAAATTATCGTTAATAATTTACTATAAACTTGTAATTAAATATTAATTAAATTAATAATGAAAACTTATTAATTATCTTAATTAATTTAAGTATCCCTTAAATTTATAAAAAAAAAATTGTCAGTTTTTCACAAGAAGGGAGACAGAATAGCATGGTCCGTCTCCAAATGTGGAGACGGACCCAATAACATTGGGTTCGTCTCCCTCTTTGGTTGGGCGATGACCCATTTAGTGTGTGCATTTATAAGCTCCGTGTGTGTATATATATATATGTGTGTGTGTGTGTGTGTGTGAGTGTGTGTGTGTGTGTGTGAGAGTGTGTGTGTAGGTTGTGTATATACATGTATTCATCTTGGTTTTTGTTTATATATAGGGATGTGTGTGTGTATGTTGTGTTTGTGTGTGTACATGAACATAGCGGCGCTGAGCATATGAAAATGCTATTCTATGATGCATTTGGTTTGTAAATTTTGAATTTTTTATAAATGGGGTTTGATTGATTGTTATAAAGTTGATGACTTTGTTAATGTTGAGAAGATATATATATATATATATATATAGCTTTCCAAGATCACCCTTGCTTGGAAAAAAAGGTAAATAATTTCATGTTTCGAGTTCATGCAATTGAGCTAGAGTATTGTGTGGTGGGTTATGCGAAGAAAGTTACCAACACATTTGTCAATAAATCATAATTAAGAACATAAAGTAAAATAATGCAATTAGTGTCGCCTTATGCGTTTCATATACTATTTAGATTGACTATTAATGTTGAGTGGTGTAATGAGAATTATGAGCATACAGTGTGTGATAAATTGTTAAAACTTGTTAAGCCTTGGTCATTAGCAGGAACTATTGGGAAACTTTTTACTTCAGAGTTTTTGGTTGGAGGATTGTGAAAGCTTATTAAAATAAGGCCTTGAGTGTGATAACCCGAACCCGGCATACATTTAATAGCATTTGACTGCATTTAATTAAATGTCTAATTAGTTAAATCAGCCAATTTGCACTATTTTAATATTTCTCTTGGAAGCATTTAGTAGTTATATATTGAATAATTAAAAGATTATTACCTATTTCTAATAATTATAGTAATTGAATTTCTTCTCTTGTGATTAATTAAGTGTTATCTTAAATGTTAGTGTTTAATTGTATTTGACTACGTGTTTATATTAACTTTAATTTGTAACTTAATATTAACTTCATAATTCTTTAAATTATTCTAGAAATAGTTAAATTAATTATTTTAAATGAATATTGATTACCTTGATTGTTTTGATTATTTTAATAATTGGTTTTGGATGTCTTGCATTAAAATCACTCGGTTTTTAAATAAATGAGGAAAGTAACTCCGAGCCGGAGTAAATTTTGAACTATGCTACTTTCCAAAAATTATATTTTCTTGAATTCCTTGAGATTTAATTGTTATTCTTCTATTGACGCAAAGTGCATAGCATATCGAGAGCGATAGTTAGGAAACGATTTTCAGTCTTCAGCAAATAGTGAAAACTAGTATTTAGTGTTTTAATTTTAGTATTTTAGTTGTATTTAACTAGAATTAGATTGGTGTTGGTTGTTTTAGCTTTAAAATGCATAAAATAAGCTTATTTGATCATTTTAATTAGTTTGACCAAGGCTTTGACTATTGGACTTCTTGTCATCTTTTAAAATAGCATGGAATAGAGAAAAAAAATAAAACAAACAAGCTGAAAAACAAAGAAGGCAGGCCGAAACCATGAAGAAAAAAAAACCTTTCAACATCAAATCTTCGATTCTTCGCGTGAGCTTGCACGGGATAGTTTCTGAGGCATCCAACGTGGTTTCCCTAGCGTCTAGGAACGTCTAAGGTGTGGGTTTCATGTTTATTTGCGCATTTGAAAGTTTTATGCTTTAACTTTAATTTTTAGGTTTTATCCGTAGAATGTTATTTTGATCGTTTTGAGGCTTATAGAATGTTCCCTAGCAATCGTAGAACATGTATTTATAGCTTTTTAACATTTTCTGCGGTTAAATATTGATATTGAAATTGAAATATAAATTGTTAATTGAATAGTAATTTATGAATAGTAAATCCCCGTTTAGATGAAGTTGCTCTGTTACGCGTTCTGTTGATGTAGGAAGATGCTAGATATGCTAGAATGCCTAAATGTGTGGTTTAATTGGATTGTGTAATGGAAAAACGGAGAAAATGGCTTAGTGAAAGTTGGGGTCGTTTAGGTCAAGTTTGGCATTTTATCGTTTTGCATGATGGCATTGTCTCGGGAGGTCATGGAAGCACTTTTGGTACAGTTGTGACATTGGTTGGGTAATCGGTTGAGGTAGTTGTAGTTCAAACGAGCAAAGAGGGAAATCAGGGCTTTGCGTGAATTCTAGGGTTAAGTAGGGTATCGGGGTCTTTAGACGTGCCTTATAGTGACCTAGGAGGATTGGTGAAGTCGGTTTCCAAAACTCGTGGCTCGTTTGAAAGTAGTAGCATTTTGAAAGTTGGGGTCATTTTGTGTTTTTGTGTGTTTTTATAGTATAGTGCCTAAAGAATGCTAGATATTGCTTGTTAAGCTTGTTGAAGTTGATTAAGATTGAATTTGTATATCAGTTGTTGTTAATGTTTGTCAGTGTTGTTCTTGATATCTCGTTTAATGCCGCTGATTTGTATTGTTGTGCTATCGCTAGTGTATTGCTTGTATCGTGTCTTGCATTGCATAGAGTCAGGGCGGTGTGATGGGCCTCTCTAGGTAGCCTCGGGTTGCCAGTGTTGGTTGCCCTAGCTCCGTGTCCTATTCCCTTTTCTCGCGTGGGTTGCCTCCCAAGGAGATTTGGGTCGTAGAATTGATGGATACTTCCGGGGTATTCCAAACTGGTGCTATAAGGTGGTTGCGCGCTTATTGTCATCGTTGTCAACATAAGCTCGAGATTGATGTATCGCTCGTGAAAAGGTATATTACTCGTAAGAGTGAACCATAGCCTTCAGAGTGTGGTATACTTTGAATGGTTGTGTTAATGCTTTCTTGATTGTTTATTATATTGTCGTTTGTATTGAATGCTTTCTTATTGACTTTATTGCTTAACTGTGTCTATCTGCATTGCACGTATTTCTTTCTCTCCACCTCGATATTTGTCTCGCCCTAACTGAGTATACGTGTTGTGTATACTCACTCCTCACCACCACATTTCAGGAAATGTCATGTTAGCTGGAAGTTCGTGATTTCGTGAAAGTTCGTGCCTGAAGAGTTGTCTTGCGTGCCTATGTGGCTTGAGTGTCGAAGTTGTAAAGATATATGCTTTCATATGTTGTATGTATTTATTGTTAAAAGAAATGTAATTTAAATCTAGCTAAGTAGTTGAGGTGAATTGATAAGCTAGTTTATGTAATCAGTTAGCATAGCTTAACTTCAAAGCCTGTTTGTATTGTTTAAAGGAAGAGTTAGAATAGTCTAGTACTTGAAAATGTATGTATATTTGCTTGTGGTTGCTTGTTGAGAACAAGGCTCGGATGGCCTTGAGGTGGTTGAATGTTTGGATATGGTATTGGTCCATTTTTACGCTGTCGCAGGTTTGCTTTTTGCCTAGAAATAGGGGAGACTCCGTCCGTTTTTCCTAAAAAATTATGCCCGGGTTTGAATTTGGGTTGTGATTAGATTGATTGATAGAACTCCCGGTCTCGAGAGGGATCGGGGTGTTACATTGAGTGAGTGAGCTCACACACAGACACACACACAAACTGACAAACACAACTCTGCAAATGATTTCGTTGGTCTGTTGGTTGAAGCATTTGGGTTCTTTGCTTTGACGAAAATAAGTTTTTAGCTTTATAAAAAGAAAAATTGTGTCTTTTTTCATTTTCTTTTTTTGTTTCTGAATTTAAGTTTTTTATTCGGGATTTGTTTTGTGAACACAGGTTGGTGTCTGGTATGAACAAGTATATCAAGGCTAAAAAGTAAAAGGTTATCCTAAAAATGGTATTTCCTTGTCCTTACAACAATATAAGGCCATGCTTTTCCATTGACTATTATTGCATCACAAAGTATTCATGTTGCATTGTGGTTATATAGAGATGTATTTCCTGTAAAATTCATTTATATTGAATAATAGTGTCTTTTTTTGTGATATATTTCCTCTATATTAATGTTTATCTCAATCTTTTACCTTTTCAATAGGATCTTATTGAAGTAGCTTCGGTTTCTCTTTTAAAGTGCTCAAGGTATTATTTCTAATTTTTATCCCTCTTTTCTTATATGTATGTTCTGATTATTTAGCTTTACTTTTAGTGAATTCTTTATCTTATCTAATTTTCATTCATCTTTTCCTATATGTATGTTTTCATTATTTATCTTTGTTATTTCTGAATTCTTTCTATTGCTCAAAGAGTTTTGTTTTCTCATGCATCTTTTATTTGCTTTATATTGGCGTTGATATAACTTTTACTATCTTCTTGAATTTGATGTTGAGGAAGAACAAAAGTAGGTGAAACTTCAATCTAAAAAATAATGATTGCATTGGGACTTGGCTAGCATCAACTTTGATGTTTCAATTTTGCACTTTCAAGAAATTACAAAGATATAGTGAAGATGTCTTTGAAAGTAATCTTAAACTATATGGTTTGAAGAATGCTTTGGAACTATTGATCGTTCATGTGTAGATGTAGGCACGAAAAATCTTCACCATTTTGCTTAAGAAAAATGTTCGAAATTAGTTGTAAACCCATTCTAAATGTTGAGGAATCGATTTTCTGTGCCTTCTGATTAATTCTTTTTTTTTTCTTTTTTTTTCTCCTTAACTATGTGCTGCCTCGTGAGATAACATAAAAACACAAAACTTATAGAGTACTGTGAGCAAGAGTACATCTGTATTTATTTGTGCCAAAATTTTATGTTTACTACATCATCATTGGTCTACTTTATTGGAATCCATTTTACAGATAATTAGTATCAAAGTGCTTTCTTTTTCTATTTTCTTTTTTTCCCCAATCATCTCATATATATTTCTTTTCAAAAAGTTCATCAATGACCATTACTGTAACGCCCCGATCCCTCACGAGATCGGAGGCTCTAATAACCATGCTATTCTCAATCCAATACCAAACCCGGTCACAAAATTTTAGGAAAAAATGGACAGAGTTTCCTCTGTACCGCGGACATTTTTCAAACCTGTAAATGCTCAAAATAGCCACAATATACTAAAACAAGCTTTTATAATTAAAATTCAAAGGTTCAAGGTCATCCAAGCCAGGAGACAAACAACAGCTCCAAATCACACATGCATGCACCCAACTCAACTTTTCATTAAACCTTTTTAACATGCCATCCTATGATAACATTAGAGCAATTTTAGAAGTTGAAATCAACACCTCTAAACATACACCCCCGAGCATGCAAGAACTAAAAGGAGAATTAAAAGTTATTACAAACCATAATATCTCAAAGCTAACATTACAACCAACAGCTTTCAACTTGTAACTACAAGAATATACATAGCCTTAAGGCCACAAAATAGATCATGCTATAGCAATACAAGTACACCATGTAACAACAAGAAGGCAAATCCACCTTAGACAACAAACACACAACAACTAGGGCAAAGGCTCAGCCTGAACTTCTTCCTCTTCCACTAGCACCTCAACTAGTTGGGGTTCACCCTCAGCACTTCCTGAAACATGTTTAGCGAGGTATGAGCAATCACAATTGCTCAATGAGGGATAAGGTCTACCGGGGACGTGCAATGCAGCAGTTAGTACAAATAAAGCATTTTACAACCAAAGAACAATTAAAACAACAAGTTACTACACATTAAAAAGGATACGATACACTTTGACTTCTGTAACGTCCCGGCTAAGCGAATACCCCGAAGGGCAGAGGCACACCAGCGACGCCACGAACTGAAATCTCGATGTAATAATGACACTGATATCAATAAGCCGGCATCCCCTTATAACTCCAAAATGGGTGTACTCCGGATGTACCCCGAAATCCTACGACCCAACTCTCCCTGGGCGGCATCCCAAGCGAGAGAGGGACTGGGCAACCATGGTAGCCGAGGTGGACCGGCAAGCCCGATGCCGCCCGATTTCCCCGACACTACCATGCCCGAATGGTTGCGCAACCACGATGCAATGCACTCAAAATGATAACAATAGTATAAATCAATAAACACATAGTTGAGAGACAACAAAGTAGGTTGCCCTCACACACAATATATAGACAATAAGTGCACATAATCTAAGTACAAGTAAATAAACTATTATGCACATAAGGATGAAGTCTCCCTCACCTCTACCGAGCTCCAAGATGTAAGTTTGAATCACATCATTTCCAGTCACCTTGAACCTATGAGTAAACATTACTTCAATTACTCTTTAACTACAACATTCATTCTAAGTTAGCTAACTTATAACTTCGCTTATTTAGCATATATACAATATCTATTAGAATTCTATTTTTAACAAAACACCACTTTTATATACCTTAACTTAATATATATTCCATATTTTCAATAGTCTACAAGTTAATTAAGAAGATAGTTCAACATTAGCACATAGGGAAATAAATGCATTTATCAACTAATAGAAAAGTTAACTACCAACCATTTAATAACTAACATACTATTTTAGTAAAATAACTATACTTCAAGCTAAGATTCTAACATATCACTAGTAGTATTAACTTAAGTTAATTACATTTAACATATAATAGACAACTATCAACTTACAATTAACCTTACATGTAGTTTCAAAAAGCATTAAACACATTCTTCCACATAGTTTACTTGACCTTTCTAAGTGTTCACTAGTTGCACATTGATAACAATAACTAATTCTAACAGTTGAATTGTTTAGCATATATAGAAACATTACCTATGTCTAAAGGTGGTGACCATCACAACTCTACTAGCATTTCTCATTCACAGTCGAATAGAATAGCTTTAAATTTAAATTAACTTTACTAGCAATTAGATTTCAATTACAATTCATGAAAACAACATAATTATAAGAGCCCCATTACGTTATTAATCATCCAATGACACTATACAATAAGGTCTTGATCGAATACATCCAATTAGAACTGAATTATATCATTACTATAGCAAAATAACAACAAAATTCAGATCTCGCGTAACAGGGCATTTTTGACACATCTCACCAAAATGATCATAACTTGCTCTAGACAACTCCGATTAATGCACCGTAAAAAGCTGTAGAAACTAGACTCGTAAGGCTTTCTAATGGTATATAATTCAACCCCTAATCCTTCTCCAATTAATACAGTTTTAAGCTCGAAGTTGTCTCAATGCAGTTAGAATAGAAGCAGTTTATACAAGCAAATAAGCAGTTTTACAAAAGGGCATATACAAGATATAATTAGAATTACATCAAAAGTTCCACACCAACTTGAAACTACATTTAAACATTCAAAAATTCATGCCAAGGTCTTAGAAGCGCGAGACAACCGAAATTGCACCTAAACCCCTTTGTTATTCAAGCTATTTCTCCTCCAAACCAAAGTTAATGATTCAAATTTAAAGGGAAACTCTACCAACCTTCTAACTAACCCTCAAGGAACCCTTTCAACCCTCTAACTCATTCAAACGCCCGCAATAACCTCGAAAGCCCCAAATTCCCTCTTATAGCTTTACACTACACCTACCTCATCCGGGCTTCAAACAAGGATTAGCAAAGCTTCTATAGCACCTAGGTAGCCTAAGGATACCAAAAGTAGAGCCCGAATCCACCCGGATTCGTCTTAACCCCGAAACCCCTTTATTAAAGTCGACTATTTTACGTTTTATGCGATTTTAGAGCAATTCAAGTGCACGGGGCTATTAGACTACCTTCATTAGCACCTAAGGCATCTATTAGGAGTGTTGAATCAAGCTAATTCGAGCAATTACACAAAACCCTAGAAAAATGTCACTATTCACCTCATGAATTAAACTAACGATTCCAACCGTTTAAAAAGGAAAAAAATGGTTCAAATATGTTCTCTAGCACTCATATACAAGGTATAATAGCATAGATAATCAATACAATAGCATTTGAACACATTTTCAACAAATCAAGAAAATAGCAACTATTTTAAAATGCGAAAATAAGCCGTGAAATCCCTCACCAATGCGCGTAGGAGCTCCTAGGAGGCTAGTAGACACCCTAAACCACTTGCACCTAGCTTGGCTTGGCTTGGAATGAGGATTTGTTGAGCAAAAAAACTCTATTTCTTCTCCTATGCAATTCTCGGATTTGCTACAGTGTTTTCAGCATGCTCTTTTTTTTTTTTTTTGTTTTGCTAAGTTATGAGCTAATGTGTGTGTTGTGTGAGTTATATATTAAATGGGGCTAAGTTGCTTGCTTAAATGGTTCACTAAATGCGCTTAGTTAGCTTAAAACGAGCCTAGATAGTAAAATGAATGCTAGCTAATTCATTCCCTAAGTTATGTTACGTAACACTATTCATACAACTACAAAAATCATTTTCTAAACGAGCTCTCCTATCGCCTATAGCTCAAATGCACATTTTTCCCACTACTCTAACAATTAATATGATTTAATAAAAATGCTAATTCGCTAATAGCATGAAGTTAAAAACGGAGTGAATAGTAATTTAAGAAGACAGTTAATAATGCACAGAAGGAAATGCGCAAACAAGGGATGCAACAGTAATTGAATGCATGGCTAAAACTCAGGCGTCACACTTACAGTATCTTCCAATATGTTAGTTATATGTTTTGTCATAATTGTAATTTCTTTCAATCAGGAATGAAATTTTTGTTAGCTTGTCCTCATTAGGCATACATAGATATACAAGATCTTAAAGGCGAACAATAGACTTGGGAAAACTCTTGGTCATTGTTCATTTGGTAAGGTGAAAATAGATGAACATCTGGTGACTGGCACAAAGTAGCAATCAAAATCCTTAACCGTCATATGTTGAGAAGCACTGATATGGAGGAAAAACGTATGGTTTATGCTTAGATGATATTGACCTCTAAAGATATTTACTTTGAGTAGTTTGCATATTATATGTCTGATATTGGCGTACCTTGAATATCTTTACTATTAATGTTTTATCATGGATAGTGATTTCATTTTTATTTTTTTTAACGTCTCAACTTCCCATATTGACATGTTATAGTGTATATCTCATTTAAAATTTTTATATATAACATATTTTTTAATATACATCGGGTTCAGCCTGTGCATTTACACGGGAAAACCTAACTAGTATTTGCTTATATGTACATTTTATTAGTATATGTGCGTGCAATTACAGTTCATGGCATTTTTATATGCAGGAGATGTATCAATTTCTCAAAGACCGCGAAGCTAAGACCCATGCAGATCCAATTTTGTGACATTAATTTTATGATCTAAGATTAGTTATTTTGTATAATTAATTTTAGTTATTAATAATTAGTTACTTTTATTGTAACCTGCGTCAGGAATGCGAATATTTTGTAAATTTAATGATTAGTTACTTTTATGACTATTTTATAATTTAACTTTTAATTGTATTTGTTAAGATATTAAACAATTGTCCAATTATGATATTAACAAAATTTGTAATTAAAAGTATGTTTTATGATAATTTCACTTTAAATTCTAAACTTAAAATGTTTTAATTAATATGATTTTCGTTAATTTAATTTTTTTTAATTAGTATATCAATTTTGAAATAATTGAGAATTTATAGCAGGTTTATTTTTGATTTTTTTTTTAAAAAAAAAATTGACAAAAAGCGACAGAAAAGAGACGAATTGGAGACGGCATGGGAAGGGAGACGAATTGGAGACGACATGGAAAGGGAAACGAATCGGAGACAATATGGAAATGAAGACGAATCTGAGACGACATAACGGGATAGACGAATTAGAGACGACTTGGAGATGATAGTGCATGGGAAACGAATCTGAGACGACCTTGGAACGGAGACGAATTGGAGACAACTTGGAAAGGGAGACGAACTAGACACAGAGACGAATCAGATATGATTTTCAATTAGAGACGAACCGGAGACTAATATAATTTACAATGAAAGGGAGATGAAATGTGATTCGTCGCCGTTTGAGACGAAATTCAATTTTTTTGACGACTCAAAGGGCAACGGCTAATTTTCATATCTTTTTCGTTGCCTTTCTAGATTGGAGATGAAAAAAAAAACAAAAATGTGCCATCACCATTTCTGAAATTTCTTGTAATGTTTCTTTCTCTTTCTCTTTATTTTCTTTCCTTTTCTTCTTCTCCTCCCATCACCACCTGCGCCACCACTCACCTCCCTCACAAAACACACAACGCATTCACATGCACACGAAACGCACATTCGCGCTTATACCAAGTGAATTATAGAGCCAGAGTTTCGTTTGAAATGCATTATCTTTGAGTCCAGAATGCTATAAAAATGATGTGCAGTGGTATAGCTAAAAAAATGATACCATTAATTTCTACACAGTGGCAGCTAATACTTAAATTTAGTTTTAATTTTAAATCTATGCACAAGTAATTCCACTTTAATTCTCTAAATTATAAGGGCAGACTGTTGTATGATATGCAAATGCGCGTTATGTGCGTGTGGGTGAATGCCGTGTGTGTGCCTCGTTAAGAAAAAAGAAAAAGAAAGAAATGAAAAGGCAAATGTGCCCTCACTATTTAACGGCCTTCTAAGGTTGTCTTTACTAAAGTCTTTAATTTATTAATATTTTTAGAGACTTTATACTTTTTAAAGATCTGAGTCTACTTTTAGTGATTTTAATTTTTACTCTATAGATTTTTATTTCACCAAATAAATTATATTATGTAATATTTATACGATATTAAAATCTCTATTTTAGAAACTCTGGTAAAAATAACCTAATCGCATTACTTTTCATAGGAGAAAGTGGGTAATATTGAGACTTTGCGGGGACTTTGGATTTTTAGCCTTTAACTCTTTTCGCAATATTAATGCATTTCATGAAAACAAAAAATGAAAAAAAAAAAAAAATCTATCCAGAAAACGAGAGAATTGGGCCATTGGGCTATTGCTAGCAACTAACCGTTATCATTCTTCAAGTCTGTTCCTCTCTCTCTCTCTCTATCTCACACACACACACACAACACACAATGGCTTTAGCTGCAACAACTACTACAACTACTAGTGTTGTTACTAACTCACTTCACTGCTTTTCCAAATCACAACAACCAATCCCAACATGCCACCGCATCAACAGTAACAATCTGTTGGCCGTTAACAAGTCTCTCAAAGTCAAAGTCAAAGTCAAATGCATGCTTCCAGTGAAGCTTTCTTCTTCTTCCACTACTACTTCTTCTTCAGAGAAAAACAAAGCGGAGGCCATGCTTCCTCCTTACAACGTCTTGATCACTGGCTCTACTAAAGGTCAGTTTTACTGTAACATTCTGCCTACATCTATTCTGTAAAGGATTTGTATTATGATTATAATAACTTAAATTTAATACGAATTTAAACATTTTGCATCAAGACTCGAGTATAATGTCCCACTCTATATGTGAGTGGTTATAATAACGAGTGTCGTGAGGTTAAATAATAACTCCGGAACTTAGTGGATTAGACAATTATTTTTCTTAAATTTATAACACTGCGTCACACTGGATGTGATATATGCTAGCGGAATTTATCATATTATTTATTAAATTTAACAAGCTCTGTGCAAGGAGATTTGTTTTATTTTTAAATGGGTGGCGCGAGATTAAACCAAGATCATTTGAAAATCTGATCTCTGATATTCTATTAATTGACCATCTCATCAACCAGATTAAACTATTAGAAGAAAATTATTATATTTATTTATTGACTTTTAACACTAATATTTTGGACCCGGCTTGTTATATATACTATTTTATCATTCTTAAACTTGAGTACATAGTTTACCTTATTCATGCTATTTTCTGTTTCTGAAATTATAACAAGGAATTGTGAGTTTTTTTTAATGCTCCTTTAATTAGTGTATGGTCAAAAGTAGGGTAAATTTCATTATTAGTTCCCAACGTTTAATCGGATATTAAAAAATAGTCTTCAACATTCTATTTATTAGTCATATTATCACTACGTTTACCATAAATGTTAAAACTAGTTTTTGACATTATCTTCACATTAAGACGCTACGAAAATGGTCATGTCACTACGCACGTGCCACTTTTCTGGGACTAATTTAAAAAACCCGAGTAAATATTGGAGATTCTAACTTGAAAATCCAAAAGATGATTCCGTGTGTGTAAAAGTAATTTTGTGATTTTTGGTCCAAATTTAGGTAAAGATAATGGGAGTAACCAAGTAGAACATTGGGTATTCATAATATGAGTTATTTAACTTTGTGGACTATAAAAAATGTGACTTTTGTAACTTCGGAGACTAATTTGAAAATACAAGTAAACATTGAAAGTACTGGTGAAATTTGTCAAAAAAAGTATATAGGGTTTTGTGGGCATCTCCTTCCTGCACCAACTCCAACAGCTCCCTTATTTTTTTCTTACATTTAGGAGATTTGAAGCATTTTTTCTATTTTTATCGATCTCCTATTTCAATTTCACTCTAACAACTCCCCTATTTTTAATCAATTCCTTATTTTATAGAATCCCTATTTTAGTTTTACTCCAACAACTCTCCTATATAGAAAATTCATACTCCTATAACATTAAAAACTATGGGGGATGGGATGGGATGGGGGAGAGATTTGATCCCCCAGCAATGGGGGATCCAAACTTCAAATTATTTATTCCCTAAAATATAGGGGATCATTTGGGAGAGCTGTTGGAGCTATAAAACACCAACAGCTCGCCCAAATTTGATGGTTTTGGACATTTAGAGGAGCTGTTGGAACTCCCCTAATAGGTAATACTTCCTTTGTCATGGTAATAGCCGTTTGGATTGAGGGGAATAGGGGGAGGGAATAGTAGTGGAGGAAGGGGATTAGACCTTCCCTTGTTTGGTTTGGGAGGTAAAGAGTGGTTGGGGTACAGAGGAGATAAGCCTAGCCCCTCTATACCCCAAAATATAATCACCCCGAATAAAATGGAGGAAGAGGAAAGTTTTATTCTTTGTGGTGACAATTTTACCCTTCACTTTTAGTTTAAATACAATCAAACCAACTAAGTTCCAAACCTCTATCTTTAATTTACTTACCTAAGCCGCTCCTGCTTGTTTTCAATTGCTTCAAACAGCCACAAATTAGTGCATGTATCAGGGCATGGTGTGTGTGTAGCTGTCTGTGTGTATGTGTGTGTGTGTGTGATGAGATAGGCCCGTGTGTATATAAGAATTTGTTTTTTGTGTGTGTGTGTTAAACCATGTATTGTATGTGTGTGTTTTGCATATGTATCAGTAGTTGGTAATATCCAAGAAAGAAGAAGAGTAAAATATAGAAAAGTGATTGGATGCATATTGGTCTGTGTGTGTGTTGACCATGGAGGTATGTGTGTGTTTTCTTATATGTATAAGTGCGTGTGGTGTAATATAAAGGAAGAAGAAAAGGACATCAAAGACATTTTATACATAATTTATCCCTTCCTTCCATTTTCTTTTTAATGCGAACAAAAGAAACTCATCATCCTTTATCATCCTCTCCTTTTATAAAATTATCCAATCCAAACATGATTTCATCCTCTCCTCTCCTTCCCTTTTATGATCCTTTCATTTCCTCTCCTTTATTAAACTTCCCCCCTTGAATCCAAACTTCTGTTTGACTACTCTTGGACGGCAATGTTGCGTATTAGTTCATATAATTTTGAAAGATAGTGTTGTGAAAATAATGAATTACATTGGAAGTATGATTAATGAAACAATGTAGTTTAGATAATCTAAAACTTTTAATCTCGAATATTGTTTTCTGATGAAAAAGTCAAACTAGACGCTCAATTTTGATGGATGGAGTATCATTAGGTGGTTTCTTTAGAATGTATAGGGTCTTCTAAGATGAAAGGGCCAAGATTCGGCAATGAAAATATAAATAGTTAAGATTAATTTTTCTATTTATATAGGGTATTGAAAGAAAATGAAAAGAGCTTAGTTAGTAGAATGAAGGAATTTCAAAATCATAATTCTTTGTTTGGGTTTACAGAGGAAATAAGATTTAAATAAAATTGTTTTCCAGATGTTGCATCCGTCAAATATTTTACTGTTAAGTCAATATATACCAATAAAAGAAACTGAATGCTAGAAGATAATCAGTGGTCTTTTTGCATGCTTATTGTTGTGTATACCCACTTAGTTAAAGGCTCTTGTAATCTGAGGATGCTTTTGGCTGGCATTTTCTGTTAAAATGTTTTCTCATTGCAGGAATAGGGTACGCACTAGCTAAAGAATTTCTGAAAGCAGGTGACAATGTCATTATCTGCTCAAGATCAGGTTATAATTTCCATGTCAGTAATAGTTGAATTTTCTTTCTTATCTTCCTTCTTTTTTCTTAATTGATCAAAATTGGTGATTATGATAAATTCAACTAAGTACATAGTTAATATATGTTTTCATGTCAATAACCTATGGCTTGGACCATTTATCAGATTGTGGGGATACATGAGTACATACTGAATATATCAAAATGTTTTCAGACATATGATTTACTTTGGTGATGATGTTAACATCCTTGCTTCATATAAACGTATTGGACTTAGTTGCTCTTCCACATTTCAGGCAAGAGAATTTAGACCGAGTATTGCTGATCTTTGGGGAAAATAGATTTCAACTTTCTTGTAATGAAACCTTTCCCTGTGAAATTCCAAATTTTAAATCCCAAATATTTTCTTTCTCAGAATTTTATATATACGAAGAACTAAAAAATGAATATTATGATCTGTCCATAAACCTCGAACATCTTACATAATGATATATTGGCTAATGGCCCTTTAAATAGTGATGTATTGCCTTTAAATTAATACTCAATCCGTACCAGTCTCCAGGAAATTCATTAACCTAATTATCTTGGTTTAACTTTTACCAATGACTTTCTCGTTAAGCGGGTCTTGTCCTTCTTCATCAAACTTTACACTTCTCTTCTTCCTCATTACCAAGGATTTGTCCTGCTTGACAAGTAATGGTCCTTCATATATATTGATGTGTTGGCTTTGTATTATAACATTGTCTATATTTTAAGCTCGAAATATCAACTTCTTCTGTTCTCACCTCAATAGCTCACAACCACAACTGTCGGCCACTATAGTTTGCAAAAGCTTGGTAAACGTTGGGAAAATTGGCAGTGAAAGTAAAATCTTATATCTTGGAATGTTCACTTTACTGTATATAAGATTTGTTTGATATGTTCTGACTTCTTACTTGTTCTTTTACAGCTGAGCGGGTTGAATATGCTCTTGAAAGCTTAAGAAGCGAATCAGGGAAGCAGCATGTGTGGGTACCTCCTTTATAACTTCTATTGTTTCTAATATGTCAAACAGATAACTTCTTTTTCTGATATTTCCTTGCCTGCCTCATGATTCTGGTAGTTTTTCTGATTTCTTTTACCTGCTTCACGACTCTGGTGGGAACACCTTTGGCAATCCTTTCACGAACTATTTCTCATTTTCATCTTGAGAAAATAAGATATACTTATCCAATGCTTATGCTCCATGACATTCTTTAATTCATTAAGTCCTGAATAAATTTGATGGATATGAATCACATGGCAAGAAATGAATTTAGAGAGAGTTCATATTTTGTTACGTCTACTGTCTTCATCTGACTGTCTTTTATGCAACATAGTTGGAACTTGGATAATATCTCATGTTTTGCCTCTGCAGGGTACCAAGTGTGATGTTAGAGAGGCTACTGATGTGAAGAATTTAGTTGCATTTACTAAGGAAAACCTTGGATACATTGACATCTGGGTAAATCTTTTTAGTTTTTAACAGATTCATTCTATGATCCCATCAAACTATGTTTCTTATCATCATTTTGATACCTTCTCATGAAAAATGTTTAACTTTAGAATATTTAGATGTTCTATTAGAGTGAATTGAGGATTTGTAAGTGAAATGAGATATTGTATTATCGAGAATGGAGTCCTTATATTGCCAATGAATTTTCCGCCTCTACAACTAAGGGGTTTTCTCCATCTTTCTTTTCTAAAACCAAAAAAATTCATCGTGGTTCTTCATCATATTATTGTTCTGTGGTGTATATGAAACTTCTTTGTTTTCCTTAAATTCATAAAGTAATTTTGAACATCAGTTGATCTGTTTTTAACTCTGAAATGGTTATAATCTTATCAACTTTCAACATTGTTATATGCTTTTGATTTCACCTTTAGTTACAGTCATTGTTCCAGTGTTTCACAGCTTTCTTACACCTTCAGAGTGATGCAGATTAATAATGCAGGATCAAATGCATATACATACAAGCCACTGATAGAAGCTTCAGACAAAGATCTAATGTGAGCATTTATTATACTTTCTTCCCCTCTACCCCTTCTCTTTCTTGCAATTGTGATATTTCTGTTGGCTCAATTTCCTGCAGTGAAGTTGTCACTACAAATACTCTTGGTCTGATGATATGTTGTCGAGAGGTAAACAGCTTTTCTAGGTTGAGCTGCATTGTGGCTAGAGATCTTCACTCATGTATATCTTTTTAGGCAATAAACATGATGCTAAATCAACCTCGAGGCGGTCACATATTTAATATTGACGGAGCTGGTTCAGATGGAAGACCGACACCCAGGTAAAGTTCTTCCTTCACATTCTCATACTACTAGGAATATCATGCCCTTGAGCAGGCTGGTTTCATGGGGTATAGGAAACAATCTGGGCTGAGATTTTTTAAATTCTCCACTTATTGTTGGATTCTATGATTATTTGATCAATATGCTTCTTCATGTTCTCCTTGTCACAAACTTATATAACTGGCTTATGGAAATTATAGCCTTCCTGAAAAGTTAATTTATATATTATTCCCATTTGTATTTAATGAGAGAATCTAACAACTCTGTGGGTGCCTTTACCAGCATACAGTGAACCATTTATTAAGTGACAAGTATGAGTATACAGCATTCTCCAAATGATGTATGAGTGGCATATAATAATTGAATAGACAGGCTTGACAAGGCAATGTACATTATAATGCTGGTAATTGTAGAACATTTTGGCATAAATTGCTCTGTCTGTACTGCTTGTAAATTAGACCTTCCCCTCAAGGAGAAAGTAAAAGGAAAAAAGAGAAAGGAGAAAAGAAAAGAGTAGCTCTCTCTCTCTCTCTCCTTCTTAAATTTTCACATTTTCCAATATGCCTGAATTCTTTATTGTTTTGCAATTTCATGCAAGCTATCAAAAGCATATTCAGGCTTGTTTACTTGATGTATGCGTGTATTTACATCTGTGATCCTTGTTGATGCTTTTCTCAATGATTCTTTCTACTTTCCTCAGATTTGCTGCATATGGGGCAACAAAGCGCAGTGTGGTGCATCTTACAAAATCATTGCAGGCATGTATTGAACTACTACTTGTTGGAGATGTAATTTGTTAACCAAACATTTTGCTCAAAGAATATTGCTATTCTTTGTATAGATTCTGATAGAGTATAGTATTAGTCTGTCTAGCATATCTGAAATGTGTAATAGATTAGTTAAGTGACAGCTGTCATGCACTAATGTGTAATAGATTAGTTAAGTGACAGCTGTCATGCACTTGTAAAGCCAACTGCAGATAACTATATATATCTGCATCGTACTATTCAGTTTAGTTAATGAAATCATTTCTTTCATCATATAAACTTCTTCATGGTATCAAGAGCATTTTGATCCTGAGGAGCTTTTTTTTTCTGAACCACGACCTCCATTGGAGATCAAATCAACCTCCATTGGAGATCTTCTCAAAGCTTCATTTTAGCTTCAGCGAAGCTTCTTCCTTCATAGTCGAAGCTTTCTCTCCTCCAAAATTATTCATCTCTAGTCTCTGACCAATTCGAAAGTCACCATTGCAGCTGCTTCATCAACTCTGTTGCAGACTGCAAAATCATCATTAAAACACCTTGCGAAAGCTTGTGAAGACATAAAATTACACTTTGCACACCTTTTGCTTATCCTTTTTCCAACTTCTCCTATTCAAATCTCAAAACCCTAATTTTTTCACAAACCCTAATTTTTCAGCCATGGCTTCTTCTGAAGTTGATATTCCTCAAGGTCTCAAAACTCTCACACAAAATTTACATAGTCTAGTCAGAATCCATCTAGACAATACAAACTATCTCATGTGGAAAGCACAAATGGAGATAGTTCTTCAAGCACATCAACTCATGGATCATATTACTGGCACTGATCCATGTCCTTCAAAATTCATCTCTCAATCATCAATTTCTACTACAGTTCCTTCCTCCCCAACTCTAATCCAGCTTATACAACCTGGATGTTGAAGGATCAACACCTCAAAACTTGTTTCGTAGCTACAATTACTCCTTCAGTTCTGCCTCATATCCTTCATCTACCTACAACACCTTTAATCTGGAGCGAATTGGCAGCTAGATTCAATAATCTCAGCAGACCACATCTTTACCAGTTGAAAACTCAACTTTACTCTCTCAGTAAAGGTACTAAACCCATGAGAGCATACCTGGATGAAGTCAAGACTATCACAGATAGTCTAATCTCTGCTGGAGCTCAAGTCCCTGAGGAAGACCTCATTATTCAGATCCTTAGAGGTCTACCTACTGAATATGAGACCTTGAGAGCCTCTCTTAGAGTTAGAAAAAATGTTATCTCTCTGACTGAATTGAGCAGTCTTCTTCTCACTGAAAAACTGCACATTCAGTATCTTAACTCTCTCAAACTTAGCTCTCCCACTCAACCTGATGTTCACAGTGCTCTTTACACTGCCACATCATCTACTGACTCCTTTAGAGGTAGAGGCAAAAATCAAAGGGGAGGCAGAGGTGGTAGATATGGCAGAGGTGGCAGAACAAATTCACAGAGAGCTTCACAGTCCACTGAACTAAAACTTTACTGTCAAATATGCAGCAAACCAAACCATTCTACTCTTGAATGTTGGCACCGACTTGATGTGACCAACTATTCTAAGCCCAAAGAGGATAAACAGGCTCTAGCTGCTGATCTGGACCCAAATCAAAACACTGAATCTACTTGGTACTTGGACTCAGGGGCAAATGTGCAGGTCACTCATGATCCCTCAATTCTTCACACTTCTCAGCCTTATCCTGGCAATGAAAAGGTTTCAGTTGGCAATGGCAGCACTCTGCCTATTCAAACAGTAGGACATGGTACCCTTCTTACTCCTTCTTCTTTGTTTCTTAAGAAAATTTTCTATATTCCTCAAATTTCTAAAAATCTGCTATCTGTCTATAATCTGGCCCATGATAATGACTGTACTCTCTTGTTTAATGCTAAGGAGGTCATCATCATGGACAATACTACCAAGCAGCCTTTGTTCAAGGCCCCCTGTGAAAGAGGCCCTTATCCTATTCCTTCAAGGGCTGCTCTTCTACAACCTTCTGCAAGAACTGTACTCACCTGCACAACATCTTCATCATCTCTCACCTCAACTGAGCAATGGCATATGTGATCAAAGTTGAAATTGTTTTTGAAAAGAAGAAAAGCGCAAAAGAGAAGAGAGTCAATGGAGTAGGGGCGTTAGAAAGAGAGATTTTCAACAAGCTAAAGATGTACTGTCAGTGGACGACAATCATTCGAATAGTTCTGTTAGTGGGATAACTATGTCAAAACAATTTAGAAACCAAAACTAAGAGGACCACTAGCTTCATCCATTTAATTTCATTGATATCGTAAATTATTCTAATTATTTAATTAATTCTTACAAGGTATTATCAAATTCTACATACTAGTTTGTACAAAATATACCTAATTATTGTTCAAAATCTTATATATATTTGGTTACATAGCTAGAAGTAGAAAATGTAAGCTATCATCATTCTATTCTATTCTTATGATTAATCTAGTCTTTAAGAAAGTAATTATGGTTTATATGTCACTGGTAACTGCCTTGGTATGAGAATACGAATAATTGGTCATTGCTGTATCTGTTGGAAATGGCAACCATAACTTGTTGTAGTTCAATGGAAGTCACAAATCAGTTCCGTAGCTTTCTAGGGCGTCAATTATGTAGGCCTGTTGTACTTAGAGTGGACGTGATTTTGGATATATTTTGGCTATAATACTCATAACTTTGTCAGTTCTTGAACACTATACTACTGAAGTTGCTCAGTACAAACTTCTCTTGTAACTGTGTGACATCCCATATCGGTGGGAGATAGTGTTTTTGTGTGGTTTATAAGTGGGTGTTGTGGGTATAAGGAATAACTTGGGTTAACCATTTTGGGCCAGTTGAAAAGAGGCCCAAGTAGTTATTTCTTTTACCTAGAACACCAGTCTTGCCTGCGGGCTTAGGGGTCTGGGCGCGGGGTGTGACAGAATGGTATTAGAGCAGGTCACTAGCTCGTGTAGAAACTAAGTGTTATGTAGGATAAAATGCTACACCAAGGAGACGGTAGGAGCCACCTTTTGAACCCGTAGAAGCCACTTCTAAAATCTTTCACCTTCTGGTTGGTCATGGGTGTGTGTGTGCCCCTGACAAGGATGTCAGGTCCTTAACGGGGGTGTATGTAACATCCCACATCGGTGAGAGATAGATTGATTGTGTGGTTTGTAAGTGGATGTTGTGGGTATAAGTGGTAGGTTGGGTTAACCATTTTTGGCCAGTAGAAAAGAGGACCCAAGTAATTATTTCTTATGCCTAACAACACCATTAGAATATTCTATTTAATCTTTTTGCAGTTATTGTTTTTCTTTAATCCTGTAAACTCTTATGCTTTTTAATTTTCAATTAATTGCAAATAATTATTTGTGGCTGAATTAACTTCCTTAAGTTCTGCAAGTGCAGTCCCCTTCATAACTGCTCAAAATTTCTTCTTGTTTTAACAAAAGTGTGCATCTATATTCAGTTTTCTTGACAACAATATATTTGTGGTAAAATGCTCTTCAATTTTTTTTCAGGCAGAATTGAAAATGCAAGATGTGAATAATGTGGTAGTGCATAATCTATCGGTATGTCATGTTCCTACCAGTACATTTGTGTTATATACATGGCTGTTGAATCTTTTGGCTCTAAATGAGTACATGTAATAAGCATCATTCAATTTCACTTTCTGAAAGAATAATGACTGAGAATTTCCTCGTACATCTTATAAGGACCATAGTGATAGTTTATCACTATTCATGAAAGTTCTGCAGGTTACGTTCCTATTCTGTATGATTTTAGAAAAAAATGTATAAGTATGCTATCTTTTTGTGCTATTTTAGTGTTCCTTGATGATATGAAGATGCAAATTCCTTGAACAATATCTTGACTTCTTCGGGCAGAGAAAAACACTAAAAGTAATTAACTTAATTCTTAATAAATGTAGTATTGCATTGCTAGAAACCAGCATGCCAGCTTGGTGTAGAGTTCATCTTAGTTTATGAAGTTCACAGTAATCTTCCACATAATTGAGATCGTCCAAAAGGGGTTAACGATATGTTTAGAAATCTAGAAGATAATTCAATAACTAGCTTGACATATCTCATTGCTGATTGAATGCCCTAGTTGATTGAGTGGTTGCATCAAGTGATGATCAAATTGAGTACTGTTGATTGGTATGAGATAGAGAGACATTGCATAAGAATGTTTTCATATATCATTAGCAGAAACAAGCCCACTTATTTATAGGGCAATAGTACAAGTAAACTTATCCTAACCTTCTGATGTGGGAGAAATAGTAAAAGATAAAAGTAAAAACCACAATACTCCTAACAAATACATTTAGGTTGTAATTTGAGCAACCCTGTAAACAATGTTAACCTGTCAAGGCTTTTGAGAACTTCAGAAGATTTCCGAGCCAAGGTTGTGAAGGCAATTAATGTTGTGGACAGAACTATTCATAAAGCATGGTCTGGCCAAAAAGTAAAGTCGGGTTTTATCAAAGTATCCAGATATTTCAGATAAGTCTTAACCTTGTCTAAAGGTGAATATATAATTCACCTATATCTATTTCTATTTGGTTTACTGGTGTCTCCAGTTCAAGATCCTTATTTCCATTAATCCAGGACTCAACCTAGTTTTTCTTTTTGCACAAAAGTATTTCATGGATGTTTTGGTCAAGAAAAACTTGACTCATAAGTCTACTGGATTACAAAGGCTATCTTTGACTTTTATCTTCCCTACTTTTTATTTGTTCTTCTTAGTTCTCTGTCCAAAGAATATGAATGGTGTTCTCTGAATCTGGGTAGCACATAATATTTTTAGTTATGAAGATGCACCTATCTAAGTCGCCCTTCAACCTTTAAGATTTCAAATGGGTAAACATTAAAATATTTCTCCATAAAATGCCCCATCTATCTTTCTATTCTTCAAGGGGGGCTCAAAAAAGGGGCCATCTAAACTGCACCAAGTGTAACAAATGGTTAGTTGCATCATGTGATCTCCAATTGTGGTCCCCTTCCACTCCCAAAAGAAAATAGAGAAAAGTTCCTGTCTCTCATGTTTCTTGCTCTGTTATTCTGTGCAGCCAGGAATGGTGACAACTGATCTTCTCATGTCTGGTGCTAACACAAAACAGGCAAATCTTCATCTAGATCTTCGTGTATTGCTTCTCCTTTTTCCATTATTAATAAAGATTTACATGCATTGCAGGCCAAGTTTTTCATTAATGTTTTGGCTGAACCTGCTGAGGAGGTAAAGTTTTGTTTGTACAGTTGAACTAATTATAATTTCCTTTTCTTGACTTCAACCAAGAATATGATTGCTTAGATCAGTTGTGTTAATGTCTCCTTCAATTTGTCAACTACCTTTGATATTTTACTGAGTTGGAAAGATGCAATGTAAAATAATATTTTCTCACATAAAAACACAAACGTAAATAAAAACATATTTTCTCACATTTCGGACTCTGTCTGGACAGTGTTCTTTGATCAGAAATCTTTCGATATAGTGGAAAATTTGGCACGAGATTATCATGGAGAGTGACTAGAAAATAGCTCTGAATTTCTGTGCACTGTACAGGGAAGTTGTATTTTTTTTCTTTTCCTATATATGTATGTGATATCTAACTATGAACTCCTGATTTCTCTTCCCCAATGTTTCCACTCAAATGATGTGATTCTCTCCCTCGTCCCTCTCTGTCTGCCCTTCAATATGTCTGTGCATGTGCAGGTTGCAAAGTTCCTTGTTCCAAACATTAGATCTATCCCCACCAATGGATCAGCAAAACCTACATATATTCGATACCTTACTGGATGGAAAGCCTACTCCCAGATATTCTCAGTTAAGCCAATTATCCTACAAAACTGAATTTTCTCTAAACTTCTATGTCAACTCTAATTTTATCTTTATAGGGAACTTATATCTAATTATTTTTATTCTCACTTGGCAGAGAATAGCATTTGGTGCTAGGAGGAACAGATATGTTCTTGAAGATTAACAGAGACTTGGACAATGAAATGCACTTGTATGACAGTGATATCCTCTTGATTGTGGCACCCTTTTATCTCATGTATTTGTGCTAACCGTCCATCATACCTCAAAAGAGTACTTTCGAACAAACTTCCCATCAAGTTCACTGATATAGAATTGTTTTATAAATCCCTTTAGCACGACGTAGATGTACAGATAGTATAATCCATGCAACTGTTTCTTTCTTCCATTTTTAGCTCATAGAAGGCATGGCAAAGACTGAGGCTAGGTTGTACTTTTACAGTCGTTTGAAGTAAAAGCGTCCATTCAAAGCTGTTTCATGCAGTTTCCAACTGCTAACTTGTGCATCTAAAGAGCGTGCAGCATTTTGTGGTGATCTCAAGGACCAAGCGTGTACAAGATACAGATTAACATTGGATCCACGTAGTGGCAGTTCTGCCCTCTACTCAGTGGTTACACCTAGCCAAACCAAACCAAGTTTTAGCCTACTAAGTGGAGCATTCAGTGGGTACACGATCGTGGTATATTTTGTTTGTGTTATGCGGTTACACTTGTAATTACTGCATGATGGATGTTGAGTATTTCTGTTTCTCACCAGGACTCATGGTGGTTTATTTTGTGATTACCAATCAGAATTTGACTGTGCTTGGTTTATTTTCTTCCTGAGGTAATGTTTACAATGAGGGATAGGTTGGTCATACCACGATTATTGTTGTTTTAGTCTGCTTTTTCCATATTAGCGCAGCCTTATCATTTCTGTGTACTAATACTATCTGTTGTAACTTGCTAGAGCTATTTCATATCCTTAAAGTTCTTTCGTTTATCCAATAATGTGATGAAAAAGAAATAAAGGAAAAACCAAGATCTTAAAGAAAGTTGAAATCACTAGAATTTTGTTCACTAGTTATATTATAAAACTCCGTCCCGTATTGTGTTGTACAAGATTTGTGATTGATTTATAATAACTTGAATTCTATATTATGGTCAACATAGTTTAAGTATTTTGTGCTAATTGACTGGATTTAATGTACTAGCAGGCTAGTAGTTAGACTTTGGGTTATTATAAGTTAAATAAGAGTAGATTATCGAGCGATTGTTAGTACAAATTTAAGCATTTTGAATTAGTTAAAAAGAAATCAAGGAAAAACCAAGATCTTAAAGAGAGTTGAAATCACTAGAATTTCGTTCACTAGTTATATTATAAAACTCCGTCCCGTATTGTGTTGTACAAGATTTGTGATTGATTTATAATAACTTGAATTCTATACTATGGTCAACATAGTTTAAGTATTCTGTGCTAATCGATTGGACTTAATGTACTAGCAGGCTAGTAGTTAGACTTTGGGTTATTATAAGTTAAATAAGAGTAGATTATCGAGCGGTTGTTAGTACGAATTTAAGCATTTTGAATTAGTTAATTAGCCTCTATACATTGCTAGTCTTGCTATAGAACGCAGATCATTAGACTCTGGCTACTATTCTTTAGGATGGGCTTGCCCGCAGCCTAACAAGTTTTTGAATCATCCACTCTTTGGCTACACAATCATGGAATTTTCTTTGAAACAACTCTCGTTTTGTGCAATAGTGAAGCGTGTCACTGCATATACATGTGATCTGACGCCATCACTATTTATTAGACTTCCCCTAACGCCATATCTTGATGCTGTCACAATTTGTTGCATAGCAGTAGTGTTTTTCCTTCTTCGGGAAAAAGCTTTAAAAATGATTATCATTTTCGAACAAATGATAGTGTCTGACTTTCAAATATTGCAAGTTAGCTCCCATTAAGTTACTTGGGTTTTAATAATTGTCCAAGTAAGTCTAATAGCAGCTTGGATAGGTTCAATAGTAACCCAAACAAGTCTAATTGCCACCCATATAAGTTCAATAGCAATTCGAACTGCAAAGGGCAAAGTAACAATTCAATAAAAGTGCAAGTGCTAAAATAGAAATAAGTCTTATCGTTTGTAAGCCTAACCCGTCAAAGAGAGAACATGTGGGATGAAAACATGGTCATTACTCATGGATTGTAGTGTGATAAGCTGCAAAAAATTACGATCAACCAACAGGCTTTTGAGCTAGTAATATGTCATGTGCTGTGAGTACAAGAAATTGCGAGATTAATTTTTGTGTGTGATATCTTTTGATATGTATTGTATGGTTTAGACTTTTTTGAATAAATAAATTTTTTTAAAAAAGAATTGCGATTGCAGGGGTATTGTGTTGTATGAGAAAAGGCAAGCAGCAGTGCTGCAAGCATGGTTGAAGTTCTGAAGAGAGATTGAAACATAGTGAAAAAGATTTTCATTGAGGCTGGAAGAAATCACTAGTACTCAGTAAAGCAGATAGGAACGAGTTTTGTATATTCTCACATAAATGAATGTTCGATAAAGTAAAATCTCGTTTAGATAACAAAAAACTCTGGTTCCAACTTGGACCATTGTATTAAAATAATAGTTTTGCTCGATACATAAGATGATAACTTTTTTGTAACTTTTCTTAGGGCCCATCAAATATATAAATTATTATTAATTAAAATCCATTTAAAAAAATAGTACCATAAAAATTCATAATGTATATGATAGATTTTTTTATAAAACTTCAATTTTTCTCAAAAAGTGCTTCTAAAATAGCTTTTTTTTTTTTTGCTCAGTCAGCAAGTAAGTATCATTTCACTAACAAAAATCAACGCACAAAACCATTACAACAAGTAAATACACACAAAAAACCACATCAGTAGCTTGTTTGTTCGTTTCACTTAAACAAAACTAAACCTCATCTTTGATTTTTTTGCAATGCAAACACCACCTTTGGTATATATTTTTTGTTTTGTAGCGAGTAGTTATTCAATGTTTCTATTACTTGAAAGGTCTCTTTCGGAGGAACAATTGTTAGAACATGTATCTTTAAAACCCTTTTATCATCTTATTTTTAATGTCCATTACAAAATTTGACTAGTACATATATCTATGGACGGCTATGGCTTTTCATAAGATACAGTATATGCACATCGTTAATGTTGTGTATTTGCTTTGAAAACGGAAAGGAGAAAAAATCACGTTACCCCCCTGTGTTGTAGGAAACTATCACGTTATTTCCCTGTATTTTTCAAACTATCAAAAATACCCCCGTATTTTTAGAAAGTTATCACACTGCCCCCCTCCGTTTATTTTTCGCTGACACTGTTTAAAAAATAGCCAAACTAATTGAATTGCCCCTCCTTTAATATACTTTGATAGAGAGAGAAAAATGTCAAAATCTCTAATTCCTAACTTCACAAAATTGAAGAGAGAGAACAAACCCCAAACTCTACCCTAAATCACGCGACGAAGACTAAATCTGTGGTAATTGGAGGCTAAATCTCTCGTCGAAGAGTAAGATCATAAAGTTGAACAAGGTATGTACTTTTCTATTGTTTAATCCGTGCGAGTTGTTAATTTTTTTTGTGTCAAAGATTGAGAATCTTGGGTTGGTTACTTTTTTTTTGCACTTTTGTATTGGTTAACAAGTAGTGGTACACCATTCGTGGAGTTTTTGCACTTTTTTTTCGTAATCAATGTGTGTATTGTGGGCAAACTATGTTGGGTTTGTTTAGTTGTTGTCAACAAGCGGCCCCCCAATGTTGGATTTGAAAACGAAATTTCAACCATGCAAGTGGGGTATAATGTTGGGTACATATTAGGGTTTTGGGTATTTGTGATAAATTAGGGCTTTTAAAAAATTAGGGCTTCTTTAAATGTTAAACGATGGTCCATAACAGTATCTAGTTACCTCTTTTAATATACAAGTTCCCATAGTGCTTGTGTATTGCTCTACGTGAATGAAAGATGAGAAAAAAAAAATTGAAGTATCCATTAGATGATTGGGTTGAAGTTAATAAGTTTAAGTTGAACTTTTTCTCATTTAGATTCTTTCTAATCAAAAGTGATTGGACAAAATGTAGTTTAATTTTTATGTTTTAACATTAGCATGTAAATCATGATCTGTTTTCTAGAAACTTTTCGTCTATTCTAGCCTAGCAGTTTTCGTAGTATTAAAATATGCTTTGAAATTAATTTATTATAATCAAGTGGACAAAGTACAATTGGGATATGTTGTTAATTCTCTTTACTTTACAAATTGTAAAATAAGAGTATTGAAAGTTCATTACTGATCATGAAGTGATTAATAAAATAGAAACACTTAAAATTAAAATGAAATTGCTCAAAGAATACTGTTGGTTATGATCGGAAAATATTAATTGTTTTTCAGTTTGGAAGTACAACTTGCCTCCACATAGGTTTTGATCTTTCTCAGCTAGAAAATGGACTAATATTTTGTTATGTTTTGTATTTAAATGCAGAATGGATGATGATGATGGTTTTGGTATAGTTCCAGGTTGTTGTGACCTTGTTGTATGGGTAGGGGGTACATTTGTAAATAATCCTACAGTAAAATATATAGGTGGCAGAATGGAGATCATTCCTACTGTGGAATTAGATACCCTAAATCTGTTTAAGTTTTATGATATATATGAGGATTTAGGTGGTAGCAAAGAGTCCAGTATAGAGATATTCTATTTAAGGCCAGGTTACTCATTGGAGAATGGGTTAAGGCAAATATATAATGATGCAACTGTTAGAGAATTTCATAGTATTTTTCAAGTCTTGCTTTGTGCCACAGTTTACATACAAAAAATTGAAGACCCAATTGTAGCTATAGATGCAAATGGACATGTTGTGGGTAGAAACCAAATTGTACCATACGAAGGACCAACTGAAGAACCAGGGCAATTTGCTGCAGAAAATGAAGAGACAGTTGAAGATGTTGAAGAACAACATGAGCAGACTAGAGATGTTGAAGAAGAACAACATGTACCAGTTGGTAACAATGAACCTGTTTGTGACCATGAAGTAGTTGGTGACAATGTATCTAATAGTCATGAACAGCATGATAAAATTGCAGAAGAGCACCTTGCACCAGTTGGTACCAATGAACCCGTTGGAGAAAATGAAGTAGTTGGTGATAATGAAGCAGCTAGTCATGAAGACCATGAACAACTTGCCGAAGAAGAACTTGCACCAGTTGGTAACAGTGAGCCAGTAAGCCATGAACAACAGACTGAAGGTATTGATCAACATACAGATTCAGATGACCCTGACTACATACCAACTACTGAAGAAGGCCTGGATGAGAGCACATTGTACGACTCTAATTCTGACGCACCAAGTTGGATGCTTGAAGATGTTGATGGTTCAAGTGAAGATGAAGTATTCAATGATAGTAATGTGGGAGAGGGAATGAGAGAAAGATACACTCGGTTGAAAACCAAATATAAGAAGAAGTGGTCTGACTTTAAAAAGCGAATCAGAGGAGATTGTGAAAAAGGCAAAAACCCAATTGAAGAAGATTGGTATAGTGATGTTGAAAAAGAAAACTTGAATGATTTAGGTGATGGTGAAATAGACCAATTTCCTGAATTTGATGAGCAAACTAACATGGATCATTTTGAGTTTGTGGTCGGCTTGACATTTAAATCTGCTGCACAGTTTAGGAATGTGCTTAGGGATTGGTCAGTAAGAAATGGAATTGTGTTGGATTATGGTAAAAATGAAATGAGAAGAATTACAACAACATGTGCATTCGGTTGTGATTGGAAGATGCATGCCTCGCCAGTACAGGGTGGTCCCATATTCCGAGTGAAAACTCTAAAAGGTGAGCATAACTGTGGGTTTCATCGTGAGAACAAGCATGCTACTTGCAAGTATTTGGGGCAAAGGATTGTGGATAAAGTTAGATTAAATCACAAAATCACCGCAATTGAAGTGGTAAAAAAAATAAAGCAAAAAATGGATGTTAATGTAGGGGTGCAAACAGCTGGTAGAGCTAAAAAAGTGGCATTGAAATTGATTCTTGGAGATTTGGATGCACAATATGCAACAGTCTTATTGCATAACCCTGGGAGCACTTTATTATTGACTGTGAACAGAAGTTTCCCTGAACCTATATTTGAAAATATGTTCTTCTGTCTTGCTACAATGAAGGATGGGTTCTTGGCTGGTTGTAGGCCTATTATTGGGCTAGATGGTTGTTTTCTAAAGTCTGCATATGGGGGACAATTACTGGCTGCAATCGCAAGAGATGGCAATGACAATATGTTTCCTTTGGCTTTGGCTATTGTGCCTATTGAGAGGAGGGAAACATGGTCTTAGTTTTTGAAACAGTTGCATAATGTTGTTGGTGACCCTATAGAAAAAGGGATGGGTATACATTTCTGATAGACAAAAAGGTTTGGTAGAGGTGTTTGCAGATGAATATCCACAAGTTCACCACAGATTCTGTCTTAGGCACATATATCAGAATTTCAAGAAGAAGTTCCCAGGTTTAGAACTAAAAGAATTATTCTGGAAGGCAGCATCAACTGCAAATTTGAAGGAACAAGAAAAGTGGATGAACATGATAGAAAAGGCTGACCTTAAGTTAGGGGAAAAGGAAACTGCATCTGAATGGCTTAGAAACATCCCAGCTCAACAATGGGCTAGATCTCACTTTCCAACTACACCAAAATGTGATAGCCTTACAAACAACCTTTGTGAGTCATTCAATAACTGTATACTTGAGGCTAGAGACAAACCTGTAATCTCAATGTTAGAGATTATAAGAGAGAAACTGACGTTAAGGCTTCAAGCCAAGAGGCTAAATATGGAAAGATATGAGGGACCAATATGCCCAAACATTATGAGAAAGATAGAGAAACTTGGAAATGGTGCTAAGGTCATGGCATGCTAATTGGTGTGGGAGGGAAGAATATGAAGTGGTCCAGGATTGGCATAAATATGTTGTCAATCTTGATTCCAAATATTGCAGCTGTGGTATGTTCATGTTGACAGGGTATCCGTGTGTGCATGCCCTGTCTTGAATCTACAAGTATCAGAAAAGATTGGAAGATTATATTGACAAATGTTATTCCAAGGAGGTGTATTTAGCAGTTTATGATAATATGATTCATCCAGTTCCTGGCATCAATGACTATGTTGATTCAAGAACTGAGCCATTGAAGCCTCCACTTGTGCCAAAGAGGACAGGAAGACCCAAAAAAGCAAGAAAGAAGGCTGCAAATGAAAGCATTTCAACAAGGCGAGGCCTGACACACATATGTAAAAGATGTTTACAAAAGGGACATAATAAGAGCACATGCCGAAATGCATTCCACCCGAATTCACCACTGTTAAAGGTTTGTTTATTTATATGAAACACTAAATTGATTCTTCATATGTCATAAAACTATATGTAGTAACATGAAATAAATCAATGCAGGAAATGAGACAACAGTCAAATGATGAAAATTTGAATGAAGAACCACAACCTCAAACTGAAAATGTTCATGTATGTAACATTTGCATTATATTACTAACTTTATAATATGCTTATATATGAATGTGTTTCAATTTTGCAATTGTAGGGTCCAAACACTCAAGAGTCTACCTCAAACGCAGATATCGACACTCAACTACCCTCAAGACCAAATAGAGGTGGTAGGGTATGTGGGAGAGGAAATGGTAGAGGCATTGGTAGGGGCAGTCACAGTGGTATAGGTAGGGGCAGTGGTTTAGGGATTGATGTTGGCATTGGTAGGGGCAGTCGTAGTGGTATGGGGAGGGGCATTGGTATGGGAACTGCCAATGGAATTGGTAGGGGAAATGATATTGGTGTTGCTAATGTTAGTGAAAATGCTAGTGGTATGACAACTGTGAATCCATCTAGAGTGTACACAAGTTTCAGAAACAATGCATTAAGTGGCTTTACCTTCGGTGCATCCTCAACTGCTAATCTCTCAAGTACATCCATGACTGATGATTTGAAGAAGAGAAAGACTAAAAAAGCAATGCTACCCACCATTTCTGAGAATTTGAAAAAGCTACCCACCATTTCTGAGAATTTGAAAAAGAGGAGGCTTTTTCATACCTTGACTTGAATTGTTTGCTAACTTTATGATTCCTTGGGTATTGAATTGTTTTTGGACAAGTTTATGTGATGTATTATGTTTTTGTACAGGTTTATGTGTGGTTTTTGGACAGGTTTATGTGTGGTTTTTGGACAGGTCTATTTGTGATTTTTTGGACAGATTGACTTCCATGAAGTCATAAAAAATGCTTATTATTATAGCATACATTGTTCACATGTTTTTTCTTGCTATTTCTCTACTATAGGATGATCATCATTGTAAATGATAATTGAATTTTCTGCCTTTTTGATAAGCAGCAACCTATATACATAGATGGTTTGTGGTATATGTTATAGATTCTTTCATAAGTAATTAATTGAAATGAAGAATTTTGCCAAAGGCTAAATCTGTATGTGATGCTTCATGATGATAGACCGAGAGACATGAGTTTGTAAAGGTGTTCACTTGCATCCCTATAAATGTTGACTTATTACAGGCAGAAGTAATTAAGTGTGACAGGAGCTGAATATTTGATGGTTATATGCCCACGTTCATAGCATAGATGTGCTCTGTTCATTGGTGAAATCTTGATGTATGTAGAGTTAAATAGGACTTGATTGTTCAATCTTTAGAGTTAAAGAAAATACCATCCATAAACATAACATTTTTTTACAACACATGCACCATTGTTAATGGTGTTAAACGAAATACCATTCGATAAACGTAACATTTTTTACAACATATGTTAACATTTATTTAAATAACAAGACAAAAACAACTAGGACCATTGAAAAAGCAAAGGCACAAGTGCCAGTAAGAAGCATTTGCAACTTCATTATCTCATTGTTAGGGATCTCTTGCCTCATAAGCCAATTAACTTCATCTCCATCTTCAACATATTCCATTGTATCAAACTCTCTAGGTGGAACTAAAGGTGGTCCACCCGGTGTCCAACTTGCAGTACGTGGGTTACACCAATCCTTGAAGGATCTACAAGCAGGACACCAATAGAACAATCGACCTCTTGTTTCCAAAGCTTTCGACACCATTCTAATATTACACCATTGCCCACAACGACACCGATGATTTACATAGCGCAAGTCGAGTGAATCATATCTTGATGTTCTACTACTTCCTGTTGACATTCTTCGAAAAAAATTAAAACACATTATTAATTTATAAAGATACAATGATTAGAGCAAATGAAAAAAGTAAAAAGAAAAGGAAAAAAAAAGATCACACTAGTAAATTTGATGTTCACTGCATCGTTAGTCAAAATTAAACAACTGCAGATTTCATGAAAATATGGGTCAAGCCTATGGTACTTTAGCACCACATTCATAAAAAAAATATTGAAATCACACTAGTAAATTTTCTAACAATAATCCACAAGTAGCTCGTTCACCTCTTGAAATAGCATAAAATAATTTCAGAAAAGTTGAACTGAGGAAAAAAAATTAACATGGCTTTGGAAAAATTGGTTAAGTGAGCTTGCAATAATTATAAAGCATTACATTGTTAAATTAGTAATAACATAATAGCAATAATTTAAATAAAAAAAACACAATAAAGTAAGTTAATGACCTGAACCTACCAAAGATGAGACTTTGCGAAAATAAGTCTACATTGTTAAATTAGTAATAACATAATAGCAATAATAAATAAATAAATAAAAACATAATAAGACCAAGTTGAAGAGCTGAACCTGCCAAAGATGAAGATGAGGACACTGCGAAAATAAGGGTCAAATTGGTGCAGGCCCTTTTAAACTAAAATCAAGGGCTTTTTGGTCAATTAAAGCCTCATAAAAAGCTCAAACAATTGCCCAAATGCTTCTTCCGCGCGTGAATAACATATTTAACAGCAAAACTAACAGAAAAGAAATGGAGGGGGCCGCTGTGATAACTTTCTGAAAACATAGGGGTATTTTTGATAGTTTAGAAAACATAGGGAAGTAACGTGATAGTTTCCTATAACACAGGGGGGTAACGTGATTTTTTCTCAAACGGGAAGTTCTTTATAAATTAGAGTAAATTAATAAATTATTAATTTTTCGATAATAGATAATTCCACGAACATAATAGTTTTTTCCAGTCCTGGGAGTATCCATTTATAGAGATTTGACTGTATAGACTTCAAAAGAGGGATTAACCCCTTCTCAAACTTGGCACATAGTGTGAGTTTTGTGTATTTGGTTGTACTTTAGCTTGAAGTTCCGATAGACGTAATTTTCTTCAAAACATTTAGTCGTTATTTAACATTTTCTCGAGTCATATTGTGTGTTTTGTGTATTAATCTGCACTTTTAATTAATTTGATATTCAGGGAGATGGAAATTTCTTCAAAAATGTCTGATCCTTCAATGGGTAAACATCCTGTGGATATATAATGGTAACACGTGCCACTATAGTAATACCCACGCAACACTGCAGTGGGTTCACATGCTTAATGTGCTCTAGAAATAAAAATAAAAATGGATATATTGATTCCAAATCCATGTTTGGTAATTAGTATAACAAAGCAGTAATGAGAATAACTTATATAAAATGACAAGAATGCATTTTTGTTGAGAGTAATAAATTATTGCCTTAAGAATAAACATGAGCATCATATCGACAATAATGGTTAGTTTGAGCCATATAATTATCATTATTATTTGTTTTCTTATTTTTTTTGTTTATTTTATATTATTATTTTTTATAATTTTTTATTAAATTTATAATATTTATTATTAATTTTTTTTAATTTATAATTTTATTATATTATTATAACACTATTATTTTACATTTATATTTATATTTATATTTATATCCATATTATAAGTAAATATAATTTATAATTTTATGTTATTATTAGTACTATTATTTATATTTATTATTAATTGTTTAATCATTAATATTATTATTACTATTATTTTATAGGATTATCTAATATGAGATTTTATATTACTATTATTATATATATATGATTATTATTATCATTATTATATTTAATTTATATTTATTGTTGTTATTGTTATTTATTTTTATTATATTATTTATATATTATTACTATTATTATTATTATCTTAATGATAATGTTATTTGTAAAGTGTCCAATATGTTTTTCTAAGTGTATTTTAGCCACTTGAGTAATAAGTTCATTCCAAAGCACATGAGAATGGGTTATTCCCAATTGTTTTGTCAGAAATGGGTATTCTCAGGTTTTTTTTTTTGCTAGGAAAACAAAGTATTTCATGGGTGAAGTACACCAGACTCCCCTGTGGTTTGATATAAGTGTATCGGTGCTCCATGTATTTTAAAAACTAGTATAAGTAGTCCCTGTATTTTGATAAACTAGTTCACGTTCCCCCTCCGTCCCTTTTGCCCTTAATTTTTTTTCATTTCTCTTTTGTTTAAACTAAAAAATAAAAGAAAAAAAAAAATATATATATATGCATACACATAACATAGAAAAAAAATATGTATTTACAGGGTAGGGGTGATGGGGTTGGGGTGGGGCTGACGAGCTAGGGGGTAGGGGTTGCTTATGGGGCTGGGTGGGGGTAGGGGTGTGGGGTGGGGGTAGGGGTAGGGGTAGGGGTGGGGGGCTGGGTGGGATGGGTGTGATAACCCGAAACTGGCATGTATTTAATGGCATTTGACTGCATTTAAATAAATCTTTAATTAGTTAAATCATCTAATTTTCACTGTTCTGCTATTTCTTTTAGAAGAATTCAAAAAGATTTATATTAATTAATTAAAATATTATTACCTATTTCTAATAATTATAATAATTGAATTTATTCTCTTGTGATTAATTAAGTATTATCTTAAATGTTAGTGTTTAATTGTATTTGACTACGTGTTTATATTAACTTATTCATTTGTAACTTAATATTAACTTCATAATTCTTTAAAATATTCTAGAAATAGTTAAATTAATTATTTTAAATGAATATTGATTACTTTGATTGTTTTGATTATTTTAATAATCAGTTTTGGTTGTCTTGCATTAAAATTACTCGATTTTTAATTAAATGAGAAAAGTAACTCCGAGCCGGGGTAAATTTTAAACGATTCTACTATTCTGCTTTTCAAAAATTATAGTTTTATGTTATTGCACATCATTTGATTAGCGATTGTTTAATGATCGTTCGATCGTAGTATTTCGAAAATAAGAGTTAGAGAAATATTCTTCGGACTTAGTGGAAAATATTTTTAGCTTAATTTAACTAGTTTTAATTGTTTTTCATTTAATTGCATTGTTTTAACTTGAATTGGATTTAATGGCACTAAAATAAACTTATTTGACCATTTTTAACTAAAGCTTGATTTTACAAATAACCAAAATGCCCTTATCACCTTTTAAATAATAAAACAAGGCTAAAATAAAAAAAAACAAAACCATAAATGCCATCCATGTCCTTGCCATGGCCGCATGGTCTCAAGGAGAAAAAAGAAAAGATTTTTCTTGCATTTTCTTCTACAATCGCGCGTGGAATTGCTCAGGGGTCGTGGCTCGGGTCCTTGCGGGGCTTGGTCTTCAATCTCTGTGAGGGTTTTCACGCTTTTGTGCATATTATATGAAATTTGATTTTTGATTCAAATTTTTAGATTTGATATTTAATGCGTTATAATGCTTGAAATTGATTGGAAATGCTTCTTTAGGGTTCATAGAGCATTGTTTGATAGTTATTTAGCAATTTTTACGGTTGAAACTGCGTATTTGAAATTGGGAAAAAATAATAAATAGTGAATTATGAATAGTAAACTCTAGAATTTCGGATTTCGATCCGAATTGTGATTGCTTGATTTGGATAGGTGCCATTAGTGATAGAAAGATAAAATGTGCGATAAAAATGGATCAGCCTTTGTTAAAATTGGAAATTAGACAAAGAAACGTAAAGGGGCCGTTTGACCAAAAGTTGACCGTGCTAGAATTGAGTTGGGGGTTTTGCAATTGAGGATATGGAAGCACTTTTGGCGCTGTTGTGGCGTTGATTGAATGACCGGTTAGCATAGCTGTAGTTCAAAGCAGTAGGTAGACTTTCGGGCCTCGGGTGAGAAAGTGAAGTTTAGTGACATAGAAACGTGCCTTGTAGTGCCTGAGTGAATGTAGTGAAATCGGTTTCCTAATCCCGTAGCTCGTTTGCTCGTAATTGCCTTTGGAAGTTAGGGATTGAATAGTGATATTTGTCGTTTTCGTGTTTGAACTGCTGTTACTTGTTTAATTGGTGTTATTGTTGCTATTAAAGATAGTTATGCTTTAAAAGTTAATTGAATGCTAGTATTAGTTGTAAATGCTTGATATCTCCTTTATCTCCTCTAATTTGTATTGTTGTGCTATTTCTCGTTATCGCCTTGTGTCGTGTCTTGCATTGCATAGTGTCAGGCGCGTGAGTGATGGGCCTATCTGGGTAGTCTCGGGCTGCCAGTGTTGGTTGCTCTAGCTCCGTGTCCTATTCCCTGCTTGGGCTGCCTCCCAGGGAGATTTGGGTCGTAGAATTGATGGATACTTTCGGGGTATTCCAAACTGAAGTTATAAGGTGGTTGCGCGCTTATTGTCATCGCTGTCAACATCAAGCTTGAGATTGATGTATCGCTCGTGAAATGGTACATTGCTCGTATGAGTGAACCATAGCCTTCAGAGTGTGGTATAGCTTTGAATGGTTGTGTTAATGCTTTCAATAATTTCTTATTGTATTGATTGTTTGTCTTGATTGCTTATTTATCAGTAATATTGCTTAACTGTCATATTTGCATTGCACGACTTTTTTTCTCCCCAATTCGATATCTGTCTCGCCCTCACTGAGTATACGTGTTGTGTATACTCACTCCTCACCACCACATTTCAGGAAATGCCATGTTAGCTGGAAAGTTCGTGATTTCGTGACAGTTCGTGCTTGAAGAGTTGTCTTGCGTGCTATGTGGCTTGAGTTGTCAAAGATGCAAAGATGTATGTTCATGTGTTGTTTGTATTTAATGTTAAAAAGGAATGTAATATAAGTTTTATTAGATTATTGAAGTGGTTTGATAAGTTAGATTATGTATCTAGTTAGTATAGCTTAACTTTAATGCATGTTTGTAATGTCCAAAGGAAAAGAGTTAGAATGGTATGATAGTCTATTTTATGTAATGGGTTAGTGTAGCTTAATTGCCTAGCATGAATGTTCTTGTCAAAGATGAAAAGAGATAGGTTAGTTTTTAAATTAGAAATGTATATTTGGTTGTGTTCGCTTGTTGAGAACCAAGGCTCGGATGGCCTTGAGGTGTTTGTATGGTTGGACACGGTGCTGGTCCACTTATATGCTATTACAGGTTTTACATTTCGCCTAGAAACAGGGGAGACTCCGTCCGTCTTTCCCTAAAATTTTGCCCGGGATTAGAATTGGGTTGTGATTAGATTGATTGATAGAACTCCCGGTCTCGAGAGGGATCGGGGTGTTACAGGTGGTATCAGAGCTTGTCTAGCTCATAAGCCGGGATAGGGTCCTCGGTCTGGTGGGTAGTGATCCTTGAATGTGTGCTTGATAAGTGTGTCTTGAAAGTGTATGCTTGTATGTGAGATTGTGTGTCTTGACTTGAATGTATGCACCTATGTGATATAATTATGTGTTATGTGTTAAATGTTTCTCAAGTAAAGTGAAGTGTCTAGTTGTGCATTGAATTGACCTATTGAATTGGCATCGTGAATCGAATCGACCTCGTGAATTGTTATTTGCTTGAAGTATTGCTTGTAATGTGTGTATTGAAATGTCTTGAATTGGTTATGCCGTGATTTGAATTGATTATGTTGTGCTTGACTTGATTGTCGTGCTTGAGTGACTTTGATGAATAAACCGTTTTACAAACTTGCTTGCATAATAGTTTAAGGCATGTGTATAAATGTGATATCCTGGCATTCATACATGTTCCGTGGAAATGGTAAGTAAGTCTTCTTCCTCCGCTGAAGAGAAGTGGTTAGTAGCAAGCCCAAGTTATTTGGATTGACGGAAACGAGCAGTGCTCAACTAGGCCTTTATTTGGGAGTTGACATTTATAGCTGGAGTTTGTTTATTGGGGTTCCTTGAAGGTTATCTTCTATGCTTTGTGTAAATGACTTCCTTTGGAGTTCCACATGATTATTCTTTGGAGCATTTTCTTAAATGTCTTCTTGATTGGGCATTCATCGGGTATTTTTATATTGGCATTTCGTGGGAGACATGGTTGGGATTTTAATCAACATTTGGTGATCTTTCTGCATTCTTATGGGGAACTTTGATTTGAGTCTGCTTACAATGATCAGTTTTGAATGAGGCGTACTACTTTGGTATTCCTTGTGGACATTTCTCAGTGGATTTGGCAATCGGAGCTCTTATTGGACTTGCTGCATAATATTGTCTACAATATCTTTGTTCTTGTCTTTGTTGATAATTTATTGGCAATCATGATTGAAGTTCCTCAATAGTATATGGTGCATCTGCACGGCATTTCCTCTGGTATTTTACCCAATCTTCAGTAGCAGTATTATTTTGGGGAAATCTACTTGGCTATTCAGCTTGGTGTTCATTCATGGACTTTTGATAATTATATATATGTTGACGTACATTATGGATTCCCTATTCTGATGCTTCTTGAGCTATATATTTTGAAAGACTTCCTTGAAACCTCTGTAATATGATTGACTGGATTTCTTGTCTGGAATCTTCCTGAGCAGTACTTGGAATTCTTGTTTAGACTCTGCTTTAGATTGTTTATTGGTATGTTCTCGGTACTTTTAGTTGGGATTCTATTATGACATTCATGTCTAGTAAGATTTTTATTTGGGGATCTATTTGGTATTCTCTAGAGCCTTTATTTGGCTTCTTGCTTGGGAATTCTCGGGCAGTAACAGTTGAACTTCTACTAGAGATTCGTGTGTGGGGTATTCTTCTTGTCGTTATTGTGCGGTATTAATGACATCTACAGTATCTTTGCCTTAGTCTTTATTGGTATTATCTCGGCGCTCTTGGTTGAAATTTTATTCTTCGATATTCGTGTCAACGGGATTCTTCAACCGATGAAGATTAGTCAGAATTGGATTTCAGATGATGCTAAGTTCTATTGGAAGAAGAATTGCGAGGACGCAATTGTTTTAAGGGGGGAAGGATGTGATAACCCGAAACCGGCATGCATTTAATGGAATTTGACTGCATTTAAATAAATGTTTAATTAGTTAAATCATCTAATTTTCATTGTTCTGCTATTTCTTTTAGAAGAATTAAAAAAGATTTATATTAATTAATTAAACTATTATTACCTATTTCTAATAATTATAGTAATTGAATTTATTCTCTTGTGATTAATTAAGTGTTATCTTAAATGTTAGTGTTTAATTGTATTTGACTACGTGTTTATATTAACTTATTCATTTGTAACTTAATATTAACTTCATAATTCTTTAAAATATTCTAGAAATAGTTAAATTAATTATTTTAAATGAATATTGATTACTTTGATTGTTTTGATTATTTTAATAATCAGTTTTGGTTGTCTTGCATTAAAATTACTCGGTTTTCAATTAAATGAGAAAAGTAACTCCGAGCCGGGGTAAATTTTAAACGATTCTACTATTCTGCTTTTCAAAAATTATAGTTTTATGTTATTGCACATCATTTGATTAGCGATTGTTTAATGATCGTTCGATCGTAGTATTTCAAAAATGAGAGTTAGAGAAATATTCTTCGGACTTAGTGGAAAATATTTTTAGCTTAATTTAACTAGTTTTAATTGCTTTTCATTTAATTGCATTCTTTTAACTTAAATTGGATTTAATGGCATTAAAATAAGCTTATTTGACCATTTTTAACTAAAGCTTGATTTTACAAATGACCAAAATGCCCTTGTTACCTTTTAAATAATAAAACAAGGCTAAAATAATAAAAAAAAACAAAACCATAAATGCCATCCATGTCCTTGCCATGGCCGAATGGTCTCAAGTAGAAAAAGAAAAGATTTTTCTTGTATTTTCTTCTACAATCGCGCGTGGAATTGCTCGGGGGTCGTGGCTCGGGTCCTTGCGGGTCTTGGTCTTCAATCTCTGTGAGGGTTTTCACGCTTTTGTGCATATTATATGAAATTTGATTTTTGATTCAAATTTTTAGATTTGATATTTAATGCGTTATAATGCTTGAAATTGATTGAAAATGCTTCTTTAGGGTTCGTAGAGCATTGCTTGATAGTTATTTAGCAATTTTTACTGTTGAAACTGCGTATTTGAAATTGGGGAAAAATAATAAATAGTGAATTATGAATAGTAAACCCTAGAATTTTGAATTTTGATCTGAATTGCGATTGCTTGATTTGGATAGGTGCCATTAGTGATAGAAAGATAAAATGTGCTATAAAAATGGATCGGCCTTTGTTAAAATTGGAAATTAGACAAAGAAACGTAAAGGGACCGTTTGACCAAAAGTTGACCGTGCTCGAATTGAGTTAGGGGTTTTGCAATTGAGGGTATGGAAGTACTTTTGGCGCTGTTGTGGCGTTGATTGAATGACCGGTTAGCATAGCTGTAGTTCAAATGCAGTAGGTGGACTTTCGGGCCTCGGGTGAGAAAGTGAAGTTTAGTGACATAGAAACGTGCCTTGTAGTGCCTGAGTGAATGTAGTGAAATCAGTTTCCTAATCCAGTAGCTCGTTTGCTCGTAATTGCCTTTGGAAGTTAGGGATTGAATAGTAATATTTGTCGTTTTCGTGTTTGAACTATTGTTACTTGTTTAATTGATGTTATTGTTGCTATTAAAGATAGTTATGCTTTAAAAGTTAATTGAATGCTAGTATTAGTTGTAAATGCTTGATATCTCGTTTATCTCCTCTAATTTGTATTGTTGTGCTATCGCTCGTTATCGCCTTGTGTCGTGTCTTGCATTGCATAGTGTCAGGCGCGTGAGTGATGGGCCTATCTGGGTAGTCTCAGGCTGCCAGTGTTGGTTGCTCTAGCTCCGTGTCCTATTCCCTGCTTGGGCTGCCTCCCAAGGAGACTTGGGTCGTAGAATTGATTGATACTTTCTGGGTATTCCATACTGTAGTTATAAGGTGGGTGCGCGCTTATTGTCGTCTTTGTCAGCATGAAGCTCGTGTTTGATGTATCGCTCGTGAAATGGTACATTGCTCGTATGAGTGAACCATAGCCTTCAGAGTGTGGTATAGCTTTGAATGGTTGTGCTAATGCTTTCAATAATTGCTTATTGTATTGATTGTTTGTCTTGATTGCTTATTTATCAGTAATATTGCTTAACTGTCATATTTGCATTGCATGACTTTCTTTCTCCCCAATTCGATATCTGTCTCGCCCTCACTAAGTATATGTGTTGTGTATACTCACTCCTCACCACCACATTTCAGGAAATGCCATGTTAGCTGGAATGTTCGTGATTACGTGACAGTTCGTGCTTGAAGAGTTGTCTTGCGTGCTATGTGGCTTGAGTTGTCAAAGATGCAAAGATGTATGTTCATGTGTTGTTTGTATTTAATGTTAAAAAGGAATGTAATATAAGTTTTATTAGATTATTGAAGTGGTTTGATAAGTTAGATTATGTATCTAGTTAGTATAGCTTAACTTTAATGCATGTTTGTAATGTCCAAAGGAAAAAAGTTAGAATGGTATGATAGTCTATTTTATGTAATGGGTTAGTGTAGCTTAATTGCCTAGCATGAATGTTCTTGTCAAAGATGAAAAGAGATAGGTTAGTTTTTAAATTGGAAATGTATATTTGGTTGTGTTCGCTTGTTGAGAACCAAGGCTCGGATGGCCTTGAGGTATTTGTATGGTTGGACACGGTGCTGGTCCACTTATATGCTATTACAGGTTTTACATTTCGCCTAGAAACAGGGGAGACTCCGTCCGTCTTTCCCTAAAATTTTGCCCGGGATTGGAATTGGGTTGTGATTAGATTGATTGATAGAACTCTCGGTCTCGAGAGGGATCGGGGTGTTACAATGGGCGCCGGGCTGGTGGGGTGGGGTTCGGGCTGGGAGGAGGGGGTAGGGAAGATAACCATTTTCCTTTTCTTTTTTGTTTTTCTTTACTTTTTTGTGTCTTTTATTTTTTGTTTTTTTTTTGTTTTTAGTTTTTGAAAGGGCATTTATGTCAAAAAATCTAATTATTTTGCTCACATATACATTAAAACATCCGCCCATTTGCATCTGAGGCGCGTACGTGTCAATCTCTGTCAGAACTAACAATTTTTTGGACAGCAGGGGGTCTTGTGCACTTTTACCAAAACATCAGGACTACTTATGCTAGTTTTTGAAACACAGGGGGCACCGATACACTTATGTCAAATCACAGGGGGGTTTGGTGCACTTGACCCTTATTTTATTAAAGCTCAACTCAAAAATAATTTACAAAAGTCCTAACCAAAAGAATTAACTCGCAAGGCATCCCTCATCCAATTTACACCTATTACAAAGTTCCACATCGATAATGCTCCTTCTAAAAACTTTACTAACACTAAGCTTATGTCTAATAGTCTCCCTAATTTTATCCATAATAGGCTCCTCAGAAGAAAATATTTGTCTATATATTTTGTGATTTCTCTCCCACCAAACTGCATAAACTATGTCACAACAAAATAACTTCATAATCAAAGTTTGCAAGTCATTCCCCATACAAACAGATTTCACCCAATCTCTAATATTATCCCAATCTGGAACCATCCCGAGTAGTAATGCAAGCAGTTAGCCCTATTGCTAGATTTTTTTAGTCACCCCACAATCTCGAAATAAGTGGTTTCGATCCTCCAACAACAAATTACACAATGAGCATACACCATTGTCAATGACTCCCCACAAAAGTGGACGGTCTTTTGTAGGAAGCTGATTCTTAATAGCAAGCCAAGTAGTAAAACAGTGCTTTGGAATTCGAATTTTACTCCAAATCAGCAGGTGCCAAGGTACAAGCTCGGCTCTTCTTCTGATGCTCTCCCAGGCCGACGACAAAAAGAACAAACAATTTTGGTTTCCTATCCAAACCTTGTTGTCCTCATTCATGATCTGAGTGATGAATCCGATTTGTTGGGTAATCCCTCCAAGAATCTCATTATCTGTATTCACCTAGCCATCTATCTCTATAATGTTAGCCACCCTACTGTTACAATCAATAGGACAATGCAAGAAATCATCACTGCAAACACACTCAATCAAGGTGTCGTTGGGGTGCCAAAGGTCAAACCAGAAAGAGATTTTATCACATTTACCAATTTTCGCCTTGAAGAATTGTTTAGCAACATCCCTCATCTTCACCAGATTTCTCCAATGCCACGAAGTAGAAGACCCAATGTTATATTCCCAGAAGGTCAAACCTTTTAAGTAGTAATCTCTAACCCAATTTACCCAGATGGAATTATCATCAGTCAAGATATTCCAAATATGTTTAAGAGTAACGGCAATATTCACCTCTTTCAATTTTCTCACGCCCAGGCCATCCTCCTTAACTGGTTTACATACTTCATCCAACTCACTCTAATACTATCATTCCCCTTCCACAAAGAATTCCCAGATTTGTGGGAAGAATAACAAGATTTGTGGGAATAAGATTAGCGAAGGAATGAGATTTCTAAGTTCATTTCATTATACTAAACGAGGAAATTAGAATAGAACTGAGAATACCATTGTTATTTCGTTTCCACATATATATCAATAGCCACCTTAGTCCCTCGTTGTCATGCCCAAACCCGGTCCTTTCAGAAACTAAGCCCGATCATGACGACACACGGACATTATAACGTCTAAAATATGAACAATCCCACGAGACACAACAAAACACAACATACATTCTCAAAGGACAGCGACATATACAATAACATTTCATCATTCTCTTGCGGAATACACTAATCTTACATTCATTCATTCATTTGGCAAAAGTAGACATCTCTTTCAAAACCAAAGCATTCTTGAATATAAACATGCACTAAGATATAAAACTAACTAGTTGTTTTCATGATCCAACGTGACCAACCATATATGTACAACCAAAATAACTAGGCTTAAAGAAAGCTAAGTTAACAAGTATTTGATACATAAACTTCAAAACTACTAAACAACAGAGCAATCATCTAGCAACATCATTTCTCAACAACTCTAAACCACATCAAACATATGGCATATTCTCAGGATCATTAACTGCTTCCTCGTGCACATAGTCTATATCATGAACACCTATAACATGCATTAAAGAGGATGAGCTAAACAGGCTCAATGAGGGAGGGATAAAAGGAAGTTTGAAAGCTTTAACTTGAAAACCTTTTGAAGCATATTAGAAGCAATATATCACATTAGTAACCAAGTATTCACTTTCGCTTAACAATCTTGAAACAACCAAACCACATTACACATTGAAAGAATACCACTTTAGAACACTTGTTGATGCCAACACTTATAACTCCGCCACAAACTCAACACTTCTCTCTCCCGTTTGTTCACTCATGATGTACACGAATCTACGACCAATCTCATCATGGCCATCACCGACCACACGAGAGAAAGGACTAGTACATGGTAGTCATGCAATTACCAGCAAGCCCTATACAGCCCAGCATGACACGACGCTACCATGACAGACTAAGGTTGCAACCCAACACTTCACATCACATCTCATAACACATTCACACATTCACATCATATAGAAAGCCCAACAAAGTAAGTTGTCTCTCAACCACATTAATCCCTTAACAACACATTTATTACTCAACAACACATTCATTACTCAACAATACATTCATTACTACAACACTTTAACAACAACTAAGCTTCAAATGCACATATATCCAACACATTAATACCAACATTTAACCATCCAAAGAACATGATCTCTACACATTAACACCAACCTCTAGTCATCAATTAAGCCATTTTCAATGATATAACACAACACAACTCTTAACTCCTCCAACATTTAGACAACATTTAACTACTTTATAAATCTCTACAACACATAACACTTGCACAATCCATATAGCAACCAACTACAATGCATTATGAACCAATAACAATAGCATAAATAGGCATAAAACAAGCTAAACAAGCCAAACACCAAACTTGCACCTTTGTTGGAATTTTTAGAAATTAATCAACATAAACCCCATACTCTACCAAATTCACACCAAAGCCATGAAATCATACCCCAATCACATATATATAATCATAAACACCAAAGCTAACTCAAATTCTCAACTTCCAATTATCAAAGTTAGCGTATAACACCTATTTTGCCTCCAACAAGTTCTAATGCATATATTAAGCTCTCAAATCACTACTACAACATATATTCATCTCTACAAGCATTTATAACACATTTATATATGATTTCCATAAAATAAAGTGAGCAACAACATGCAAGAACTTGAAATCCCTCACCTAAAATGTTGGAAAAGGCTAGATATGGCAAGAACAAGCTATGAAGAACAAAGTTTGAGCAACTTGCACTTTGATTTGGCCTAAAAATGCAAGAATTCTTCTTTAAAATGGCAAAACCTAGTTTTTTCTATTTTTCTCTCTTTTTTTCTTTCCTTGGCTGACACCTTCTTGTTGTTTCTATTCTTTTGTTTTGCTACGTGTATTATATGTATAGGTGTAGTATATAATGTATATCAGTCAAACAAATTCAAATAAGTTAAATAAACTAAGTCAAACATGGTCAAATATGGTATACCAAGTATTTTTCTATCTTATTTGTATGTATATATGTATGTATTGTATTTTCAAGAGTAAAAATAAGTTAAATATAGTTGGCTAGCAAAATAAGACTAAGTTTATGTGTATATATGTAATTTAAATGAAAATATGATGTATTAAAATGGTTAAACACATAATTAGCACATAATACTTCCAAATAATGTTTAAAGTAAATAAATGCACTAGAAATACATGTTCGGGTCTCACACTTGCATACATTAGGATATTAATAGAGTAGTGATATTTGAAGTGAATAAATCTTAAATGATTTATACCATGTTGCCTACTGTCATGATAAATCTATGATGGTGCTGATGCTTAGGTTTTTGACATGGGTAAAGATGTATGTTTAATTTTCTTAGCAAGTGTCGCGAGTCAGAAAGGGTTTAAAACAATTAATATATCCTACTTTCACATACCATGTTGTAGGTTCACTCCACGTTCAAGGATTATGTTACTCAGTAATTGGATTAGTATAACTGACTAATTGTGTAGTTGATGATTATGTAACGAATTGTAACGTTTCATATTGATAGGAGACATAATTAGTGAGTAGATTATAAGTAGGTATTATGAGTTTAACTATTTAAGTCTTAAATTAGATGAACTATTTGGGACCAGTAGATTTCAGTGTAAGAGTTGAATGTCCCACACTTTGCTGGGGATTTTTTATTGATATATATAGTTGTGTTTTATAAGAGATAAGTCATACAACAAATAAGATTACAATCCGAGATATACAATGATAACAAACTATCCGATAAGAATGTTATGAATCAGTTGCAATGGACTCTAGATCTTGTTCTGATAAGCATAACACTGGTTGTCTTAACACCCCCTGTAAGCTGACGGGGGTGGAAGCATAGGCAACTTGGGTCGCAGCAGCTGTAACACCCCGATCCCTCTCGAGATCGGGAGTTCTATCAATCGATCTAATCACAACCCAAACCAAACCCGGGCATAAAATTTTAGGAAAAATGGACGGAGTCTCCCCTGTTTCTAGGCGAAATGCAAAACCTGGAATAACATATAAATGGACCAACACCGTGTCCAACATTCAACCACCTCAAGGCCATCCGAGCCTTGGTTCTCAACAACTAAACACAACATATAAATATACATTTCCAGTTTGAAAACTAACCTATCTCTTTACATCTTTTACAAGAACATTCAAACTTGACATTTAATCCATACTAATCTACTACATAAAATATACTATCATACCATTCTCACTATTTTCTTTTAGACAATTACAAACATGCATCGAGGTTAACTATACTACTGAATACATAACTAGCTTATCAATCTACCTCAACTACTTAGCTAGATTAAATTACATTTCTTTTAACAATAATTACATACAACATATGAAAGCACGTATCTTTGCAACTTGGACACTCAAGCCACATAGGCACGCAAGACAACTCCTCAGGCACGAACTTTTCAGCTAACATGGCATTTCCTGAAATGTGGTGGCGAGGAGTGAGTATACACAACACGTATACTCAGTGAGGGCGAGACAAATATCGAGTTGGAGAGAAAGAAAGTCGTGCAATGCAAATAAGACAGTTAAGCAATATAATTGATAAATAAGCAATCAAAACAAACAATCAATACAATAAGCAATTACTGAAAGCATTAACACAACCATTCAAAGCTATACCACACTTTGAAGGCTATGGTTCACTCATACGAGCAATGTACCATTACACGAGCGATACATCAATCTCGAGCTTGATGTTGACAACGATGACAATAAGCGCGCAACCACCTTATAACACCAGTTTGGAATACCCCGGAAGTATCCATCAATCTACGACCCAAATCTCCCCGGGAGGCAACCCAAGCGAGAAGAGGGAATAGCTACGGAGCTAGAGCAACCAACACTGGCAAGCCGAGGCTACCCAGAGAGGTCCATCATTCACGCACTGACACTATGCAATGCAAGACTCGATACAAGGCGATAAACGAGCGATAGCACAACAATACAGAATAGAGGAGATAAACGAGATATCAAGCATTATTCAACAATTGTTAAACATTTCAATCAATAATCAACTCTAACAAGCGTAATAAGCATTAACAAGCATTTGCAATCAAACAAGTAACAAGAAGAACACCAACTAACATTATCAAGCAATAACAAGTATTCTATAGGCATTATATCAAGAAAACAAGCAAAATCACAAATCGGCCCCAACTATCAAAACACTACCATTTCCAAACGAGCCACGAGTTCTGGAAACCGACTTCGCCAATCCTCCTAGGTCACCATAGGGCACGTCTAAAGACCCCGAAACCCTACTTTACCCTAGAATTCGCGCAAAGCCCCGATTTCCCCCTTTGCTCGTTTGAACTACAACTACCTCAACCGATCACCCAACCAACGTCACAACTGCACCAAAAGTGCTTCCATGACGTACCTCGACAATACCTTCACGCAAATCGAGAAAATTCTAGACTTGACCGAAACGACCCCGACTTTCACTAAGCCGTTTTTCTCCATTTTTCCATTACACATTCCAATTAAACCACACATTTAGGCATTCTAGCATATCTAGCACCTTCCTACATCAACAGAACGCGTAACGGAGTAACTTCATCGAAACGGGATTTACTATTCATAATTTACTATTCATTATACAATTTATATTTCAATTTCAATATTCAACCGCAGAAAATGTTAAAAAGATATAAATACATGTTCTACAATCAACAAGGAACATTCTTTAAGCATTAAACTGATTAAACTAACGATCTACGCATAAAATCCAAAAATCAAAGTTTAGATACAATTATTTCAAATGCGCAAATAATGATGAAACCCTCACCTTAGACACTCCTAGATGCTAGGGAAACCACGCTGAATGCCTCGGAAACCACCCCGCACAAGTTCACGCGAAGAATCTAAGATTTGAAGGTTGAAATCTTTTTTTTTTTCTCCTATGGTTTTGGCCCTTTATATTTTTTTTTCCAGATTTTCGTATGTTTTTGTAATGTATTATGCATATATAAGATGACAAGTTGAAGTCAAATGGTCAAAGCTTCGGTCAAACCGCTAAACCAAAACAACTATGCGCGACCTTACGAAAACGGCCATAACTTCTTCTAGAAAACTCCAATTCACGAACGGTTTGAAGCCTCAGAAACTAGACTCATAGAGCTTTCCAACCATATATAATTTGCTACCTAAATCTTCCCCAATTGGTTCAGATTTAATTCCAAAGTTGACCCAAATTTTGACTAACTTAACATTGCATTTTTTTATTTCTAATCCCAAGTTTGCCCTTTATTAAACATTTCAAAAATTCTCACCTTATCCTAGTTGGTCAATGTAGATGAAAAGTCAACTATTTTGGTCAAAGAATGTGAAAGGTCAATAAATTACAATTTAAATGAACTTTAAATGCTATTGAATACATGCCAGGTTCGGGTTATCACATCCTTCCCCCCTTAAAACAATTGTGTCCTCGCAATTCTTCTTCCAATAGAACTCTGCATCCACTGAAATCCAATTCTGACTAGTCTTCATTAGCTACTGAACAAGTATTTAATCAAGATAACCAATAGGAAAGTTCAAGTAGAAATGCCAAGTGGTAACGCCAAATAAAGGCTCAAACGTAGATACCGTACAAGAATCCCGTTGACACGAATACCGAAGAAGAATAAATTCTAACCAGAAACGCCGAGATATTACCAATAAAGACTAAAGCAAAGATACTATAGATAAAATCACATCACATATTAATGATAAGAGGAATACCGAATGAATACCCCATACACGAATCTCTAGTAGAAGTTCAACTATTACTGTCCGAGAATCCCCAAGCAAAAAGCCAAATAAAGGCTCAATCAAAGGTTCTATCTAGAGGTCCAAAGAATTACTCCGCTGGTCATGAATTTCATAGAAGAATCCCCTGTTAAGAGTGCTGAAGAAAATACTAAGAAACCCAATCAATATACTTCCAAAGTTCCAAAGAAGCCTTCCAAATAATAACCCCATGGGACAACCAATTAGATTCCGAGTTTGGCTATCAAATGCTGAGAGGAATGTCAAAGGAAATAGCAGAGAAAATACAATGTGCCCAATAAGACAACCAAGTTGAATAACAAACATAGTTTCCCAGATGGACGAAAACTCCAAGGATAAACACCGAACTGGTGAACAATATACCAAAACCAAACTCTGAGGCCTCTTCACCGTTTCCCAAGTGAGAACTTCATACAACCTTGCCAATAAGGAAAATAACAATAGAACGCCCAATAAGAATTTCAAAGAATACCATAAGTAGTACTATACAATAAGTCTAATAGGAATTCCAAATACCAAACCTACTAAGGAACATTGAAGAAGATATCCGAAACAATGCTCCAATAAGAAAGTAGCCAAGTTTGCCTAATAAGTAAATATTAAATAATTGGCCACTGAGAATTCCAGAAAATACCATTGAAGAAGTTCCAATCAGGGATGCCAGTATCACACCAATAAAGACCGAGACACATATACCATAGATAATACTGTGCAGTAAAGCCGATTAAAATCCCAATAGCCAAATCCACCGAGAAATGCCAACAGAAGTCTCCAAAGAATACCCATTAAGAAAACCAAAGAATGCTCCAAAGAATAACCAAATAAAACCCCAAGAGAAAGCTACTCTTTCACAACTGTTAAGCACAGAGGAAGACCATAGAGATTTGCCAATAACCGAGCTCCAAAAGCAAACACCAATTCCCAAATAAAGGCTAGTCAAATGCCATACATTTCCTGCCAATCCATACACCTTGAAAAGCCAGCGGTGAACCACTTTCTTCAGGGAAGGAAGATGACTTACTTACCATTTCCATAGGACATGTATGAATGTCAATATATCACAGTTATACATATGCCTTAAACTATTATGCAAGCAAGTTTACGAAACAGTTTATTCAACAAGGTCACTCAATCACGACAATCAAGTAAAGCACAACATAATTAATTCAAATCACGGCATAGCTAATTCAAGACATTCCAATACACACATTACAAGCAATACTTCAAGCAAATAATAATCCACGAGGTCGATTCAATTCACGATGCCAATTCGATAGGTCAATTCAATGCACAACTGGACACTTCACCTTACTTAGCACACAATTAACACATAACACATAACTATATCACATAGGAGCACACATTCAGATCAAGACACACAATCTCATATACAAGCATACACTTTCAAGACACACTTAACAAGCACACATTCAAGGATCACTACCCACCAGACCGAGGACCCTGTCCCGGCTTATGAGCTAGACAAGCTCTGATACCACCTGTAACATCCCGATCCCTCTCGAGACCGGGAGTTCTATCAATCGATCTAATCACAACCCAAACCAAACCCGGGCATAAATTTTTAGGGAAAAACGGACGGAGTCTCCTCTGTTTCTAGGTGAAATGCAAAACCTGGAATAACATATAAATGGACCAACACCGTGTCCAACATTCAACCACCTCAAGGCCATCCGAGCCTTGGTTCTCAACAACTAAACACAGCATATAAATATACATTTCCATTTTAAAAACTAACCTATCTCTTTACATCTTTTACAAGAACATTCAAACTTGACATTTAATCCATACTAATCTACTGCATAAAATATACTATCATACCATTCTCACTATTTTCTTTTAGACAATTACAAATATGCATCGAGGTTAACTATACTACTGAATACATAACTAGCTTATCAATCTACCTCAACTACTTAGCTAGATTAAATTACATTTCTTTTAACAATAATTACATACAACATATGAAAGCACATATCTTTGCAACTTCGACACTCAAGCCACATAGGCACGCAAGACAACTCCTCAGGCACGAACTTTCCAACTAACATGGCATTTCCTGAAATGTGGTGATAAGGAGTGAGTATACACAACACGTATACTCTGTGAGGGCGAGACAGATATCGAATTGGAGAGAAAGAAAGTCGTGCAATGCAAATAAGACAGTTAAGCAATATAATTGATAAATAAGCAATCAAAACAAATAATCAATACAATAAGCAATTACTGAAAGCATTAACACAACCATTCAAAGCTATACCACACTTTGAAGGATATGGTTCACTCATACGAGCAATGTACCATTACACGAGCGATACATCAATCTCGAGCTTGATGTTGACAACGATGACAATAAGCGCGCAACCACCTTATAACACCAGTTTGGAATACCCCGGAAGTATCCATCAATCTACGACCCAAATCTCCCTGGGAGGCAACCCAAGCGAGAAGAGGGAATAGCTACGGAGCTAGAGCAACCAACACTGGCAACCCGAGGCTAACCAGAGAGGCCCATCACTCACGCGCTGACACTATGCAATGCAAGACTCGATACAAGGCGATAAACGAGCGATAGCACAACAATACAGAATAGAGGAGATAAACGAGATATCAAGCATTATTCAACAATTGTTAAACATTTCAATCAATAATCAACTCTAACAAGCGTAATAAGCATTAACAAGCATTTACAATCAAACAAGTAACAAGAAGAACACCAACTAACATTATCAAGCAATAACAAGTATTCTATAGGCATTATATCAATAAAACAAGCAAAATCACAAATCGGCCCCAACTATCAAAACACTACCATTTCCGAACGAGCCACGAGTTCTGGAAACCGACTTCGCCAATCCTCCTAGGTCACCATAGGGCACGTCTAAAGACCCCGAAACCCTACTTTACCCTAGAATTCGCGCAAAGCCCCGATTCTCCCCTTTGCTTGTTTGAACTATAACTACCTCAACCGATCACCCAACCAACGTCACAACTGCACCAAAAGTGCTTCCATGACGTACCTCGACAATGCCTTCACGCAAATCGAGAAAATTCTAGACTTGACCGAAACGACCCCGACTTTCGCTAAGCCATTTTTCTCCGTTTTTCCATTACACAATCCAATTAAACCACACATTTAGGCATTCTAGCATATCTAGCACCTTCCTACATCAACAGAACGCGTAACGGAGCAACTTCATCGAAACGGGAGTTTACTATTCATAATTTACTATTCATTATACAATTTATATTTCAATTTCAATATTCAACCGCAGAAAATGTTAAAAAGCTATAAATACATGTTCTACAATCAACAAAGAACATTCTTTAAGCATTAAAATGATTAAACTAACGATCTACGCATAAAATCCAAAAATCAAAGTTTAGATACAATTATTTCAAATGCGCAAATAACGATGAAACCCTCACCTTAGACGCTCCTAGATGCTAGGGAAACCACGCTGGATGCCTTGGAAACCACCCCGCACAAGCTCACGTGAAGAATCGAAGATTTGAAGGTTGAAATCTTTTTTTTTTTTCTCCTATGGTTTTGGCCCTTTATATTTCTTTTCCAGATTTTCGTATGTTTTTGTAATGTATTATGCATATATAAGATGACAAGTTGAAGTCAAATGGTCAAAGCTTCGGTCAACCCGCTAAACCAAAACAACTATGCGCGACCTTACGAAAACGGCCATAACTTCTTCTAGAAAACTCCAATTCATGAACGGTTTGAAGCCTCAGAAACTAGACTCATAGAGCTTTCCAACCATATATAATTTGCTACCTAACTCTTCCCCAATTGGTTCAGATTTAATTCTAAAGTTGACCCAAAATTTGACTAACTTAACAATGCATTTTTTTATTTCTAATTCCAAGTTTGCCCTTTATTAAATATTTCAAAAATTCTCACCTTGTCCTAGTTGGTCAATGTAGATGAAAAGTCAACTATTTTGGTCAAAGAAGGTGAAAGGTCAATAAATTACAATTTAAATGAACTTTAAATGCTATTGAATACATGCCAGGTTCGGGTTATCACAGCAGCTCAAAGCGTGGGTATTATAAAGGCTTCATGAATAAATTGGCTAGTTGATCACAACTAAGAATTTACTTGAGTTGAAAAGTGTTGTCACTTACTTTCTCTCTAACAAAGTATATATTAATTTCAAGGTGCTTGCTTCGAGGATGGACGACTGGATTTCAAGCCAAATAGATAGAACTAATGTTATCATATAGAATAATAAGACGACTTGAAAGACTAATGTTAAGAAACCTTAAGATATGAAAAAACCAGAGGATTTCGAAACTAAGGGAAACAAGTTCCCTATATTTGGCTTCAGAGTAGGATTTGGATACTGTAGTTTGTTTCTTCGAGCTCCAAACCAGAAAATTTGAGCCAAGATAAATGGCATATCCTGAGGTAAATTGACAAGTATTAGGGAAAGCAGGCTAGTCGGCTATAGCCAGTAAGGTGAAAGCTTGTTGAAGGAGAGAATTGAAGACTATAAGTGAAAGTATGCTTAACATAACGTAATTTCCATTTGGCTACTATAAAATGAGGAACGCGGGAAGCATGCATGAATTGACAAACAAAATTTACTGCATATGAGATGTCAAGACACGTCATCGTAAGATATTGAAGAGTCCCAATTAATTGTCACAATTCTGTTGGATCATAGAGTAAGTCACCAACACTAGGATTAAGACGCGACTTAGCCAAAGGGGTAGCAATGGATTTTGTACCATCAAGATTAAATTGCTGAAACAGTTTAATTGAGTATTTTGTTTGAGTTAATGTAAGCTTATCACTATGGCGACGAACCTCCATGCCTAGAAAGAAATGTAGAGGGTCGAGATCCTTCATATCAAATGTGGTTGAAAGAAGCTTGATGAAGGAATGAATATGAGATATACCATCACTAGTTATGATAATATCGTCCACATAAATCAAGAGGATGAGTACATGATCAGAGGAGTGTCTTACAAATAACTAAAAATCATAATGAGAATGAACAAATGTACAAGTGTCATGCCGCAAACCCATGAGATACAAATGGGTCCAAGGTGTGACAGGCTATGTACCAAAAGTAGTAATCCTTTCAGGACACAAGGCTGCATGAATCCACAAATCAAATATATAGCAGAGCACTAAAAAAAATCCACCATTTAATAAAACTACTTCATTCCAATCCTTTAAAAGATATCCTCAAAGAAAACGGGTACAATTAAATTGTCCAACTAGCAATTCAAACATTGTGTAAAGCTATAAGTAAATAGTATCTTATTCCTAAAATGCTTAATAAGAACGGAAGAGTTTGCTACCGGCTACCGCTCATCACCTATTCGTTATTATTTGAAAAAGAAATAAAAACACAAAAGGGGTGAGATATTGGAGAACCCTAATTAATTGTCGAAATTCTGTTGGATCATAGAGTAAGTCACCATCAGTAGGATCAAGATGCGACCCAACCAAAGGGGTAGCAATGGGTTTTGCACCATCAAGATTAAATTTCTGAAACAGTTTAATTGAGTATTTTGTTTGAGTTAATATATGCTTATCACTAAGGCGACGAACCTCCATGCCTAGAAAGAAATGTAGAAGGCCGAGATCCTTCATATCAAATGTGGTTGAAAGAAGCTTGATGAAGGATTGAATATGAGATATACCATCACTAGTTATGATAATATCGTCCATATAAATCAGGAGGATGAGTACATGATTAGAGGAGTGTCTTACAAATAACGAAACATCATAATGAGAATGAACAAATGTACAAGTGTCACGCCGTAAACCCATGAGATACAAATGGGTCCAAGGTATGACAGGTTGTGTACCAAAAGTAGTAATCCTTTCAGGACACAAGGCTGCATGAATCCACAAATCAAAGTTATAGCAGAGCCTAAAAAAAATCCACTATTTAATAAAAACTACTTCACTCCAAGTCTTTAAAAGATATCCCCAAAGAAAACGGGTACAATTAAATTGTCCAACTAGAAATTCAAACATTGTGTGAAGCTATAAGTAAATAGTATCTCATTCCTAAAATGCTTAATAAGAATGGAAGAGTCTGCTACCCCCACTCACTCCCGGCTAACGCTTATCACCTATTCGTTATTATTTGAAAAAGAAATAAAAACACAAAAGGGGTGAGCAATTCAAATGCTCAGTAAGTGGGGAGGATCTCCCCTTGAAATGACACATTAATATGCTAAATACTTGAAAACACTAGTCGAGGATCAGTGGTTAAGGCCAACGGAAGATGATTATGGATGCACGTCAGATGTAGCATATATATAGGTATATTGTTAGCGAAAGCAAAGTACTAGTAAATTGAAATAATAGAGTATCATGGAAGGTAAACTGTGATCACGTTATCACATATGAATCGCGATAAGTACACGTTGTAGGTACAAGGCCCCTACCAGCACTCACGACATGGGCACAAGGCCCCCACAAGTGCATGCATTATAGGATCCCAATCATTTCACGATAAGGCGAGTACTTGCCGAGCACATCACGTAAAACTTCCACAACTTAGCAACATAATAAATAGATAGTAGAGATGATTATTGATAAAGAAGAAATAGGAATTTGATCAAGATAGCCAAGTCAACCATGTTCCATGCAAATTTAATCTACATTTTAATGCTACAACAAAGTTAAAGATTCATACCTATTAGCAGCAATGTTAAGTATGATAATAAACTATTATGACTAGGGATATAAGGACAAGAATAGGATATGCGACATATCGAAATTTTATGCAACAACTTATTAACTTTGCAATTTTAATAAAGTCAGCCATGCACCTATATGATATGGAATAGAGAATATATCATGCCAAGTAGAGAAGATGCACGACACAAAGTACTAGGGGTAGTTGCATAGCTTATGGTGTAGGGCACAATGGCATGGACCAAAAATAATCTTTTCCTTTAATTTCCATTGCTAAGGTGCATCTGATAACCTTAGAAAGCACAAGGGGTCTGCCAGCACATATTAATACTAATCAGAGTTTCAGCCATAGTTTCTAATATGTGGATCAACCACAAGAAGATTTTACGAGTGGTCACAAGAAAGTAAAAGTTCAATGAGTTACAGTCAGGTCTATTTGCAGTATTCTTCAACAATAATTTAAGTATAGGTTTACAACAAAACCCCATATATGATATTCGGAAAACAAATCAAAAGAGTGACAATAAATCTGGAATTTCTAAGGATATAGAAGTTCTAAATCCCATTTAGCTTAAAACGAGAATGCATCATGAAAGATTCATATACTGAAAGTTAGTGATTAAAAGGAACGAAATTTACCAAGGATACCACACAAGATTCACGACAGTGGGATTAAATGCGATAGAATCAAGAAGAGAAAAACCCCACTTACCTTTGTCTTTTTTTTCCTCAGACTTATCTTACACCTTCTTAACCTTCAATCATAATCCGCAAGAAAAAGGACCAAGGTATTGATCACGTGAATTGCTTATTTGCTACTTCCTTATCTTCATAATTTTTTACAAGAGTGTAAAGATGACTCTAATAAGTCAGCCTTCAAGCAAAGAGAATAAGCTTTTGTTTTTGGCGAAGCAAAAATAAGAGGCCGAAAGAAAAGGACCGTCCCCAAAATGTAATGTTTCTTGGCCTTTATTATTCCTTTTTCTTTTGAATTGATAGAATCTACCCAAATTAAAATCCCTATAATTTGGATTCTAATTATGTAATTGAGGGGATTAATGGCTAAATTTGTGGGATGAGGAGGCCCTACTAACTCTAAGGGTGCCCAACCGTTACACCGTCATCCCCTAAAAGAAGTTTCATCCTCAAAACTTAATAAATTACCTTCGTTTTCAAAGAGGGCAGGATGTTTGGTACGCGTTTCCTCTTCTGGCATCCATAATGTCTCTCTAGCTATCTAATCATGCCACCTAATCTTCACATAGGGTATGACTCTCTGTCTCATAACTTGGTCCTTACAGTCGACGATTTCCATCGATTTTTGGTTGAAGGTGAGGTCTTTGTGAACTTGCAGCTCTTCAAATGGTACCACATGACTTGAATCATAAATGTACCGCCTAAGTTGTGACACGTAGAACACGTCATGTACTCCAGCCAATGCTAGGGGTAAGGCAATACAATAGGCAATACGTCCAATCTTTTCTAGTATCTCAAAAGGTCCAATAAAGCGAGGGTTAAGTTTCCCACGTTTTCCAAAACAGATCACACTTCGAGTTGGTGACACTTTTAAGAACACATGATCGCCTACTTGGAATTCTAGTTCCTTTCAACGCTTATCGGCCCAAATCTTTTGACGATCTTGAGCTTGTTTTAATCTTGCTTGTATCAGTTTAACTTTAGCATCGGTGTCCTCTAGTAGATCGGATTCTAATACTTTTCGTTCCCCCATATCCTAATATAAAGGGGTTCTACATTTTCTGCCATAAAAAGCCTCATATGATGCCATTTGAATACTAGCTTGATAGCTATTCTTGTAGGAAAATTCCACAAGTGGCAAATATCTACTCAATCACTACCTAAGTCTAACACACAAGCCCTCAACATATCTTCTAAAGTCTGGATGGTCATCTCTATTTGGCCATCTGTTTGGGGATCGAATGCAGTTTTAACTGCTGCTCAGTCCTTAAGTATTTTTGCAAGCCCTGCCAAAACCTCGAGGTGAACTTTGGATCTCTGTCAGAAACTATCTACTTAGGTACCCCATGCAAACAAATGCTCTCGACAATATATAATGGGGCCAACCTTTCAGCATTGAAATCTGTCCTAACTGGTAAAAAATGAGCTAACTTGGTTAGACGATCCACAATTACCCATATCGTGTCATTTTTCTCTTTGGTCCTTGGAAGTCCTACTACAAAGTCCATGGAAATACTATCCCACTTTCACTCAGGAACTTTAAATGGTTGCGGTAATCCATACGGCTTTTTTTGCTCCGCTTTAATCGTTTGGCACATCAAGCACTTGGCCACATATTCTGCGATATCTTTCTTCATATTGTACCACCAAAACCTGTCTCTTAGGTCTTTGTACATTTTTGTTCCTCCAGGATGTATAAAAAATCGAGTACTATGAGCTTCCGCTAGTTTCTCTTTCTTTAATTTAGGATCATTTGGTACACATAGTCTTTCCCCAAACCTCATTGTACCATCATCGTGGATTCGAAGGTACGACTATTTCCCTTGTTCTAATTTACTCCTCATGGCCTCTAAAAAATATTATTTTTGTGATACCCCGAATCCAGCATATAGAAAGTACTACTTGTTTGCATTTAATTAGGTTTTATTTTAAATGTTAGCATAAAATTATGTGTTTACTTTAATGAAATACATTCATTTTTAGCATTATTTTTATATTATTTCAAAATTATTCATATAATAGTTATATTAATTATTCGAAATGAATATTAACTATCTTATTATTTATAATATTCGGTTTTATTTTCTTGCATTTATGTACTTTGTTTTCAACTAAATGAAAAAGTAGCTCCGAGCCCAAAGTGAATTTTAAACTATTTTATCTTTTAAATTTAATATTTTTCTGTCATTACTTACCATATTTAAAGTATTCATTCATCGATTTCATGTGCATAGCATATTGGGAGTGTTAGATATAAAATGTTTAGTGTCCCCGAGTGAATAGTGAATTTCAGATTTAGTGTTAGGCTTTTTAGTGTTAGCATTGATTTTGGGATTTGAAAACTAACTTGTATAACTTATATTGACCCAAGCCATGACCCATGTGACCCAAAACCCATCAGATACCCATATATACACACATAACATACACATTACACTAAACAAAAGAAAAAAAAAGAAGCTCAAGGCCACCAAAACCCATCGGCTCCAAGGGTGAAGAAAAGAGAAAGATTTTGCAAAATTTTCCATTTGTGCTTGCTTTGGAGTGATCTTGGGCTTAGCTAGAGCATATTCAACCTTCCTACAACAAGTTTTGGTGAGAGATTTCATGATTTGTGCATTTATTTGATTTAAACCTAACTTATGCAATTTTTTAGATTTGATATAAATGCTTGGTTTTATGGTTTTTATTGTTTCTAATGGTGATTATGAAGTTAGTAGAGCATTCTTTTTAAGCTTTATTGAGTGGTTTAGCCATTGAATTATGTTATGGATATTTGGGGAAGAACATGAATAGTGAAATTGTTGAATATTTGTAATTTGGTTGTAATGTGTGTTTTGATGCTTTAGGTAGGTGTCATAAGTGCTAATGAGCTTAGATGAATGCTTAAACTCAATAAAAATTAGCTAGTATTGGGTTAGAATGGCTATAACACAAAGGGGACATTTTGGGCAATTGGTTCGTTTTAGTGTTATAGGTGTTTGTAAAGTTTCTTTGGGGTTGATTAGTGATTAATGAATGTCTAGTATGCTTGTAGAGTCCTCTCGTGCTCGTTTTGAGTGGGGGGTTTGTCTTATATGTGCATAGAAGCATTTTTGGCGCAATTGTGGCATTGATTGGGTGATCGGTTGGTATAGCTGTAATTCAAACGTGCTAGGTGGACTTTCATGGTTCTGATGGGAAAGTGAGGTTTCGTAGCATAGAATCGTGCCATAATGTGCCTAAGAGTGGGTAGTGAAGTCGATTTCCTAATCTCGTAGTTTGTTTGGTTGTAGTAGCCTTTAGAAGTTAGAATAAGAATAGTATTTTTTGGTAGTTTTCTTGCATTGAGTTAGTATTGCCTACTTAGCTATTGTTCTTGTTGTTATTATTGGCTATGAATGACATTTATGAGATTTCTTATGATAAGTATGTGTTCTATTACATGCTAGGTTTGATCCATTGAGCCAATTCTCGCATCTTGGAGCTTGGTAGAGGTGAGGGAGTTTTTCATCCTTTTGTGCATATTAGTTTATTTTATTGCTCGTAGATTATGTGATTTAGAATAACTGTTAAAGTAGTATGTGCTTATTGATTTTCATATTGTATGAAAGAGCAACCTACTTTGTTGTCCCTCAATTATGTATGTCTTGACTTATATTGCTATATTGTTTTATCATTGTTGTTTGTGTGATTGAATTGTTGGTTGCGCAACCTTATCGTTCAGGATGGATGCGATAGGCCTCTTTGGGCGGCATCGGGCTTACCAGTGTTAGTTGTTTTAGCTCCGTACCCTAGTCCCTCACTCGCCTGGTATGGAGTATGTCAAGGGGTATAGGTCATAGGTATCGGGTACATCTGAAGTACCCATTAGTGTAAAGAGATGCTGACATATCATGTTTGAGATCGAGTTCGTAGTTCGTGGTTCGAGGAATTGGAGGGATAAGGGCTATCGATCGATATCCTTTTTATTGGATTGAATATAGTTGTTTATTTACTTGTTGACTTGTATTATTGTTAAACTTGCGATTATTGGTTGCATTGCATGAAAATGTTTTTGAAAACCTCCCCGGTTCACTGTTTCCCTCCCTCACTGAGTATACATATATTGTATGCTTACCCTTCTTTTAACATTTTACAGGAAATGTAGTACTAGGGTACCAAGGAGAAGTTCGAAGGCATTATTGATTGCTTGTGTGCTGAATGTGAAAGGCAGTGAACTTGTTGTATATATGTTCTATTTTAAGGCCTTGTAGTCTTGTAAGTTGTTATGTTGTATTGAACGATTGTAATTTGAAGTCAAAGACTTGTATGATTTCATAGTTAGTAGTTGGATTGTAATAACTTAATGTTTTACTTTATTGCCTAGTTTGGTTTGCATGCTTGAATGGGATTAAGTTAAGTTGGTTGTATGGCTTAAAAACTAATTTAGATAAGTATAGAATATTAGAGTGGTATGATAATCGGACTTATAAGTAAGAACTTCAATAGCTAATAAAATGCATGCTTGTATGTTATATTTTGTGGTAGAAGAAGGGCTCATATGGCCTTAAGGATTGAAGATTGTTGTGATGTTGGAAGTTGGGATTGGTTATAAATGTTGGTTTATAGTTTTGTTGCTATTTCTTCTAAATACAGGTAACCGGTAAGGCCTAGAAATAGGGGAAACTCCGACCATTTTTTCTCATTTTTCGTGCCATAAGGTATTAGATCGGGGTACCGGTCTCGTGAGGGATCGGAGTGTTACAATTTCTGTCACGACCCCACATTTTCGATAATACAGTCTCTGACAACACATAAATACAACAAACAATCCTGGGATCGTGATGCCATGGGGTTAAGAAGATCACTCCTTCTAAGTCCGCAAAGGCACACTACAAAAGTCCAATCACTAATATCCATAAAAAGTACATCAGAGTCATTAAACTAAACCTTCCCAAATACATTCAAGAATTCAATACAACATGCTTTTGTAACAACTCTTTAATACCAGGGAATACATCCCAATAACAATTCTCCTATACAACAATATATACATCATATGAGCACCAAGAGTATTCATTACAACATAATCTATATAAACTCCACAATTAGTAATATATATCATCCAAAGCAATATAAGCATAGCTGTCACTTTCAATCTCCTCGAGGCTCAAACTCGGCTTTACCTGAAATGGTTATGAAATGGGGTGAGCTAAACAGGCTCAGTGAGTGGGGGAGAAATGCACAGGAGGTTTTGGAAAATATTTAGCTATGAAATCCATTTGAAAATATGTATTTGAAACAATATGCAACAATGAGCATAAACATTACATAAACATTAAGCACTTAAGTATAGTTGGCACAAGAACACATAAGCCATATGACCAGGTACAACCAATAAACATTAATCACACTTAATTCAAGTAATAACAAAGTAGGTAAACATTCAAGAAGGATACGCTTAACATTGTTGATGCCACTTACACAAACTCTACTATTTCCCCTTCTTATTCCCGCTCATTAAAATCTACGACCCAGCACCCCATAGACGGAGCGAGGGAATTGGATCTTAGTCGCACTCAATAAAAGCTACGACCTAGTACCCCATAAGAGTGAAGGAATTGGATTCATGGATCTCACTGTACGCAATCTAAGACCTAGCACCCCATAAGAGTGAGGGAATTGGATCAAGGTCCCCCTTAATAAAATCTACAACCTAGCACCCCATAGGATTGAGGAAATTGGATCATGGAAACCGCCATGCCGCGCTAAAAGGTTGTAACCTTACACATTCGTATCGCATTCGCATTAATTAATGTATCACGCATTCACATTCATTTAGAGCGGACAACTAAGTGGGTTGCATCTCAACACATTTAATATTCATATAACACTTCATTTAACACTTTGATATCATTCAATAACACATTCAATAGGTGACAAGGTATGCGAAACCCCACTTTTCATCTTAACCTCGATTTGCGTGTTTTGCCTCGTTTTACGTGCTTTGCACTGTTTTATGTGTTATATGAGTTCGAATGTGCTAAATATGTGGTTTATATTCCTAATACATGCTATGTGTGCATTCAATAAATTTTCATCAAAATCGGCATTGGAAATTTTATCGTTGATTTTTGTGAATAGTATTTTAAATGCATGTCCGCTAAAATTTTGACACGGGTGTTTTTAGGGTTTGAAAACCTAGTCCTCTATTATCGCTAGACCCATGTTTGATAAAAATTTATTTTGAAACGGAATAGGAATTTAAATAGATTTTACGAGCGAAAAAGTACGTTTTTAAGCTAACATAGTGACTTTTGCTCAAAACGATTCTTGTGTTGACTTTCATTGACCTAGTATATATTAAATACAAATTATATTTCATTTTAAATATTTACAAAATGGCACAATTGAAAAATGTATTTAAAAGACATTTGAAAACAAATAAATATAACTTTTCACCTTCTTTTACAAAAACCGAGTTTTTACCCGAGCGGGTGTATGAGTATGCTTGTGAAATGTTGTCACCTATTCTTAAACTACTAAATATATTATTTTTACTTGAGCAAGCACAATAGTCAAGAAAAACTACTTAAAAGACTAAAAACATTGATTAAAAGACTAGAGAATTAACTGACTTTTAATATTTTTGTTGACTTTGAGTTTATATCATCAACACACATTAAAACAAGCCAAAAACACCCCAAAAACACACACAAAACCGTGAGTTCAAGGAGGAGGAGGAATAAGGCATTTTCAAGGCTTTTCAAAGTATTTTTCTCATAGATTTTACAATTCAAGTCCAAATCACTTCATTCAAAGCTTGTTTTTGCTTGTTAGGCATCCATTCTACATCTTTCTTGCATCAAAACACATCAAAGGTGAGAGAAAAATTCTAGATCTCAAAATGTCATTTTTATGTTTTTTGCATATAATTGAATTTTGAACCGTTAGAATGTTAATTTGAAGTTATATTATTGCTTAGTGCATGCTAATAATTGATTATATGTATTCTTATGAGATTTGAACTGTTGTAGCATAAATTTTTATTTTCGGGTATTTAAATTTGATAGTTTGGCCAATTGTTGAATATTTTGAGTTGTAGTGGTTACAATCAATTGCCGTCAATTTTTAAAAGTTTGTTAAATACGGGGTAGTGTCGTTGTAATGCCGAAATTTTGATTGTGATGTTGGTGTGAAAGTCCAGAAATTTCAGCCAAGGTACATTAGGGTTTTAGGGTTGTTGGGCTTGATTTGGATGGATTATGGTTGGTTTCCGAGAGGGCTAATGTTGTTGATTGAGTGGGTGAGTGATAGAAACTGGTTTGGAATTGTTTGGATTAGTAGAATATAAGTTATGATTATTAGAAGATTAGGTTGTCTTTCTTTAAAATGTTGTTATATGCCTTTAGATGATCGAGTGGTGTTTGAGTGATTGAATTGTGAGTTGTTGATGGTTAAACTAGGGTTTGGTTGTGCGTTTAATGTCTGTTGAGTTGGATGGCCTACTTTGTCATCTAACTTAATTGTTTCATGATTATATAGTTATCGATTGTTAAATGTTGTTTAATTGATTGTTAAAATACAGATTGATTGATTATTGATTATTGATTGTTGTTACAAAACCTTGAGGAGCACGCTCGGGATTAATCCGGGGTGTTACATTGTTAACTGATTGTTATTGTTTTTTTATTAGTCGGAAGTCGGGCAGCCAATGTTGTTGACTTCTCGAATTGTTATTGTTATTGTTATTATGAGTCGAGAGTCGGGCAGCCAATGTTGTTGACTTCTCGAATTGTTATTGTTATTGTTATTATGAGTCGAGAGTCGGGCAGCCAATGTTGTTGACTTCTCAAATTGTTATTATTATTGTTATTATGAGTCGAGAGTCGGGCAACCAATGTTGTTGACTTCTCGAATTAAGTCTTATTGTTGTGAGCTTTGATAATGTTGTGTCACCTCGGGAGGCATCCTGGGCTGCGGGCACAGTTATTATGGCTAATCCCTATCTCCCATGGGCGGAGAGGCCATGGGGTGTGGGTCTAGGTCAAGGTACCTCAGGATTCTGTCATTGAGTTTGGAGGAGTTGTTGAGCATGGAATTGATGTATGGAGCTTCATCAGCAAATGTATCGTATCCTTATTGTGTGTTTACAGTTATTACTTTTGTTGCATTTATAATGATTATTGATGTTCATTGTGTGATTACTGCTCAAAGGATGATTTCCAAGGAGTATAGTAAATACTATTAGAGATCTATCGGATCCTCACTAGGCTTGTTTTATATAAGCTCACTCTCAATTATTGCATGCATGCAGGTGTTACTGAGCCTGACTACGGGTACGTGCCTCTTGACGAGGGAAATGTGCCATATGTGGATGAGTCTTATGTGCAGGAGTTATTTCCATGGGATTGTCTTAGTTGTTGTAAAACAATGTGTTGTATAACCTATCTTAATATAAAGACATGTGTATGTTGATTTAGTAGTCTTTATTTTGATCATGACTAGATTACTAAGTTGGTTATAATATATTTTGAAATGAATGTATAGCCTATGTATTATGTTGGAACGGAGGCGCGTAACAATGAAAGAGTTGATGAAGGAATGTTTAATGTATGAAGTGGTTGTGTTGTATGTTGTTAATTTGATTGTGGAGTTGGTTGGTGATTTATGGAGTCTGATGTATGTTGTTCTTAAGGGTTGGTTTAGAGCCCTAATATTCATGTTACTGTTGTTATGCTGCTGAAATTCCGTTGCGTCCTGACTGATCGTAGGAGGGGCCGAGTTGGGGCATGACAAGGTAGGCTACCATAACACTTGCAAACACCATTAATCATTAAGCATTCCATTAGCAAGTAGCATAGTACAACTTTATTGGTTCAATTAACCTATCTACGGTTCTCCAAAAATTATGAAACTTTGCAGGGACATAGATTATCAAATGTAGATAGTTTTAGAATCAAACAAAGTTCAATTTGAAGTTAAATTCACTAAGTTATGCCCCTAAGAACAGAAGTTGCACAAACTATCTAGTGCAGCACTTTTAGCAGTAACTCACTGAAATTGATTTTAATGAATACCTTAACCATGGAATTAGGAAATGCACATAAAAGACAATTTGTACTACTACCTTTCTAGCATAACATATCCAAAATTTAGCCACAAACAACAACGTTTACTCATAAAATCAGTCAAGGAAATTCATTGCGCAGAAACTGGAATTTCTCTACAGCTATACAAATTCACACAAAACTCTTGCTAAACTTACTTCTAAGCCATGAAATCAAACTATGAACACATTTATATGCATATGGACTCCATATTTAAACATAGCACAAGGATTGAACCCATTTCTAGCTATAAAAATCAAACTATAACACATTTTAGCCAACAATAAGATTTAATGGTTCAATCTTGAAACCAAACAAGTATGTTACTCTCTAAGCTCTACTTAGCAAGATACAAGGGCATATTCAACATAAAGCATAAATAAGCAAGTTCATAAACAAGACATCAACTTTAAACTCTTAGATTTAAAATCCCTCACCTATTTTTGAAGAATAAGGCAAGAACAAGCAAGAATATGGTAAGATTTGGCAAAGCTTTGAGCAAACCCTTCTTCTTCTTCTCCAAAATCAAAATCCTAGCTTTTTTCTTCTTCTTTTCCTCTTTTTTCTCTCAAAACCATGAGCTCCTCTTTATTTTCTCTCTTCATCCGATTTTGGTCTCTTGTTTGGCTTGCTTTGGCTTTTGTTTTATTGTTTGGTCAAATGCTCAGTCAAAGTCTTATTTTGGTAGGTAGGGAAATATCTAAAAGGTGTAAAATGACCACTAATGCAAGCATTTTCACTTATGATCACAAGTATACCATTCTCTACCAAATTAAATGAAACGCCACATAAATTCTAAATTCATGAAATGTAAATGCACATATTATTTTCAAATAATTATTAAAGTAAATAAATGCACATGAAATGCAAATGGTTGAGGTTGGGTCTCATATCCTCCCATTCTTAGAAAAATTTCATCCTTGAAATTCTCTCATCCAAAGTCTCCTTTACCATTCGTTGAATCAAGCTAAAGCCCAAATATATGTAAGAATATCATAGCCACATTACAACCCAAAGAATCATAGCCTTCAACTCAACCTTCATCTACAAGCTCCCAAAGAATCACAGTCTATAACTCTGGCTCAAGAAATCATGTTCAAACCTATATATACATTATGATCATAGCCAATTTTATCCCAAAGGTTCACAACCTATAGCTCTGATACCACTTGTCACGACCCCATATTTTCGATAATATAGTCTCTACTACCACAGAAATACAACAAACAATCCTGTGATTATGATACCACGGGCTTAAGAAGATCATTCCTCCTAAGTCCGCAAAGGCACATATCAAAAGCTCGATCACTAATGTAATATCCCACATCGGAAGGCCTAGATGTTGGGCCATTGAATATATAGAGGGTTCTCTAATATTTGTGCACGCGCGTTTTCCTGGCAGTGGTTGGGAGACAACAAAACCGTGAGGAGTATGGGCTCCAAAGTGGACAATACATGCATAGTGCATTACTAGGCCTGCTCGCCATGGCCTCGGTGCTCGCTTGGGCCCAAGTCTCATGGGGTATCTTGTAGACGTGGGAGTTGAGTTCGGGGCGTTACAAAGTGGTATCAGAGCCGACCTTTCATTGTGCCAGCGAGGACGCTGGGTCCCCAAGGGGGGGCAGATGTAATATCCCACATCGGAAAGCCTGGATGCTGGGCCATTGAATATATAGAGGGTTCTCTAATATTCGTGCATGCGCGTTTTTCTGGCAATGGCTGGGAGACGACAAAACTGTGAGGAGTATGGGCTCTAAAGCAGACAATACGTGCATAGTTCGTTACTAGGCCTGCTCGCCATGGCCTCGGTGCTCGCTTGGGCCCAAGTCCCAGGGGGTATCTTGTAGGCGTGGGAGTTGGGTTTGGGGCGTTACAACTAATATCCATAAAAAGTAAATTAGAGCCATTAAACTAAACCTTCCCAAATACATTCAAGAATTCAATACAACAGGCTTTCGTAACAACTCTTTAATACCAAGGAATACATCCCAAAAACAATTCTCCAATACAACAATATAAGCATCATATGAGCACCAAGAGTATTCATTACAACATAATCTATATAAACTCCACAATTAGTAATATACATCATCCAAAACAATATAAGTATAACCATCACTTCTAATCTACTCGAGGCTCAAACTCGGCTTCACCTAAAATGGTTATGAAATGGGGTAAGCTAAATAGGCTTAGTGAGGGGGGAGAAATGCACGGGAGGTTTTGGAAAACATTTAACTTTGAAATCCATTTGAAAACATGTATTTGAAATAATATGCGACAATAAGCATAAACATTACATAAACATTAAGCATTTAAAAGACAATGTAATCATTAAGCACTTAAGTATAGTTGGCACAAGAACACATAAGCCATATGACCACGTACAATCAATAAACATTAATCACACTTAATTCAAGTAATAACAAAGTAAGTAAACATTCAAGAAGGATACACTTAACATTGTTGATACCACTTACACAAACTTTACTATTTCCCCTTGTTATTCCCGTTCATTAAAATCTATGACCCACCACCCTATAAACGGAGCGAGGGAATTGGATCTTAGTCCTACTCAATAAAAACTACAACCTAGTACCCCATAGGAGTGAGGGAATTGGATTCATGGATCCCACCGTACGCAATCTATGACCCAGCACCCTATAGGAGTGATGGAATTGAATCAAGATCCCCCTTAATAAAATTTACGACCCAGCACCCCATAGGAGTGAGGGAATTGGATCATGGAAGTCGTCATGCCGTGCTAAAAGGTTGCAACCATACACATTCGCATCGCATTCGCATTCATTAACGTATCACACATTCACATTCATTTAGAGTGGACAACTAAGTAGGTTGTGTCACGACCCCATTTTTTTAATTATTATAGTAGCCTCTAATACCGCATTAACGCCAAAAAAAGTGATATACCTAAACTTATAACAACCTCGAACATCTCGGATCGTGATGCCACGGGCTTAAGAAGATCGTTCCCCTTAGGTCCGCTAAGGCACAAATTACTAACCCGAGCTCTAACGTCCATAAAACCATTCAACCAAGTTGCTAGTATTAAAACTGCATCACCTATTGGTTACATCAACACCAATAAAAGACATTATACAAACTTCATCACTATAAATTAAGATTACAACCACGCCCCGACCCCGACCTATCATTAGGCTAAGGCCGAACATGACGTGTCAAACACTTCACCCCTGCAAGATCAACAAGTAGTAGCCTGAGCATTCATTAATATACCATAGTAAATTACAAAAGACTTCCAAAATTCTCCCAAGTCCTCGGCCTTAAAGGATTACGACACCCTGTACATAATTACAAGACTTAAATTCATCCATACAATCATCCCAAACTTAGGTCTAGTAAGTAAAATAATCAACTTAGCTAGGTATCTAATAAACCCAAAAGAATATCACAAATAGTTCAATTTACAAAACCATGTTTATTACATCAAAAGAGCATCTTTCACAGGCAAGTACGTAGAGCGCACGAAGCATAAATCTGATTCTTCATATCAAATAAGCTTGCAACCACATGGGAGCTTGCTCGGCTAAACCATACCTGTAATTGATCAAAAGAGAGGTGAGCTAATCCTGCATATAGCTCAGTGATGATGGAGTAGAAAGGGCTTTTGCAATTGTTTTCTCTTTTAGCAAACAGTTCAAGACATCATGCCATACACTTAAAAATGCACATGTAAGTAAGCAGGTAGTAACTCAAGTAATACAATAATAAGATAAACAGAGATCCTTATTGCAAAAGGATACGATGACTACTGATGTTGACAGCTTCTGACTTGAATCAGTTAATGATAACCCCACACCACAACCGAGAATCGAGTCTTCAAAGAAAACCCGACACCAACTCCATCAACAACCGAGGGTTCTGGATAACTCCCCTTAAAGGTAAAGAATAGGTCCATGGTGCTCGTGGGTACTACAGGCAAGCCCGATGCTGCCCGGGGCTATCGATCACACCAAGGCCTTTAGAAGGTTACAACCTTGATAAATATATATATATATATATATATATATAATACTCAAATCTCCAAGAGACATCACTAAGAGAGAGAGGGACTAGGATAGCAACAAAGTAGGTTGCTTCCGTTACAACAGTAATATCAAAGATATGGCAAGTAAGTATGTAAACCTCTTGCGGTAATAAATGATTAGTCAATGACATGTCAAGCAAGCATATAATAATCATGCATATAAAGCAATTATAGTGCCTCAAGTGTTGTCAAGTATCATAAGATAGTGAAAAGACGTCAATAGATTACTCAAAATGGCAACCAAATGCAAACACGAACGAAACTATGAAGCGTCCTCAACTTTTCTGCATTAGCCTAACTTAAGAAGTTAATTTCCCTACTTTTCCGAACTCTAATTACTCTGAGTTTGGTCTAGAATCGAAGCTTATCGAAAGTAGATAGTTCTAGAATTAAAAGGAACTCAATTCGGAGTTGAATAGACCAAGATATGGTTGTTTGAAAAATGTTGCACAAAGCTGAAAAATCATCCGGTCGACTGATCAGGACGACTGGAGTCGACCGGATCTTAACCAGTGATATCTTGACGACTGATCTGGTCGACTGGAGTCAGATCCGGTCGATCGGATTCGTCCAAAACGCACATTTTTGACTTGTTTTTCTTGCTCCAAACTCATGCCCTCAAGCTCAAATCAAATATACAACTCAACCAAGTCATAAACATCATTATCCAACAAGTTTTCTAGCTCCTAAAGCTCACAACACAAATACAACTTCTACTTTCCACAACCAACTACTTAGTTCAAGCACTCAAGTTCAACTCTTCTTTCCTCTCTTGTAACCTAATTTAATATTGTCCAAACATGTAATGCTCCACACAAATCACTTAATACTCTTCAATATCAACAAGAGCTATAAAAGACAAGTCTAAGTTAAAGATAACATCAACACAACAATTGGAACCCTAGTTTGAACACACCAAACTCAAATTCACCTAACAAACTCATATCTATCATAATTATGCCCAATATACAAATATAACACACAATCATGAACCATGTAACCTTTACAAAGCATTTTGAAAATATCTCTCACCTTAGTGTTGAAGCCTAGAAGAAAGAGATGCAAAATACACACTTGAGAAAAACTTCAAATGCAAGGAAAATGCTCCAAAATGGCTGAACTATTTCCTTTCTTCCTTTTCCTTCTTCCTTTTTCTCCTTTTCTCTCTTCTTTCCCTCTTCTCTTTGGACGCAAATCTGAGTGTGGTGTGTGTATCGTGTGTGTTGTGTGTGTGAGCTGTTGTATGTGTGTGTGTTTGTGTCATGTAAGTGTGTGTATGGTGTATGTAAATGGTGTTTTATTTTGTGTATATATGATATGTATATGTGTGTGTATTATTTTGGGTGTATGTGTGTGTAGTGTTTTTGTGTGTGTATGTAGTATAGTGTGTGTGTTAGGTAGAAAATATCTAAAGGCCCAAAAGACCACATTGCCCCTTAACTAGCTTATGTTCTACTAATTTGTCATTCTAGTTGGTTTCTAACTAATTGGTTGCTAGTGTGATATAATATGATTCAATTATTATCTACGTTACCTAAATTACTCAAGGACACGTAATTTAATTTAAATACACGCTAAACAAGGCATGGGCACGTAAAACGAGATGAATACACGTTAAACGATGTAAATGTACATTAATTGATATAAATGCATATTAAATGATGCAAAAATACATGAAATGTTATAAAATGCATATAGGCTCTATACTGGCTCGGTACGGGGTCTCACAAGTTGCATCTCAACACATTTAACACTCATATAACACTTGATATCATTCAATAGCACATTCAATAGGTGACAAGGTAGGCCACCATAACACTTGCAAATACCATTAATCATTAAGCATTATGTTATCAAGTAGCATAGTACAACTTTATTGGTTCAGTTAACCTATCTATGGTTCTCTAAAAATTATGAAACTTTGCAAGGACATAGATTACCAAATGTAGATAGCTTTAGAATCAAACAGAGCTCAATTTGAAATTAAATTTACTGAGTTATGCCCCTAAGAACATAAGTTATACAAACTGTCCAAAGCAGCACTTTTAGCAGTAACTCACTGAAATTGATTTTAATTAATACCTTAACCATGGAATTAGGAAATGTACATAAAAGACAATTTGTACTACTACCTTTCTAGCATAACATATCTAAAATTCAGCCACAAACAACAACGTTTACTATATCTAATCAGTCAAGGAAATTCATTGCGTAGAAACTGGAATTTCTGGACTGCTAAACAAATTCACACAAAACTCTTGCTAAACTTACTTCTAAGCCATGAAATCAAACTATGAACACATTTATATGCATATGAACTCCATATTTAAACATAGCACAAGGTTTAAACCTATTTCTAACTATAAAAATCAAACTACAAGCAAGTTCATAAACAAGACATCAACTGTAAACTCTTAGATTTAAAATTCCCTCACCTATTTTTGAAGAATAAGGCAAGAACAAGCAAGAATATGGCAAGATTTGGCAAAGCTTTGAGCAAACACTTCTTCTTCTTCTCCAAAATCAAAACCCTAGCTTTTTTCTTCTTCTTCTCCTCTTTTTCTCTCAAAATTGTGAGCTCCACTTTATTTTCTCTCTTCATTTGATTTTGGTCTTTTGTTTGGCTTGTTTTGCCTTCTGTTTTATTGTTTGATCAAATGCTAAGTCAAAGTCTTATTTTGGTAGGTAGGGAAATATCTAAAGGGTGTAAAATGACCACTAATGCAAGCATTTTCACTTATAATCACAAGTATGCCATTCTTTACCAAATTAAATGAAATGCCACATAAATTCTAATTTCATGATATCTAAATGCACATATTATTTTCAAATAATGATTAAAGTAAATAAATGCACATGAAATGCAAATGGTTGAGGTTGGGTCTTACAATTTCGTTGTGCCCCACGGATTCACTCAAGTAAGGTAGATTGTATAGTTATATCAGCTAAAACTCCATTTCTTGAATGAGATACCACTTCAATCTGTAAACTTTCGAATTCACGAACCAATTCCTCTTGGGTGGATATCAAGGTTGTTATGCTTCATATGGTTTTCTGCTTAACACATCGGCTACCTTATTTGATTTCCCGTATTGTAATGAATTGTGAAATCATAGTCTTTTAGAAACTCCAACCACTAACATTGCCTGAGATTTAGCTCTTTTAAGTGAAGAGATAATTAAGACTCTGATGGTCGGTATAAATTTTACATGATACACCATATAGTAGTGCCTCCAAATCTTTAGAGTGAATACTACTGCTGCCAATTCCAAGTCATGGGTTGGGTAATTCTTCTCATGGTCCTTCAGCTGCCTTGATGCATAAGCAATCATTTTGTCATTCTGTATTAATACACAACTCAAACATGTTCAAGATGCATCACTATAAATGGCGAAACCTTCAATTCCCTTGAGAATGGTCAATATTGAAGCAGTCACTAACCGCTGTTTTAATTCCTGGAAGCTATTCTCGCAATCATTTGTCCATTCAAACTTGATTCCTTTCCTTGTCAATCGTGTAAGAGGTGCGGCGATGCAGGAAAAGTTTTTCACAAACTTGCGGTAATAATCTGTCATACCTAAGAAACTTTGTATCTCGGTTACGATAGTAGGTTTAGGCCAACTCATCACAGCTTCTACTTTTGTGGGTCTACCGATATGCCGCCCTTAGAGATCACATGACCAAGAAATGTTACATGTGATAGCCAAAATTCACATTTCTTTAACTTGGCATATAGTTGTTTTTCCTTCAAGGTTTCTAGCACAATTCTCAGATGTTGCTTGTGGTTAGACTCGTTCTTTGAATATACCAATATATCATCAATAACAATCACAACAAACTGATCCAAATATGACTTGAATACTCGATTCATGAGGTCCAGAAAAACTGCCAGTGCATTAGTTAATCTAAAAGGCATCACGGCAAGCTTATAATGATTATATCTCGTTCTAAATGTTGTCTTCAGAATATCCACAGTCTGGATTCTTAGCTGATGATAACCAGACCTCAAATCAATTTTGGAAATACCTGAGCTCCTTGAATTTGGTCAAACAAATCTTCGATTCTCAGCAATGGGTACTTGTTCTTCATGGTAACCTTGTTCAATTCGCTGTAGTCTATACAAAATCATATGCTCCCATCTTTCTTCTTGACGAACAACACTGCAGCACCCCATGGGGAAAAACTTGGTCGAATTTGGCCTTTGTCCAATAACTCTTGTAGTTGAATCTTTAACTCTTTTAACTCGGTTGAGGCCATGCGATACGGAGTTTTGGAGATCGGTATAGTTCCTGGAAAGAGCTCAATTTTGAATTCCACTTCACGGTCTAGAGGAAGTCCAAAAACTTCATCAGGGAAAACATCAGGAAATTCTTGCACAAAAGGAATGTCCTCAAGTTTTACCTCTTTCACTTTTGAATTCACTACATATGCCAAAAACTCTTGATAACCCTTTATCAACAATTTATGAGTCTGCATCACGGAAATAATGTAGGGTGTAGAGAATTTTCTTCCCTCAAATATGATTTTAGGCTCATTAGGTAATGAAAGACCACCCTCTTTGCAAAACTATCAATATGCCCGTGATATCGGGCTAGCCAGTCCATGCCAAGGATTACATCAAAGTCTTTCATGTTCAAGTCAACTAAATCAACATATAAATCCTTATCAGTTAATCTAATGACACAATCATGATACACGAGGTTAGTCACGACGGATCCCCTAACAGGGGTCTCTACGCACAAATTTGTATCTAATGACTCTAGTTTTACAGACAATGAAGATGCAACGCTAGGAAATACAAAAGAAAATTTTGACCAGTGTCAAACAACATATACATGTACCAATGAAAAAAGGGAAGATACCTATCACAACAGCATTATCTGTATGGACATCACCTCGGGTCAAGGCAAAAACTCTAGCACAGTTTCCTAACCTTTTTGCTGGTTGACCTGGCTTTGGAGGGTTAGCTTTATCATCAATGGGCTGATTCTCATGTAGGTGAGGACAATCTCGAATACAGTGCTTAGTTGAGCCACATCTTAGGCATGCTCCCTTAGCATACTAACACTCTTTAGTTGCATGTGAATTACCACAATGATTATACTTAACTTGTTGTTCCTGATGACCCACTAGTGTAGTATTTTGCTTCTTTGGTGCATTTCCAGTAGATTAGTCGTGGTATTGAGACTTTCCTGAGTGCCTTTTTCTCTTGTTAGTCATGTTTTGCTGGTGGCGTTGTCGTTCCGGGATACATGCTTCAGCAACCAAGATTGTCTCATATACTTTCTCAAACTCACAATGTTGTTGCATCTTCACCCTTTCTTTAGCATCTGGTTTTAAATTGGACTCAAATTTCTTTGCTTTGATGTAATCACTAGTTACCATCTCTAATGCATACCTAGACAAACTTAAGAACTTGTCATGATACTGATCTACATTCATATCTCCTTGTCTAACATTCATAAACTCATATACCCTCTGATCAATGAATGCTTGAGGACTGAATTTATTGATAACAACCTCACAAAAACCTTAAGTTTATCTCATCCTTTAAAGAATATAGGGATATCTTCTTTAGGATGCACAAAAGTTGTTTGTGTCTTTGAGATAATGATCATTTTGATGATCCTACGATTTATAAAGAATTGATATGTGATACCTACTCCAAGAAATACATTAATGCAATCAATATTGATTAGACTCCATGTATTTCAACCTTATTTGGATATTGGATCTTTGAGAGAAAGGTTGAAGTTAATGGAAAAAGGTTTTGACCTTTTATAGCCCGATTGGTTTCTACAAAATATTATTAATGACAAAGCGTTGTCTATGATGAAATCCTTGTACTAATTGTCGAGCTTAAGTCTATTCTTATTATGCTAGTCATTACAGGGGGTGTATGTGATATCTCACATCGGTAAAAGATAGTGTGTTTGTGTGATTTATAAGTGGGTGTTGTGGGTATAAGGAATAACTTAGGTTAACCATTTTAGGCCAGTAGAAAAGAAGCCCAAGTTGTTATTTTTTTTATGCCTATAATACCAGTCTCATTCGCGGGTTTGAGATTTTGGGCTCAGGGCGTAATATAAGTCGACGTAGCTTAGAGATAGAAGTTCCTCCAAACTTTGCTTTCAAAGCCTTTCACATCCCATCAATAGTAGGGTAAACTTCATAGTCAACAATGAGGTCATCATACATAGTGATTAACAACGTAATACGAGCAGTAGCATTCTTTTTTTTTTCAGTCTTCATAGGCCTCCATGTCCCTCATATGCTGAGCGGTGTTACCACCTTCAAGTTCTATCATCACATGGCTTAGTGTTTCTAGTACCTCTTGTTCCTTAAGGATGTATTGAACCTTATGATGCTGCACATCGTAATTATCATTGTTCCATTTTTTACCCTTGTTGAGGCAGTTGTGATGTTTTTTGTCGCCATAATTAAGCTCTACATAGACATTAATGAGAGTTAATATTAGCACATATGCATTTACTAAATTTTGCTAGAATAGGTATTGGTTAGTTTGTAAGAAAAAGACATAAGGTATAGAATCAACAGGTCGTTGTACGATCGATAATCCTTATAGGTCAACTATTAAAATATTACAATTAAAACCTATTCTGGTAAAACAATATTTTCAACATTTGAATTACTTAAATTCATATCATAGAAAATATAAGTTATAGATGAGAACCACATAGTTTATCATTCATATAACTCCCATTCAAATAAGAGATAAAAAAAGTAATATCATTAAATCATAAATTAACATATGTTATTATATGATAATTCGAAAGAAAAAAAGGGAAAACAAGCATAATTGTTTTTACATGGAACGAAAATGTGAAAAGTGTTTAACATATAAACATCTGACAACATAAGGATAAAACTAATTACTCATCCACCTTTTCCTTTCCTTTATAATTCAATCGATCCACACAAAATGTCATATTCAATTTCTTTGAAAGAATTGGACCCTAATGATTAAGCAAGAATCTATCATTATACTGAGGAGACTTAAAGGGGACACTTTTAGCTGTTGATAAGTGTGGGAAAAGAGGTAAAAGGCTTGAATATCTAGTACCTTGAAGTACTTATTCCTTCTCAAATAGTTAATATTTGCATACAACTTTAATAAATGTCCCAATTTTCTCTTTAGTTATTTTCTCTTTGAAAACATAATACATGTTTGGAAGGGAATCTAATAGTCCTTTGATTTCTTGTTGTGGTGTAGGGTGAGTGCAACTCCTTACTTTAATATTGAACAGTAAATCTTGTATTGCTCTAATATGTTCATGTAAAGTCATATTGTCTAACATTCGGAATGCCATATAGTGATCAAGAGTAGGATGTTTAATCAGAGAGTCTATTTTAGGATTACAACCATAATGCTTCTTACAAGAAGCAAGACTAGATTTTCTCACTGTTAACTTAGTTCTCACCATTTTCCCGCGACTATAGAAATCCTGAGGCAATAAAAGAACAAAAATGTATAACTATCTTGTAGATTAAATTTTTAAAAAATTTCATGCTTCAAAGTAAAATTACAAAACTTTCATGCCTAAATTGCAACATTTACAACAAAATTACACAAATTTAAGGCCACAAAATAAAATTACCAAACATTTCATGCCATAACTAAAGTTAATATAAGTTATGTAATTGTTTGACAACAAATGAGAGCCTAAATAGAATTCAAATAAAGATAAAGGCCCTTACTGAGAACATAGGGTCATAAATGCAATTCTTATAAAGATAAAGGCTAAAAATATGAACATGGGCTCATTAACATAACATCACAAAGATAAGGGTTTAAAAAAAATAATCACAACATATGTAAATTTTATTTTTATTTTTAAAAAAATTCCTGTAGTATAGCTGTAAATAGTGGCGGAGCTGCCGCTGCATCACTATTGACAGCCACAAGCCACCGCCAATGGGTCACTAGTGCTATCAACCATCGTAAGTTAGAATTGGTAGCCATTGCCGGTAGTGGCCTGCCATGTGGCGTGTTGCCATCATGCCACTTCTAGTTCGCTATTATGAAACATAATAAATACATATTTATTGATATAATCATGTTGAACCTTATGAGTCACGATTAGAATGAGAGGATACATACCCATCTACTAATCGAGCCCATACTATTTACCATAACAATTGCTTCTTCAAGTGGCTAGTGTCAAGTTATGGCCTGCTGAACCTAGGGAGAATTTCTTAGCTTTAGGGGCTTGACCCTTAAGGTTCTTTCTCCGTGAAATCTGCTTATGAAGTGTTACGGCCTCTTGGACCTGCTCCTATGGTCGATTGGCGCCATTTGTGGAAACTCCAATGTCCCCAATGCTTAAAGGTTTTTGTGCGATGCATGGGCTATCAACTCATAGCAATAGGGTTTATTGATGTCTAATGTGTTGTGCATAGGGTGAAGATATTGATCATGTTTTCGATAATGTTCTTTTGCCAGAGATATTTAGGTGAGGCTCTTTAAATTGTATTCCCAACACAACTTTTTCTACATGTCGTGGGAGGAATGGATATTATCTAACATCACCAATCGTCGATGTCTTGATTCTATGGAGTGGTGGCTCTTGTTTGTTACTGCAGTTTGGAGGATTTGGAAGTGGCAAAATACAAGGCTTTTCTCGAGGGAACAACCTCCTAATGGAGTGAGGGCGTAATACTTCATTGTCGAATATGCTATGGAGACTACAAATGCTTGGGGCTCTTTTATAAGAACAAGGATGCAGGTCTCCCAAAGGAGTGTGACGATTGGTTGGTATAAGCCTCGAAGGGGTTAGAAGCTAAATATGGATGAATATGCCAAAAGTAACCTAGGATTAGTAGCCACATGAGGCTTCTTTCGTAATGAATCGGAAGCTTGGCTTACGGGGCATGTGGTCAATTTAGGGAGTTCAACAAATGTGCATACTAAGCTTATAATAGTGTGGGAAGGGATACAATGAGCTATTGAATTAGGCATTTATCACCTTGATGTTGAGACAGACTCTCGAACTATTGTTGTGATGTTTCATGGGACTAGTATGGGAAATATTTTGTACAAACCATTTCTCGATGACTGCAAACATATTTTATGTGTCAAGCCAGAGTTTCAAATGAACCATGTTTATCGAGAAGCCAACCGGTGTACTGATTTTTTTGGAAAATTTGGGACTGTAGTTTCCTATTGGTAGGCATACACTCTAGCATGCCCCATGGAGACCGACTGATCTGTTGAATAATGATGTAAGGGGTAAGACATCCTCTAGACTAGTAGTTATGTAATAACAAACTTTTAGCATCCTTATACACCAAAAAAAAATTCAAATTTTATCCTTTTTGTATTAGACTTATGATAAATACGTAGCCACATGGTGCCACCCCATTGAGAGACGTGGCCACTCATGTTCAGCCACTATATGACGCAAGTCTAATTAGATACGCACATATAGTACACCAAGAACACACACTAGACAAAAATTCTAGATTTCTAAAAAAATCTTCAAAAATTGATATATGATTCGTTACGAGGCTAAAATTGATGAATTTTATATCATCAAAAAGCTCTCAGGGAGCACTTTCTAGCCATACTAAAATCATTTAATTTCATGCTAGTAAACAGTAACAAAATAAAATGAATTACATGACAAAATCTTTCTTATAATCTCAATTATTTTAGCAATCTCATGCACAATTACATAAATTAAACAAAGAACATAAAACTATAGTTTTGATACCGATGAATAATTTTAATATAAATTCAGATTCTTCATAAAAATAAATAACATAATTGGAAGACTAACCTCTTGAAGATTTTCAAGAAAAATCTGTAGGAACGTCTTCGAGTTTTTGTTCAACTATTGATTCTACCGAATCGTAGTCTACAATACTTGATCGCAGCCTTATGTCACAATTTAAGTGCCTCAAGAGATTATAAAGAGTTTGAGAGAAAGAAGAGATGATTTTTTTTTTCCTGGAGAGAACAAAATGAATGTACGCATCCGTTCTGTTTTCTTTCTTTTGGACTAATAGGTAAGTTAGTGGGTAGTTTCTCAACTACCCACTAACTTGCCCAAATGGGTCAGTTCAACCCCTCTTGGGCGACCCATGACCCAATATCTAATAATAAGAAAAAATCTCTATTAATATTTTTATTACTTAGAATCATTCACTCAGTAGCACAAGCTAGTCTTCAATTTCCATATCAAAAAATGTAATCTATTTAACAATTAAGTCCTAACACTTACCGGGAGGAAAGACGTACAAGTAGGCTATTGATGCGCTAAAGCCCAGTCATTTCGTATTTCTTAAACTCTCATTGTATGTAGATAGAAGAAACTAAAAGAAAAAAATAAACATATGAGTCTTTAAGTGTTAGGACTCTCTTTTCTTTTTTGTTTTGCCATTTGATTTTAGGTAAGATTCCTATCAAAACCAAATTTCTACAATTATCCCACTAATTAAGTCTTTAAAAATCCTATGAAAAAAACAGTGATTTGAAGAAAAAAGTGTTTCAATTTGGTAAAACTTTATGGTAATGACAATTATTATAGATATAGATGTGTTCATAGGAAATAAAATGATAGAATATTAATTGGCTTTAAAGTCTTATTCCTTTCGAGATTGGGATTAAACGTCTATATAAGAACATCACAAGGCCTTCAATTCTCATAAATTTTTAGAGAGATTCAAGAGAGATATGAGACAGTTATATTGAGATATGAAGGTCTAAAAGGTTTTTATTTTTTTTTAATTTCACAATTTTTTAGGTAATTAGGATTTACCATTCTTTTGTATCCCTTTGTTGATCAACAAATTTTTGTCCATTTTTCGTCCTCTTTGACATTCGTCATTGATTATTGTCAATTTTTTTATTGATTCCTTATATAATGTTAAATACATGACATTGTTTTGATCGTATGGACTATACAAGTTGTGTATTGAATTCTAGACGACTGAAAGTTAATTAGCCATCATCGGCTATTAAAGCCTAATTGGATATATTGTGAATTGTGAATCACGCAGCGGAGTAGCCATAACTTGCTATAGTTTCATTAGTATTTGATATTATGTAATTGTATTGATTATTGAATATCATTATCGATTATTGGCCTTTGACTTTTACTGATCTTTGAGTCTCAACATTCATTGGGGTATGTTCTACTTACTAGGAATTGAGAGTCTTTCGAGTTTAGGAAGTTAATCTTCTTAGGTCCACGGTTGTCCTGTACCCAAGATTTGCCAATGCAGATTTAAGGGACATGACATTTATCATCTTATTTAAAATATTTTGCCTTTAAAAGGCACATTAAAAAATTTGCAAACTCATGATATTTATGATTGTATGGTTGTCAAATGACAAAATCTTCTACTTTTCCTTTTGATCGAAGTATTTTTTCTTGGGGATCCTACCCTACTACCACAAAAAAAAGGTCCTAAATTATGTTTCATTCATTTATAATTACACTCGTTATTATTGGGTTTGCCTTGTGGAACATTGTTATGACTTTTTGGGTATATATCGTGTCTTTCTAGCTCTAGTTAAAGCTCAATATCATATTGTTATTAAGTACTTTAAGTATGATTTGGGTGGGGAGTACACCTTTAATCAATTTTGTGAATTTTTTGCTTTAGATGGAACTGTTCACTAAACTTTCTACGTTGACAATATAATACCCCGACCCCTGACGGAATCAGGTTCTCGATCCAATACCCATGGCACGTAAAACGAGAAAAAATGGACAGAGTTTTTCCTGTTTCTAGGACTAACTATAAGCCTGCACTCAGAAAAAATCTCCACAATAACAATAAACAACATCTATTTCATAACTTTCCTCGACTATAAGACCATCCAAGTCTTTCTATCAACACACAAGCATGCATTTCAATCACCATTGAAGTTCTATTAACAATAGTTTGATTATCATACCACTCTAATCTTATCTATTCAACTTTCTTACTTATTAAGTCTGCCAACCCATTCCATTTACCCAAGCAAGCATGCAAGTCAGTATGCGATAAAGTAGTTCATTAAGTTATTACAAGTCACCTATCACTACCGATTCTTACAATACTTTAGACTTTACAATACAATCTTACATAGTAACTCAAATACATACAAGACCAATTACAAATTACATTCAAGAATCCAATAGGCTACAATCCAAGCCACTTAACTATTCCACATAGATTCGCATATACAATCAATGGAAGCCAACATAACCAATCACGGAAACTCTCAAGCTTTCTCTTTATCAACCTCTGAAGGCTCTGAACCTGAAAGTGTTAGGAATGAGGGTGAGCACACAAAACACATATGCCCAGTGAGGAAGATAACCTATAAACGGGGAGTTTTCGAAAACATTTTGTGCAATGCATATAAACAAGTACTCAAATATTCACTACGAGACATCAATTAAATAGTGGCCAAGACTATTTCACAAATGCGAACGAAAGTCAAATAACAACACAAGGTACATATAAGCAAGTTGTAACCCAGATAACACACAAGTATACAAGACCAGTTAGCACACAAGTATACGAGTCTAGATAACACACAAGTACATGAGACTAGATATCACTCAAGTATACGAGTAAAATATATAACAATATATTCAAGTAACGAGATAACAAGATAACTAAATAACCACATATGGAAAATGATACAGTTCCACTTAATCACGATCCACAAACCTCGAACCAAGGACGTCGATAACAATAGCCGGCATAACCCCTTACTCCCAATGGGTGTACTTCGGATGTACCCCGAATCCTACGACCTAACACTCCTAAGATAGATCCGTATGCCCCAATGAGGTGAACCACGCCTCTGAGGTAGGTGGGTGTACCTCAGCGAGATAGGGAATCAATACCATGGTAGCCGAGCTAGACCGACAGCCCGATACTGCCCGAAGTTTCTCGACACTACCATGTTTGAAAGGTTGCGCAACCCGATACGAGCACGAGAACTCACGAAATATCACGAGATAGCTATAAAATACAATAACACATAAACGAGGGACAACAAAGTAGGTTGCCCTTACATATAGATATCGATGTACGAGTAAGTCAATACTCATTTATTTAGCACAACAAGTAATAATACAAGACAATTAAAGCAACAAGGTTGACTATACAACATTACCCCTTTAGTTCAAGACCCAATTCAAGGCACAAACGGAATACAAGACAAGAAATCTACAAACCAATCATTCTACCCTCCTAAATACACTTTATGACCCATTCTAGAACCTCGAAAATGCATTTCCGATGATGACTAGCACTAAAGCCACAAAAGCCCCGAGGGTGATTTGAACTACAGCTACCCAAACCAATCCCCAAACAAGTGCCATAAAAGTATTTTTAGCACTTCTATACCTAATAAACACTAACTAAAATGTTCAATTACACACGGGCCACAATTTCACGCGAAGCCCCTTTCGATTCCAAGCCAATTATGCAATTCTATTCAAGTTCCGATCAATCTAAACACATACAATCACTAATCTAGGTTCACTAACAGCTTTAGCATCCTTAAATGACATTAACCCAAGCTCATAACACAAATTGAACCAAAACCCTAAGAATTACTATTCATCTTCTTCTTTAAATATTAAAACTCCACATTCAACCATTACAATTGTAATCTAACTTCAAAAGAGTGTTCTATACACATAATTAAGAAGGTTTGACGCAATTATAACATTAAACAAAACATTAAACAACATAAACATTTTTTGACATAAAGCAAAATCTAACAAATATACAAATTTATAAAAATTCCTCACCAAAATTGCTTGAAGATGCTAGGTAAAGGCTTAGGAGGACTTGGAAACACTTGAAGAAGGCTTGAACAAGCTCAAAATGGCAAGATTTGAAGAAGATTTTTTGCCCTTTTTCCTCCCTTGAAGAATCGGCCAAAGTGGCCTTTTTCTCTTTTTTTTTGGCTACTATTCTATCAAGAGGCTTTTTAATAGGTGGAAAATGGGTAGGGTTTGGTTTTGGGTGGTTTTTGGTTGAGTTAAATGGGTAGATCCAAATAAAAAGCAAAGCAAGGTTAACCTACTAAATTACTATTCATACAATAGAATAAATAATTTTTATCTCACACTGTCGAAATGCAATGCACGAAATCATAATTTTCTCATACCTCCTAAATGACAAGTATCATGTGAAAAATATAAAATTAGAAAAACGAAACAGTCGAAAAACATGGTGAATAATAACTATTCCTACTATTCAGTAAACTTCATATAAATCACATTCTGGAAATACAAAATAAATAGATTTCAATGCACGTAGTCTTAAAATGATCCAAGTAAGTTAGATTTGTGAGTAGAAGAATTTAATAAAGTAGTTTAAAAAGTATCCCCTACTCGGGGTTCATTTTTTTAAAAAAAAACATTAAAAGCATCTTTTGAATACAATAAGTTAATTCATTTAATACACATATTAAATACTATGATTCTCAGTTTATATAAATTAAGGTTAAGCACACTTTGCATATTTAATGTGAAATAAGGATTTAACTAACTAAAGACACATAAATACACATAATCGGCACAAAAGTATAAATGCACATGCATGCGGGTCTGGGATCTCACAGACACTCCTGTGCAAAATTGTTTTGCTGAAAGAAAAATCAGGTACATTGTTGAAACTGCTCATTCCCTTCTACTATCCGTGTCTATTCCAAGTGACGTTTGGGGAGAAGCAGTTTATACTCTGTCAACATAATTAATAAGATTACTTCCTCTCATTCATCAGGTCTGTCTTCTTTTGAAAAATTATCTGGCCATGTTGTTGACTTTTCTTCTTTAAAATTATTTGGTCATACTTGTTTTTGTTCTTTAAACATGTGTGGAGTGTAGCAAGTTATCATCATACTCTATCATTCGTGTTTTTCTCGAATATAGTAAAGGTCAAAAGGGATATCGTTATTTTGATCTTGCTACCCAAAAATTATTCGTGTCCCGTCATGTCGTTATTTCTAGAGCTTCCTTTTTTTCTCTTCCTTCTAGCATTCATAACTTGACTAAATCGGATCTCATTCATGTCAATCGTTTTTATGATATTGTTGATATTTTATCTTATTGAGTTCCTTGTACTACAAATGTTAGACTCGTCTTCTGCATCTCTTTCTCATATTCTTATTACCCTTTTTCCTTTCATTATTCCCCCAGGGATCTTTCTCTTTGTCATCCTTAACGTATTCATGAGTTTATCTAACTCCCACATCATGATTATTCTTATCATTCAATTTTTTTCTTCTTTTCTAGCTAATATTCACAATTTTTCTTAGACTTCATCCTATCATATAAGAAGGCAATTCTTGATCCTCTTTGACAGTAGGCATGGCTGTGGAAGTCTATGCTTTGCATAAGATAAATACATGGACTAGTGGAGTAATACAAAGCCATCTAGATTGGTTGCCTAAGGGATTTTCTCAATAGTACGAGATGGATTATGAGGAAACTTTTGCTCATGTTTTAAAAATGCTACTATACATACTCTCATTGCAGTAGCTTCTGTACGTAGTGGATTATTTCTTACATGGATATTAAAAATGTCTTCTTGAACGGAGATCTCCAACAAGAAGTTTACATGGGTCCCTCTTCTGGTGTTCCTAATAATTTTGGCAAAGTTTGAAAATTCAAGAAAGCTTTATACAATCTCAAACAGGAATCTTGGGCTTGGTTTGAGAAGTTCTCTATTGTGATTACTTCTCTCCCTCTCCTGTGGTACTCCTCATAATCCTAGAGAAGTTTGCCAACTCAAGAAAGCTTTATATGGTCTCATACAAGAACCTTGGGCCTGAATTGAATGACTAGTGCAAGTCGTATTCAAATTTCTTTATATCTTGATGGCATGATTATTAATGGTGATGATGTTTATGGTATTGTGATGTTCAAGTCAGAATCATCTCGTCAATTTGAAATGGAAGACTTGGGATCTCTAAGTTGCTTTCTATGTATTGAAGTAGCATTTTCTCCCAAAGGTAATCTTCTCTCTTAGTCTAAGTACATAGTTGATATTCTTGGGCATCGTTTCCCTAATGTTGTTAGGATAATTGGCACTCCTTTAGAAAATAATATTTGTTATTCTTCTTTAGATGGTACCCCCTTGTCAAATTCTACCCTATATCATACTATTTTTGGTAGTTTTATTTATCTTACCATTACTTATCCAGACATTGCCTTGTTTTCCACATTGTTAGTTAGTTTATAGCTTCCTTTACTATAGTTCATAGGTTGTTGTTCTTTGTATTATGTGTTACCTTCAGGACACCCTTTTTAAGAGTCTTTTGCTTCCATCAACCTTATCTTTGGAGCTGCGTGCTACTCTAATGCTAATTGGTATAGTGATCCTATCAATCACTTGTTTGTCACTACTTTTTGTATACTTTTGGGTGACTCTCATGGAAGAGTAAGAAGCAAACTGTTGTCTTCAGATCTTCCACTTAAGTTTAATATCATGCTATGACATCTACTACTACCGAGATAGTTTGGTTACATTAGTTAATTGCAGATATGGTGATTCTCTTTTCCATCTCAGTGTTCTAGATTGTGATAATAGGAGTGCTATTCGGGTTGCTCACAACTCCGACTTTTATGAGTAGACCAAGCACATTAAGATGGACTATCATTTGATTGGTCATCACCTTCAACTTGATACTATTACTTTGCCTTTTATTTCTTCTTTTGTGCAAGTTAATGATTTCTTCGACATGCTTGTATTTTTTAGTTGACAAACTCTCGATGCTTCTTCTTCCACATCATAAGTTTGAAGGGGATGTTAGATTTATTATATTTTATTAGTTATTATTTCTTCTATTATATGTATTTAGCATTAAGGGTAGAATAATCTTTTATATTCCTTAACTTCTAAACCTATTTAAATTTTCTTTGTTTGATTATTGATCAAAACCAAATACAGACGTTATGTGTACAAAAACATCTAGCCTCCTTTCTCATTTTCTTTGATTTATCAATATCTATGTGCATCTTGATGTAGTCTCGCATCATATACTCATTGAGACCCGGATCTATTGCCAAGCTCAACTTATTGGATTCATCTCCTTTTCTTCTATAAATGGATTAGACTTCAGTATTAATTTGATTGGCAGAAAACCAAGAATTTCAAGATTGAAGTAGCCTAAAAGCTTAAGATTATAATAAACATCCAATGCAAATTTACATAATTTAGAGACTTTAAGTGTTTCCCTACTAGCACACAAAATTATTCAATTCCTGCCCTACTAATCTTCTTTATTCACACCTGCAACATTTCCATTGACTTGTTCATCCAAGATCACTTCATTCTTGACCTCTTCAGCATCTTCTCCTTTCTTAGAGTTCTTCTCGTTGTTTGTCTTTTCCTCTTCTTTCTCAGCTTTGAGTCTCTCCTCTTCCTGAGCTTTCAACTTAGCTTCTTCCTTTGCCAATTCCAGTGCTTTAATTAATTTCTTCAAACGACTCTCAGCATCATCATCAGCAGATTTAGGCATCAGATTCTCAGCAACATCAGCAGGGGTCATATTTGTTTCCTCAAGCAAGTTGTCAATGGTGGGAAACAAATGGTGTGAATCAACATCCAAATAATTCTTTGCCAACACCTTGAATGCTTCAAATCGGCAAAAGGATAACTCTATATGCTTATCCATCCTCCCTCTTCGAATCAGCGCAGGGTCAAGCTTGTCAACATAATTCGTGGTGAAGATAATGACCCTCTCTCCACCACAAGAAGACCATAGTCCATCGATGAAATTTAGCAATCCAGATAACGTAACCTGAGATTCTTTGTTTTCGTTCTGTTTCTTGATTTTCTTTTCAACAGAATTTTTCTCTCCTTTTTCTTCCTCGTTTTCCTCTTTTTTCTTCTCCCTTTGGCCTGTAAGATCAAGTGAACAATCGATGTCTTCTATGACCAGAATCGACTTGCTTGATGTCTCGATAAATAATTTCTTCAACATAGTGTTGTCCTGAACTGCAGTCAATTCAAGATCATATATATCATACTCCAGAAGATTAGCCATGGCAGCAATCATGGTGGATTTCCCTGTCCCTGGAGGGCCATACAGAAGGTAACCGCGCTTCCAGGCCTTGCCTACCTTGGCGTAGAAGTCTTTCGCCCTGGAAAACGTTGTCAAATCATCCATAACCTCCTTCTTCTTCTTTGGATCCATTGCCAAAGTATCAAATCTTGCCGGATGCTCGAAAACCACATGACTCCACATAGTCCTTCGATAATATCCAGCGTCCCAACTCTCAGTTCTGTTGTTGGTGTAAAGCTTCCGTTGCCTGTTTCTGATACCGATTGCTTTTCCTTCATCCAACACATGTTTCAAGTACAATCTGTGGATAACATCGCGATGTCTCTTGTGAAACGTGAGAGTGAAGTATCTCTTCTCGTCTTCTCTGGGATAAAAAGAGATAGATTGCTTGTTTGGAACATCTTGGTTCGAAGTCCACCATAGCTTGATGCCTTTATATCCATCCATGACTTCTTCATGATCCGCCATGCTCAGTACTAGAGATTGAGAATCTTGAACAACACTAGCTTTGAGACGCCTGGCTTGATTGCTAGAATTGGCATCAAGGTACCTTTCAATGGCGATATAGGCTTTGTTGCGCTCGAAACCATCACCTTGATACTCATCAAACGTGACTTGGATGTAGGGATAAACAAAAGTTTTGAGTTTCTGAACATATCGTGTGATCTGGCCGTGAAGTTCATAAGGAAAATAGTTTTGATAGAGCGTGTATATGAACATTATGGTCGCCATTAGAGAGCCTACTTGGGTCCATATCTCTCCCATGCTCATCATCTTGCTTCACAGCCTAGACTCTAATATTGTTGAGTCTTTTATTGCACAATAGCTGCCTGCATGCTTTATATATTGATATTGGTCGAGCTTTTTAAACATTTTTTTTTCTAACGTGGAACTTACTGGCCACAACTAGGATTACGTTGAATCCACTTGAAAGTTACAATTTCTGTAGTTACAATATTCACGGTAAGAAATAGTGTGATTGTATAATTTATAAGTAAGTATTGTGGGTATAAAAAATAATTTGAATTAATTATTTTAAATTTCTAAAAAAGAGAATCTAATTACTTATACATAGAATACTAATTATCCTTGTAGACCTGAATTTTGAATTCGAAACGTGATATTAGGTTCGGAATGTGACAGCGTTAGACACCATAAGCACCAATAGAATCAACACGTTTATTACTTAAGGAGCAAGCTTCTGCTTTTGGTCTCCCCAAAAACTTAATCCTATTTGTCAGGAGTGATTCAATGAACATTCATAAGAAAACACTTTTAATATTATTTTTAACTCTTATTCAAGAAAAATGAAAGTGACGGTCAACTTGTAATGACTCAGCAACCTATTCTTAACTATGGTGAACACTTTTGATTAATTAAGCGTCTGATTGACCAAAAGGGCAAATGAAAGTCATGCATGAACTGTATCGTGGTCTGAAATCGAATATGAGTGATATTTTATGTCATTTCTTCACCCTTATATAATAAGAATATATTTTTTTGAATGTCAAACTCTTATATATATGATAAACATTTTATTGTATAGAGAAAGATGAAAAATTAAAATATAACAAGTTTGGTTAAATAAGGCAATATTTTATTTAAGAGTTAATACCTAATTTAGTCTTTTATATTTTTAGCGTGTTTGAGTACATAGTGATCTCCTAACTTTAAAAGTGCAACCTTGTAATCCTATACTTTTTAAATATGTAACACCGTTAGTCTTTTTTACTTTTCCATTTAAAATTTGGCAGTATAAATAACAAATTACATATAATTGTGTGACAACCACATATTTTTTTCATCTAATTTTAAATAAAAAAGTAAAAAAATAACTAATGGTATCATATATTTAAAAGATAAAAAATTACACGTGTCAAATATAGGAAAAATCTCACTAGAAGTCCTCATTGTTTCATTTTGTCCCAAATTAGTCCCCATTGTTTAAAGTGTACCAAATTAGTCCCCAATGTTTGGAAAAAAAGTCTCAAAATGGTCCTCACATCTAAAATTCTGTTATCTTTGACAAAAAAAATTAGTAAAAAGACTAAATTAACCTCACAAATACTAAATTATAGATTTTTAACTAATAATAATAATTATGAATCCATTCATGTGCACCACCACGTGACCTCTAACATTTTTTCTCTTTAATTTAAAAGAGATTTACAAAGTAATATTACATAACTTAGAATATTAATTTTAAAAATTAATATCGATATCTCTCGCACATAAAATGATAATTGTATCAATATCGATTTTTGAAGTTAATATTTTAAGTAATGTAATATGATATAATGATATAATTATCGTTTAAAATTCAACAAGTCTTAATATTGGTTTTTAGAGTTAACATTCTAAGTAATATAATATGACTTAGTGATACAATTATCATTTTATGTGCGAGAGATATCGATATTGATTTTTAAAATTAATATTCTAAGTTATGTAATATTACTTTGTAAATCTCTTTTAAATTAAAGAGAAAAAATGTTAGAGGTCACGTGGTGGTGCACATGAATGGATTCATAATTATTATTAGTTAAAAATCTATAATTTAGTATTTATGAGGTTAATTTAGTCTTTTTACTAATTTTTGTCAAAGATAACAGAATTTTGGATGTGAGGACTATTTTGAGACTTTTTTTCCAAACATTAGAGACTAATTTGGTACACTTTAAATAATAGAGACTAATTTAGGACAAAATAAAATAATGGGACTTCTAGTGAGATTTTCCCTCAAATATACTAAAAATAAGGGAATATTTCTTTGGACTAGTTTTTGAGAGTACAGTGTGGCCGGTGTAAGTAATTGATGATGCCTATATATATGAAATCCCCCAACTCTTTGAACGGGCTTTCTTCTTTTCCAGCGAGGTGTCCAAGTTGCAAGATTCAAATCTCTTTGTAATTTTATAACATTATAATATTATGAAAATAAGAGAAATTTAATTATGATAAATTATCTATATTAATTTATCATAACTATATAAATAGTTTATCAATATTAAATGTTTCTCATAACATTTTAATGTTATGAGGAAATTATAGTCCGAATTTGCATTATCTAAGAGAACAACCATCTACCCTTCAGAACAGGATAAGAACAATTAGAAAAAGGAAATCATATTTAAATTGTAGAACCATCATACCACAGTAGCGGTGTTAAATGTCAATGAAGGTGTGCATTAAAGAGAAAAAAATAATAATAATTTTTTTATTTAAAAAAATTATTATATTAAACTATTTTACTATATAAATGCACACTTCAATTCCTCTAACTGTATGAATAATCACCTTAACTTTAGGGTCATGGCTACGCGACTAATCATGCAAGAAATAAGGATCAAGATATGTGGTTCAGGGACTAGGAGAAATTGGTCTGTGCAAATGGAGAAATACTGTCGCCATTTCGATATAAGAAACTGCTTGTGCAATTACCAATGACCTCAACTGACAAAAACTTGACGACAGAATCCCATTTAATATTGACATTGCTCGAGTTTTTGAAACTTTCTATTTTTTTATAATGTGCAACTCATTTAAGGAGAATTATATTAAACCATTTAAAAGTTATAATTCATGTGGTGCAGTAATAAGCACCAATATATGCATATATGTACTAATTTAATCAAAAAAAGATACTAAAATTTAGAATTTTTGATTCAAGAACTAACACTTTTATCGTTTATTTTTATTTTTAATGAACAATTCTTTGAAACTTAATGAGCAAATTTGTGCTTTTGGTCTCCTCAAACTTAAATCCTATTGGTCATGAGTGATTCAAAGAATTGTTATAAGAAAACACTTTTAATATCATTTTCTCTCTTAGTCAAGAAAAAATGAAAGGGGACCACATGAAAATTCGACCAAGGTTTCTATTAGATGACTTAGCAGACTATTCTTTGGCATGTCAACATTTGAGTAGTTACCACAAAACAAAATAAAAAACATTTGAGTAGTTGAGCATCAGCTTGACCAAAAGGGCAAATGAAAGACAAGCATGAACGACGTCTTTGATCCAGATCCAGACTTTGATTGCTTTTACATGTTTTATGTCACGTTCTAGGAAATGCTTCAAAACAGTTGGACATTTAAAACCTCCCCCTAAAACTTTTCACGCATTAGAAATAAAAAGTGGGGTTTACAAACGTTTTTAAGTATTGCATGTCATTTCTTCACTATTTTTGTGGTAAAAATTTATATATTTAATGTCAAATTTTAACGTATATGACAAAAGTTCTATCCTATAGAGAATGATGAAGATTGTGAAATATAGTAATGTTCGGTGAAATAAGATATTTTATTTAATGATGTTAATATTTGAAAAAATTAAGCAAACCGTCCTTGTTGTTTACCCTAAATTTCTTATTAATCACTCTATTTTACATATTTTATTAACGCGTTTTTTTTTGCATATGTGTCCTTCGCTTGTTTTATGTTTAATTTAGAGATGACAATAGGACGGGTTTGGGGTGGTGGACCTATCCCCTCGTCTGATCCTGTCACCTAAAAAGTTCCCCTAACACCTAGCTACCCCGCAACCCGTCTGCGAATCCCTGTGGGGAATAAAAAGTACCCTCGAATTTTTTATTATTCTTTTACACTTTACGATATTAAATTCAATTTAACCACGAAACTTCAAAATATAGATTTAATTTGAACCACCTAAATCAAAATATAAATTAAGAATTATAATAATGATAAATATAAATAAAGGTTTTAATTAAAATATTAATTATAAATTGAGTCTTATACTTCCAATTACATAGTAAAAATAATATTATATTAATTGAGTCTTAAACATCTAAAATAAATTTCAACTAAAATAATTATGTATGAGAATTATATGTGGAAAAAGAATAGTCCTTGGTGTTTTTGGAATTGCATCATTATTATTTTTTTGTTATCGTGTGTCCACGTATAAGAATAATTGCAAATTTTTAAAATATAACCATTAATTATGTTGTTTGAAACCATTTTAAAGAACAACTAAGAAAAACTATCATGATTATTAATGAAAGGGTGGTATTTATGTAAAATTATTGCAAATGTCAAGTAATAACATGTAGTGTCTTAATTAAAAGAATGGTTATAAAATCCTATTGGTCACGACTGATTCAAAGAATTGTCATATGAAAACACTTTCAATATCATTTTCTCTCTTAGTCAAGAAAAAATGAAAGGGGACCAAATGAAAATTCGACGAAGGTTTCTATTAGATGACTTAGGAAACTATTCTTTGGTATGTCAACATTTGAGTACTTTCCTCCAAAAACAAAAACAAAAAAAAACAAAAAAATAAAATTAATAAATATATATATATATATATATATATATATATATATATATATATATATATATATATATTTGAGTAGTTGAGCATCTGCTTGACCAAAAGGGCAAATGAAAGACAAGCATGAACGACGTCTTTGATCCAGATCCAGACTTTGATTGCTTTTACATGTTTTATGTCACGTTCTAGGAAATGCTTCAAAACAGTTGGACATTTAAAACCTCCCCCTAAAACTTTTCACGCATTAGAAATAAAAAGTGGGGTTTACAAACGTTTTTAAGTATTGCATGTCATTTCTTCACTATTTTTGTGGTAAAAATTTATATATTTAATGTCAAATTTTAACGTATATGACAAAAGTTCTATCCTATAGAGAATGATGAAGATTGTGAAATATAGTAATGTTCGGTGAAATAAGATATTTTATTTAATGATGTTAATATTTGAAAAAATTATTCAAACCGTCCCTATTGTTTACCCTAAATTTCTTATTAATCACTCTATTTTACATATTTTATTAACGTGTTTGTTTTTGCATATGTGTCCTTCGCTTGTTTTATGTTTAATTTAGAGATGACAATAGGACGGGTTTGGGGTGGTGGACATATCCCCTCGTCTGATCCTGTCACCTAAAAAGTCCCCCTAACACCTAGCTACCCCGCAACCCGTCTGCGAATCCCTGTGGGGAATGAAAAGTACCCTCGAATCTCTTATTCTTCTTCTACACTTTAAGATATTAAATTCAATTTAACCATGAAACTTCAAAATATAGATTTAATTTGAACCACCTAAATCAAAATATAAATTAAGAATTATAATAATGATAAATATAAATAAAGGTTTTAATTAAAATATTAATTATAAATTGAGTCTTATACTTCCAATTACATAGTAAAAATAATATTATATTAATTGAGTCTTAAACATCTAAAATAAATTTTAACTAAAATAATTATGTATGAGAATTATATGTGGAAAAAGAATAGTCCTTGGTGTTTTTTGGAATTGCGTCGTTATTATTTTTTTGTTATCGTGTGTCCACGTATAAGAATAATTGCAAAATTTTAAAATATAACCATTAATTATGTTGTTTGACACCATTTTAAAGAACAACTAAGAAAAACTATCATGATTATTAATGAAAGGGTGGTATTTATGTAAAATTATTGCAAATGTCAAGTAATAACATGTAGTGTCTTAATTAAAAGAATGGTTATAAAATCCTATTGGTCACGACTGATTCAAAGAATTGGCATATGAAAACACTTTCAATATCATTTTCTCTCTTAGTCAAGAAAAAATGAAAGGGGACCAAATGAAAATTCGACGAAGGTTTCTATTAGATGACTTAGCAAACTATTCTTTGGTATGTCAACATTTGAGTACTTTCCTCCAAAAACAAAAAAAAAAAAATATATATATATATATATATATATATTTGAGTAGTTGAGCATCTGCTTGACCAAAAGGGCAAATGAAAGACAAGCATGAACGACGTCTTTGATCCAGATCCAGACTTTGATTGCTTTTACATGTTTTATGTCACGTTCTAGGAAATGCTTCAAAACAGTTGGACATTTGAAACCTACCCCTAAAACTTTTCACGCATTAGAAATAAAAAGTGGGGTTTACAAATGTTTTTAAGTATTGCATGTCATTTCTTCACTATTTTTGTGATAAAAATTTATATATTTAATGTCAAATTTTAACGTATATGACAAAAGTTCTATCCTACAGAGAATGATGAAGATTGTGAAATATAGTAATGTTCAGTGAAATAAGATGTTTTATTTAATGATGTTAATATTTGAAAAAATTGTGCAATCCGTCCCTATTGTTTACCCTAAATTTTTTATTAATCACTCTATTTTACATATTTTATTAACTTGGACTTGTCGTTTATTTTTGCATGTGTGTCTTCCGCTTGTTTAATGTGTAATTTAGGGATGGCAATGGGGCGGGGGACCTATCCCCACACCCCACCCTGTCACTTAAAAAGTCTTCCTAACACCTGCCCGCCTCCTAACTTGTCCCCAAATCCCCGTGGAGAATAGAGATTACTCTCGAATTTTTTATTATTCTTATATACTTTGCGATATTAAATTCAATTTAACCACGAAACTGCAAAATATTGATTTAATTTGAACCACCTAAATCAAAATATTAATTTAAGAATTATAATAATGATAAATATTAATATAAGTTTTAAATAAAATATTAATATTAATTATATATTGAGTCTTATACTTCCAATTACATTATAAAAATTATATTATATTAATTGAGTCTTAAACATCTAAAATAAATTTCGAATAAAATAATTGTGTATGAGAATTATAGGTGGAAAAGAATAGTGCTTGGTGTTATTGGAATTGCGTTATTATTATTTTTTTGTTTTCGCATGTCCACATATAATGATAATTACAAATTTTTAAAATATAACCCTTAATTATGTCGTTTGAAACTATTTTAAAGAACAACTAAGAAACTATCATGATCAATAATGAAAGGAAGGTATTTATGTAAAATGATAGCAAATGTTAAGTAATAGCATGTAGTGTCTTAATTAAAAGAATGGCTATAAAATCCTTCTGAGTAAAATATTTTTTTTCTCTATTTTAGTTATACTTTAACTAGTGTAATTTTTCTATACTTTTATTTTTGTAATTATAAATTTCAGTACATTTGTTAAACTAAATATATAAAAATAACTATACATGAATGCAGGGCGGGTTATGTGAGGTGGAGAATTTTTATCCCCGCGCCCTACCCTACCCCTACGCGAGGATTAAAAGTTAATCCCCATCCCCATCCCCATTTCCCATTTTTGACCCCAACCCCGCCCCAAACAGGTGGGACAAGTACTCGTAAAACTTATTTCTATTGTCATCTCTAATGTGTATAGATGTATGTGTTGTGTATGTTTTGTGGTTGTACGTGTATTTTTGTAATAGGGACTAATTTGAATATTTTACAAAACAAAAACGACTAATGTAATTGGGTAAATATGATATATATTCAAACGATATGTTAGTCATATATTTTTCGTTAGAATTAATTGAAATTTTGACAGTACATACTAAATTATCTAATTTTAAATAATAGAGACAGTTAAAATCTAAGGGAAGTACAATAGAAACAAATTGCGTAATTTTTCTTGAATATTTCTTTGCACCAGTTTTTGAGAGTATAATATGGCAGGGGTAATTAAGATGTTTTTTGTTAAGAGTTTAATTGCTAGCTTCCTTTTATTTGTGTACCCTTTTTGTGTTTATTTTTTTTATTTTTTTTCTTGTTGAAGTTCTCTCTTCTTTTCTTTTTCTCCATTTGGTTTACAAGAAAAGGACTATTAAGATAGTCACTCCGTATTTTCTCTTATGTGATGGGTGTAGGTTAATTGTATATATCATATAGAGGAGACTGCAACCTTCACTGACTTTGAATTTTTTCATATATATAAATATTTATAAAGTATTTTTAATCTAAGAAATCAATTAACTCCTACTAAAAGAAAATTATTCGTTTAAATGTTAAATTATTTGCTATTACTCCCATTATAAAAGAAAATCTTAGATCCGCCATTCTTTGGGACAAATATAGAATATCATCACTGATAATTATTACTCTTCATATGCTTGTGAAACCCGAATTTTGGCGATGCCTATCAAATGAATGAGAGTTATACAGTACAACAGGAATTTATGGAGAACAGGACAAAGAAAAATCTCTGATACTTAATATCCCTTTACACTCCGGCTAATGGTACCACAAAAAAACTTCCCCCCAACAAATTTTTCTGGTTTTCTTTTCCAAGTTAAATTTGAATCCCCTCGTAATTCATAACAATACAACGTTATGAGAATGTGGAAAATCTAATTGTACAAGTCATAACCACATAGACAGTTTACCTCTATAGATTCTTTCTCATAATATTATAACGCTATTAGAAGATCCTCCAAGTCCGGATTTATTTGCATTATCTAAGAGAGCAACAGTGTACCCTTCAAGAATAGGATAAGAACAAGAGAAAAACAGGGGGACAATCATATTTAAACTGTAGAAACATCATGGGATGAATAAGGATCGAGAAATGTGGTTCTGTGACAAGCAGAAATCTGTCTGTACAAATGGAGAACATACTGTCGCTATGGATTGCTGTATGAACTGCTTATGCAATTGCCAATGATCGCAATAGACAAATATTTGATGAAAAAATCCCACTTGAAATTGGCAAGACCTCAACGACGAGACATACATCTACCACTACCATAATTATTATGTAGCCATTCCCTCTGATCAAAAAGTAACATACCAGTCGGAGAAAGGCGTCCATGGCTTGTCCACCACCAAACATCAACAAGCTTCTTCATTTGAACAGAGAATTCGGTGGAAGTATACACGAATGAACCATCCGAAGGAAAGCATGTATATCAACTTACTGCCAGTGATCGGACATGCAGCTGTTGAAGGTATCCGTTAAAAGGCCGGTTATATTCATTTCTCTGGCTATTAAGCTTTAAGACACGCCAGCACCTTACTAATGACACATCTGTCATTCTTCATCAACATTGCTGCTACTAGAAAAATCTCTCAACTAAGTATATCAGCCTTGTCGCTTTGATCTCCTGCGTTTACCAAGAAGTTTTAGCATGTTGTCAGTGACATCAGGAGGGGAATTATCATCTTCATCACGATTGTTGGTATGAGTCAACCAGGCCAATGCCTCAACTGCAGCATCTTTCTCTGCAAGCGTCTTGTTTTTCTTTGGTTTACCAACAAATTGCATTCCTTTGAACTCTACCAGTGCCCTAAATTCATTTGTCTTCAGATGCTTGGTTTTATATTTAGGAGGGGAGTGACCTGCCCTCATCAATAGAGTTTGCAGCAGGCTCTTAGGGTTTGTTCCATCTCTTGTGAATCTGTCGTTGTCATTAGACTCTTTAGGTTTCCGGCTTTCGCGACCAAAGACAAATCTTCCCTCGCACTGATCTCCTGAAACCAGTTCCTGAACAGATAGCAATAAGTATTTGCCTTCCTTGTGGACGTCGATGCTAGGATCTTGAAGCTGCATAACGCAACATCCACTATTAAGTCAAGAAGCCATACAATTGAAAAGCCTTTATCACCAAAATAAAACTCAAAATATTACATAGCGTAGCATTTGAATTCATTACTAACAACATTATAGCGCTCTACACGTTTATATGTCTACAAAAGTTGATTAAGCATACAATTAACCCTTAAACGATAACACAAAAACTTCACAATCTCATTCTTGAGTTACATTTAGAACAGAATATACAATGCAGCATAATAAGGTATCTGGAAAAAAGGCAGTATGCTGGTGCAACTCAATCCTGATGAAGAAACAAATGATGCAAGCGTTTCATATGCCTAAAAAGCAACATTTTTCCTATTTTGATAAGTAAAAAATCTTGTTATTCACATAAAGGGGGAAACCTGTGAAATATGTACAAACTCAGAATTAAAAAGGCTAGAGCGTCGAAAAGGTCCATCCACTGGATCAAACCAGAAGGGATGTACTCAAAAAAAAAAGAAAAAACAGAGAGGTTCTCTGTAGCTCGGGAAAAGAATTCTGAAGCTTTGTTTTGATCCTTCCGCACCACCTGCCCTCAAAAGCTTCGTCATTTTGTTCCTCCCACACCATCCACATCAATGCGAAAGGGGACTTCTTCACTCATTTTTCCCTTCTTGCTGCATTCCCTCCATCCACCATCCAGCCATCGTATGCTTCACACTTCCAGACACCCACCCCAAACCTACCAAACACCATAATCCTTAGCTCAGCAGCCACTGAGCAGTTCAACAATCAATGGTTTAAATCTTGGCACTCAAAATGAAAAATGCAAAAAGTCAGCAGACGAGGATTTAGGAGAAGTGTCGCTGCATCTCCAAGAGTTGAGCATTAAAAACTCACTACCTAAGACATAAAATAGCGGTTGGAGCTCATTGTAATTCTGGTTTGATAATAGTTCCCCTCTCCCCAACCCTTTACAGCTCCTTTGGAAGCTCAGTGCCTGTTCTTGATCACCCTTCAAATCACACCACCGACCTAAAGAAATTCATTCTCAGATCTGCAGAGATACTCTCCAAGAATAATGGTTTAAACAACAGAGATTTTCAAAGGAAAGCACTAATAGCATTTGAATTCTGGTTCACAACTCCTATCACCCCCTGATGTTATACCTTTTGCCCTACTTAAGCTGTAAATGTTAGACCACTCAATCACTCTCCCAACTCTAAAAGCTCAATATCTTCGAAGACTTCTACATCTTTTATCCAAGCAACATTAAACTTTCAAAGAGGAACCACAGAGAATATAACCTCCAACCTTAAAATTCTATTACAGGTGAAACAGGGAAGGCACGCTCTCTTCTTTTTTTTTTTTCTTTTTTTGAAAAATAAAGAATTTTATTGATATGCACCAAGGGGGTGCAACCCAAAAATATATACATCAACTAATTAAACTATCGAAAACTTTCTTGTAGACTATCTACATGAAAGTTACAAGAGCCTCTAATCCATAAGCAAAGATCATTGAGCCAATAATATTTCAAAACAGAAATAGATAACTCTTTCCCTTCGAAAGCTCTCCTACTCCTCTCCTTCCAAAGGGTCCAAATAATGGCTAGGAGAACCGTACGAATGATCTTCTTTTGTGCTTTAAACCGCTCCACGATCTAATCTCGTCACTAAAGGACTTCAAGGCAACCCATTGAATACTCATAAGGTTAAAAGCCATCTCCCAAAGACTTCTAGCCCAAGAACATCTAAAAAGTAGGTGGTCTACTGATTTCATATCATTCTTGCAAAGAAAGCACCTATTCACAATAGTGTATCCTCTTCTTTGAAGATTATCCAATGTAAGGATTCTTCCTCAAGCCACCTCCCAAGCAAAAAAAGCAACTGTAACCGAGGCACAAGACTTCCAGATCTCCCTCCAAAGAAACACACCAAGATTGGTAGGCTCTTTGTCACCCATAAGAGCTCCATAGAAAGATTTCATCGTAAAAACACCATTTTTAACCAAATTCCATTTCGTTCTATCCTCTCTCCCTTGGAGTAACAATACAATTATAAAGATATTCAAAAAAGTTAAAAAACTCCTCCAATTCCCAATCATTGGCCTCCCTTAAGAAGATCACATTCCATCCAAAACTATCATTCATCTACTGCACACACTAATCAACAATAGCTTGTTTATCCCTTGCCAAGGAAAAGAGATTAGGGAATCGATCCTTTATAGAAGAGTTAGGTGAAGCACCCCATTTGTCAAGCCAAAAAAAGATCTTTTCCCTATTATCCACATCAAAGGAAACGTGGTTCATGAATGAGCTCCATCCTTTGGCGATATTCTTCCATAGGCCAACTCCATAAGGGGCGTTCCTAGTTTCCGACAACCAACCATTATAAGTCTTCCCAAATTTTGCCATAATTACCTTCCTCCAAAGACTCTCCTTTTCTTCCATAAATCTCCACAACCACTTGCCAATGAGGGCTTTATTGAAGATAATAAGAGACTTGATGCCAAACCCGCCCTTGTCAATTGGTTGTTTAACCACCCCCCATCTCACTAGATAATATTTAAATTCATCTCCCATCCGACCCCACAAGAAACGTTTCTGAATATCCTCCAACCTCTTCGCAATAGAACTCGAGATAGGAAACAGAGACATAAAATACACCGGAAGATTAGAAAGCGTGCTTTTGATAAGAGCAAGTCTCCCCCCTTTCGAAAGGAAATTCCTCTTCCATCCTGCCAATCTTTTCACAAATCTCGAGACAATAGGATCCCAAACTGTAGTCTCCTTATGTTTGGCTCCAAGAGGAAGCCCTAGGTATGTCAAGAGGAAGAGATCCCACCCTGCAACCAAGCACAAAAGCCAATTTTTCCATATTTTCCACATTACCCACCAGAATCAATTCACTTTTATTTAGGTTGATTTACAAACCCGACACCACCTCGAATAAAAGAAGAAGGTACTGAAGATTAAAATCTTTAATGTGGGTAGCTCCTTTAGCAATAGCATTTGAAAATCACTTTTACTTAGGACATACGACAGTGAATAAATTGGAAAACAGAAAGGGATTTATTCAATTTACCTTCTTTTGCAATAGCATTTGAAGCTCCTCTTTAAGCTTCAAGTAGCACTCTGCCAAACTAGGGTCCATGAAGAAATCAATATACCCTTGTAACATTTTCAAGTGCCCAGGCTGAGAAGCAAAATCACATATGAGAAAACAAATCATATATTAACAACAATGCTTAGAAGTGCCCGACTACACAAGAAAAATTACCGTAGCTCCACAACTCAGAGTACCACCAAAAAGGATCAAAATTGAATCAGATACTCCAGTCGAATCCCGGATGAAGACAGTGTTGACTTTAACTTTTTCACCAAACACCAACCATGGATGTAAAATTGTTTGGTATCGAGCATTGACAGAATTCTGGAGCAAAATCATCAGATAATCAGATGAATTTAGCATTGGAAATTATATATTACTGATAAGAGAGATTTCTTCTTTTTCATTTCTAAAGAAAGGAAAACTCTTTCAGTTGAAGGAACAGATTTCTGGAGGATGAATATGGTGGTGAAGTCATTCTGAATCAGTCTTTAGATACTACAAATTGTATGCATAAGCTATAGAGATCTCTTTGAAGATGGAAAACAAGTTCTAAGTGCCAGGTCTTTTAAGAAAGATCATGTGCCGGTACAACAAAATATTCATGTAATGAAATATGCTTATTGCTACCCTTCCAAAGCCTCTTCAGTAAGGCTCAAATTGAGGACATTTAACTCTTAATCAATTGTCCTCCTGGATCTATTATCCTCCAATAATAACATGTTCATGAAGTTGGTAAAGACACAGAAAAAAAGGAACACAATTCTTCAATAGTAGAAATGTGTTTCTTCCTTTAAATATTCTCCTATTTTGGCTCTTTTTTTTCTGACATGGGACCAGCATTTAGCAAATCCTAACAAATGTTTCAATCAAATAGCTCTGAATGGAATCTTATCATGTCCTCATAGTGGATACCCACAAAAGAAGATATTGCTCTCCTCTGAACACACTCAGTTCTCCGATTTCACATTTTTGAAAATATAAATATCATGAGAGTTCTCCATGCTCACATGGTGCTCATATATGGATGCCCACAAAGAATGATATTCTGGTCCTCTTAAGAGTAAATTGAATCTCCCATTCAACATTAAGAAAACAAAATATAATATTATAATTCTCCAGGTGTGTGACCTTAGTATGCATCTCATTAGATGCAGGATGATGCATATATAGATTTCTACTCCAGATAAAGGAAGACCATGGATAAAAATGACAGGATGAAACAAATCTTTATGTGGACGACTTTAAGTGAGATGTAATATCTTTGAATCTTACAGCATAGAGCAAGACAGGCCCATCATCCATCGTCTTGAATGACATTGATGTTTCTCTGTGCTGCACATGGAAAACAAAGACCTTTAACTAAGTTTCTTTAATAAAATTACCTTTTACCTTTTAGAACTGGAAGCAGTGTTATCTTACCACTACAGATGCAACACCAGGAAATAGTCCAGAACATATAACTGCACGAACCAATGGCTGATTATAACTTAATTTGTTGTTTGTTTCTGCATCAGGTTCTAAAACTCCAGCATCTTTTAAGATGAATGTAAACTGTTTGCGAAGAGAATGTATTGCTTGAAGAGTCTGCGCAGAGAGAAAGTTCCTCCAGCAATACTCATATGCTGATCCTTCTCTTTCTGCATCTTTCCATCCTTCATATGCACGAACAAGAGCCATATGGTCACTGTAGTCTTTTGCCGAAAATCTAGACTTCGCAGTCCCTGCCAACTGCATCAAAGACATTTACATAAGATCATGCCAATAGATCTTTCATAGAAGAAAATTCATTAGAGGACATTGTCCATAGCAGTGATACGATATAGCTTATGTGGACCCAAAAGCAGGCAGATAATACTCTTGAGTCTGACCCCAGTTGTCAAAACCACATGCCTAGACTCAAGACGCGGTGAGGCGCCTCATCGACTTGCGGTGAGACACATTAAATGAGGCATGGACCCTACGCGCTGAGCACAAGGCAGAAAAAGAGCATGCCTCTTAACTCTTTTACATTTTCTAATTTTGCATTTTATCGATTCACTTATGGTACTGACTATAAATTGTTCGTATTAGGAGTGCTTCAAATTTATACTTCTTTGATATCCATTTGATGTACGACGCACCTTAACTATCTTTTTAACAAAACCTACATCCCCTGTTTCTATTACATTAGCCGTTTCTCTTTCTCTTCTTTAATGTAAATTGTTCCTCTCTGTCTCTCCCTCTTTTCCCCTCTATAATTCTAACTTCACATTTACACCTTCTCTAGACTCATCCACCTAAAAACAGGAAACAAGAATTCCGGTAGGCAGAAGAACAGTGCAGTATTTAGCCCTTCTCTCTGTTCACTTGAAGGATGAGCCTGTGATTGATTTTTGAGACGAAGATTTTGGGCTGAGAAGATAAGCGACAGCCCATAACCCGAACAAATTGCTTACTCAAAGTGATTGTAAACAATGTCATCTGCGACTAGTGCGCACCATAGCACCTCGTTCTGCATGTGCCTAGTCAGCTCATCCATAACTAGACACACAATATATGCACTAAGGATATGCACTAAGGATAACATTGTATTATCCAGAGTACAATTTAGTTAAACAAACTACTATATGTACAAACAGCTATCGTTAGACCTAATAATCGTTTGGTTAAGCTTACTGTTATTTTTAAGTTGACCATGACAATCAGCAAAGTTATCCTTGACTTCTTTTTATTTTTTATATTCAATTTTAAAATTTTTAAGCATGGGAGCTTGTTTAGAGCTTATATGCTCTTTAAAAGAAGCTAAGCCATCATAGTCTTACATTCCTTTTCCTTACATCCACAAGATCCATCTTTCAAATCAGTGAACAAAGTCAAATCAGTGAACAAAGTCAGTTTTCCCACATTCTTATAAAGTTTATATCAATCATCTAAGTACTGTGAACATAAGGAGGGCTGCTCAAAATTCAAACTTGGAATCTTGGATGCCCTAAAAGATTAGAAATAAAGAAAAAGAATAAGCCATGATGACACTTACATCCTTTTTATCTTGAGGCAACAGAAAAGGATCCCTGACACTGAGGCCAGCCACAATTGTCAATACAGGATCATAGCAACGAAATATAGCACCCATGATTAGCATTTTCCCTAGCTTCGGATCCACAGGAAGCACGGACAAAAATTTTCCTGAGTGAGAAAACAAAAGGAAATGATTGACTAGACCTACATAAACTAAAAACGCAGAAAGCTAATCCATTGTGTCAAATGAACACACCAAGATGCGTAAGATTTTCATTTTCATCTAATGCACCAATCATCTTCAAAAAGTCAATGGCATTTTGCACCTGCAAGTCAATGAAGAGAGAGATGAAATGTCTATAAAGGAACCCATTCCAAAAGAAGGAAGCAAATTTTTACAGAATCAATTAGATTTTAAACCGTATAACAGAACTTGAAACAACCAAACAATGTGAACAAGTGGGCCTATTCTTTTCCTTCTTCACCGTAAACTATGAGCAAGGGTACAAACAATTGATGGTGCAAAATAGTTACAATTGTAAGCCAGAATAGCTAAGCCTCAACAAGTAAGAATGGTTTTCACTTCTATAAAATAGATTCCGCCAACACTCCAACAATCAGATTCTCACAACAAACAACTAATTTGTAATGCATATAGAGAAAACAAAGTTACTTTTTCATCCTTTTGTGACACGAGCTCAAATTATAAAATCTCAAAACTAAATATAATTTATCTGTGAGCAACAAAAAGTCCATATGTTGTGAAAACTTTATTGGGAAATAAAATCTCTATGTTGGACAACATTTATGATGACCTCTGCAACTCTTATCATTTTTATCTTTATGAGGCTGTCAATATTAAAAGGGAAAGGAAAATTAAGGTTCAAGTATATATTCTTTTTCAATTACAAAACCACTTCTGTTATTCTGCTAGAAGAAAATGAATGCAATTCATACCTTCCTTAAATCTAAAGCATATAATATAGCCCACTCTTTCCTTGCCCTCCTTCTCCTTCGTTAGGAAAATAAAGTAAATAAAAAGATAATACTTACAAAAGAAGAGGAGACAAAATCCATAGCTCTCAATATCAGGTCTTTGATTATCCATTTCAATATTATTCTTGAATTGAAGGACTAATCATCCCTCCATTGAAGTAATAGTAGTAGTTTAGAAAGATCTCCTATCGTTTATCATTAAGTTCATTACGTATTAGCCTAGCCAGTTTGCAGGAATAGGTTCTTTAAGTAAAGATATATATACATTGGAATTGAAAATGAATGAAAGGGTATGAAGAAAGAGAGAATTTGAGAATTCAGAAAATATATTTTCATTACTTAATGATTCTGCAGTGCATAGCTTCTATTTATAGGTAGTACAAAGTCAATATTGTCAAGCTTGTTACAGCTGTCATCAACTATCACTGTTAACAAACTTATAACTAACTAAGATCAGTTCTAAGATATTTTTCTCATAACTAACTTAACTAACTAAGCTCAGTAGCTTATTATTCTATTACATGTACTTGTCTATGCTAAGTACTAGTCTCTGCAGATGTATATAGACTATCTGCAGCGATTACAAAGAGTATATTCTCCTATATATTATCACACCCCCCCCCCCCCCCTTCCCCCCCCCCTCCCCCTTCTCAAGCTCGTCTGGGTAGATCTCAGAGGAAGCTTGGTAAGAAGATATTTGTATTGCCTGACTGGTAGAGATTTAGTGTAGATGTCAGCTAGTTGTTCCGTTGAAGCAATGTAGGACACCTGTAGTTGTTTAGCCACAACCTGCTCTCTTACAAAGTGGAAGTCAAGCTCTATATGCTTGGTCCTGGCATGAAAAACGGGATTAGCAGCTAGGGCCAAGGCAGATTGATTGTCACAATGACAGGGGAGTTAATAGGAATGTGTAAATCCCTGAGGAGGAAGGTAAGCCATTTAAGTTCAGCTGCGGTATAGGCCATTAACCTATATTCAGCTTCTGTACTTGACCTAGCCACTGTCACTTGCTTTTTAGAACACCATGATACTGCATGTGGACCTAGGAAAATATGGTAACCTGTGGTTGACCTTCTATCTATAGAATCAAAGGCCCAATCATTGTCTGAGAAACCCTGTAGATGCAAGGGCCCTGGCTAAAATAACACCCCATGACTGAGTGTTCCGTTAACATACCTGAGTGCCCTCTTAAGAGAAGCATAATCAGCAGTAGTTGGTTTGTGCATGTGTTGGCAAAGGGAGTTAACTGCAAATTGCAGGTCTGGTCTAGTCATAGTAAGGTATTGAAGGGCACCTACTAGGCTTCTGAATTGTGTGGTATTAGCATAAGGTGTAGAAGGTGTATTTGCAGGATGGGAATGTTTAGAATATGTTGGTGTTTCAGCAGGTTTACACTCGCTCAGTCCTGCCCTTTGAAGCAATTCAGTGGCATATTTTGTTTGATGAAGAAGAAGGGAGTTAGATTGAGATGACACCTCTATGCCTAGAAAGTAAGATAGACTGCCTAGGTCTTTCATTGCAAATCTGTCATTCATAGAAGAAATGAGTTGTTGAATAACAGTTGTCGATGACCCTGTGATGATAATATCATCCACATAAACTAGAAGAATGAGAATATGAGTAGGAGTTTTGTGGACAAAAAGAGATATATCTGCTTTGCTACATTTAAAACCTAGGCTTAGAAGGAAAGAGGACAATCTATGATACCAAGCCCTTGGGGATTGTTTGAGACCATACAGGGATTTTTGAAGTTTATACACATGAGGGGTGGGTAGAATCAATGAAACCCTATGGCTGAGTCATATAGATTTCCTCATCCAAAAGGCCATGAAGAAATGCATTAGAGACATCTAATTGCTACAGTGGCCAGTGATGATGTAAGGCTAAGGATATGACAACCCTAATGGTTTGAGCATTGACTACTGGGCTAAATGTCTCAATATAGTCGATGCCAAGTTCTTGGTTATAGCCTTTGGCTACTAACCTTGCTTTATACCTAGCTATTGAACCATCTGAATGAGTTTTAATTTTGAATACCCATCTGTAGCCAATGGACTTTCTATTTTGAGGGAGGGGTACTAAGGTCCAGGTATTTTGGTCTATCAAAGCCTTGAATTCTTCTTTCATGGCTTGTTGCCAATGGGAATATTTGGAGGCTTCTTTGTATGTAGTAGGTTCTGTTGTTGGGGGAGTAGTGATCAAAGTGTGCAACTGGTATAATGGAGGGGGTAGACAACCAGTTTTAGACCTGGTTAACATAGGATGTAAACTATTGGGTGCTAAAGCAATAAAGGAAGAAGAAGATGAGGGTTCAGACTGATCTGCAGAGTGTGTATTATGTGAGGTAGAGCTGTTGGCTGTATGGTGATGTTGAGACTGAGTTTGTAAGGTCTCTGTTGGTGTAGTTGTAGAAGGACTGATTTGGGTAGGATACTATGAGGACTCAGTTGTTGCTGATTGTTGTAAGGGTTCTGTTTGATGTGATTGTGAGGACTCAGATGGAAAGGAATTGGAAGGAGTATGTGGGATACCTAGGAGAGATGCAGCTGGACTGTTTGCCGGGAAATGGCCTGATAAATTTGTTGGAACTGCAGTATAAGGGATTGCAGTTGTAGGAGTAGTTGTAGTGAAAATAGGTTGAGTAGTTCAGACTGAAAAATTGGATGGTGAATTGATGTTTGGGACTATAGAGCATGGGAAAATGTGCTCTACAAACCTAACATGTCTTGAGATATAGACCCTTTCTGTGGTCATATCCAAGCACCTGTATCCTTTGGTGGTAGGGCAATACCCCAGAAAGATGCATGGTTTGGACCTTTCTTCTAATTTGTTTTTAGTATATGGCCTAAGCCATGGGTAACATAAACAGCCAAAGACTCTCAGAATTGAATAATCTGGCTTGGTGGAATAGAGAGTTTGAAAAAGAGATTGACTATTAAGAATAGGAGTGGGCAGTCTATTGATTAGGTAATTAGCAGTGGCAACTGCTTCTAACCAATATTTTGCTAGGAGTTTAGAGTGATTTAGGAGGGCCATGACAGTCTCAATGAGGTGCATGTGCTTCCTCTCTGCCTTCCCATTTTGTTCTAGGGTATGGGGTCAGGAGGTTTGATGCACTGTGCCTAATGACCTAAGATGTTGACTGAACTTGTGGTTCAGAAACTCTGTACCATTGTCTGTCCTTAGTGTTTTTATGTTAGTGTTGAATTGAGTTTGAACAAAGGCAGTAAAACTTTGAAAAGCAGAAAATACATCAAATTTAGCTTTCAAAGGAAATAACCATGAAAATCTGGAAAAATCATCAATGAAAACAACATAGTATCTAAAATTCATACAAGAAAAAGTAGGAGCTAGGCCCCAAACATCCGTGTGAACTAACTGAAAAAGAGAATTAGTAGTACTACTAGATGACTGAAAAGGTAGTTTATGGGCTCTAACTATAGAACAAGAACTGTAATGTAAGGAATGCTTAGGTAATTAAACATGCAGAGTTGAGGAGAGTAGCTGGGCAGCAGGATTGGATGGATGACCCAGTCTTAAATGCCACTGGTAGCTTGTAGAATGTGAGGCAGGCTTAGTAGTGCAGGTGAGTATTCTTCTTGTAGAAGTAGGAGGCAGTGAGCTGCAGGGAAGAGGATAAAGTCCTTGTCTACAGGGGGCCTGGAACAAAATTCTCTTTGTTGCATTGTCTTGTATTGTAACTCCCTTAGAATTGAGGATAAGAGTGCAATTATTACCTTTTGTAAGTTTAGAAACAGACAATAAATTGGAGGAGATGTGTGAAATATAAAGAACAGAGGAGAGGAATAGAGTGGTGTGAGGGGTAGATAAGTCACTAGTGCCTATGTTGTGTATAGGGAGAGTATTACCATTGCCAACCACTACTGTGTCTGCTCCTGCATAAGGTTGAGCATCATTCAGATACGCAAAGTCATGAGTAACATGGGTATTTGCTCCAGAATCAAGATACCACTGATTGTCTTGGTTTTGGGAACGTCCAGCAGTATCAGCCATGACTGTCTTTTCTATCTTTGGAACTAAGTAATTTGTAGCATCAAATATGTGCCAACACTCTAGAGCAGAGTGATTTGGCTTCCCACAGATTTGACAGGAGAGGGCAGCTGTAGCTGAATTTGAGTGAGAATAGGTTTTCTGAGAGGTGGAGTTGCCTGCGTTGTTACCCCTTTGCCCTCTACCTCCTCTGCCTCCCCTATTGTTCCTTCCTCTGCCCCTTGACGTGTGGTCTTGTGAATTGGTTGCTTTAGTGTATAGGGCAGTAGGTAATTCAAAGGTTGATGAGGAGTTCAGTTTAGTAGAGTGTAAGAACTGAAGGTGCAGTTCTTCTGTCATCAAGAGACTTGTTAATTCACTGAGAGATATAGGGTTGTTCTGGGCCTTATGTTTGACCTGAATGCTTCATATTCAATAGGCAACCCCTTGAGAACATAGAGAATAAGGTCCTCTTCCTCAACTGGAGCAACAGCAGAAACAAGACCATCAGTAATAGCTCTGCATAGTCTGTTGACCTTTACTCAGAGTATGAAGCTTTTGCTTCAGGTGATGAATATGAGCCCTACTCATGGAGTTGAATCTTTGTCCTAGGGTTTGCCAAATGGCTGGGGCAGGTGTGAGATGGAATACTTGTGGTAGAACCGAGGGTGATATAGAAGCAATGAGACATGGTTTTAGATGCTTATCCACTATGATCCAAGATGTGTATGCAGGATTCAGTGTAGTGGATCCATCTGTGGCAGTAAGATTCTTAGGAGGACAAGGTGTTTCTCCATTGACATATTCAAAAAGATCATAAGCTTGAAGAATTGCTTGAATTTGAGCTTTCCATATCAAGTAATTAGAATTATCTAGTTGAATTTTGACCAAAGAGTTCAAATTTTGAATTAGGAGTTTTAAGCCCCAAGGAAGATCTTCAATGGAGGTTAAAGCCATTGTTGATAGCTTCAGAAAAGATGTAAAAGAAAAGTTGAAGTTCTGAACTGAGATTAGGTTTCAAGCTAAGAAAGATGAACCCTAGCAGATTGAAGTGGATGGAATTCAATTGAATCAAATTGAATTGGAGATGTAAATGAAAAGCAGAATAGTAAGAGTAAAAGGAAGACCAAACCCTAGCTTGGAGAGAAGAGAGAAGAGCTCAATTTGATGCTGCAAAGCTTCAAGATTGTTCTCTAATGGAGTCGCAAGGTCTGGTGAAACCCTAGCTTCCACTTGTAGAGAGAAGACTTCAATTTGATGCTGCGAAGCTTCAAATTTGTGCTCTAATGGAGTCGCAATATTGTATTTGATCAAAAAACTGTTTTTTGTCAGCTTGTTTTTGAAGAAAAAATGGCGGATCAGAGACCACAGGTGAGATCTCTGGCTCTCGATACCATGAAGAAAGAGAGAATTTGAGAATTCAGAAAAGATATTTTCATTACTTAATGATTCTGCAGTACATAGCTTCTATTTATAGGTAGTACAAAGTCCATATTGTCAAGCTTGTTACAGCTGTCATCAACTATCACTGTTAACAAACTTATAACTAACTAAGATCAGTTCTGAGATATTTTCTCAGAACTGACTTAACTAAGCTCAGTAGCTTATTATGCTATTACCTGTACTTGTCTATGCTAAGTACTAGTCTCTGCAGATGTATATAGACTATCTGCAGAGATTAAAAAGAGTATATTCTCCTATATATTATCGGGGTAGGAAGATTTCAGACTTGTTCTAATCCTTTAAGCTAAGCCAATGCACAATTGCGGATCCAACTCCACAGAAAACCAATTTTGCCCTGGTTTATTCTTTCCTTAAGCTTCCAAAAGAGGGCAAAGAAAAATCAAGGACCCAGAACTAGAATTTTCTGTACAAAAGCAAGGCATGTTACATCGAATCACAAGACTCGCCAAACAGATACGATGTACTACACAGGAACTCAGCTTCTGATTCTCAAATCATTTGCTAAACAAGGCCAAACTGTAATTGTACCCTTTCTCGACCCTCTGCCATCCATTGCGACACAGCCGTTTCATGAGCCAGGGGGCTAAGCGCAATTCTTTGAATCAAAGGTTGAATGAAATCAATTCTTTTTTAGATATCAACTTCAAAGCAACCTAATAAGTTAGGCCAAAATCTGATTTGAATAAATGCTTCCAAGAAAGAACCCAATTATGTCAAACAAAAAGATGATGGCATTCTATAACATTTCTAAGTCAAATAATATAAGACATCCGATTATCAGGCCCATCTTGGTCCCACGCAGAAGCAATATTTTATATGGTATGAGCGCATTTATTTTCCTTTTACTGATGTCCCAACCTACAGTTGGGCAAATTACCAGCGCATTTACTTGTGCAACCTGAACATGTTTAATCCCAAGGCCTTTGGTCTTTCTCACATAAAACAAGGCTCATGGCATGTTTGTGCTATAATAGAACTAGTAGGCTAATAGCTTATCAGTTTTTTTGGAAGTTTATTTAACAAAGTACAAAAATGTTGAGGCATCATTGGCACTGTTTTGGAACTGGACAGATAATCCAGTAATTCAAAGGAGCGATGTGGATCTCAACATACTATTAATTCATTGTTGAAACATAGTACAAGGCCATTGAGCAAGTAATTACTTACAGCCAATGATTCAGGTGGCTGAAGAGCAGCTGACAGAAATTCTCCTATGCTCCGAACTTGCAAACTCTTTATTTGCAGGCAGAGAGAATTCAGAGGTGTCCTCAGCAATTCAGGAAGTTGATATTCAGCAAAAGCTTGATAGACACATTGTGGATATAGATGGTAGCACTCACCCGGTTGCACACGGCCAGCCCTACCTCGTCTCTGCAAACCAAATATGACGATGATGTTCATTTGAATAGGAAGTTTAAGAAGACGGGTGAGTATTCAACCATACATAACGATACAAGAAGGGAAGTGTAGTAGTCTATACATTTCCATAAGATGTTGAGATGAATAACTTCGTATAGTTTACATATAATTGATTACCCAGCTTTTCACTAAGTGTTAGTCTCTGATTTGATCAAGGATACTTGTCTCATTCCCAGACCACCTGTAACCTGTTAGATAATACAATTTAAGTCTTCACTCAGGTTTATATCAGATTGTTATCAATTTATGCAGTTTAGGATTGGTTTGGTGGTCAATTTATTTACCTTCTGCATTAGAATTCCATATCCACTTAGGTAGATTTCTTGTTTCTTGGAGTCTGTACTAATGTGCTTCCAAGTTCCAATTCACAGATGAGGAGCAGTACTCAGGCTCCCAGCCAGAATGCTATTTTTTGAATTGTTTGATGTCTAGGGGCTTCTAGGAGTTGATCAAACAACCTTCTTCTACATTTCCACATTATAAATATTCAAGTGTATTAGTGTAGCACCCTGTTCCAAGTACATTGCTGGTAGATTAACCTTTATTATAAATTTCCACTCAGACTCTTATCCCTTAGAAGTCCTAAAAGCCCATATCCCTTGAATAGTACACCAAACAGTCTATGCAGCACTGCTCATCAATGCCCGTGGGATCATCACTTTATGGTCTCTTTTGATTCCCAATAGTACTCATCTCAGCGTTAAACCTAAATAATAGAAATTTTCCCCTCTCCAATTGACCATGAAAAGAAAACAAATAATCTCTAAAATTTCCAGGACCAGTACCAGTCACACCCATAGTAAATTACTAATTGCAAATTCTGTTTCCAACCTATGGGTAAGCAACTGCCTCAGACAAATACAATAAATTAAAGTCAAAGCCATTTAACCCAAAAAAGTTGCTCCTTAGAAGCTCCAAAAATGTTTACCAGATTCTTTTTCTCTTGATAAATTAATTTCAATGAACAAATAAACAAAAAGAGAGCAATCAATTTACAAAGGCAAATTAGTTATCTATATTAATGTATATCAGCTAAAAACTCAGCAGAAGAAACCAATCATCACGAATCTTTCCCGAGCCCATAACACAAAGTAATAAAAAATCAGCCTTGAATCTGTGCAATTCCATTTCCTTCCCTTGAAAAGCCCCGGTGTATCCTTTGCCTCCACAAAGCCCAAAAGAGACACAGTGGTGCTGTATTGCAAATAGCAGCTTTTTCTTTTCTTCTGTATGAACTCCAACTCAACACTCCCACATGTAAATAAAAGAGACTAAATAGAGCTTGCTACCCTAAACTTACAAGATATATAAACATTTACCACACACTATGATTATGGTTATTCAGGCTGTAAAAAATTAGCAATTACATAACAAGAAGGTTACGTGAAACGATGTAATCTCATTTCAAGTAAAAGTTTGTAATGACTGGCAACCAACTTACTTGCCGAGCAGAAGCTTGAGAGATCCATGAAGGCAGTAAACATGGAGTGTTATTAAGTGCATCATATGTTGTCTCCTTGGCTTTTCCACAATCAACCACAAAAACCACATCATTGATTGTAATACTTGCTTCAGCCATATTTGTTGCAAGTACAATTTTACGGACATTCATAGGAGCCTTCTCAAATATGAGTTTCTGAAGATCACACAGAGGCGGAAGATATGGTGAACAGAGTGTATACATGCAACGGAAATGACTAGAATAAAAATTCACTACCATAAAATTACAAATACTCACAGAACCAGTAGATCACTCTACTTGAAATGTATCAGAAAATATTTCTTTTAATACACGAAACAAATATGAACACAAGATGTAAAGATGTCCAAGACAGATTAATGTACTGTAGTGAAAGAGCATCAGGAGTAGTATTAATAATGTTGTAATGCAATTCTTTCAGAGCCATAAAGAGATCCTAAAGAACTTGCAGAAGAAGAAGAGAAGAGAGACAGGGAGGGAGAGACTGTTACTCATTCCATGCAACCCCCTACATGAAGAGCTCAACCCAGTAGACTCTATTGATACTCTATCCAAAGTATAGTACAGGACAAATATGAACTACATTGATCGCTATTTATTAAACCACTTCGAATCCTAAATCCCAGCTGGAATTACATTGGGCAGATTGGAAAACTTTTAACGCAGTTTTTTATTCGTAAATCCGAGCCTTAATTACATTGGGCTGAGTCCCATCCATTGTAGCACATAATAGCCACTTCAAAGGATCACAATATCCACCAAGGGACCAACAGCATTAGCCATGCCAAAAGAACCTCAAAAAATGTAACCCAAGTCTCCAAAACCACGGGTGAAATAAGAAATTCAACTCTCTCTAGGTGATAGCAACTCGTCACGGTACAATCTCATCTATATCAGGAAGCAATCTAGAAGCCAATATTAAAGAGGTTACTGACTCTGGGATTTTATGCTCCCCAACCAACCATAATCAGCTTTAAGACTGACATAATCAGCTATGTCATTCAATGGCTGATCACCACTAGTATCTGCTCATTGATCATCCAGCCTAAGCCTCTCCAAGATGCCTTCCTCTACCTCATGAGTAGTTAATGCACGAGCAAGCCTTTATTGGCGAATGAGGAGATTTGATTTCTGATATTTAAGATCTTTTTTAAAACACAACAAAAGCCTCTAACAAACCTTGAAGATCTCCTATAAAATTCAACAAAAGTCTCCTATAAACCTTGAAGAGTCCTTACCCTCATGCCTCCCGATGCCACAACAGATTAGCATATCTTTTTTTGAGAAGTAACAGATTAGCATATCTTCTCCTTTCCTTCTCTATTCTTTCCCCAAAGATATACCCATCTTACGTTAATTTGCACATAAATTCAGTCACCTTATACAGCAATGAGCCTGATATACAATAATGTTGCAACAGAAAAAGCATCTAAAGATGTCTACTCAGCAAGTGCACTATAGAAGATAGTAGAAGACTATATAAAGTTTCAGGGACAAATTACAGGCTACCTCTGGCAACTGAAAGGCAACATTCTAGTCCAAAAGATTAGCACTAAAATTGAGTTCAAATTTTAGAATAAAGAGCAGCAAGAGGTGAAAGGAGAATTGGATTGACATCACACAGAGATATTTGCAAGAAAACAAAATAATCCTCCAATCCATGTGGCAGCCGTTCTCCAAGGAGAAAACAACAGAAAACGGGAAAGAATATTGTCTATGGTACATGAACTTAACAAAATTGAATACTGATATTGTAGTGTTGGAAATTCCACAGAAGTGACCTAAAAACTGTACTAGATTTCGAAGTAATCTTTGATGTGACCCCATAACAAGTATTCTCATGAAGACTGAAGCAGAATTAAACAATCTAGATTCTAAAGCAACAAAGAATCAAACAATCTAAAGTAACTTAAGGACATGGATGTAGTCTTGGGCTAAATTCATCCTACCATTTGTACCTTCCCCTACAAATCACCATGCATCAAGCAAGATAAAATAACAGGTTTAGATACCCCTGCACAGATGTTCTCGAATGCGTCGTTCTCTTTGCTTTGTTAGAATGGCCTCTTGGTGCTTGAGAAGGAGCTCATAACATAAACTGACACTATTCAATGTCTCGAGTAGGCCAATTGCCTTGATTATCTTTGCTTTGCCATCTCGTGAGTAGTTGTTAGATGCGTCCTTCCCGGTCTTAGCATGAACAGATTCTAGACGTCTTTGATGAGAACGAAGTGGATCAAAAGCATCGAATGCAAGCCAAGTTGTGGAAGAATAGGGTCTTTGCAAGATGCGCTCTTAGCAAGTGAAGAAGAAGGCCGTTCGGGAGAATTTCGGAAGATGTCCATCAAGCCATCCCATTGAAGACGATTACAAGTTATTTTATCGGTTGGTATATCAATGACTCACAGTTTATAACAAAAAAAAAAAAGAACGCATATATACACATGGAAATACATGTCCACAATTGAGGCTCATCTCGCAAATTAAAGTATCATGTTAGTATGATGGCCACCATGTGAAATAATTGAAATTAAGTTAGGGTGATGACAGAGGTCATAGTCGTGATCATGCTTATGATAACAAAATGACAGCAAGCTCAACAATATGACCACAGCAACAAGAAAAAATCTCATCTAAGAATAGATATGAATATGTCACCTGTTCGGAAGTTGCCATTGACCCATGGCATGTAAGTAGCAGAACTCTATTGGGGTCCCCCAAGAGAGGATGAGCTTTAAGTTGATCCCTCAAACAACTGATATCCTCCCAGCCAGTCATAAATACTAAAACAGCACCTGACCTTTCCTTTCGACAAATATGGCATAGAACAGCTTCAATAAGATTGAATCCTATACAATCAGGTGACCAGCATGCCAGTGAATCGCGAGCCCTAGGGCTATAATTATCAAAGTTTGATTTACTCAGAGCATCCTGTCCAATACGATTAAGAATGAATAATAATTAATCACGTGACATCTTCTTTCTGACTCCCAAAATCACATGTATAGTATCTTTCTCTCACTTAGGAGCAACTTGAACTAAATTTATGCTCAAAAGAGGAATAGCAGAAGGTTAAATGCAACCACCAAAATTATTAAAATCAAAGTAATTCATCAACCGGGTGAATTTTTTAAGTGGAATATTAATGAAGAGGATGCACCAATGCCTAACCCAGTTACTACACAGTAGCACGAAACAGTGCAGGATAAGAAAGTCTATGTAAGTTGATCAGCAATTGTCAGCCAACTGGGTCATTGAATTCTAGAAAGCAACTTCCATTAAACAATTAATCAGAATGCTCAACCTTCTCTTCACAGGTCCAATCTCAGTATAAGTAAAGGCTATGTGAGTTGATGTAAATTACTCAGCAATAGTTAGCCAACTGGGTTATTCAATTCTTAAGAAACAACTTTTCTTTAAACAAGTGGTCAGTACGATCAACCCTCTCTTCACAGGTCCAATCCCAATATTAGTCTATGTGAGTCGACCTGAATTACCCAGCAATGGTTAGCCAACTTGGCTATTGAATTTAGAAAGTAACTTTTCCTTAAACAACTGGTCACCGCTCAACCCTCTCTTTGCAGAGGTCCGATCTCACAAAGCTGGCCAAGTTAATTCATAATCAGATTAAGCATGCATCTCATCTGCGCAGGAAAGACCATTCTTTGAATGAGACAAGGAAAGTCCAGCAAATGTGCAGAATCTATTTCTTTGATTAATCATATCTATATCTTTACAGGATAATGAATAAAACAAAAGCCAGATGAAGACAGAAACATGGGATGATAGCACAGTTCCATCCTGTGGCTACTCAACATTAAACTTAAGTGAACATCATTTCATAGTCTCCAAGCTACTTTTGCATCCAATTACAGGATCTCTTACTTTCAACTAATTTTCTAAAAGATCAGGAAAGACCAAATAGTTACATTTGCAATTTCATTTAAGACTACATTACAGTTCATTCTCACTCTGAAGCAGACTTTATAAATTCTCCCGCCAAATAACATGGCGTCATGATCATATATGATGGAACAGATACTTCTACAAATCAATCTTTCTTCCCACATGGAAATAACTCAAAGATATATTTAAGCTTCTGTTTATATCAAATTTATTTGCTATTAAATTTCCAAAACTCAGCTAATGCATATAAGCATATAAGATGACCACACACTGGTACAAAACTTCTACTATTCCTTTTCTTAATTTACCAAGTACAAGAGCAGGAAGACTTCTGGAACTAATAGCAGCAATTCTTCCACATGCCATATTGTAAATACTAACATCTATCCAAGTTTGTCGTAATAAAAAGGGTACATTTCATTGTTAGTCCCCAATGTTTACACAATTTTTCAATTTAGTCCCCAATGTTTACACAATTTTTCAATTTAATCCCCAACGTTTCAAAAGTTACGCGTTTGGTCCCTGATGTTTAGAAAAAGTGCCACAGTTAGTCCTATCCATTAAATAGGTGTTAAAATGAAGAGTAAAAGTGTCTTTGACTATTTTTCTTTTCTTTATTCGTTTCCCTTTTTCTTTTTCTTCTTCCCCTGCACTAGCCCAACCTCCCCCCAACCCCTTTCTTCTTCCCCAACCCACTCCACCCCACCACCCAATCCTCACACCACCATACACCACCATACACCACCCCCCACCCCGCTGGACCTTACCCAGTGACCCTCCACCTCACCCAGCAAGCCCCCTCCCCATATGTTTGTGTTTATATATACGAATGAACATGTGTGTGTATATATATATATATATATGTTTGTTGGTGTATGTGTATGAGTTGGCGGGTTTCTGTGCGTTGGTGGTGTGTGTGACACGTGTGTGTGTGTGTGTGTGTGTGTGTGACACGTGTATGTGTGTGTGACACGTGTGTGAGAGAGAGCGAGAGAAGAAGGGGAAGAACGGAAAAAAAAAAAAAAAGAACTTCCAAATTTTGGTTGAGGACATTTTTGAAATTTTGCTTAATTAGCAAGGGTATAATGGTCTTTTTGCATGAACATTACAAATTTCCGTCCAGTTTTAACAGCCCAATTGAAGGAAAGGATCAATTGCGCCATGTTTTGGTAAAATTGAGGACTATTTGTGTTACTTTTGTAACATTGAGGACTAAATTGAAAATTTGAGTAGACATTCGGACCAAAACTAAAACTAAAATTTACCCTAATAGAAAAGAAACATAAACAAATGAAGAGAGTTTTTTTTTATACACATCAAATTGCAAATTCTTTCCCCTTGCTCTGATTGTAGATCTATGCATTAGTTAAAAAAATTACATTTTGCAATCACAAATAATCATTATGCAGGTGTATATGGAATTCAGGATAATTACATAACCAAATTTCAAGAGGGAAAGCAGAAATTCAGGAAGCAAGAGAAAAAGAAAGAAAGGAACATATCCATTAAAATTAGGTTTGTTCCTCAAGAATATGCTCATCGTTTTGCACACGATCACTCAAAAGTTCAGAAATGAAATTCTATATCTAATAAAGCTATCCTTTGACACTTTTGACACCTGAAATATTCACTAATATAACCGTTTTTCCACAGAGAAAACCTTGAGCATTAGCATGCATTTGACAGCATTGAGGATGGTGTTTAGGTGGCAGGGATGGGGTTAAGAAAAGTCTCATTCTATTACATCTTTTCCAGGTAAACAACACACACCTCATTTTACCACCTATACAATTTCTTTTTCTTTTTTTTGGGGGGGGGGGGGTGAAGAATTCTATTTTATTTTTTATTTTTCTTTTTGAAATCCGTGGGTATCCAAACTTTGCCCAAGTAATCCCACGGGGCCCTGAAGTTAACGGTCGAATAAACTTTTAGTGGCCCTGAGGGGACTCGAACTGGCGACCTCTGGGGAAAAGGAGAGGGGGGGGGGGTTGAAGAATTCTATTTTATTTTTATTTTTTTTTTTTGAAACTAATGGGTATCCAAGCTTTGCCCAACTAATCCCACGAGGCCCTGAAGTTAACGGTCGAGTAAACCTTCAGTGGTCCTGAGAGGACTCGAACTGGCCACCTCTGGGTACACCTCCAGAATCTTTACCAGTTGACCTACCCCTAAAGGTTAAGGGAATGTGAAAAATTTTATTAATATGCACCAAGGGAGTGCAACTCCAAAAATATTTACATTAATTCTGTAAACTATTTATACATTCTTGTATGCTATCTACATCAACTTTACAAGAGCCTCTAGTCCAAAAACAAAGATCATGAATGCAATGATACTTCAAACAAGGCAAAGATGATTCCATCCCTTCAAAAGCCCTTCAGTTCCGTTCCTTCCACAAGGTCCAAATAATAGCAAGTGGGACCGTGTGAATGATTTTCCTCTTATGATTGGATGATTTGATATCACTCCAAGTTTTTATCTCATCACAAATGGATTACCACCTATACAAGTTATTGAAGGGGTAGACTCAACGAGACTGTCAAGTATAGAAGCCAAATATTTTTTTCTTCTAGATATATTTTGTAATTATTTTTGGGGTTGCATCCCCTTGGTGCATATCAAAAAATATTTTATTTAATTCTCAAAAAATATTTTATAAATGGTTATGCCCCTTTAGGCACACATAACAGAAGTTTACTTATCAAAAATAAAAAATTTAAAAAAAAATTAGAAGATAAGAAAACGTTGTAAGGTTTTGGTGGCGGCTCATAGAAGTATGGAGAAATTTCGTATCATCTGACTTTATGTAAATAACAAATCCTTTTTCCAGCAGCATCTTTATGTTGAAGGACAACCAAACTAAATAATGCCGAAAAGAGTGAACATAATAGCCAAAACTAAGCAAATAGTTGTTCGAAATCCAGATAAAACCAAAAAGCATATTAAAGAAAATCCCAAGAGTAGTAGAACTAAAGAAACAGATATCCCATGAATAACCAAATAAAAATTTTAATCATTCAAAGAAAAAGCCTTCAGTGCAGTTCCCTACCTCAACAAGAGCTGTGATCTGATTTTTCCTCTTCCTAGGAGCCAGCTGTTTTTGAGTCTTCCACATTTTCTCTTGGCCATAATCATCAATTTGGTTGAATGAAGTCAATTTATAACCAGTTATTTCCAAAACATCTTCCAAAAAGTGTGCTCTAACTGGATACGTGAAGCCCTACATTAGACAGAAACCCATCATAACTCTATAGAAAACTCAAATTAACACTCCCATTCCTGTCACCTAAAAGAAATTTTCAAGCCCATAACTTAAATAAGAGAAATCTAGGAGATAAGAATTGGACACACATCAAGTAGACATTATGCCACTAATTCACAAAGAAAAACTCTTGCAAGTACTATCCAAATAATAATACAAGTCCCAAGCCAAAGAGCAAAATCTAGTTATAAACGAAGTCAGTATAACTGTGTCAGAGAGAAATCAAATACAAAACCTCCTTCAGAAGACTGCACATTTGGCATTAAATTAAAGCACTGTCTCGACTAACTAGCAGACAAGATCCCAATGCATTATACATCTAGATTCTAGAGACTCATAAGCCATAACAAAATCATAGAAAGACATTTTGACAGTCAAGATAAATTTAAGCCAGAGTTAAAGATTAGCTTACTGGAATGTGAATTTTTGGTGCCCCTCCAAAGTAACTGGAAAATAAATCAGCATTTAGAGTTGCACTCATCAAAATCAATCTCAAATCACGCCTTCGTGGAAGAAGATCCTTCAACACAATCAATAGGAAATCTGATAAATGAGGAAAGAATTGTCAAGAAGCAAATATGAATGCTGTCATATAGGAGCTGAAAAAATAATGAGTATTCGTACCTTCATTCATGCCCCGCTCATGAATTTCATCAACAAAAACATGTGTGACACCACTCAGATTGCGGTCACTCAACAGTCGACGAAGCAAAATTCCACTAGTACAGAAAAGGAGATGTGTATTTTTCCCTTTCATTCCCTCTAATCGAACTTTGTAACCAACCTATCAAAAAACCTCTGTTGAAGACAGTAACTAAAATAAAAAGGTTTTCAAAGAGCAGGTGAATTATTGTTGCAAACATTTAGTAATACTAATCACAAACCAATGTAAAAAACAAAGAAGAGGGGAAAGCAAGCTTACTGATTCACCAAGAGGCTCTCCCCTCTCTGTAGACACTCTGTCTGCAACAGCCATTGCAGATATTCTTCGAGGCTGTGTGCAGATTATGTTGCAGAATGCTCCACGGCCAGATTCTATTTCAGACTCTAAAATGTATTGAGGAAGTTGGGTGGTCTTACCACATCCAGTCTCCCCAGAAATCACTACAACCTGTTGTCATGATGATCAATCAGGCATATTTCCCATATATTTGAGAAAGAAAAAGAGAAAAACAAAAAACAAAAAAAGTGAAAAATAAAAAATATCTGAATTTCACTAATGAGAAAAGAACCTCCTGCTTCAAAAGAAAACTAGTCAGTCAAACCTGATTAAGAGCAATTGCTTTGAGCAGTCTTTCCTTCTCTCTAAATGCAGGAAGAGATGTCCGGAATTCCAACATCTTCTTGCCTTCAGGTGATTCCTGCATTGTAATAGCAATCACCAGAGTTACAGGCCAAAAGGGATCCTTGCACATTCACATAATTACACAAGGTTTGTATTTTAACTTTGCTGAGGAGTTATGAATGAAGCTACCAAAAGCACTGGAATAAAAATCAAATGAAGGGCCAACCTACATACATTTTACCAGGTCCACACTGCAATCTTTCTCCCTATGAGCTAATACATGTTCGACAAATACAAATTCAAATGAAAGGCCAACTGAAATACCTGCCAAGCTCTCTGCATATTACGCATACGCAAGCTCTGCCTCTGAAGAACCTTTTCCATAACAGACCCATCTAGGAAAGAATCTGGATTTTCATCAGCATTAGTATCTTCAACCTGATCGATGGCCTTAGTATCATCTAAAGAGCCATTAGTTTTCCCAGAATTCAGGTGCATCCTATCAAGATGTTCCTGAAGTAAACCTTCAACTCTCCTTTGCAGACTTAGTGGGATTACCACCTACACAAGTAGCAGCAAGAGAGTCAATTCTCAGTCAATTGCCTGAATTCCTGCAGACTTTTGTTGTAATCTCAAGAAAGGGGTTCTATGGGAAAACTAATATAGAACTAACTAGCGGAAAATATATATACATATATTTACCTCCCTTTGAGGCCGCTTATCATCAAGATCTGGCCTGTAATTGGGAAGAGGAACCTTGCTCACAACCACAACTTTACCATAAATTTCACTGAATGGAGCAACAACAATGTGTAAGGTGCAAGCAAATAGTCAGAATAACTATCAGAACATAAATTTCTTCTTTGTATTTTTTTTAGAAGTAATCACAACATAATTTCAAATGTAAACGTTATATCAAGTATATGTTTCTTTACCAGTACATCCCCATTCGTTTGGCAAGGTTAGATATTTGTTCAAAGTCTCTCCGGTCCCTTTTATCTCGCGACACAATCTCTTGGTCAGTTTCACTGCGTGACAGCATGCTAAGTTTCCATTTCCACTCATCAATGTTGGCCACTGACGACGACGCCTGCAATAATGAACACAGTTTAGAAACAAAACTTCGTGGACCTTTTGACATCATATCTATGTTGATACTGATTGGTGCAAATCTCCTCAAATGGATATCACGAATATAGAAATATTTTTGTCCTTGAAGCAAATGATACAGACCACTTACGAGTCCATGGTGCAATATAATCTAATGCATTAAATTGGGATTTAGAGCTCAGCTCTCCTTCATGTAGAAGCTAAACCTATTCTTCATTAAACCAAATTTCAAATCTCTAATTATTTAAACTAGAAATTCTATTAACTTCAAATAATAAGTTATTAACACAGACAAAGAACTTTTCAACTGACTTTTAAGAAAGGAAACATACAACAAGATGTAAAGAGAATTGATAACTGCACTCCTTTTACATTTTGCACTCCATCGTTACTTTTCCATGAAAGAAATTACAACAATGCCCTTAGGTTTCAGGTAGATACAATTTTCTTCACATAATGCCATCAGAATAGATGTTCCCCACAAATATATTTGGGCTATTCAATTATCCTCTCTATTTCTCACACCTTTGCCTTCAAAATCGCAAAACAACAATGTAGAAATAACATAAGCAGGTGAAAGTTCATGCAAACGAGACACATGAGACATAAGTTACACATCAAGAGCCTATACAGGTTCATTAAGTTACACATCAAGAGCCTATACAGGTTCATTTATATAATTGAAGTATCATTTCTATATGTTTTATGTTATATCTGTGGTTTGATATCCAAGGTGACAAAATAACTTTAGAAACTTTAACAAATAGTCCATGTACAAAAACATTCACCGCAACAAACATCGAAATCTCGGTCTCAACTTCAAATAGTTTAAAAGGAATATAAAAAGAAAACCAATATTTAACATCTTTTACCAGTATAATTTCTGTTACATACTGGATAATAGCATCATTTATCAACGTGATATTTACATTAGAACTACTCGACAACTTCATAAGATGCAAGATTGCAATGTACAACACATCAACATCGAATGTTGTACACCAGCACTACTCAGACAACTTTATAAGATGCAAGTACCTTCTTTAATACAATACAGAGACATAGAAACACAAACACAAAAATGCATAAGACGTGAAAGTGCAATTATGCAGAAAGTTCTGCACCTTCTTTCAGTAGTATAACTTTTGTATCATACTGAACAATAGCATCAAAATGAAAGCAATAATTACATTAAAACCACTCAACAAATTCATCATCGGTATACCTTTCTTAATACAATACATAGGCATAAAAACACAAGCACACAAATAAACTACAATTAACATCAAAGCCAATATGATGCAGTATTTACATTGAAACTACTGGACAACTTCTTAAGATGCAAAAGTGCAATGTACGACACATCAAAATGTTGAACATCATGAAGCAATTGGTGTAACTTCCTCGATACAATACACAGGCATAGTACCACAAATACAAAATTAAATTACAATTAACATCAAAGAGAATTGACGCTATATTAACATTAAAAAAAAAAAAAAACTCGAGAATTTCATAAAACGCAGAAGTGCAATGTACAAAGGCATGGGATGTTGTACATTATGCTGCATTTACTGTATCTTCCTTAATACAATATACAGGTATAGAAACACAATTACAGTACAATATTAAACTGCAATTAACAACATAACCATATATACATATACATATATATATATATATACATATATATATGAATATGTATACATGTAGATATATGTATATGTATATGTATACATATACAGATATGTATACATATATATATGTATATGTATGTACATATATGTATATATATGTATATGTATATGTATATATTATATATATGTATATGTATATGTATATATTATATATATATGTATATGTATACATATACATATATATATATATATATATATATATATATATATATATATATATATGTGGTTCGAAAAAGTGGAGCTTGGCGGTATTGTTCTCTCACTGGAACTTGATGTTCACATAGAGTAGAATCAGACTGTCACGAAAATAAAAAAGGCAAGGGAAGACTGTGTATAATAGATTCCACGTTGAGTCGACCATTCTTCGGATCCCGGCATAGCGGGAGCTTTATGCACCGAAACCATCCTTTAAAATATAAAATTAACTTGAAGAGAACAATGAATTAATCGAATAATTACCGGATGATTGTCATAATCGCATTCGTACTCATCGTCGGAGAACTGCTCGACGGCGTATCCGCAGAAGCCACGCTGGCCGAGCCAGAAAGCATGCCGGAACGAGTGGGACCCACGGAAACGGATTTTATCGTACGGCGAAGTGGACAATTGCCTCGTAAAAATTTGGCTTGATATTGACGACGACGATGATGAAGAAGAAGAAGCAAAAAGAGCAGAGACTAATGACGATGAAGTTGTTGTTCTTCTTCTGGTGCACGCCAAGAGAAACCCTAGCCTTGAATGCATTCTATGCTGCTTGCACCATGGCGGTTCTCCTTTTCTTTCAATAAAATTTGATTTTATGTAGATATATATATATATATATATATATATATATATAGCAGTAGCAGTAGAGGAGTAATAACAAGTAGCAGTAGCGAAACAATGAAATGGGGGATTTTTTTCCACTTTTGTGCGTAGGGTAATAAAGAATAAATTGCACATAGCCCCTAAGTGTTTCCTTCTTCGGGAATATAACACCTTAAATTTTCGGAATATACACGTAAAACTCTTGAACTTTTCTGCTTGCTCAATGTAAATTTTCTTATCTCTCAACTATCAAGAATAGTAACTCATCACTATACTATCCATAAATATCTGATTAGAAGAGTGTTTAATGCCAAGAAAAGTACATTTTTCAATTTTTATAAAAAATAATGAAGGGTTTATTTCATTTTGAAACCCATATGGTAAAGTTTGGTGATACTTAACACCTATTATCTTTTTTATCAACTATGTAACATCATTTGAACAAACTGAAATTAGAGTTCACTTATTGAAAGCTAGAGTTTGATAATACTTATCCATATACACTATTATGAAAATGTTATTTGATAAAAATATAAGGAACAGTCCGTTTGTCTGTTTCAACAGTAATATTACACTATCATTTACTAGATAATGTTGCTTTGTTAAAAAAAGAGTTAATCTCAAAGTATCATTCTCTTTAGAGAAAATCATATATGCTAGTATCTCAAAAAAAAATGACACGAAGTTTGAGTTCCCAATAAACTTATATTAGTGTAGTACACACCTTTTCAGGATGTGATAATGTTCTAATTGAGTATATATTTTTCAAACAGTGTTAAATCTTAAAAATTTAGGATTGAGATGCGCTTGACTTATAAGACTCTTATTTATATCAAATATCACTGTCAAAAAATGTCAGATCGACTATGATTACATTTAATCTTGGTTTGTGTGTCTAGAAATAATAATGGGGTTCAACTTAAGTCTGATAAAAATATATTTGTTGGCTTTTTTTACGATCATCGAATTTTTCACTCAAATACTTATATATTATTTGTCTTCAAATTTGAAGGATCATGCATTAACCACATTATATAGTTCGGAATAATCCACCTTAAATTTTGTTTCTTTTGTCAAAATCCCTACCCAGGTTATGAATAATAGAAGATTTGCATTTATTGTTACAATGAAAGAATGTTAGGTTATCCTTGGTTATTCTGTTCTACAGTTAGAATGAGATTTAAGTTTATGTTCAGACACTCTAATGGGTTTTGCCACTCTTAAACTTGTACATGATTTTGTTTCAAATTTTCTTTTGTCTTTATCAAATTGGTTTTATGATTTCAAATACATCCATTAAGCATATTGTATATTTTAGATAATCCACCATCAAATTATTTGTGATATAAATTTTAAGCTTAATCTAACAAACTTCACGTATGATATATTTCCAAAAAAGTAAAATATTTCATAAGAACTATGCGTTTAATATGGCAAAGTTCATAAATAGTCGCCAATATTTACTTATTTTTTCAAATTTGTTTGTTTCAAAAGTTAGGCGCTTAGTCCCCAATCCTTATTAAAAAAAAGTTACACGTTTAGTCATTACCATCAAAATTCTATTAAAAATGGACAGAAATAACCACCTAACCAGCTTTTCAAGGGTAAAATGATCATTTGACCATATTTTTTTTATTTTTCTTTTTTTCACCCACCCACCCCAATTCAAACCAGCCCTTTTCCCCTAGCATAATTCATACAAAACACATAACATACCCACTTCACACGCAAACACGTCTGTACACACTTGACACAAACACAAACATAGACATACCTACATACACACACATATATATATACGCAAACACAAGTACTTATGGTTATGATAGATGAGGTGGGGGTGATGGGTAGAGTAGGTTTGGGGGGAGGGGGGCTGGGATGGAAGCGACGGGTGAGGTGGGTTTGGGAGAGTTTAGGTGGGGGTGATGGGGGTTGGGTCTTTTTTGGATAGGGGTGTAGTTGGGTATTATGTGGGAGGAAAAAAGAACAAAGAAAACATAGATAGAAGGAAGTAAAAAAGAAAAAGAAAAAAAATGATAAAAAGTACTATAATAATTATTTTAAATGCACAGTGAAGGGCACAATAGTCATTTTATATAATCATTGACATTTTTCATCCACTTATAACGATCATTTAATAGGAGGATCATTTGTGTCACTTTTTGCAAATATTAAGGACTAATTATGCCACCTTTGAAACTAGGGGTGTGCATAGGTCGATTTAGACGGTTTAAAGCATATATTTTGAACCGAACCAATACATTCGGTTTGAAAAAAATTAAAATCATAGTTAAATCATTCACCTATCAGAACCACCCAAACCAACCCGATACATTTGAAGAAATTAAACCACCCAAACCAAGGAAAATCATACACTCGGTTTAACTTACACTTGCATTTGAATAAAGTAACTGTGTTGTAGAAATCTAAAATACAAAAGAGTTACTTATGGGGTCTCTTGGTTTTTTCAATGATATAACAGGTCGGTTTTGGTTTACGGTTTTGATGATAAAAATCATAAACCAAACCATATGATCGATTTTTATGAAAGCTTAAACCATAACCAATCAAACTTTTAAGAAACCTCAAATATGGGTTGGGTTAGACAGTTTGGACGGGTTGAAAGTTTCGTTGCACACCCCTATTTGTAACATCAAAGACTAAATTGAAAACCAAGGTAATATTGGGGACTATTGGTAAAATTTACCATGTTTAGAACACATGAAAAAATAATTTGTTGAACAAAATATCCAAACACAATCACGACATATGAACTTATCCTCCTCATCTATGAGTGTAGTGGCCTCCTGGTGATCCGAATACAAATGATTGAGATCTTAGCAAAAACTTGTATTAGGCAAAACTTTTTCTTTACTTGGGCCAATCATACTTTGTAATTCTCTTCTCATATGCTTCAGTTTTGTATGTCTATTAAGCCTATCGTCAATCAATGATGTAGTATAACCATTATTTTTATTGAACTGGACTGACATTATTCATGATTCGACAAAAAGTTTTGAGTTTGTTCCCTTATTCTAATAGTATTGATTATACAATTTATCGATATACAAGTGTTCACTGGATTTTGAGCTGAAGAAATAGAGGATTCTCAATATAATGTTCATATAAACAAAGCTAATGAATACAATTCAAAAAAACAAACGTTCAATACTCATCCTCACTAGCTGACATCTCACTTCTCAAACATCTTTCGATTATGAAACATGACTGTTCACACATATTGATTCCAATTCTTTCCACATTATATAACAATTTCTAGATATATAATATATGAATGTTTCATTTGATTCATTTACAATATTATTTGTTAATTGATAAATACAAATATTCATATTAATGTTTGCATATAAGGATCCACAAATGCATTATGTTGGTTTGCAAAACAAAAATCATACCACATATGATTCAATCATTTTCAGCTTAGAAGATAAATACTTAATAGTATAACTATTTTTTGCATTTTATTGCAATAATATTAGTATTTGAGAGTGATATTATCATAGTCCTAGACTATTGTACGATTACCTTTCAAAGAATTTCTAAAATGATGCTTTTTGGTAGTTTGTTCAATTGATTGACCACAACACTTACTCGTCATCATTTGTTTGAAACATCCATGAGAATATAGTATAATAGAATATTAGGTATGTAATGATTTGTATTTTTCAATCTTTTCTCTTGGTGTAAGAATGTAAAACATAATACTTAATTGTACTTATCAATCTGGATGAAATGATACCAGTAATCCAACAAAATCTATTGTATGATATCGATGTATCGATATTGCCTTACCTAGCAAAAAATAAATAAATAAAGAAAGAAAAGATATGTTGATTGTAGTAAGTGTTGTAACTACTTGTTGACCTCCGTTATTCCAATATATCTCAGTATTTTTTTTTTTAATCAAATGAAGCGTAACTCATACAATTCATATTAAAGGATGTCACCCACGAGAATTGATCTTGCAATCTCTCACACTAACAACTAAGAGCATACTACTAGACCAAAGGTCTGTTGGTATATCTCAGTATTTTCTACATTGAGGACGTAATATTAGTTATATTTGTAAAATATGCTTGAAATGTAAAAAGAATCTCTTATAATTTTGCTATTAGTCAATATACTATATATAATACATAGTTTGTGATAGAGGGATTTTCGAATCCCATGATTTGTGCAATAAAATAAGTGATTATACTATATTAGACAATAAATATGTAGCTTGATGAAGGCTAAGATTCAGTAGCTGATTTGGTGCAAATATACTATAATAAAGACTAAGATTCAATAGCTGATTTGGTGCAAATTTGTGACAATACTCGATCCTTATCTATATTCGATATCAATCCAGTATTTAAAGTGTCGTTTCACATCAATATGTGTTAATGTGTTGGTCGTGTCACCTAGAAAAAAATGAAAAAGAAAAAGAAAAAATGTGGTGATTGTGTGGGGGATGTATTTTTCCAAAATAAAAAATTAGATATCAATGTATTCTTAGTTTAAAAAATTAAATTAGCTCCCACTAAAAAAAAATGTGTTTATATAGTTGAAAAATTATGTATTTGAGCCCTCATTGAGAAAAAATCTTAGATCCATCCCTGGTGGTAAGTGGTGTGATTGTTCGGTGACCTATTTGTTATTTCATTGTATTCGCGCAATTTTTCATATTGAATATGCAAACCAATTATATATGCTATCACTTTTAATTTTGATTGAAGTTGTGCATACATAGTGTTGTTTCATGATGATTATGTGGACGTTACCCCTTACACATTTTTTTTTGTACAATTTATACTTTTTATTATTGCATGATTTATAATTTTATAGCATTTTTCCACTACATGGTATAATTCATTATGATCAACATTCTGCATAATACAATATTACATTGATATGCCATACCAGTATAAAATCTTACAAATCAAATTTATCATTATACAATCTTTCATTACAATAAACATTACACGTAATACGACATTATAAACATGACATAAGAGTACCATATTGTTAGAGATATGCCCTAATGCTACATATTTGGATGACATATATTGGGGCATTTTGACATTTACTTATGGCATTAGTGTTTATATGTTCGTTTACATATTGACATAATTAGGACATTCATATTCTCCTTCTTTACGTGTATGAATGAGTCCCTAGTATTTTCATTAGAGAAATGTATTCTAAAAGCGTTTAGAATATGTTGGCGTATTTCTTTAATATGATAAATACTTAAAGTGTTCATAGTCCTTAGATTATTTGATCGGGACTTTAATAATCAATTACGGACTATCACATGTGTTGTTACCTTTGATTAATATAGAGATATTAATGATAAAGGATGGTGAGCCACGTGCCATAACAGCATAGCGATGCGACTTACAAACATGTGGATGACTATTAGTTGAATAGATCATTGAATGTGACGTGAATAACAAATTACATGACTTTGGATTAATAATTTGTTAATCGTTGCGATTGTGCATGTAATCCTTAGACTTGAGACATTACGGTTGTCATATGTATTGGGGTTTGATTCTAGCGTTTGGACAATGATTGTTTCGACAAACGAGATGAGATAGGTCATCTCGTAGTTTCATTCGTCTGATATCATGTGATTAACATATGCAAAACATATATATAGCAAGTATATATATTGACAAGAGATAGTAGAAGAGTATACCTCTTGTAGACAACTCATGGAAGCCATAGATCTGAATTTTTCACACTTGATGGAAGATAACTCCTCTTGAAAACACAAGAGCTCTAGTCCGTCCACACGAGCAAAGAATGGCTTCTCCATTTCCGTGGTTGTTTTGTGCTAGATAACCATGAAAGATTTATGAGCTTGTTTGTGAGGAAGAGAGCAAAACCATTTCCTTCTTCTCCCTTTCTTTGGCTGCGTTTTTATGAACAAGAAGATGAACTAGATAAACTTGTTTTCTCTTATTGTTCATAAAAACGCAGCCAAAGAAAGGGAGAAGAAGGAAATGGTTTTGCTCTCTTCCTCACAAACAAGCTCATAAATCTTCCATGGTTATCTATCACAAAACAACCACGGAAATGGAGAAGCCATTCTTTGCTCGTGTGGACGGACTAGAGCTCTTGTGTTTTCAAGAGGAGGTATCTTCCATCAAGTGTGAAAAATTCAGATCTATGGCTTCCATGAGTTGTCTACAAGAGGTATACTCTTCTACTATCTCTTGTCAATATATATACTTGCTATATATATGTTTTGCATATGTTAATCACATGATATCAAGATTAGAGTTTCATATGAACATCATGCTTTGAATTCTAGAAATTTTTGAATGTCATGTTTCGCTTCCGCTCGATTCTTAGCTAGATGATGTTTATAGCTCTAAAATATATGAGATCCTTCAAGTGGTATCAGAGCAAGGACTTGATGTTCATGTGATTACATATGTGTTTGCTTAAAGTTTCTAAAGTCTTGAGCACAAAAGAACAAGGAAAGAGTTTCAACATTTTTGAAAATGTTTCTATCCACTGTTTTTGCGTGACTATTTTGACATAGTAAATGTTATATTTGGCTGATTTTTGGATATGTTATGCTATAGAGATAGTAGAACATTTCATCCTCTAATATGTATCTCCTAATTTCGTGGCTAAGGGTTTCAAAAAAGTCAAAATCAGTAAGTTCACTGATTCTCGCGTAAAGCTGGACAGTTTGCGCAGTTGTGTTCCGAAGGGCATAACTCAGTCAATTTAACTCCGAATTGAGTTCTGTTTAATTCTTCAACCATCTACACTCGAAGAGCTATCTCTCTGAAAAATTTCAGAATTTTTGGAGAACTGTAGGTAGGCTAAACGAGTCAAAACAGTTGGTATATGTGCAGCAGATTTATGATGGGTCATAAATTAAAAGCCATGACTAATTGGTTTGACTTTGGTTAAGTCCAATGGGCTTAAAAATCAGTGGGCTTTAGTCTAATAAGATTAGATGAGATTATTTTTCTTAGTGAAGATTAATATGAGCCTTGGAACTCAAATTGGGCCATAAAATTAACAAAGGATTTGCATTGGGCCTTATTGAACAAGTATGGACTTAAAATTGATTTTATCTAGTTCTTTTGTGTTGTTTAACATGAGATGCTAAAATCTCAAGATATGAAACTTATTGCAAACATGCCTTTTATTTATTTAATGTATTGGATACATTAGTTTGTGTTAGCTTTATTGTTTATGTATATGATGCATATCCTATGCTTTATGAGTTTTATCTTACATAATGATGTTGGATGATAAATGGTGAATTTGATCATGGACTTGGTTAATGAATGGTTAATTAGTTGTAATTTCATTAGATGGCGTTGTAACTAATTATATCATTCATTAGTATATAATTAAGACATAAGTCTCGTTTTATTTTCTTGCAATTGAGAGAAATTTGTAGTGAGACATAATGTATGTAATTTCTACAAGAAGTTTGCAAGAAGACCATTGGAGACTTTCAAGGAGTTTAAGGCGCTTTGGATCTTTGAAGAATTCAAGAAGACAAGACCAAAGAAGACATGTTGATGTGTTTATTTAGGTTTTATTATTGTCTTGATTTAATTCATAGTCTAAGTCCATGATCCACCATAATGTATGATTTTGCATGTATGTTTATTTATTTGCTTATATGTGATGTATGCTTGTAAATTAACTAATGTGCATAGTGAGACCTAATTAAATTCAAAATCTTCCTATGTGCAAACATATTAGATTGTAAAGCGGTAAAAGTGTTTATCGTTACCCTCCATTATCCTAGGTTATATTTGCTCGATTGAGTATGTCTTGGCTAACCCAAAGGTAGGAAGACATATAGCATGAAAGTATTATGTTTACCTAGCAAGCATAGTGATGTTGTGTTGTTCCAATATCACGAGGCCAATAACGCACTGAAGTTGAGGTCCGGGATTCAAATTGTCGCAACACTGTGACGGTGGGTGTAATCTAACTAGATCACGTTTCCAATAATGCACCAAAGCTGAGGTTACTGTGATTTAGGGGCAAAATGGCCATATCCTATATAGTGATATAGATAGTAATCGTTGCTAACTATTTGTATATATATTCCAATAATGCACCAAAGCTGAGGGGTATTCATATTAAAGAGAATCATGGTCACCTACTAATGAGTCTTTAATTAGATTCACGATCTCATTTAGGAAGTGTGAGATTCGATAAAATTAGTGGGATGTATCATTTAATTAAAGGCCAAATTAAATGTTTTAACAAGTTTATGTCAACTAACGATCTTATTTTCTGCATACGTTTATGGCTACAACAATGAACCCGTCGTTTTTAATTAACTAGACTTTATATCGCGCAACTGGACCAAAATTTTTGATTAACGTTATTATCTAAGAATGGTTCTTAGAAACTTAATAAAGTCTTAGAGTTATATGCTCCGTTATTTTTTATCTTGATAAAGTATCAAAATAAAATGTTTTAGTACTTATGGTTGATAAGTAAAACAAATTAAATATGCTAAATATTTATATTCTTTCATAGTTTGCATAAAGGTATGCAAGATGTAAAGAATATAATTCTAAACTAGCAAATGGTTTTATGGTAAGCATATTTAATGCATGATATTAGATATAAATAGAATTCATTCTCATATTCGTATTTCCTCTTTGGTTAGTGGTAATGCAAAGAAGAAAGACAAATAGAGATGATTTCTATTAGCCAGTGGGAGCATTCTAAGAAGAAAATTAAGGATTGAATAGGCATGTGTAAATGATGTTTTCATAGCCTTAAAACCGGACATTAAAAGAGATTTTAATCCAAAGTATCTTTATAACTTGAAGGTCAAGGTTGTAAAGCTACTATGAATTATAAATCTTCTTTGATTGTAACTGGTACTACTTTATGGATTCTAGTAAAACATTAATGAATGTGTTTGATGATAGAATCTTAATCTCAGTAGTGCGCTTTTGGAAGCGTGGAATGTTTTCAGTGTTAGCAAATGAAACAAAGGTTGTTGCGTTAGCTAAAGACAATTTGTTTGGATGCCTTCTGGACATATTTTGCATTTTAAATATTATACCTAAATGATATTATGAATAAAATGTATATTCCTAAAGCTTGTACAAGTGCATTATGGTGTAGTCTTTATTGTCTTAATATGGACGAAAGAATGTATTGCAAGCATATTGTCAACCGTTATAACCATCCACGAAATTTTAAGATTACTCAAATAATCCAAATTAATTGTAGTTTCTACATGATTAGGTTTTTCTAATAATAAATGACGATTAGGTTGGTTTGATCAACTTATACATCTTATTTATTGGAATGGTAACCAAGTCATCCTTTGTTTGATAAAGGATTAAAACTACTAGCTTATTTGGATTAGTACATGTTGATGTATTTAGAGCTATTTGAGAATAGGCTCGTATAGAAAAATGTATTAGTGCCTTATGATTAGATCATGAAGGCAAAATACTTAAGTACTATTTTATTTGAGTATCCTAAAATTTTGATATAGTATCGAAATTAATAATGCCCGGTGTACCATAAATAAATAGGGTTTTCTTAGTGAAGAAACCGTGCTTTGATGGACGTAATAAAGTTATTGATTAGTTTGACTAATCATTCTATTTATTTGTGGGTCATGCTTTCCTTAATTTAATATTATATTGAATAGTAACTGTCTGCTATTGCTAGAACTTTATATTTGATATAAGTTGGATGTCAACCAAGTATTAAATGTATTAATTTTGGTTTGTCCTACTTTTATTGAAAAAATATTTAAAGGACTAGTGGGAGTTTTGGTTAAAGGTAATTTTATAGTATATCCTAGTTTTGTAGGATATAATTTCTATTTAGTGATCAATGTCTATTGATCTATTATATTGTAATCTTTCTTGAAGAAAATGTTTTGTTCAAGAAGATGTTACTTTATAATAAAATAGAAATTGAGGATGTATCCTCTAAAGCTATAAAATCACCTAGACCAAAGTAATGAATTTATTCAATAAGGTCCGTGATGAGTCATCACACAAGATCTTTGAAAAACTAGTAGTGTATCTCATTCTTTAAAAGAATATAGGGATATCCTTTTAGAAGCACAAACGTTGTTTGTGTATTTGAGATATTTATCAATTAGTTGATCCTACAATCTACAAAGAAATGATATATTTGATATCGATTCTAAGAAACTATATAATGCAAAGCATAATAATGAGACTTCATATACTTTAGCTTAATCTGGATATTGATCTCCGAGATAAAGGTTGAAGTTAATAGAAAAGGGTAATGACCTTTTATAGCTATATTGGTTTCTAAAAGATATCATCAAAGCCAAAGTGTTAGCTATGATGAAATCCTTTTACCAATTATTGTGCTTTAGTCTCGTTGTATTATGCTAGTCATTATAGCACATTATATTACTATATTGATAATTATGATCTATTGATATGAGTAATATGTGCATACTTGATAAATCCACTTGTGGATTTTTAAGTGAATTCCTTGGAAATGTTTCACCCATTTCAAATGAGATTAAAGAGTTAGATTTCATTTAAAATGTAGATGAACCTTGTGATTGCAAAAGAATAGTGGGAGCGCATCCACTTTTCTATGATTGCAATAATGATGACTTCAATATCATAGGTAATGATATGTGTGTTGTGATATTAATTATAGTCTAGTCATATTAAATGTTCTCCATTTAGAACTTGTCGTTCGTATCTTGTGAATTTGTAGCTATAATGATAGTACAAATAGATTACTCGACATATTCCTTAGATTGTACATAAGAGTGGTTTTGAAAGTGTTCAAGAAACTCTAGTTGCATAACAAATTTGTATTCAAAGTTATAGTAACTTCATATTTGTTATATTATGTACAAGACTTGATATTGCATAAACTGTAAAGTGTTACGAGTAAATATTAGTCCAATCCAAGTTTGGGAATGGTTGATAGAATTGAAGTATATTCTTAAGTACTTGGGAAGCACTAAAGATATATATTTTAGTTCATGGAGGATGTAAATTCCGTAGTGATGGATTTATTAGTTCAGATTCTTAATCTGAATCTTATAATATAATGTCTATGTTAGGGTTCATGTTTTTTTGTAGTGGGAGCTCAGTAAGTTAGAAAGGTTCTGAGAAAACTGTAGATTTCATTACATAACTTATGTCTTTTGTGATATGTAATATTACGAAAGAAGTTGTTTGGATCGAGGAAATCATACGAGTTGGTTTTGGTTCCTATCGTTAAGTTGTGATGCTTTTATTGTTATGACTATACGGAGCTACTGCACAAGCTTGTAGAACCAAGGTCTCACTATATGTCCAAATATTTGGAAAAGTGTTTCCATCTTCATGTGTTGTATCTGTAGCCAATAATCATATTGAGATATGTCTTTGCAGAAAACAGCCACATCTCTTGATGTAGCTGACCCACTTACCATAGCTATGAATCAGTCACAGCTAGGTCCTCGTTTTGAGAAGATGAGTATATGATATCATTGTTTGTTGTACTAATACTATGTTTCATAGCATTAGTGCAAGTGGGAGATTGTTAGAGATATGCCCTAATGCTACATATTTAGATGACATATATTGGGGCATTTTGACATTTACTTATGGCATTAGTGTTTATATGTTCGTTTACATATTGACATAATTAGGACATTCATATTCTCCTTCTTTACGTGTATGAATGAGTCCCTAGTATTTTCATTAGATAAATGTATTCTAAAAGCGTTTAGAATATGTTGGCGTATTTCTTTAATATGATAAATACTTAAAGTGTTAATAGTCCTTAGATTATTTGATCGGGACTTTAATAATCAATTACGGACTATCACATGTGTTGTTACCTTTGATTAATATAGAGATATTAATGATAAAGGATGGTGAGCCACGTGCCATAACAGCATAGCGATGCGACTTACAAACATGTGGATGACTATTAGTTGAATAGATCATTGAATGTGACGTGAATAACAAATTACATGACTTTGGATTAATAATTTGTTAATCGTTGCGATTGTGCATGTAATCCTTAGACTTGAGACATTACGGTTGTCATATGTATTGGGGTTTGATTCTAGCGTTTGGACAATGATTGTTTCGACAAACGAGATGAGATACGTCATCTCGTAGTTTCATTCGTCTGGTATAGTGATTGACAAGTAGTGGTCAAGAGAGGATCCGTTAACCTCCGACGTGAGGCGATATCCTATGCGATCCAAGTTTGGTTGTTGAATGAGGAAGTCCTTGGCCAAGGCATGAATGATAGAAATGGGTTTTTCCATGTGTCATATCTCATTCCACCATTTGGATCTATGCATCGTTTTGAGTCTATGAACTTAATCGGATCATGGTTCTTGCTCGACGGGACAATTAATGGAAGGATTGGATTGTACGATAATCGACGACCATAAATAGATTCACTTGAATAAGATTTCATTACTTTATAAACTGTCTTGATACGTTGGTAGCTAGGACGTCACTCAAGAACTCTGAGGGTGTTTTGAGAATGACGGGAGACATTCTCTAAACAAATCGAATAGCTCGATTAACATTGAAAGTGTTCAACGTTTCTTCAGTGCTATATAGTAGTGAATCTAGAAAATCACACACAATAGAGCATGGTGAATGGTTTTTCTATTGAGCTTGATTTAGTTTCTCTTAAATTGTTAAAGTGTTAACAATTGCGTTTATTTTCTCTTGAATTGTTAAAGTGTTAACAATTCGTTTAGTTTCTCTTGAATTATTAAAGTGTTAATAATTCATTTAGTTTCTCTTGAATTATTAAAGTGTTAATAATTCGTTTATTTTCTCTTGAATTATTAAAGTGTTAATAATTGTGTTTAGTTTCTCTTGAATTGTTAAAGTGTTAACAATTATATTTTATTTCTCTTATATTGTTAAGGAGTTAACAATTGTGTAATTGTTAAGGAGTTAACAATTGTGTAATTGTTAAGGAGTTAATAATTGTGTAATTGTTAAGGAGTTAACAATGGTGTAATTGACTTGTTAAAAGTTATTGGGGTCAATATGCAATTATTATTAAGTGTTAGGGCTAATGTGAAAATATGAAAATGTTATTTTCATAATTTCAACTAATTGTGATTAGGTCGAATATTTAAATACATTAGTGAAAAAATACTACAATAAAAGAAACAAAAGATGACAAAGGTTTGTCATCTTTTATTTTCTAACAAAGAGACAACACAACCTTAATTCAAGGAAGGTTGTCTTCTCTTTTATTTCAAAAGGGAGACAAGAATAAGAAAAGAAGGAAAAAAGATGACAAGGGCTTGTCATCTTTCTCTTCTCTCCACACGTTGGAGACTACACAAGAGAGAGAAGAAGAGTTGTCTTCTTCACTTTTTTTGCTAAGCCTCCATGGCTGAAAAACTAAGAGGAAAAACGCAGCAAGAAGAAAGAGAAGAAAAATTATTTTCTTCTTCATCATCTTGAGAGAACCATGGCTGAAAAATGAAGATGAACTAGATAAACTTGTTTTCTCTTCTTGTTCATAAAAACGCAGCCAAAGAAAAGGAGAAGAAGGAAATGGTTTTGCTCTCTTCCTCACAAACAAGCTCATAAATCTTCCATGGTTATCTAGCACAAAACAACCACGGAAATGGAGAAGCCATTCTTTGCTCGTGTGGACGGACTAGAGCTCTTGTGTTTTCAAGAGGAGGTATCTTCCATCAAGTGTGAAAAATTCAGATCTATGGCTTCCATGAGTTGTCTACAAGAGGTATATTCTGCTACTATCTCTTGTCAATATATATACTTGCTATATATATGTTTTGCATATGTTAATCACATGATATCAAGATTAGAGTTTCATATGAACATCATGCTTTGAATTCCAGAAATTTTTGAATGTCATGTTTCGCTTCCGCTCGATTCTTAGCTAGATGATGTTTATAGCTCTAAAATATATGAGATCCTTCACATATATCACAAATTAAATTAATAATTACAGTAGGATAATATTGTACAATATTTATTCACGATAACACATGTTACTCTTTGAAATGCATCTACTATAATCCTGTTGCAAACATCTTACACGACCCATTGATGATCATCAAAAGTGTAAGTAGCATCATTGTGCATGTACAACCTTTTTTTGAAAGTAAATGTGTTATTATTATCCAATTGTAAACGACCTACATAAGCCATTCATGACAATAGACCAGTTTAGGTAGCATGTTTTGGACTGAAACTAACGAGTAATGACATACATCACCCTCTTTACAAGGTCTTCACAACCTTGAATAAGCTTAAAATACATTATCATCTCACAGTTTAATATTTCAGCAAAATTTACAAATACTCCCTTTAAAACTTGAATCTTCTGAATCATCTGGAGAATTTTATTAGCCATAGAAAAGAATGTTAGGAAGGTATTGGCGTCAAGTTAAATATTTGAAAACTAACTTAACATATTTATAACACAATATTTTATGTAATGTCAGTGTTGGATATTAGGTTGGGTCGCATAAAATGGGTTGACCCGACCCAATTAGAAAACTAAGTGGAGAATTATTATAAGCTTAGAAAAAAAAACTGAATGATACGTTCATTCAGTTATTAGAAAATATAGAAACAAAACAAAAAAAAAACTCTCTGCTCTTTTTTCTCTGTAACTTTCCATAATCAATCTAACACTTAAGTTGTGGAAAAAGCCTACAATCGCGTATTATAGTATGGGATTCCTTGCTAACATTAGTAGAATAAGTTTAGAAAAAATTATACAGTTAATTATCCATAATTAATAAAGAGGTTAGTCTTCTTTTATGGTTTTTTACGATTTTATGAAGAATCCTTAATTAATTAAAAATTTTAATTGGTATTAGAGTTTGAAATACTTGTTCTCTGCTTTATATATATATATATATATGAATAAGTAAGCGATTAATGACATAATAAGAATTGAGCGTATTTGTTATGAAAAATGTTTTTTTTTTGTAGCATGCTTAAAACTATGCGATTTTTGTATTGCAGAAAGTACTCGTCGAGAGATTTATGGCGATATAAATTTTAAATTTTTGGCTTAGAAACGAATTTAATACGAATTTTAGAAGATTTTTAATAAATTTGGAACATTTAGTGTTACTATGTGTTCTTGGTGTATTACGCATATACATAAAACATTCAACATACGTTAGATAATGGGAAACATAGGGGCCATGTGGCACAATAAGGTGGTGTCATGTGGCCACGTCATTAGTTAATAAAATTTAAAAAAAATATATCACTTTTTTTTAAATTGAAATTCAAACTTTTTGAAACCAAATTAGATTTTCCCTCACACACCACCACTATCATGTGACTCATTGTATAAGTGCCACGTGCCAACGACTGCTGCCATCCAGCGGCGGTCGTCTAACCGATAGAGACTAAAAAAATTTACATTAGTTATAAATATTTTTTTTTATGAGTAATACTATATATCACATCTTTTTTAACACCTTTATTCCACCTCATGCCAAGTTGGCATGCTAACATGGCATGCCAAGTTGGCAAATTTAATTTTTATCTCTCATTATTTATTCTTTTTCTCTCCCTTCTTTTATTTAATTGTTTTCTCTTTTTTCTCTCTGTTCTTAATGTTAATGTTTTGTCTCTTGCTAACCCTAACCAAAAGTCCCCTATTCAATTCAGCAAAAAAGAAGTCTTATATTCTCTTCTATTGTTTATTGCTACATCCTCTCACATTTATTCCTCTATTCTTGACGAATTGGTATTGTAAAAGATGGACAAGATTGTTGATATTGGTACATCATATAGCATAGCAAAAATTTCAAAGTATTACCTTTTAGCTTCCAATGATATTGGTGAGTATTTTTTTTTTTTATCTCTTTTATTCATGTTCTAATACAAAAGTAGGGAAAAATGTTTTGTTTTCTGTATGTTGTTTCACTTGAAAATTGGTTAAAAAGTGGTTGTCTCCTTCTTAGTGAAATTCCAAAATGCCTCGGGCGTAGTACACAAAGGTATGGGTGTTAATGTGACTTAGTGAGTGTGTGTGCATAATAAAAATAGAAGAGATGAAGAAGGTGCACACTAAAGTACTAAAAAAGGAATTGGTGAAGAATAATTAAGAATAACAGATTTTAAGGGGAAAATAGTGATAAAGAAGAGAGGAACAGAGGAACGAAAGTAATTAAGCACCAGGTAGTAATATGCAAGCAACGTGGTTAACCGAAAAAGCAAGGCACGATTAGTCGTGGGACTTTTGATACCATAATAGGAAAAATGTTTTTATGTGTTTCCCTCAAGAATGTTACAAGTCAATAAATAGTACATGTTATCTCAAGATGTGCTTAATGTGAAATTGTGAAGGAATCAGTTAGAGAAAAGATAGATTACAATAGTGAATTTGAAAAATAGATATAACAACTCAAAATTCAAAAAAGCTCTACATATTATCCAATTATCAATCTCCATGACCACACACCTCAGAGATCCCCATAGAAGTGTCTCTTGTGACTTCAATTCGCAATTATTCTTGCACTGTTTTTGGCTTGGAGTTCAGACCCATGCGATTCAAAGAAAATTGTTTGAGGCACCTAAATCATTAAATTGTGATGGGGTCTGTGAAAATCTGCGAGAGAAGATTGTTATTCACGAATCTGTATGATTACCAAATCATAATACTTCAAACGAAAATAAGTTTCGAATTCAAGTTCCCATGTTTCATGCCTCTTAGCATGCCCTGAAGCTGTATTGGTTTTGGAATTGTTGCACATTAAAATCAAACTGCACTGACTCATAAGTTATTTCTTCAATGCCTGAATTAGTGAAGTTATCTTCCATACCTTCAATTTGTGCTATGTTGTATGCAAGTTCAATGTTATGTCTATTCTTCCCCCGAGACGATCCATTAAGCCCCTGGAAAAGAGTTAACTATTACATACGTTCAATTCAATATGTTCACCACTTTACTTATAATTGTTTATTTTTTATTATGTTACTATATTATTGTTGAAATTTTTAATTAGAATGTACTAATGTCTACAAAGTTAGCCTATCACTTATGGTTTATAGTAATTAGTGTTTATTTTTATGATCATCACCACTCTTTTGGAACTTTTACTTTTTTTATTTTTTTTCTTTTATAGATGAAAAAGGCAATCTAACTTCGTAAGCAAAATATGTTGAGAATGTGGTCAATACACCAACTATATCAATGTTTAAGGTAAACAAGTTTTCCTTGATGATGATGTTTTTGTTAAATTTAGTTCATCATTTTTACGTGAATTTAAGGTTTCTTTTGTTAGATATTTTGCTTATGATTATGTGATATAAATTACAGGACTCAAGTGTCCCTCTGGAAGAGGTTAATTTTGAATCAAATAGGCAGGATAAAATTTTGAATAGAGGTAATATAGAAATCCCAAAAATAGGAATGTTGTTTGAGTCTTATCAAAATATTTCTGATTTTTATAATCAACATGCAAAAAATATTGGATTCAGAAGGATAAAAATGAGGACAAATCTTGGAGACGATGTACAAATGAATTCTTTCACCCTTGCATGTTGCAAATTAGGTAAGATTAACCATAGTACTGCAAATGATTTTTGAAAAAAACAATCAACTAAAACTAATTGTATGGCTAGGATTGGGGCAGGGTTGAGGAAATGATGGTTTATATTGTTTGACAGTGGTTGAATTGCAATATAACCATAATGTTATCCCATTTGATGCATACATATATCGAAGTAACAAAAAGCTTGGTACACCAACTAAACGACTCTTTGATTTGAATGATAGAGTAGGTATTAAAGTTACTACAACCTACAACTTTTTAGCTATCGAAGCATGGGGTTTTGAAAATATTCACTTTGGAGAAAATGATTGTAGAAATTATATTACTAAACAAAGGAGATTAAGGCTTGGTGAAGGTGAAGGTGACGTTGAGGCTCTACTTAGTTATTTTAGAAAAATTCAGAAAAGAAATTTTGATTTTTTTCACGTAATGAAAGTTGATGAGAAAAATAGGATGATGAATGTCTTTTGGGCTGATGCAAGGTATAGAGCAGCATATGAGTCATTCAGCAATGTTATTACCTTTGATACAACGTACTTAATGAATAAATATGATATGCCTTTTGCTTCATTTGTTGGAGTAAACCATCACGGTCAATCGATATTATTGGGTTGTGGATTGCTTTCAAATGAAACTACTGAGATATATGTTTGGCTATTAAAGGTTTGGTTAGAATGTCTGTTAGGAATTGAACCAAAAATAATAAATACCGACTAGTGTAAAACAATTCAAAATGCTATTACACAAGTATTTCCAAATGCTCATTATTTTTTGTGCTTATGGCATATAATGAAAACAATTCCAGAAAAGTTAGAAAGATATAGAGGCTATCAAAAAATTATGAGTATTTTACATGTGGTTGTGTATGACTCCTTACGAGTTAATGATTTTGAAATGAAGTAGAAAAAAATGATTGAGGAATACGGTTTGGAGGATAATGAATGGCTAAAAAAATTGTATGAAGATCGGCATTGGTGGGTTCCAATCTATGTAAAGGATACTTTTTGGACAGGAATGTCAAGTAAAAGGAGTAAGAGTATGAATTCTTTCTTTGATGACTATGTTCATAGTCAGACAACTCTTAAGCAGTTTGTTGAACAATATGACATGGCTATATTAAGAAAAATAAAGAATAAAATAGATGAATACTTTCGATCATGTAATGCAAACATTCCTTGTATTACAAATATTTTGATGGAAAAACAAGTTGGGGAAGCTTATACTAATCGAATATTTAGAATGTTCCAAGATAAGATATTCTGTAGTGGTGTTACGCTTGTAAAATGAGATGAGTCTATATTGACATTTGATGTTAAAGATAATTCCAAAAGACTCGATGTATATGAAAAAATTATTGATCAAGTTCTATATGAAGTCACTCTTGATATGCAAAAGTTAGATGTAAGATGTGTTTGTTGACTATTTGAGTTCTCAGGGATTCTTTGCATTATGCATTTTCATGGATTAGAAAGTGGATAAGATACCAAATAAATAAATTCTATTATGTTGGTGGAAAGATATAAAGCGTCCTCATACAAATATAAAGATCTTTTATGATGAATTTGAATCCAATGAAGAAATCATAGAATATAATAAGTTGTACTCATGCTTGATTAGAGTTGCACGAATGGGAGAAAAATCTAAAAGACAATGTAATAAAGCAATGACATATTTGGATGAGGTGGAAGAAAAACTTGTCAATGATGATATAATAGATGTTCAATGCGTAGATCTCAGGGTTCAAAGTAATAAAATTGAAAGAATTGATAATACAGGGCACTTTCAAAATTCTCATTCAAGTTCTAAAGTTCTAAGCCCTTTACAAGGGTCAAGAAAAGGACGCCCCTGCTTCAAAAGAAAAGAATCATATGTAGAAAATTCTACAAAGGTAGCCAATAAAAAGGTGTGTATATTATTCTATTTATGTTTTTTCTTTTTGATGTTATCAGCTTTTGTTTTTTGGTATTCTTTTATTATTATACTAGTTTGTATTGGTTTCAATTGATGTATTGTATAGATTTCTCAAAGAAACCATAAGCGAAAATAATTTAAATCTAGCATGAATACTTGAAAGAGACAAAAGGTGAAGAAAAATAAATTATTGTTTTTATACTTTATTACTTGAACAAGAACTTGACTATTGCCTGTATTTATTACTACAGGTCAAGAGAAATTTCTCAGATGTTCAACATCAGGAAACTTTGTCTTTAAATGCTGGAAATATTCTTTCAAATGATCTTTTTGGAACAAATCAAGTTGCAAATATTGGAACACAATAAAGTATTACTTGAATCAATTCACTGATGAATATTCGAGTAAGCATTATAAGTCTATAATCAATCATCTAGTATCTTTATTGACTAATCTATGATAAGTTAATCATAGGTTTACTCTTGGTCAACAACTTATAAACGATTCTGGAATTTGTCTTAGTTGTATGCAGCTCTTATAGTTTTACTCTTGTTTCTCACTTTAGTTCACTTTTATTGTTGTCTGTGACTAACATTTTTCACTTTCTTAACTGATAATATTACATGCCAGCAATGTGGAGGAATTGTGACTTGCAATCCAAATGATGGTGAAAATGCACCAACTGATAACTAATGATCAATTTTGTGAAGCTCCAGTGATACAATTGCCACGTACACCACTATTTGTCCATTAAACTCTGTGGAATTGTTTAAAAAATTATGAACTGAGATTTGCTTCTATGTACATGATAAGATTCTAGATGTAGATGTTGTTTTTTGGAGTACTGTCTTTGATTTTTGAATTTTAAGATGTATCTTCAAAATGGTGACCACACATAGACAATACATATAACAAAACAAAAGAGAACTATTCATCTTCTTCATTGCATCTCATGGCCAAGAAGAAAAAAAAGGGAAGAAAAATGCATTTGCTTCTCTTTATGCTCGAGCTCAAATTTCTTCATGAATTTAGCTAGCACATCTATCCTAGAAGAAGAGGAAGTCATTATTTGCTTGTCTGGACCAACTAGAGCTCTTGTACTTTCAAGAAGTATTGTCTTGCATCAACTGAGCAATCCTTGTGTTTCATGGCTTGGCTTGTCTTGGCTTGTCTTCAAGAGGTATACCTTGTATCTAACTCTTGATTATATATTCTTGCAATATATTGTGTAGATTATGTTAATTACATAACATCAAAGTTAGGGTTTTATGATACATATGCTTGAAATGCTTTGAAATTTTGAATTTCTAGTTATAATTCCGCTATATTTATGAGCTTTATGATGTATGAAACCCTAACATATCCTTCAGGAACAACATATAGGATTCATAGAAAAAAGTCAAGAGAGCAAAGTGTTCAAGCCCTAAATATCCATCTATGAATTGAAACAATCATCCAGACAGTGGTACTTGAGGTTCCATATGGAAATCATTTCATATGGTTTTACAATGATTCAAGAAGACCATTATGTATATGTCAAATAGTATAAGAATAAATATGTGATTCTATCTCTCTACGTGGACGGCATTGTGTTGGTCGAAAATAGCAAGAAGTATATAAACACTGTTAAAAGGTGGTTATCTTCAATTTTTGAGATGAAGGACATAGGTGAGGCATGATATGTGCTTGGAGTCAAGATCCAAAGGGATCAATCAAATAGACTTCTTGCTTTGTCGCAAGAATCTTACATCAAGAATGTTCTTGAACGATTCCAAATGCAAGACTATAAACCTATTGATACTTCTATTGTCAAGAGTGAAAGTCTAAACCAGGGGATATGCCTCAAAACACCAAAAAAGATAGATGCCATGAAAACAGTTTCCTATGTTAGTGTCGTAGGAAGCTTGATGTATACTATGTTGTGTACAAGATCATACATTTATTTTGTCATGAGATTGGTAAGTCATTATCAATCAAACCTTGGACGAGTTCATTGGAAGGTTGTCAAAAGGATCTTGAAATACTTGAAGGGTACCTTGGATTATTGTCTATGCTACCAAAGAGTTTATCTTAATCTGAAGGGATTTACAGATGCTGATTGGGGAGGTGACCCAAATGAGCATAAATCAAGGAGTGACCTAGATAAGCGTAAATCAACTTCTGAAAATGCATTCTTACTAAATAGTAGGATTATTTCTTGGTGTAGTAAGAAACAAATGTGCATAGCATTATCAACTATGGAGATTGAGATTGTGGCTTGCTCAGTGACTATGCAAGAAATAGTATGGCTTAAGAGGTTCTGTTAGACTTAGGAGTAATCACAAATGTTGTAAAACCAGTGATAGTCTATTGTGATAGTCAAGCAGTCATTGCCTATATCAAGGATCCAAGATACCATGGCAAGACAAAACATAGACATTAAGTATAAGTTTGTAAGAGATATGGTGACAAAAAAAGAAGTGGCCATTGAACATATTTATACGCATGAGATGGTTGCAGACCTACTCACTAAACCAATCCTTAGAGATGTATATTTGTCACATATAAAATTCTAGGATTGTGTGGAATCTGATGTTTATGTTATGTGTGTTATCAAATGATTATTTATGTACTCATACAATTGTATATTTTAGTTGGTAATTCAATGAATGAAATATTTTCATGCACTTGAGTATCTTCGTGATATACATGAATGAAACTATGTATGAGTATGTTAGCACATATTATTGGCAATCGAAAGGTATGTCAACAGGTTGTTGAGATTGGCTCTCTCACACGAGCAATCGCCTTTGGCGTAGTGGGAACAACACAATATGAGTTAGTTTAGTAATTATCGAGAATTACTATCCTCATACAAAAGATGTAGCCTTAAAAATTGGTCAGGGAATTAGTTCATGTGATAATTATTGAGATGAGATTTACTGGTTTATATTTGTTATAATTGAACGTTGATATGAAGTCAATATGGATTCCTACGATTCATATGACCTATTTTTAACCAGATTTAAAACCTCGATTACTATGTGTATTAAGCTCAGGGATTCATGTTATCTACTAAGTGGTAACTAGACCAAGATTTGTATGGTGTTTCTTTTGATTAAAGACATACGCCTTTTTATAGGAAGTCAAACAGTAGCACATGTTCCATACTGTGTGTGCTTTGTGACTATATAAGGAAGTAGATGAATGAATTCATGTTTCATCACTGTGTGAGTCCTTGAAGCAATGAATGCTTCTTTAGGATTCCCTGAGTGACCTATACTCATATCTTGATAGGTCAAGTTCAATGTTAGCTACTTTGGTGTGTCACCTAAAGATCACATAATATTCGATTATATAGGACACAACTAGGAAAGTAGTTGACTTGACTTAGAAGTGTTGGCCTTGAACCTAACATTCCTTATTTTGATGATAACAAATCTCGTATATAAGAGTGGCTAATTTCTATATTAATCATATCATATTTCACACTTAATGCTCTTGAGATTTACTTGCTTAAGTCAAGAGATTGCAAAAAGCAAACACCAAGCTATCATGAAGAAAACTAGAGAAAAATTGAAGTCTTTATGTCAAGAAGATGAAGAGGTGATAGAAGGATGAAAACGTGGCGACATAAGAGATACCAGACTTTTATTCATGTCAATTGCCTTCACTTTTGTTTGTTATAGCGCAATTGGTATGATAAACCTTTTTCCTTCAAGTCATTTTTCAAAAATGCTTAAATGGATTTTACACTTCTTTATTATTGAAAAATGATGACTTGTGTCAAAATAGGCTTTCAAAATAACTTTAATGCACCACAAGTGTTCTTGTTAAAGACAAAATTCATACTCTTATTTTCTACTTGGCCTGAAGGTTATCTGGTCAATTCAAAATAAGAAAGCCGATTGAGGAGCTCAATCGCCTTCTTCAACCGACTCTAACAGAAGGTTCAAGACTAAGCTGGTTGAGTAGCTCAATCGACTTCCTCAACCGACTTTAACAAAACCCATTAGACCTTTGTCGGAAGAGTAAGATGGTTGAGTAGCTCAACCGACATTAACAGAATCCTTCAATACCAAGCCAGAAGAGGAAGTCGACTAAGTTACTCAGCCAACTTGTTCAACCGGCTTTGACCATTATTTGAAAAACTAGTTGTTTTTATGACTGTTGGAGAGAGGTTTATAAATACCAAATATGTGTTAAATGCTCTCTGACTCTTTCAATTGCAAGCATTTGAACTACAAGCTTTCTAATCTTCAAAAGCACATTTACTACACAATATTGAGCTTTTACTTGCTAATGTTTGAATAATCAAAAAGCTTCATTTGTATTATCTAACTCATGGAAGAGTTATAACCTTGTATCTTTCACTCACACACTTTCTTGCTTGTAATATACCTAATTCTTAGATTGTGACAATCATAGAAGAGAGAAGAGTGGATTCAAAGGAAGAAGGATAGTAGGTTGAACTTCACCTACATTTGAAGAAATATCATAGTGGAGTTGGTACAAATTCTAAGGAGAGAAGACCTTAGGTAATGAATGAGATTAACGAACCACCTAAAAATTCAGCGTTTCATCTCTTTTTCCCCGCTCTCATTACTTTCTTTTATATTGCCTACTTTGTGTTTGATATATTGCTTGAAACGAACTCCATTTAACAATTGAGAATTATATTGTCAACTTAAATTTTAAAAGTAGTAGATTTGCTTCCTAATCCTAATCTATCCCCCTCTTAGGCTTACTTGGACCTACAAGAAGGATATTAGAGCGAAGGAAAGACTGTTCACTTCTAGTGCTATATGTGTTCTTTGGTCGACCAGTTATGTAATAGTTGGGATTTAACATAACTATGAATATGTGTTTGAGATTTTAAAGGTCAAACAAAGCCTTAAAGGGATAAGGTATGTGTTGACTGATGTGAACTTAAATTAGTTTAGGGTACTGCGAGACTCTATATTCTTTTAAAGATAGTGGCTCCCATGTCATCCCTAACATGTGCATGGTTTAGAGCTTCCACTTGTTATGTGCTTGCGAGTTGCGTGACTTATTGGCTTGTATGGAGTTTTAATATGGTTCGCGATTAGTTAGTACAGAGATAGTGGTGAATATGGTTCTGCCCATCTTATGCGAGTGAGAGATATTGGATATTGAGTTGGGTTGCCCAAGATAGGCTAACATGACCCAATTGGGCAACTAAATGAGAAGTTAAGAAACTCCCCACTAAGTCATTTATAAGCCCATAAAATGGAAATGAACGATAGGTTCATTCAGTTATCAAAAAATACAGAAATAGAACAAAAAACTCTTTGCTCAGTTCTCTCTGACTCTCCATAATCACTTTAGCACGTAAGTTGTGGAATCACGTATTATAGTCGGGGATTCCTTACTAAAATTAATGGAATAAGTTCAGAAAAAATTCTACGATTAATTATCCAAAATTAACAAAGAGGTTAGTCTTCTTTTTATATTTTTTTATGATTTTATAAAGAATTCATAATTAGAATTAAAATTCTTCAGTCAGTAAAATGATAACATTAGCATATCATACAACTTAGACAAATCTAATCATGATAACATTAGAATATCATACAACATAGACAAATCTAATCAACTAGCACGCATACATCTGTATGAGTGTTATACCCACTATCTTACATAGATTCAATAATATATACGTGTGTAAGTTGTCATAAAACTTGATTAGCATATTGAAGACAAATCTAATCAACTAGCACGCATACATCTGTATGAGTGTTATACCCACTATCTTACATAGATTCAATAATATATACGTGTGTAAGTTGTCATAAAACTTGATTAGCATATTGAAGTGTCATATCACAGTGCACATAAGGCATGCTGAAAGATGTATGGTGAAGGCCATACTAAGAGAGATCTATGTATGTAGATAATTCATCAAAATGGATGCTGCATACCTAAAAAATGTAGACTATAATATATTTATAAAGAAAATCCTTGCACGACCAAACTGCAATAGATGATATATCAACAAATTCATGAAGGCAATACAAGACATCAGATATATATCCATAAATCAATGACAGAAACCATATTCACAAACAATGAATATTTTTCTTGAATCGATTAAACAAAATTTTTCTTGATTGGATCATTAAATAGCCCCAATATTAGTCAATTTCGCAATTAAAAGACATCTATTTGTCTCTTATCAATCATCAAATGCCGCATGTAAATTAGAAAAATAATGAAAAGGAAAACCACATATCATACTAAAGAGAGTCTTCAATTTATCAATTATAATCCTCAAATTAAGTCTGCCTCTGTTTGGATTGCACAAAGGAAATGAAAGTAAAGTGGAGGAAGAAAAATAAAGAAAAAGAAAAGAAATAAATTATCTTGTTTGGATTGCAAAAATAATAATAATAAAAAGAAAGCAAATGGAATGATTTTATGATCTTTTGTTTGGATATGAGAAAGATAGGAAAGAAAAATATAATTTTAAATACAAAATTACTTAAATACACTTTTTATTTTTATAACCATAAGATATATAAAGATAAATAAAACTTTTTATACAAAATTTTTCACTTCCCTCTAAAATAACCTCAATTTAAAAGATTGCAAAATCTTTCTCAAAAAGTGAAAAAATTTTAAAACCCCTCTATAACCTTTTATTCCTTTAAAATAAGGGAAAAGATTTCCTCAAACACAAACAAATGCAACTATGGAACAACAGAAATGGGAAAGAGTCGACCGGGACAAGATCAAATGCGAAATTCGAAGGCAAATTCTTACATGGTCTTAGACAAGACCATGGCCCCACCCATGGTCTAAAATTTTTAATAATTACAAAAAATAGCTTTAACTTAGATAAATTATACATTCCTCCCTTATCACCCCATCAGATCTACTACCTTTCTCCACCATTTCTTTTCTCCATATCACCAACAAACGGACCACACTTCACCTACCATTTTCGTCACCTTCTTGCACCTCCATTATTATCTCCTTCTTCCCAACAAACCCACCACCCTTCCCCACCATTTTCACCATCTCTATTTTCTCCCACACCTTCTACCCCCACTTCCAACCCCATCTCTACCATTTCATTTCTCCTTATGCCCTGCAAACTTTCGACTGCAATGGTAATATCTGACCTCGATCTCAGCCGGTTTGATGGCCATGGAGAACGTATTTTAGACACTAAAAATTTATATAATACTACCAATGATTACACAACCTTTAGTTGTATCTTAATTAACCTACTATAATAATTGAACAAACCTGGAAAGCTTTATCAGTACAAAAAATACAGCATACTTCTCATAATAGTACTTACCCCTCAATCTCACAAGACATTACATAAACACACACGTGCACTATTTCTAATACACCTTTCACGACTATATCTTCTTACAATACTTGATTATTTGCTCACCACCACTTTAGCTTATTTCTCTGCACACACCACATGTGTGGAATTTTCTAGCAAGCATTATACAATTGATGTAACTTCAAGGAATGATAAAAAATTTGGACTAAGGAATTGTCCAGATTCTTTGAGCTTAATGGGTTCCAACAAAAAAAAAAAGTTTAGTGGGTTGTTCTTTATAGTGGCGGATTTTAGTTTTTTTGGTGGTTGGTTGGTAGTGGCAGCGGCTGCTAATTTCGCGTTGATTGGTGGTGGTGACTTTTTGGGCATGAAGAGAAGTAAGGTTGAAGGTTTTGTGTTTTTATAAAGGAAAAATAGATGAATAGTCTCTATTATTTTTAAAAGATTCAGTTTAATTTTTATTGTTTTAAAACATTAAAAAAGAGTCTTTAATATTTTTAAAAAAATTTAAATTGGTCCTTACAGTCAAAATATATATGAAGCCTGACATAAAATATTAAAAAGACAAAAATACCCTTTGTTAAGCAAAATTATAAAAATACCCTAATATATTAAAGGATTAGGGCAGAAACCCTAATCCAAATTGATTTGAGATTGGGGCAAAAACCCTAATCTAAAATTGATTTGAGATTAGGTGTAATAATGATCCTCTTATATTCTTCAATTGGTGTCAAAGCATTTTTGGCTTATTTCGTCATTAAATATGTCATTGTTATGCTTATATGCTTGATGTATATATTTATGCCATAAATGTGAAAACTAATCATAAATATGAATTCTTCTTGAAATTTTTATTCTAACATATCAAATTTTATGAAATTTGAACAAAACTTGAAGGAGTACGATTTTTTAAAGATGCATAATCAATAATTTTTTTTTCCACTTGGCATGAGGAAGAATAACCCATACGACGTCGTTTTGTATATTACTAACGAATTAATTAAATTTTGTCACGTGTCAGATTGTAGTATAAAAATAAACTTAAAATTGTTTAATAAGATGCCTGTAGTGACACTCGAACCAGCAGTGTTGGGCTTGTAAAGTGACTTTTGGCCACTTGGCAAGTACAATTCTTGGTGAAAATACGTCAGTATATATGCCTATGTCATTTGTTGGACGTATATTGTGCAAAAACTATTGCTTTTGCTGTGTTTTAAACCTTTAACCTTTTTGAACCAAAAAAAAAAAAAAAACTTTTAACATTTAAGAGATAATTCATATGAGTTTCCACTGGGCTAGCGAGAGACTTGTGTCTAGTAGGAAACTATGTTCCAATTTATTTATTTTTCTTGCATATTAATCCCAATTATGATTCTACTTTAGTATTAATTTTTGAATTATTTTTGATCAAAGGCGAAAAAAACAAATGATTTTTATTAGAAATAAGAAAAGTGAAAGAGAAAAACAAGTACCTACATATCTTACTTCTATAAAGATGAAAGGGCGCCACAATATATAGTGTTATCGAGACCAAAATGAATTGTTTTGAAACATTGTGGATTAAAACATATATTTTTAAAATATTTGAGACTAAAACGAATCGTTTCAAAACAATAAAAATAAAAATTAATCTTTAGCAAAACATTAAGGACGTAATTGAACATTGTTGCGAATTGATGAAATTGCCCTTTAAAGACTAGTCACATAACACGCACGTGACTACTATTTTATTAAAGTTAACAGTCATTTTGACGATGAAGACTAGTTTAGATCTTTTAAAAAATATTAAAAACTTTTTTAAACTGTTTAAAATAATATGAATTGAACTAAATTTTTTGAAAATAATAAAGGCTTCCCCCTTTTATAAATTATTAAACTTGAGATATGAATTTGTTATTATCAGTTATTAAAATTAATAATTATTGATGATGTGTCCTAAAATTATTAACTTAGATTACATGTGCGATCATGGTCTAAAATCATGTAAGAATTTGCCAAATTCAGAGGGTTGCCGTGGGCCCCCGCTTCAGTTCAAAGTCATCTCACTGCTGCTCAGCTCACCCTCACCCAATTTCACCCAATCACCTCAGAAAAACACTTCGCCTAAACATTCTCCACCGGGAAGAAACATTAATAACATAACACACACACACACACACACACACACACACACACTCACACTCTCCCTCTCTCTCTTTCTCTCTCTCTCTCAGTATATATATTGTATGTCACACACACACATCATAGGCCCAAACATGATATAAGTAATTTATTTTTCGTAATTACAAAAAAAATTGATAACAAAACACAGTAACACACACACACACACACACACACTCTCTCTCCCTATATGCACAGACACATTGAAGGTATAATCATAAATAAATTAACTACAAATTCATAATTATAAAAATCTCAAATCTTTTTTCTTTTTTAGAATGCTCTTGAAATAACTACAGAGGAATCACTTATCAGCTTCACCAGTACCACCATGAATGCCCCAATTATCGGTAAATTTACGTATTGTCTTTCATATATATATATATATATGAGCGTGTGTGTAGCTGGTACTGAATTCTAACCTTTTTTTTAGTTGTAACATTTTCTTTTAATTACGTTAATTTTGTTTATATGTATGTGTGTGTTTGTAGCTGGTACTGAATTCTAACCTTTTTTTTTTCGGATGTAACATTGTTTTTTTTTTTTTTTTTTTAATTACGTTAATTTTGTTTTTATCAATACGTTTATGTGTGTGTGTGTGTGTGTGAAGATCCACTGCAAGGAGATTTTCCGGAAGTGATAGAGGAGTATTTGGAACATGGGGTTATGAAATGCATTGCCTTTAATCGACGCGGAACTCTTCTTGCTGGTATTCTTCTTTTTATTATTTAATTTTCCCCTCTATATTCTGTGTTACTATTTATGTTCGGTGAAAAGTTTATATATTCTTGGCATGAATCATGATATTTTCGACAATGAAGCTTAAAATTGGATGTTCGACAAATGAGAACTTTTTTTTTTTTCCTGCTCATCTAACGTATTGGGTGGACGAGGAGGTAGAATAACAAAAGGCAGAGTTTTTTATACCCAGGGTTTTATAGTTTAGCAAGATACTGAACTTAATGCTCTCGTAGGTCACAAAATCAATGCCGAATGGATGAAGTGGAGAAGCACATGAGTCTTGTGTGATTGGAAAACTATCCCAAGTTAAAAGGAAAGTATTGTAAGATTGTCATAAGACTAGTTTTTGCTATATGGTTCAGAATGTTGAGATGGAAGTGCGGCAATACTAGGAAGGACATGATTGGAAACAATGGGATTGTGGAAGAAGTGGGGTAGTCCCAATTGGGGGAAAGGTGAAGAAGAACCACTTGAGATGGTTTGGTTAGATTAGTAGGCTACTAATGGAGGTAGGTGTTAGAAGGTGTACCTATGACTGTGGTACACTATAAGAGGGGTAGAAAAAGACCCAACGAGTTGGACAGAGACATATAGACTTGCGTGAATGGAGCTAAGAGAGGATGACCCTCAACAGTAATAAATGGCGTTGTCAAATTCATATAGTTGCTCCCACTTATTGGGAAAGGGCTTGGTTTTGTTTGGTTTAGTTTGCTCTTTTACAGTATAATTTATATACTAGATTAGGAACAAATTGCCTCATTATTTTTATTCTTATGTTAAGTAGTATATTTCTCATCCCAATTTGGTTTGTGTTGTAGTTAGACGAGGTGTATGTCTCACATAACAAGTGATCCACGTGCCCTAATAATGTAGTGTATTCTTTAAGGAGTAATCTAGGCCACAATGTAGTAAATTCCTATTTAGTTTGGTACTTCAACAATGGTTTCAGTTTATGTTGCCTGCTTATTTTGTTTTTCATTCTTGTTGCCTTCCCTTCCATATGATTTATCTTGACGAACCCATTGATTTATTTATACAAAGATCTGCATATTGATCCTAATTATATATATATATATCTATATACTGCTGTTATATAACATTCTCGGTTATTTTTTCTTTTGAACAGGTACAATATAACTTATATATGCACTGTTTTTAACATGCTATACGAGAAAACTTACCGTGTGCATAATGCACTGATGCAGTATTTATAAGGTTATTGTGGATATCTTGTTTCCAACATCACTTTCTCTACCCTTCAGGACAAAAGTGCTTTCGAAATATAAGATCCAATGCAAAATCAAGATTTCTACGATCACTTTTTCCATAATCACATTTGCGATAATCACGTTTCGAAGAATCTGGGCCAAATGGGGCCTTAATATCACCCAACCCCAAAATTTAGTAGGAACAATTCATTAAGGGAATTGGAAAGATATAATGCTCCTCAAAAATCATCTCCTCCACAATTACAATTCCTGAGTTAGATGGATGGGTTTTTTGCTTTCTGTAGTAAGCCTGGCTTAAATTAAAAGACAAATCATAAATATTTTTTGGTAAACCATTTAATTATGATTTGATTGATAATAGACATTAAGATATGGCCTAAATGTTTTAGTTTATTCGTTTTGCTTTGGTATTTATCTGATATAAGCATGAGATTGATGGTGGTTAATTATTGTCAAGTAAAAGGATTTTACTAAGATGACTTGATGAGCTGCAGCATGTAACTAAATGAAGATCTCCTATCCCAACAAGACATCACTGGATAATTATCATGAAAAGGCAAAAATGAGTAGTCCAATACTCATTCTTGGGGTGCTTTAATAGCTTCTCTGCAATATGCAAGGGCCATTTTTTTCTTACTCTAGAAAGAAAACATGCCCAGAAGTCTTACTATGCCATACATAGTCCATTTAAGGCCACAAGCCCCACCATTATAAGCTCCAGAAACTGCTGCTTATCTCACAATAAGTTGCCAGAACTTGCTGAATATTGGATAAAGTGGTGCAACAGAATATGTGGTTTTTAATAATGCTTTCAGATTTTTTGTTTTGGTCCAATGGATGCTTTAATTCAGTGTTTTTTGTTTTTGTTCCTTCTTCTGTTAGTCTTAGTTACTTGGATGAAAACTTCTGCTTTCTTTATAGCAAATAAGCTCTAGATTTCCTTACCTACTCTTCGATATGTAAAATTGCTATAGTCATTCCCACAAGAAGTTTAGCTAGTATCCTTCTTTTGAATATTTAAGTTCTGCTCCTGTATATAGTCAGTAAGTTCAGGTGTAAATACTGAATCTGGTATCAATTGCAGAGCACTGATGTTGTCAGATGACATGTACCTTTCGTCTTAAAAATATAGTCAATCCGTTACAATGCATTTAAATCCCTCTCTCTCTCTCTCTCTCTCTCTCTCTCTCTCTCTTATTTATTTTGTGTTATAATGTAAACCAGATAAACCTTCATTTATACTATCCTTAGATTTATCATTACTGTACTGGTATTAGCTGTTTTCTCTTTTCAGGAAATCTGTATTTGTATTGACATGCTTTAATTAGGCTTTAGGTGTACTCTCTCAAGTATATGACTTGTTTTTCCTTTGCCAGCTGGATGCTCTGATGGAAACTGTGTTATCTGGGATTTTGAAACCCGAGGTGTTGCCAAAGAGCTGAGGGATAAGGAGTGTGTTGCTGCTATAACAAGTGTATGTTGGTCAAAATATGGTCACCGCATACTAGTTTCTGCGGCTGATAAATCCTTGACACTTTGGAATGTTGTCACAGGAGAGAAGATATCACGGATGACCCTGCAGCAAACCCCATTAAAAGCTCGTCTTCATCCTGGTTCCTCTACTCCATCTATTTGCTTGGCATGCCCCCTATCATCTGCCCCTATGATTGTTGACCTAAATACCGAAGCGAGAACTGTACTTCCCGTCTCATTATCTGATACAGGAAATGGACTTGCTCCTCCATCACGTAACAAGTTTTCGGATGGATCTACCCCTTTCACCCCTACTGCAGCATGCTTTAACAAGTGTGGAGATCTGGTTTATGTTGGCAACTCCAAAGGAGAAGTACTTATTATTGATTATAAAAGCATCCAAATACGTGGTATAGTCTCCATTCCCGGAAGTGCAGTAATCAAGAATATTGTATTCAGCAGGAATGGACAGTATCTTCTGACAAACTCAAATGACCGTACAATCAGAATCTACGAGAACCTCCTTCCTTTAAGAGATGGACTTAAAGCACTAGACGCATCATATAATAACTTGGAAGAGCAAGATGAGGTTGAGAAGTTGAAAGCTGTTGGATCGAAGTGTTTAGCATTGTTTCGGGAGTTTCAGGATTCTATTACCAAGGTGCACTGGAAAGCACCATGCTTTAGTGGTGATAATGAGTGGGTCATTGCTGGTTCTGCTAGTAAAGGAGAGCACAAGATTTACATATGGGACCGGGCTGGACATCTTGTAAAAATCCTTGAGGGTCCAAAAGAAGCAATAATAGATTTAGCATGGCATCCTGTACACCCCATCGTTGTATCTGTTTCATTGACTGGTTTGGTTTACATCTGGGCTAAAGATTATACTGAAAATTGGAGTGCTTTTGCTCCAGACTTCAAAGAACTTGAAGAAAATGAGGAGTACGTTGAACGAGAAGATGAATTTGATCTGATGCCTGAAACAGAAAAGGTGAAATGGCACCTCACTGGGTATTAATTCCTTCTTTACCAAATTATTTTGTTTCTTATAAAGTTGTATTGCAGGCAAAAGAATCAGATGTTAACGAAGACGAAGAGGTTGATATTGTGACAGTGGAGAAGGATTCAACTTTCAGTGATTCAGATATGTCGCAGGAAGAGATATGCTTCTTGCCTGCTGATCTGACTCCTGATGTTCCTGAGCAGCAGGACAAGTGTGTTGGAAGTTCATCGAAGCTAGGTGACAGTAATCATTCTGGATCCCCTCTTTCTGAAGAAGCAGGTCAGAATGGACAAGCAGTGAATCATGCATCCAGTCAAGTTGAAGGTAGTACCAGAACTTTTATGCTGTATTGGGTAGAGATAGAGTTCTTGCTGCTATCTTACTAAATCATTACTATTACTGTAAATCTGTTATGACTTTGTGTTCAAAATGAATTATCCACCGATAATAGTTCTTTAGAATCTATGAATGTTATAATTCAAAGCAGGATTTGAAACTCTTAAATGTCCTATCAACATCAGCTCTACATTTTGTTTTTGGAATTCACAGAAGTAGTAGTAAATATCTGAAATAGACATCTGAGCGCCTGAGCTGCATAGGACTTGCATGCGTCACTATCTAAGCAGCATGTTTCGTGCATCTGATTAAGCATGGGTTTTCCCTGTCTTTTGGCAATGAGTAATGCCACTTCTGTTACAATGTGCTTCTATTTTTTTAGCCTTTATGATTGTTTTGAAATTTGTATATGCATGTATGTTGATTTTTCTTTAACTCTTTCTTATCTATCAAGTGGTTTTTATTCCTCTTCCTCGTAAGGGAATCTAGGTCCTTGAGGTGCATCATTGGAGTTAAGTTGGATTGTTGTTTCTCCCGATAGCATCTTGTGCTTAGTCATATTAATTATTGATATGTGCCAGCATTCTTGGTTGCTGGCTTGCAGTGTGGTTCAATTTTAGTGTTCCATCCGAAGAGAAAAAGAATAAAACACTGGTCTTAAAAGATACTACATGTTGTGGTGGTAGAGTGGGCAGTTTTAGGTTTAATTGGAATGTGTGACATAACGTGCAAGCTTTGGCAAAGAAAGGAGGTATGTCCTCTCTTTTTCTTTCTTTTAGAAAATCTTTAGACTTCAATTAAAAAGAGAAAATCTGAATAGAAAATCTCAACGTCTGAAGTCACTGTGAATGAGTATTGTAAATTGAACCTTGCTACTAGAAGATGGTGTTTTTCCAAGTATGGAAGTACAAAGCTAAACCAGGTGAATAAAAGCAGAGGACCAAATTAGTTAACAGGTGTTTTGGAATATAGGAGGCTAGTATCTAGGCACTGGGTCATTCTTCACCTCTGGGAAGTTATGAATACATATTCGCTGAGTTGTCCTCCTGAGCACAATTCTAGTTTACTCTTCTTTTTTTTGTTGGGTGTTGGGGGGGGGGGGGGGGGGGGGGGGGTTGGTAGGTCTTAGGTCCTGTTTCTGTTTGATTGAAGATGTATTCAGTAGCAGCAGTCACTAACTGCACTCAATAATGATTCTTTCTTGGATCAATGAAGTGGTAGTTGCAGTGAATCAAATTGGACTTTTTCCCCTAGCAAAACAAATTTATTTGCTGAAGATCAATTTAGCATCTGTTAATTAAGCTGAACACGGGCCAAAGTTTGATCCGTTAACGTCATCTTATTCCAATTTGTACTCTTTTCATATATGCCTGAAGATGATTGTCAGCCTGACAACGAACCTGTGGGTGGTGTATCTTACCTTAGGACTCTAAAAGTGAGCTTTTCATATATGCTCTTATCCCGAAAATAAAATATTAATGGAGGAGTATTGCCTTTTATGATTTTGGTTTGTTGTTTATTATCTTGTTGCTGTACGGTAGTAAATGTCGTAACAGTATGCTTCATGAGTAACTTTGGAATCAGTTCTAAACTTGTTATGGTTGTGATAGTGATCCAAAATTTCTCCTTAATTCTTACTGTATTTAGACTTCTCTGACAGAATAATATGAGTCACATTGTGACTACTCTTCATAATTCATACAACTTTGCTCATCTTAACCGAAAAGGCAAGTAGACAAGTTGCTCAAGAACAATTCTGATCTTCTGTATATACCGTAAGGGTATAAGAGGGAGACAGATCTCCTTTGATACTACTTAATGCATGTTAAAATAATTTGAGTCACATGTAAGTTAAAGAAGAGGCAATAACCACTTCAGACAGGGTAAGAAGAAATAATAGATAATAATACGAGAAATGTAAAAGGAAATCATTGATTTATTAAATGAGAAAAGACGGAGGAAAGTAAGAAAAAGAAATCAACATCTGTAGTCATCCTTCAACATGGTGATTAAAGGTGCAACAACAGAATCTCTTTATTCTTTATCCTTCTGTTAACTCGTCAAAGTATGATGATTGACTGCCCTGGGAGATGCATTATGAGGAAAATTGAACCCACCCCAGATTTAATTCCATAGTCGTAATATATTATAAGTGGATGATTGATGCCTGTTAATGTTCCCCATCCGATCAATTCCCCACCAACCACCCTCCACCTTTCCCCTCTTCTCCGCCTCCCACTCCTCACCCCACAAAAAGAAAAATAAAAATGAAAAAGATTGTTCCCTATGCACATGCCGAGGTTTTTGATGTCAAATTTGCCCCTTGTTCTAAACTTTTTCTCTAATGCAGGGATAGACGATTCCGCAGCAGAGGAAAATGGAGGAACACGCTTGAAAAGGAGACGAAAGCCTTCAGAGAAAGTACTAGAGGTGCAAGCAGAGAAGGTTATGAAACCGTCACAAAAAATGAGATCATCTGGTAAATCATCGAAAACTAAAACCAAATTTTTACTCCAACACTGAAGTGCTGTCCTGGAACAATGTTAGTTGATTGATATAGGTTAGGGGACTTTGTGGTTCCTTGTTGTTAGGGATTTTTTCAAGTTCTCTGACATTATATTTACGGATGAAACATGCAATTTTTATACTATTAACTGCTGATATGAACAGCAACAAAAGCTGAATTTCTTACTTGTTTGAAAACGAAATATGGTTCCAATCATCACTAGAACAGTCTTTTGTTTGGTTTGAACTTCTAAAGTGGTTTCAGTGATCAATAGGTTCTTCCTTTTCTAAGTTGGTTAAGTTTTATCGAGTGTGCTCGCAGTCATGTTTGGCAGATTAACAATGTTCTAGTTTCTAAAATTCAGGCTCTTTCTTTGAAGTAGTTATTTTGAAATAATTACGGAAAATAATCACCTTTTGATCAAGTCATGTTCGGCAAAAACTGTTTAAGGTAATCACTTTAGTCAAAGATAACCAAAATGACTTTGACATTTTAACACAATTAGCTCGAGATGTTTACCCTGTAATTCTTTATGCTGATCAATCTGCGTGAACTTATCATTGAGCAGAGAAGAGATCACCTCAAAACTCAGAGAAATGAATCAAGTTAGTCCTCGTATCGTACTGTTCTATAATTTTTGTTACAATCAGGAATAATTATATCACATCATTGTCTTATTATAGTTGTAGTATACATCTAGCTTCAGTTGTATCCTATTTATTAGTATTTGTTAATTGAAGACTCTGGATTGTTCCTCAAGACTTTAATTCTTTTTCTTTATAAGTTATCTTTACCTTATTCCACGAGAAAAGAATCAAGTCATACATTGTTTCTTAAGATAAGTTCCATATTTCTTTAGATGATAACAAAATGGGGCTCATTATTTAAACCTTGTTTTAGACATTATTTATAGCGAAAATAAGAGCTCGCTTAACCTTATATAAAAGTATTTGTACTTGATACCAAATCAAAGTTTAATTAACATATGTGCACACTTGCAAGGTATGAGATTAAGATTGACTGATTATTATTGCCTCTTCGGATGGTGAATTTTTTTTTGTTTTCACTTTTGTAAGAACTAAGAACAGTACTAGATTGGTAATTTTATTTCGACTGGCTCTTTATATGTGTATTCGCTTGACCATTTGGTAATAGCTTTGTGATTCTATTCCTGTAAGCTTCTGAGTATATACATCTCTTGATTTCTTTTCTTTGCGGATTGCAATAGTGGTACATGTTTTGGAAAGATATCCCTCATCTTTTCTTGTCATAAGAAAAGAATTAGTGAATTCATTTATGATGGGAAAAATTATGACTGAATAAGCATTAGTGGGTTAGAAAATGTTTTTACAGCTATAAATTGTGGTCTTTGAACCAAAAAAAGCTACTGCGCAAGAGCATACAATAAAAGGAAAAAATTGAAAATAAAATTCTTCCAATTTTATTTATTTATTTATAGATAAGTTGCCTGATGCTTGTAAAAGTACTTGGGCAACAAGGCTCCTTTGAGCTTCTTGAATTATATATTATATTAATAAATATGGAATCTTTGGCCAGATGTGCTGTGATTTTCACACTTGGTGGGAGATAGAATCAGAATATGGTTTGTAAGTTAGTCTTGTGAATTAAGTAACTATTTGGAGCTAATGGATTTGAGTTTTAAGACCATTATTTTTAAGTTTATGACATTAATTTTGTCTGCAGATTCGAAATTTTGGACTAGGAACATAATAAAATAGCATTTAGAGCAAGTGTTAGATAACGAGTATCTGTACCATTGACGAGGACTTTTGATACTCAATGGGAAGTGTTTGTGATGCCAGGCATATGGGGGACCTAATAAGAGTGTTGTTGTGAATTTGAGTAATAACTCAAGTTAATTATCATTTCGGCCAATGGATTTGAGAACTAGTAGAATTATTCTCAAGCCTATAATACCCATCTTATTTGCGGATTTGGAGGTCTAGGCTTGGACATCACAAAATGGTATTAGAGCCAATATTGGTCCCAAGTGACTGTGTCTCTCATTAGGTCCTTAACAGGGGTGATTGTGATATCTCATATTAGTGTAAGACATGATATGAGAGTGATTTATAAGTTATTGTTATGAGTTTAAATAATAACTTGGACTAATCATTTTGGACAATAAATTTATGGCCCAGATAATTATATTATCAGGCCTACTATATTAATTTTGGTTGTGAACTCAAATATCTGTGCCCAGGGCGTAGCATGCACTCCTCAGGCAATAATATTCTTGGAATTAAAAAATTAATCAATATCAATAAAGAACATTATCTTAAAATTATATATTTTATCCTCATCTAAATGACAATTCCCTTCAAGACAACTTTGTTTTTCAATATCAAGCAGCTGCACATTCATGTTTATGGGGGCAAACAAATTGTTTTCAACACATTCTCCTGACATTAATCAGATTGTCCTTCTTTTTTTTTTTTTGTATAATGAAGATTGAAATCGTAATTCGAACTTGAATCCTTTGTCACAATAAGTCGCTATCCAATTATCCCACCTAACTCTTGGCTGTAGATCGTCCTTTTTCCCCACTACGTATATTTAGTGGTTCAAACTGGCAGGTCTTTGTTACTATCTGAAGGGAATTTTTTGCTTGTCTATGATAGCAAGAAGGATAGTGAGTTCACAGAGAAATGGGAAGAATACTTGTCCAATACACCATCTGAGATGGCGTTTGTGTTTTTCAATCTTTGGCTGATGCAATTGAAGTACTGTATTTGAAAGAAGAATATGAGAAATGTAGAACTCTTATATTAGAAAGGGGGTGATTACACTGCATTCATTGTGTACCTAACTATTATTTTCTTTACTGTAAGCCTTTAGATGAGATAGTCAATTTATATAGTATCGTTCTAGATTTAAGACTTGCCACTAGCACCTCTTACCACGTGTTAGGTTTCAATATAGCTTGCACATGAAGAGAGGCTTGTTAGGGATAATGAAATAATAAAATAAATCATTTCTTAAAATTTAAATTTTTAGATGAGGTGAGCACTCTACTAAATAGCAAGCTGAATTTTGTGATGTTATGCCGGGAAAGAGAAATATAAGATAGTTGCTTCATGATTTGGTATGGATGTGTTCAATTAAGATCAGCAATTTCGCCTTCGTCTTTTTGGTGAATGGTCATTCCCAATTTTCTTTCAAATTTCAATAACGTTTGGAGGTAGCCATATATCCCCTTCTTTTCCTTTAAGATTAATATCTTAGTTAGTTTCTAATTTTTATCGTATTTGACAAACAAGTCCGTATCTTCAAAAGTGCTTAATTTAAATTTTTTAATTTTGTAATTTGTGATACCCTTAGTCTTTTTGTTCTCTTTTGTAAATACATAATCATAAAGTCATTTTTTTCCCTATGTCACGTGAGTTTACCTATACTCTTTTAACAAAAAAAATAAAATAAAAGGACTAACGTTGTCACAAGTTACAAAGTAATTGGATTAAATGTAGTACTTTTAAAGTTAGAGGATAATACGATAAAGATTAGTGTTATTAGAGTATAATACGATAAAGATCAGTGTTATTAGAGTATTGACTATATATATTTTTTTCTTTTGTATTTCTTTGTTTTGTTTTGTTTTGTTTAGTCTCTCAGGGGGTGGATGCCATTATTGAAATCCATTTTCGAATCGCTCGGTGAGTGCAACATAGTCTCAAAGAGAGAGAGAGAGAGAGAGAGAGAGCAGTGGCATACAAAGAAGTAATGAAGAGAGAATGGTGGGGAGATCTCCTTAGAATAAGGAGAGAGAGAGAGAGAGAGAAACATGGAGAATGCTAGAATGACTTTGGTGCTTGTGATTGAGCACTAACTCCTAATTATATTAGTTCAATGAGATATTAATTGCATGATCGCCTTTATTCATAACGCTTTCCCTCAAGCTGGTGCATATAAATTAGATGTTTTCAATTAGTTTGTTATAGATATACTGAATTCAGACACCCTTTAATGCTTTGGTGAACAAATTAGTTAGTTGATCACTAGAACTAACATGACAAGTGATCTCGTTAATATCTTCTCTCTTACAAAATGACAGTCAACCTCAACGTGTTGGTACTGAACATTGAATATGTGATATAATATTATGTCAATGGAGTTCAAAGTAAGGAGAATTGTTACTTTTTGAATAAACAAACATTTAAAAGTTTGAAATTATGTTTCACAAACAGAGATATAATGTGTTAGATTCTTAGATAATAGATGAAAATTCCATTGGTAGAGTTGTGTTGGTATTGTGCCAACATTCTCTTCTACATTGAGAGATTAGTAACTTGTAAGGTGTAATAGCCCTATATAAAGGAGAATTAAATGCTTCTTGTAATGCACCCAAGCACTTGACACAAGAGCATTGTGTTTCGGCCCGGGAATATGATTTGAGGCTTGGGTTTTAGAGTTGTATTCTTTGAGTAATAGTTTAATTATTCTAGAGGCTTAGACTAATTATTCGCTGAGGACCAAACTACGTAAAAAAACTGTGTGTCAATTGTTTTTGTGTGCACGATCTTCAGCATTTGTGTGCACGATCTGCCCAATAATGTGAACATCATTTTTGGACAATTCAAAAAAAAAATCGTGACATTCAATTTGAAATGAAGGGAATAATATATTGATATCAAATATTTGCCTTTATCTGACACCATCCCGTAAAATGTCTAACCCAATGCATTGACTATTACAGGGCAATAAGTCATTTAGGCACACTAAAACTTTTTCATGGCAGGAGACTGTCCAACGTTATCAGCCAGATGCTGCTGCACAAAATGGGTTTCACCCATTTTGAGTGTGCAAAAGGCGGGGATGAATCTGCTTATAAGGTTATGATGCTTTTAGTGAGATTCAATAGTTAAAAACTGTTGATACAGTTATAATAAAATAATATAAATAGTTTACGATAGTTAGATTTTGCTCATAACGTTTATGGTGTTATGTGCAGAACCTTACTCGCAAAAGGCACACTTTTGTAATGAGACTGATGGATCATGGAGAGCGTCCATTGCATATTCATTTGAGAACAGAGAATTATATCCAGATGAGAAAGGGTTGCTTTGATGTTCATCTGGCGTGTGATGAAACAGATTTTGGTTCGTTTCATGTTAGTTCTACTCAGCAAAAAGATTATGTCAAGAAACAAGATTTATCACACCATGTAAATAACTTAGTTATACCAATGAATTACAAGTGTTGTATTTTCTGTTCGAATAGGGGTGATGAGGGAACAATAAACCAGCCAACCATACAGGAGGCCATGTGGCCTGCGGTTGCTGAGGAGTTCAGATGAGATTTGGCGATTAAGATAACAATTATTTGTTTAAGTCATTCAGATTCTCTTTGCATACAGTTTTTCTAATACGATCTTACGATATTCCAAAAAAAGTAGTTAAACGTTTTTTAACCGTCGTTAATGCGTTACAGTCTGAAGAGACGAAGAGACCCACAAGAAATCATATAAGGGTCCTTCACTATTACTTGAAGGTAAGTTATTCAAAAAGTCTCACACAAGTATTCATTGAACTTACACATAGTTGACGATATTGATACTTAAATAATCTCACACACATAAAAACGGACTTATTTGTGGCTCCAGAGGCCAATTTATCTCCCAACCTGACTTGAGCATTGAAACTTTCTCTTGAAAAAGTGTTAGGTGATTTAGTTTCTTATGTTTGGCATAATCCAGTTCTAACCGACCTCAGTTGACATTGGGGAATGCATGTGCTGACCCTTGAAAAATGAAATACCAAATCTGCTGAACTAAGTGCGAGTCAAATAAAACGAATTATTTTCGGCATGGTAAGGGGTAAAGCTTTTCTTTAGGCTTTAAAAAACCATCCACTTCCAGTGGTGAATCAGTAACTTGATAATCTCTAGGCTCTCTATAGATATCAACAACAATCAGGTAAAAGACATGCTTAACTAGTAGAGCAATCTTCACACTATGCCTTGGTAGTTAATAAGACCAGTATGCTTTGTCAACATTTCAGAAGATAAAGATAACATCAAGTGTCGTGGAGCCACATGGTCTTGAGGGCGTGTATCAATTCACCCTCAACTTTTTTTTTTATTTATTTAAAAAAACCTATTATATTGGACCCCTCTTATTATATGTGTATACCTGTTAACATCTTTTACTATATGAGTGCATTCACTCACCTTTAGGTCCTGATTCACCCTTGACATCAACACTTGATTACCATTGATTACCAGCAAGCTTTGAGGACAAGAATTTCCTTAAGCCCACTCTCTGTTAACGATCTTTCAGATTTTATTTTTAATGTTGGTATTTAGTTTTGGTTTTGATTGGAATAAATTGCCCAACACATGGCCTTGGCTAGCATTAAGCAATGACTTGATCGTTGCAGCGAGATGATGACCTTAGCTTCAATGTCATGGTGATCCAAGCACCATGTAGTCTTGAAGCCGGCTTCAAACTCATATCCGTCATGGGTTGAGAATAGGAATTGAACTCTTCACTAAAAAGAACTTCCGAATCCAACCCTGATTAGAAACATTCTTTATCTGATAGATTAGCTTTATGACAGATTATTTGAATGGAGAACTATCAGGTATGTGAATTCTGTACTTTTGATGGCAAGGCTTCTTCCATCTTTATTTACATAACAAGTTTTAAGTGTACATCAATGATTAAAATTGTGTATACAGATGGCAATGAAACGCACGTATAAGTGCATCTATCTATTGTCCAATGGTGGTGTTGTAGACATAAGTTCCAAGTGCCACAATCACCAACACAGCAACACCAACATTCACCAGCAATTGCTTCTCTTCATCTCTCTCTGCAAGACTTTTTACTGATTGCTTGAAATTCTCCAAGTTATAATGCCCAGTGCGAGAAGTACTTGCATCAGTTGTTTGTTTCGTTTTCGGCTCTACATGCTTAGCCTTACCTTCATGAACAAAGCCAGCTCTATCTTTTTCTACTTTAGGCTTCACAGAAATTCTCTTGGTGACGCGTTCAATCTGATCAAGTAGTTGTGATCCTTTGCTTTTCTCAGCACTTTGAGATATCTCTGACTTTCCGGGCTTGCTCTTCGTTTCATTGTTCTCCCTCCTTTCAGCATCTTGTTGAACAACATGTTCAGTGGCCATCAAAGCTTCCGAGTTCTTTAGATCTGTTTGTTTCTCACCACTAATTGTTGGAGGCTTTTCTTCATTCAACATCTTCTGAGTTGCTGGAGGTTCTGAATATGTTTGATCTTTTTGCTTGTCACCAACAATAGTGGAACTTTGTTTCGGAGGAATATCCTCTTGCCCTTTCGGAGAGGGTGCTTCTCCAACAGCTTTGGCTTCATCTTTTGGACTTGGAGCGACTCTGGCAGGTACATAATCTTGCTTTTTTTGAGGCGTGCGCTCTCTTCGCGCCTTTTCAGGGCTTGATTGCTTTGGCTTAACAATGCTTGGTGCTGCAGGTTTTGCAGGAAGGTCATCTTGAGCTTTTCCAGGAGCAGCAGAGGCTTGTTGTTCAGATGGTTTGGCTTCATCTTTAGGACCAATCTGCGACACGCTCTTTCTCGGCACTGCGATGGTAAGCATTCCTCCTTCAAACCTCGCACGAGTGCCTCGCAAGTTACAGTAGTCTGGAACTTGATAATCCTCCTGAAAGCGCTGCCATTTGTTACCAGCAACTAAGCGCTCACCACGAACCCTGATAATGTTTATGCCTTCTGTTGAAACATTAAGATTCTCCCTCATAAAACCTGGACAATGATATATAATGAAATTGATTGAGAAGAGGAATGTACATGAACAATTACTCGACTTGTTCAAGATAATAAATAAAAGTCTTTGTTTAACAAATTTTTTTTAGATGAAATTATTAATTTACGCAACTAATCACAAGTTTCTAACAAAAGTGATATATATTTGCAGAAAAACATATCATACTGATTATTTTCAAAATGATCTGATCAATTGTTTCAAAGTATATTGTAAAGCTAGAGAGATATACACAAAACGTGAAGTAAGAATTCTTTTATTGCATCGTTATGATCGGGATCCAAAGATTGTGAAATATCCACATCATTTCATCATCATTATATAAACAATTCACAATCGTTGAATCTTATTCACGATATCGTAACATTACGAACATATCCGTTCTCTTAAACGTGAGATTATTTGATACTAAGGCCTCAATTTTGGCCATTATATCAATACCTCATTTGTATCTTATGTTAATTTTGTCACAACCAAGGCATCTTAATTATGTTGATACCTATTTTAGATCTCACTGAAAACTATCTCCCATGAGATGGATGCATCTCGAATTATTAGTCTTATTTTCTGAATGATACTCGAACGAGAAGCCTGACTAGGCACAAAAAATTACTTGTTAAGTCAAAAAAAATTACTACGATCTCTAGTTGTGTCTGTCGTACAAAGAATAGTTTTGTAAAGTATTTTCCTCACTTAAAAGGACATGCTAAAAATGGTCATGTCATAATTTCTTCATCATTTTAATATTTGATTAAAAAGTTAGAAGAATTGCTAAAATGCAATATATATATATAGTTTGTTAAAATTGTATATTAAATCGGGCCTGTCATATCATAATAATCTATTAACCCTTTATGATTCATTTATTAAAAAAATGTGTCTACCAACGGCAAAAGTGTTTTGCCACATTCTAATAAACTATAGGACATTATTATTATTATTATATAAATATGTCATCGCATGATTTAACGCCTAACTTCAATAAAATACAAGGGACTTTTGCAGTTTAGGCAAAATAAAATAGATTCAGTAATGCTAATGGTAAAGTTAGCCATATAAGTTTTAGGCTTATGACAAACCAGGCAGATGAATAAGTAGAATGTCAGATTCTACATCTTGTATCCACTCAGAAATGGGCTTGATATCTTCATATATTGGTCGGACAACCGGTCGTTGACGGCCGGCCGGATTTATTCCTCCGGTAGGTCTGGTTGGTCTCGTTGCCATTCTTGAATTTATTTCAAATATTCTTACTTCTTTGTTTTTCCCTCTTTATGACAGAAAACTTTAAAATCTTCAATGATATTGTTCATCAACATATCCTCAAGTCTTATATACATATAAAAAGTTTTGAGGGCTTTTGGAAGTTTAACGTTTTGCTTTTCTTGTTGGTGAGGCTATAGTGTTTGCTTTTCCCTAGTGAGGAAGATATACCAATTTTGTTGCTTCCATGTTGTGTTTCGAGGGCGGGCTGGCTGGCTTTTTTTCCTTTGATCTTGCATGAAGCATCTCCTGGTTTCAAGACAAAGCATGAAAATTCTTTGATGGTATGTGAACTTCGTCGTTGATAGAAGCCAACCACACTCCAAAAAATTAACTAATATTCACTAGAAAAAATGTAAGTGAATATTAAAATGTGTTATAACCTCTTGGCCGTCAACATACTGCAGAATATATTAATTTCTCACATGTTTTCATAGTAGAGAAAAAATGAAAGGTCAGAAAAATGCGAAAGGTTACTCCAAGGCAACCAAGATAATAAAATTGAGAAATCAAGAGAACATAGTGGTATTAAAATAAAACATATCTTGAATATGAACGACAAGAACAATTGGTTGTGATGTTGTAATTATAAATCGAAATAGAACATTAAGATATTTGTTAATTTGAAAACCTCGAGTCGAGCTAATTATTTCAAAAAAAATATTACAAATAACTTTGCTACTTGAGCCAAGAGATATATCCAAGGAAAATTCCTCCATGATTTCTACCTTGTTGTAATGCCAACATCTTTTGTTATTAATTTAGGAAGTCATGGGATCCTTGAAGTTGTTTGGATCCTTCATCGACAAAATAAACATTTTATTCTGTAAATGATTTTGGGGAAGAAATTCAGAAATAATAAGAACAATAGAACCCTTTGTAATAAATGGAACTTGAATGCTATTCTTGCTTAGTTTCAAGAAGATATTTGTAAAAGGTTGACACACGTATAAATGATATTGCCATATAGATTTTGAAAAGTGGACTGAAATTAAATCTTACTGGTCGAGTAAAAAAAGATAAATATTCTATTCATTTGACAATGATAAGGAATAAATATCCGATTTGATGTCAAACACCGACCTTACCCTTGCAAAGATTAGGGACCTACATTAATTAGAGAAGGTCGGGCATGACTGGCCTAACATGACAATGACCGACCATCCGACCACTTTTGGAGCCTAATTCACCCTGAGAGACAGTAGGTCGGGCACTGACAAGGTCTTGTAAAATTCGAAGAATATTTCCTGAAATAGTATAAATATCACAATTTTCTACAATGAAAGATAACTTATTTTCTCCATAAACACTTTTCATGTACAAACAACTATTAAACAAGATCAAATTGCTAACTTGAGCTCACACAGAATATGTTAGGATTAGTGGCCTAAAGCCAAGTTAATTGTAATTTATTAGGACAAAATTTGTATTATATTTTATTAATGGGCAATTTATTTATTTTGATTAATATGTTGATTAATTAAAATAAAATCCTTAGAATTATATTTGTAGATTTCATTCTTAAGAATGAGTGTGGAGATCTACTATTAATAATATATTCTAGAAGAAGTCCCTAATCAAAGGATAAATTAATTGAGCGTTAGTTTATCCATATAGAGTAACATACAATCTACTACCCGCATATTATGAGATATTAATCTGGGCAATGAGTCTCATGTTGGAATAGTAAATGTATAAGTGATTGTTGAGAACTAATCATTAGAATTGACTAATCATATATGTCGAATTACGTAGACTGTTAATAATTCAATATATTCTATAGAATGTATAAATATTCCTTAGACTTGACACACTACAGTTATCCTGTGTATGGGATACCACAATTTACTAATACTAAAATCCGATTCTAATGACGGACTGGCATATGTGTTCGATGGTCGTGGCTCATTCCTACATAGGTATATGAAAATGTGCGATATGGAATCCGTTACTTAGGGGTCCTATACGATCTAGTCGATTAAGTAACTAGAAATCCTTGGCTGAGGTTGAATTGTGAAAGATATTCCACGATTCGTTGACAAGTTACTAAATTAATTAGATTTGGCCATATGATTAAGAAAGACAGGTTGACATTTCTATCCATGACTCTCGTTTAATCGGAACAATTAAGACTAAGGGAATTAATTATACGATAATTATATATTAGGAAGGTTCATGCAATTTCACGTCATCATTAATTGGGTAATCACAATACATTGCTTAGTATCACTTATGACTTGTGAGAATTAATTAGAATAGTTTTAATTAATATATTAATTAGATTAATATTATTCCATAGGCAATTAATTCTGAACCCGAGAGATCGCACAAAAAAAAATCCAGAATTAATCAGTAGGAGAAATTGAATTAAATATTTGGATTATCCAAATTATTTAATTGAATTTAAGACTGGGCTTGTAGGAATTTTTAGTTCCACTAGCTTTACATTCTAAGTTCAAAATTTAGGACTGGCCTTGAAAATTATGAGTTTTCTATAAATAGAAAACTATGATAGACAAATTAGTTAGCACAAATCCTGTCTTTCATAGTTAATTTTTTTTCTAAAATTCTACTAGAGGTTTACTGATTTTTCTCATAGATCTCATGTATATACTGTTGGAGGCTTCACAAGTGGGGAGCTTAAATTGCATCAGACATTACATCAGATTTGTCTTTGTTGAGGTAATCCTAAGACTACTCTTTCATATAATAGATTATATGATATTTGTAATTTTGTGTAAATCGCTTAACTAGCCATGAATAGATACGTGATATTATTTTGATGCGTTATCGTTATTATTGAAACTTTTAAATATTATGTATGCAAACTAACATGATATACCTGCAGTTTGTTCATTGTTCGCATATTAGTCCAAGAGCTCAGTCAAGGACTTGAGGTCAATATATTTTAATTTTTTACTTTAACAAGTTGGCGTCGTTTATGGAAAAGTTTTGATCATCTTACTGAGAAACCATAATGGTAAACACAAGAAGTCATAGTCAAGTCGGTGGCTATCTTCTACCAGCCATGCAAGATGAGCCACCATAGTATGAACAACAACCACCACTAGAAATCAACTACCCTAGTAGCATTCCACATACTGCTACTACCATATAGCCACCATATCAGCCAAATCATCATTCACTAGCACCATCGGTAATCGCGGGACTATCCCTACCAGGTTATATTGCTGCATCACCTTCTCAACCCATGGATTTCTGTTGGGAATTGAATGTCTTAAAGACCACTAGCACTAAGACATCTCAATATAATGGATATTAATCAGTTAACAAATCAGTGCATTCATTATGAGCATATCATATTCTCTCTCTTTATTTGATATATTTGTATGCAAAAATGTTCATTGATACAAGTGAATAACATAGGTGCATAGTGGTCGGCATAGAAGGTCTATGCTATGAGGCTTGGATCAAAACTATAGGTTCATAACCGAATAGTAAAGCTGGGCACTTCACTATGGTAAAGTTATAACGAGAGAGTCTCCTATTAGGTAGGGTGACCTACTTTGGTCATTAAAGGGGCTTTCCAGACTTCTCGCATTAGTGCATGTGAATGCATTGAACGAGATTACAGTAGATGCAATCTCAGTGACATTACTATCACTATCAGAGAACTAAAAACATCTTAAGCTACTAAGTGACCAATGCTCTATATCATAAGCATATGTGAATATATCAGTGGATCATATGACATGTGTTTTGATTCACTATGGGTGAAATCTTATAATAGGGTCAACAGGTTGATGTTTTGGACATATGGACTAGATCCATTAGGTGACATGCATATGAGTCATGATTCTATGTTATCTTAAATGATAGTAAGCTACTCGCTTAGAATTATCTATGTAATCATCCAAATCTAGCACTTAGTAATATAGCTCGGGCTATATTAGATATTAAACTTGTGGGTCGCTCCAAGGAATAAAGTAATAGTATCTAGGTGGTGATTATATGAAGGATAAAGGTCCAAGGTGTAGATGTAATCAAGATAGGATGATAGTGCGAATGCATGACCTACTCTTGATTGTGGTTGAAACATAGAGGGGCATTTTAGTCATTTTACTTAGTAAGTCAAAGATAGAAAACCTCCTTGGGAAGTTTATTAGTTACCATAGAGTGCAACTCTAACTCTTTAGTAGAATGAGTTGAGGTTAAAATGGTCCAAACACTACTAGTGTCTAGTAGGGGTATTTTGGTCATTTTAAAGCCACAATAGCTATGTATTCGGGTCCTTCTCCTAGCCACTTTCATATATGGTGAACTGCAGTTTTCTTAACTTGGTGTTTGTGTGGTAATTGAGCATGGTTTCTTATTTGGGAACAAACAACTCAATCAGGAAGGTTAAAACATCAGGACAAGAGATACTCTTAAGAAAAAAATATTTGTCCTAGCTGATGATGTCTTGACGGTGTATGCTATACACACTCCTACGTGTGGTAGATGTGTATAGGCATGTGGATGAGGTTAGTTGGCAAAAGATAAGGTTTTGATAATTGAATTAAGAAGATAATTCATTTAAAAAATCAAAATAGGATCTCTTGAGCTAACTAGAACACTCTCTCTCCACTCTCTTCTATTTTTCAGCTATATCCTAGCCTCTATACACATATGCACGGCATACTAACTCACTCATACATAGCATACACAGCCAAGAGAGAAAAGAAAAGGCAAAAAGAAAAATTCCACTATTTTTCACAACCAATCGCAAGGATTATGGAATAGGGGAGAAGATTTGAAGGAATCGCGCCTTGAAGGACTTTCTTAAGCCTTACATGCATTTTCCAGCATCGATCAGTTCCTTTAAGTTGTGTGTGTTGTGTATTTAAGCCAACACAAAAGGCAAAGAATCATATATACACTCTATTCTAGTACTAGATATCGATTTCAGTGATGTTTTTAGGTATGATTATGTCTTTATTCTGCTTGTGGATTAATGGCTGCCATATTATGTTTATAAATTGAATATAAACTGAAAAATATGTCTAGAATGCCTTAGAATCCACATCCTTCAATTTCAACACCTTGGATCGGATGTTTTATAACTTGAAAAGTGATATGTACTAGTTCATACAAAAATAAAGCCAAGCCCAAACACAATCCCACACATATATCCCACCAACCACTGTGCCACAACCAGTAAATCACACTGTTTTGGTCATTCCTAAGTCAGTTGACCCACCCAAGGCTCATTAGGACAAGTTGATATGCCCGAGCTGTTGGGATTAAGATATGCCCAAAAGACCATTAGCACTTTCTCATCCTTGTATATGAATATTTGCAATGAATAATTAATGTCATCTTATTTTTATGAACATGTTTCTCTCTTATATGGTAGAGTTATATATGTATGTAAGGTCCTTGCTTCAAGTGTTGACTTAGGTACGTGGTGGTTACGTACAGAAGGTCTAAGTCATGGTTACTTGTCAAGCAAAACTGTTTAGTCCATAACTAAGTAGTAGAGTTGGGCACTCTACTATAGTAGAAGTTATTGTAAATAAGTTCCCTTTATAGTAGGGTGATATGCTTTGATCATGGATAAGGTTCTAGACTTACTTCACTTATGCATGTGTATGCATTGGACGGGCCATCGTAGACATGAACTCTAAATGCATACTATCAAAGAAAGAGGTCACCTATACCTAATAGCTTCTAAGTGGGCCAATGCTCTCAATCTTGAGCAAAAGTGGATGAATTGACGAAGTCAAGTTCTTGTACTTTGAGTCATTATGGGTGAGATCTTGTATGGGTCAATAGTTATGTGATTTGGGTGTCTGGATTTGGTTAGGAAGGACATGCATATGCAATAAAGAATCTATACAATAATCACTCCCTTAGAATGATCCAAGTTGATCATCCTAAATCTATGCATAGTAATACAGTTTGTATTGGTTGTTACACTTATGGGTAGCTCCCATGTATAAGTAGATAACTTCCAGAGGATGGTTGAATTATAGGTTAGAGGTTCTAAGGAGAAAAAATTATAGTCAAAGAGGTGATAGTACAAGTAGTATACCTGTCTTGGCTATAAGTGAGTATAGAGAGGCTGTAACACCCTGATCCCTCACAAGACGGAGCCACAATCCAAAACCCAAGGTTATAAAAACATGAGGGAAAATGGACGGAGTCTCCCTTGTTTATAGGACTATTTAGTACCTGCACATAGAAGAATTGACAACAATGACAATAACCAACATTTATAACGAACCCCAACCTTCAATATCACACCCTCTTCCAAAACTTAAGGCCATCCGAGCCTTATAACTAAGACAAAATAGGGCATACAAGCATGCATTGACAAAAGCTATTGAAATTCTGTATTTTAAAACCGCTTATCTTACCACTCTAATCTTTTCTACTTCATTTTCTTAGATTTTAAGTCGATCAACCAACCGTCACTTAACTCCATACAACCATGCAAGCTGGCTAGGCAACAAAGTAAGCATTAAAGTTATTACAAACTACTACCACTAGGTGAGCCTTTCTTAGATACATTTATTACAACTAACTAATATAAACAAGGCACATAGGCCTCAAAATAATACATATTTTACACAAAATTTTACATATAGGCAAACAACCGAAGCTAAGTCATGCACTCAAAGAGACTCTTGATCTTTCTTCTCCTCAGCCTCTGAAGGCTCTGAGCCTGAAATAGTAGAAATGAGGGATGAGCATACAATACTTGTATACTCAGTGAGAGAGGGCTACAGTTAAACAGAGCGTTTTCGAAAAACTTTTCGTGCAATGCAATACATAACACAAGAACAACAACCAAACAATAAAGATCAATAAAGCAATTGGATAGCACATATAACAAAATGATACGATTTCGATAACTCCAAACACTCTAAAGTCAATCTTCAATCATGAATCTAGAACCGCGAATCACGAACTCGATCAATGTGCCGGTATAAACCCATAACACTCCAGTGGGTGTACTCTGGATGTACCTCGAAATCTTACGACTCAACACTCTCTGGCAATCTTCGGACTAGGCGAGAGTGGGAATGGGACCATGGTAGCCGAGGTATCTCGGTAAGCCCAATGCCACCCGGAGTTCCCCGACACTACCATGCCCAAATGGTTGCGCAACCACGATACGAATCATAGAAGATAACAATGACAATATATTCAATAAACACAAATGAGGTACAACAATGTAGGTTATCCTCGCATATAATCATATTAAATCTAGAAATTTAATATCAAAACATAAGCTTTGAAAATGCACATTTATGCTAAATCCCTCACCAAAACTAGGTTGTGAACACTTGGAGAAGACTTGGGAGAACTAGAAATCACTTGGTTGGAGCTTGAAAGAGCAAGATTTGAGCCCTAGGCAAGATTTTTTTCTTTTTTTCTTTTTCTTTTCCTTTGGCTGTGGGCCTTCTTGAGCTTTTCTTTGTTTTTTTGTGTTTTGTATGTTATGTATTATATATGTAGTATAGTTATATATATATATATATATATATATATATATATATATATATATATATATATATATATGTATTATAATTCTAAACTTTGGGTTGGCTAATAACATTAATTGGATATCTTAAAACAATTGCAAAAAACATAAGAATTCTGAAGGCCCAAAAAAATGAGATATAGTTTTTACTATTTATTTAGGACACAAAATATTTTATATCTCACAATCCTGACATACTATGCAAATAAAAATTCTGAATGTAATCCCAAAAACAAATGTATAATGAGGAAAAAATGTGAAATCCGCAAAATAAAATACTTTAATTTTCACCCCGGGCTCAGCGCTCATTTTTAAATGAGGAAAATAATTCATTAGATGTAAGAAAATAATCCCACATATTACATATAACAAAATATTAGGTTATTCATGTTATATGAATTAATTGTACATAGTTTATTTATTTTTTTCCAAGAAAGATAAAATTATGTTAAGTAATGAAGATAATTCACCAAAGTAAACAAATATACACATATAAACACTTACGATGGCACATAATTATTTGCAATTAGGTATGATGTGCTACACAATAGCTCCGGGTATGCTATGCACAAAAGAAACACTGAACGAATTCAGGGAATAAAATAATAAATTAAGTGTCCGGCAAGCCATTTAAATATAATTTAAATAAATACAAATAATAAATTAATTACTTTACCTATATCAATTAAATGTAATGCAAATAATAATAATAATAATAATAAAAATAGTTACCCCCGAGTTCGGGCTTTACATTCAAATAGTAAAATTAAATCACTTAAAAATATTAGTAAAATAAATTAGAGTAAATAAAATAATAAATAATTATTTCGGGCCAGGCAATTAAATATAAATTGAATGAATATAAACAGTCATCATGCACATTTTTCAAGAATTATGAAATTTAACGAAATAAATATATGAAAATTAATATAATGTCTATATGCTAGATACAGGTGTCACAGGGGCAACATAGTCATTATCACTTAGTTGGTCTAAATACTGAGCGTCATAAGTTAGTAACTAACTCTTGTTCATACAGTAATTATCCTATAATGCAGTCATAGTCTTTTAGTAGAATAGACTAAGGTTAAAGTGACAAAATATTACTAGAAATTAGCAAGGGTTTTTGGTCATTTTTAGTGAAAAGGTAATTAATTATGTTTTTGGTCCCCCTTCTAACTTATAAGTATCATTACTAAATTTGGGTATTGTTAAATATGTAAGAGAATTAAAGTCTAAAGGCTACTAAGATTTTAAGATAAACTTTCCATTTTTTGAAGGAGTTTTTATTCTTAAAAGTAGACTAGATCTGAATTGGGACTTAATTAGAATTAATTAATTAATTAGATAGATCATGTAGGCTAATTAAATAATACTAACACGCAGATCAAGGCCATGGAGCTTGGGCTAAGCGTCCTACCATTGGGCTTAGGCGTGTGGATTAGTTAAATTGTTAGGATGAGAATTTTCCAATATTATGTTGGAATTAAAGGATAATTCAAAGTCCTAATCATTTTCTATCTTGGTTTCTAATTAAGACAGAACTACCTAGTATAATTTTTACCTATAAAAAGGCTTCTACCCTAAGCTCTACAATTTCACAATCTTCTTTGAGATCTCTCTCTCTCTCTCTCTCACATGTAAGCCTCTCTAAGAGGAAACACGAAACACTCTTCTTTTAGTTTAGTTTTGCAAGATCAAATCCCACAATTTGATCAACACTTTAGCCAGGATTTGGTATAGGAGGGAAGATCAAAGTAAAGGAGCAGAAGAAAGCTCTAGGCGTGTAGAGCTTCAAGGTCAAAGGTGAAGTTTTTCGTTTTCGTGATAAACAGGTATTTTGATAAAACTTTGGTTTTAGATTGAACTATGAACTGTTTGCATGTTCAATTAGCTATTTCATGAGTTATTCAAAATTTTAAGATCTATGCATAAATTTTTCACCTTATTCTTGTTAAATTAGAATTTGATTCATGCGTTATAACGTTTCCCTTCACGAGCATGCCAGATCTAAGTGCCCCATGGTAGGAGTAAGAAGCAGGAGGGCACGAGAATACCTGTAGAGTAGTGGAGGACCCTTACAGGACTTGGTTTTCACCCATTCACTAGGGAGGTTCAAGCTGAACAACTACCTCAAGGATACAAACTTCCTACATTGCCATCCTACAATGGCACAAGTGATCCTGAGGATCATATCCTCAGGTTTGATCACCATATGATGTTTTATGATATCCATGACACAATCAAATATAGAGCTTTCCTGACCACCTTGGTTGGGCCTGCCAAGAGATGGTTTTCTTAATTACCAGAAAACTCAACTAATAGCTTTTCCTAAGTGGTCAAGGTTTTTCTTAATCGATTTGCCAGTAGTAAGAAGCCATTGAAGTTGACAGCTTCTCTCCTATCGATCAGGCAGGGAAAAGAAGAAACCCTTCGCAACTTCACCTAAATGGTCAACCAGGCAGCCTTAGAGGTCCCAGTTTTGGATTAGTCCATGGCCATAGTAATATTCATGCAAAGACTGAGGTCCTGACCTTTTCAGGCTTTCCTAGCCAGGAAAGAGCTGAAAGATTTTTCTAACCTCATGGTCTAAGCATCAAAATATATAAAATTAGAGGAGGTCATGATGACAAAGATAGATAAGGAGAAAATTATTGAAGGAACGAAGAATCCCATTAAGGGAAAAACGAAAGCCAATGAGGAAAATATGAAAAAAGGTAAGTTGGTGCATGTTATCTAGATATAGCTAAGGTTTTAAAAAATTTATAACGCAACAGAAACATGATAGCATGTTTATCTAGGATCAAACCACATAATCTAAGAAGAACTTTTGCATAAACGAAACTAGAATGTGAATTCTAATTGTGTAAAGATCAAAACATGTTACCTCGATTCATTAGCTTTGAATCTTAATGAAATACATAAAATTCAACCTTGATCTTGATAGGGGAAAATCTACAAGCTTTGGAGACGAAGAATACCTTTTGATCTTCTCCTCTATGACTTTTTTTCTACTTGAAGATGCAATAAAGATTTGTGGGAATCTTCTTCTTGTTTTTGCCTAGCTTCTAATATGTATAAGAGAGGAAAAAAAGAGAATTATTTTTCTTCTCCTTTTCTTGCGTGCGAGTAAGTTCGTTTGGGCTAGAGGAGAGCTCCGTTTATAGATAAGAAAAGTCTAGAAAGATGAAATCCAATTGGATTAGGAAAAAGTGCCACAAGTCCATACGGAATGTACCTGGACACTTTTATGAATCTTAGATTGCAAGTAATCCATCATAATCCAACTAACACATCTTCTAGTAGCTCTACACCAAACCTGCGCCTGTCTTAATGCTCCACACATGTAACATGACTTTTCTTTGCATTATTTTTCTAAATTAATTATTCTTAGTTTCCAAATAGAACTCAACAATTCCAAATAGGAAATTCCTATACAAAATATGAAGCACTTTCCTGAATAAGAATCCTTGTTCCACTTGGATACTAAATTTAGCAAGTCTCTTAATGCTTAAGCAATAGCTAAGAAATATTAGCAACATCTTAAGAGAAGTAAGCTAGAAGAGGGACCAAAAGACATAAACAACTTGGCTACTAAAAAGACCAAAATACCCCTGCTAACCCCATAGAACATTTAGGCTTTTCAACCATGACTTATTGCACTAAAAAGTAATGGTTGCACTCTAAGTTGAATACTATTATTCACAGAAGCTTGTCATACTAAGTATGATCTTTGTCTTCCACCTACTAAGTTAAATGACCAAAACACTCCTCCATGTAACACCCACAATCAAGAAAGACTTTACTGTATTATCTTTTCCTTGATTGTATCGTCTCCTTGATACATCTAAATCCTTTGAGTAACCATCTTACGGATACGGAACACTTGATCTAGGGAGCGACCCTCAAGCCAGATATTCGATATACCCCTTGGGTATATCATTGAGTTTAGATTTGGATGATCTATTAGATAATCACAAGGGGCGATTACTCTGTCACTTGATGGTATGGATTCTATATTGCGTACACACATTCCTACTAGTTCATCTACATATGTTCAATATTAAAAGTATTGATCACTTAGTAGTATAAGGTATATTTAATCTCTATCTTTGATAGTACATATTAAGAGATCATACCTAAGTGGCCGGTTCAATATGTGACACACATACTAGTGAGGTTTAGCCAAAAAACCTACCAATGACCAAGGTAGGTCACCCTTATCAGGATACTATCACAGTATAACCTAAACCATAATGAAATGTCTAGCTCTATCATTCGGTTATGAACAGAATCTAAAACCAAGTGTCTATGACTTAGACCTTCTGTGGTCAGACACCGTGCACTCAAGTCGTTCACTATGGATCAAAGACCTTTATACAAGCAAATACACATAAATAAAACAAAGATAATAGAATACATGCTTTCATTAATAATAATATTCACAACATGTATCCAATGTAACTGAAGTGTCACGTGCCAGTGAGCTTTTGGGCATACTAATCCCAACAAGCCCGACCAAGGAGCCTTGAGCTAAAGGGGTAGGTTTGAAAGATAAACACCCTTGGCCACCCTGAGGTAAAAAATCTTGATAGAGATTCAGTCTAGTAAATAACTCAAGTGGCTGGGGAAGATGACTAGATATCCTGAGAAGCAGGATAAGAACAAGTTTTGTAGATTCCATAATAATCATGGGTATAACACCAATGAGTGCCGACATTTGAAGGATGAGATTGAAGCTTTGATTCAACGAGAGAAGTTGGGGAGGTATATAGCTTGAAAGATGATCGTGAGCAAAGAAGGAGAGTGGTCAGAGAAAGGAGTTCGATGAGTGAGCAGGGCGGACACGTAGCCATTGTAGTAATCTTATCTTTTTGCTTGGTTATATAACTGACTTGAGCATCAAAGTCGTCCCATGACGAAAGCCCACGGGGTTGTTCGTTTTGTATAAAATAGGTCGGCGAGCCTATTATACCCATGTCTAAGATTTTACCTTAACAACCAAAAACAAAAGAAATTACAGAACACAAGTACTCCAAAAAAAAACCTAATTTTTCCATGTTCTTCAATGAAAAATGAGCACCAAGAATAAAAATTAACCTTCAACCATTCAAGGTGAAGCACTCCAAGCTTCAACAAGCACAGCAAAGTGGTATTCAAGTTGCAAAAAAAACACCAAAATCTGAAAGTAGCTCGAGCAAACTAATGGTCAAATAAATGCAAGAAGTGTTCATAAACACAAAGCATGAAAGATGATGGGTGAATGTGAGTATTCCAAAGGAACAACACAAAGAAGAAGAGAGGAATGAAAGAGAGGGGAAATAAAAAGATGACAGGATTGATGGGAAACATTATATCGCATGAATCAAATTCTATAATTGCAAGAATAAGGCGGGAACATTCATGCATGGATCTTTAAAATGAACAAAGCATGAAATAACTACTTGAACATCTAAACAGTTCATAGTTTAATTATAAAAGTAAATAAATTTTTTAGGTTTACCTTTATCGCGAAGAATGTAATGAAGAAAACTTCACCTTTACTAGAAAGCTCCACATGACTGGTTGAAGCTTTTGTTCCTTAACTCTGATCTTTCCCTCTATTGCAAAATCCTAGCTTAAATGTTGATCAAGTTGTGGGACATGATTTTGCTAAACTAAAACTAAAAGAAAAACTATTTGAGTTTCTTCAAAAAAGTTGAAGCTTACTTGTGAGAGAAAGAGAGAGATCTCAAAGGAGATGGTTCAATTGTAGAGCTTGGGGTAGAGGCCTTTATATAGGAGAAAAAGTGCAAGGTAATTCTATCTGAAAACAGAATCCAAAAGAGTAAAGGATTAGGACTTTGAATTATCCTTTAATTCCATAATAAAATAGAAATCCTTTTACACCTTGCGTTCACACTGGCCTAGCTCACAGAGCCAAACCACATGCCTAAGGCTATATGGGGTGCCTAGCGCACTTCGTCTTGCCTCGGGCTGCGAGCCAATGGCTATGGCTCAGTCCTCTAAGCTCTATCCAATTTTAATTAATTAATGCCAAAGTCCAAATCTAGTCCACTATTTAAGAATATAACCTTTATCTAATTATGGAAAAACTATCTTAAATATTTAGTAGCCTTTAGACTTTAATTAATTAATTATATAATCCAATCTCAATCAATAATCAAAATAGAAACTCCTTTCCCAAAATAGAAAAAACTATTTATGATTTTTAATTGTCAAAGGATTAAATTGTCCATTTAATTTAGTAATTTTTTATTTAGTAAATACACTCATAAGGTAAAAGGCTAGAAGGGAAACCAAAGACTTAATTATCTTTTCATTGAAAATGACTAAAATATTCTCGCTAGTCTCCTAGCAATATTTTTCAATTTTAACCTTAGTTTATTCCACTAAAAGACTATAATTGTACTCCAAGATAATTATTGTATGAACAAGAGTCAGTCAATAAAATATGGCACCCAGTCTTTAGACCAACTAATTGATATTGACCACGTCGCCCCTCTATACTCACTCATACCAAGACAAGTTTATCAATTTGTACTATCACCTCTTTGCCTATATCTTTATCCTTAGAACCTTTAACCCATAATCTAACCATCATCCAGAAGTTAACCACTTGACCACGTGAGCGACCCACAAGCGTAACAACCAATACACCATGTATTACTGTGCGCACATATTCAGGATGATCAAGTTGGATCATTCTAAGGGAGTAATTATTGTATAAATTCCCTATTGGATATACATGTTGTCATGCCCAAACCCAACCCATCGCTAGGCTAAGGCCGGAACATGACGTTTGCAATGCTTAAAACCTGTGATTAAAAACTTAGCAACTTGTACATCCACTTTACATTCCATAAAAGTTTCAAGAGACTACCAAGTTATCAACCTTAAAGGATTACAACATTCTGTAAAATATTCTCAAGACCTCAAATCACTTTTTCATACATAATATCTAGCCAACATTCGGGTTCCTAGGTCTCAAAAGAATATTAATCTACTTAGTTACATCATAGTTGTCCAAAAGAATAAGTTACTATATCAAGTAATTCATCAATTACATCAACAAGCAAGCTCAGCGAACACAGAAGCGGCAATCCGACTCATCCTGTCAAGGAAGCTCTTGATCAACTTGAGGGGCTAGCTCGGGCTCAACCTCACCTGAAATGGTTATAAAGAGGGATGAGCTACACCTAGCTTAGTGAGGAATAAGGGAAAGGGATTTTTGGAAGTGTTTTATCCTTTCGAAATCATTTGGAAAGTCATGCCATGCATACATGTTCAATTAACAAGATAACAACAACATATAACCCAACTCTCCAAAGGCTAAGGCTCTTGTGGGAGTGGTAACACATAATATTAAAAGGATACAAGAATGGTATCATATGGTAACATGCATTAACAAGAAGCGGATATCAACATAATAGTAAACCATCAAGGGAACAATACACATTATGGGTGATACATAATATGGAACATATAACCCAACTCTCTAGGGGCTAAGGCTCTAGTGGGAGTGGTAACACATAATATTAAAAGGATATAGTTGTTCTTGCAGTTGGTGGAGACAGCCGACCTTGAATCAATCAACAATCTCAACCCTTTTACTCCAATCATAGGGTAATCCGGATAAACCCAATTCCTACGACCCACCTCTTCAAGAATCAAAATCCAAGCAAGAGTGGGATCTGGGTCCATGATAATCGAGACCTACTGGCAAGCCCGATACTGCCCAGTGGAAACGAACGCTACCACGCCCATAGAGAATGGTTGCAACCTTGTCGCGCCCGTAGATATATATATATAGGTGAACATAACTCTTGAAAACATATTTGGAGGGGAACAAAGTAGGTTGCCTCCGACACATAAGCATGTACAAGCATTCCACACATATCTTCATGTCATATGGATGCAATCATGCTTAGCCAACATACCATATAGCAATGCAAGTAAAGTATATTGAATAAAATAAGTTAGGGAAGTCGGATGAACAGTCAGACGAGGGATAATGAATATTCATGTAAGCATTCTTGCATATAAAACTTGGGACATGCCACATAGCATTGAGATGAAATGCACTTAGAAGTGTTGTATATGTAGTAGTGGTTGCACTTTCACAAGTTAATGTCATACTACCAATTAATGACCAAGAACTAGGCAACAAACAACCACATACAACCCTCAAAACGATGCAAACATATAAGCTAAAACAGGGTAAGTCGGTTGAGTAGCCGAATGAGTTACTCGACTGGCCTAGTCGACCGACATGGTCAGTGAGTAAAGGCGAATGTCGGTCGAGTAGTCGGGCGAGTTTAGTCGCCCAGCCTGGGCAGCACCAAACGTGAATTTATACCATTTTGCTCTTTAACTTATTCTCTTGCTTCTATTATCAACCAAACACCCAACACACTCAAATGACATTAACAAACCACATAATTAAGCTCAAGAATCATGCTATAACATCCATAATCAACCAATGATCCAAGATCAATCAAACATCACCCAAACCCCCAAAATGCTTGATTTTTATCATCCCTTATTGTATACAACTTATACAACCTTTAACACATAAGTAATACACCGTCTAACACATATTATAACCCTTAAGCTCATCAAGATCATCAAGGCACAAATGAGTTAAAGCCCTAGCTCAACAATCCATTCAACACAAATCATATACCAAACTCTTAATTTGTGCACCATGAGCAAGAAAATCAACATATATTCAATACATCACCTTGAATGAGCTTTAAAAATAACTTTTGAAAGAATCCCTCACCTTAGATTTTGAAATGGAAAGCAAGAGAAGCAAAAACACCTTTGAATCTAGCTTGCAATTGCAAGAGATTAGTTGGAATGGCTTAAACTTCCTTCTTCTCTCTTCTTCTTCCTCCTTTCTTCTTCTTTTCTTCTCTCTCTCTTGATCGTGTGGTTTAGTGTGTGAACTGATGTGTGTGTAATATATGTATGTGTGTATATATGTTAGGTAGGATATTTAAGATACCCAATTGACCAAATTGCCCTCTTAACTTAGTTTTCTTTTTTAGTTTGCCATCTTGTTGTGTTTTAACTATTTTAGTTAGCCAGTGAAACATAATAAAATCTATTTAATACCTACGATATTGAAAATACCCAAATGCACGTAAATGAATATAATTGCATATAAAATGAGATGAATGCATGTCAAACGATGTAAATGCACATTAATTGATATAAATGCGTATTAAATGATACAAAAATATATGAAATGCTATAAAATGCACGTGGGCTCTATATGGCTTTGTACGGGGTCTCACTCATGTCCCTTCTAACCAAGTCCAAACACCCAAATCACAGAGCTGTTGACCCATATAGATCTCACCCATAGTGACTCAAAGCGCAAGAACTTGACTTTGTCAGTTCATCTACCTATGCTCAAGATTAAGAGCACTGGCCTACTTAGAAACTTGTAGGTATAGGTGACCTCTTTCTTTGATAGTACGTATTTAGAGTATTACACCTACAGTGGCCCATCCAATGTATACACATGCATAAGTGAAATAAGTCTAGAACCCTATCTATGATAAAGGCAGATCACCCTACTATAAAGGGAACTTATTCCACTATAAATTTTACCACAGTAGATTGCCCAACTCTACTACTTAGTTATGGCCTAAATAGTTCTGCTCGACAGTAATCATGACTTAGACCTTCTATACGTAATCACCATGTACTTAAGTCAACACTTGAAACAAGGACCTTATATTCACACATATACACACGCACACACATACACACACACACATACACACATATATATATATATAATATCCAACCACAAAAGAGAGAAACATGCTCATGAAACTAAGATGACAATAATTATTCATTGTAAACATCCAGATATATTAATGACAATATGTTAGTGGTCTTCTGGGCACACTATTCCAAACAAGGATGAGGTTTGGCCATGGCCAAGTAGAGAGATGGAAGAATAGAGGGGATGAGGGGGTTTGGCCATGGCCAAAATGACCAAGGCCAAAAGGAAAATGGAATAGAAGAAAAGGAAGAGAAGTAGTCCAAATTGATTGAAGTTTTTATCTTTTAAAAAGTAATGTTTTTGTTATGAAAATATGGAATGATGGATATTCATCATAGGTGGGAATGCTTATCAAGATGAAGAAATTCTATCTTTACAAATCATAGGATACTTGTATAGGAAATTATGGTTACCTTCATATAATAATGAAGTCCATGTATGGAAGATGATGTCATTACACATGCTATCAAGCAGTATATAAATTCTATAAATAGTAGATGTGTAGAAAAGAAATATGTACCAAGAAAAATTCAATTACAATTCTCCCTATCTCTTGCCTCTTCTCTTTAGCTATGATATTTCTTCTATTTCTTGTTTGATTATATTTTGATAAATATTTCATAACACATTATTAACGCGAAGATCTGTTGTAATAAGAAAGCACAAGTAGCTCAATTATCTTGCTTTGATTGTTAAGTATCTTCAAAGGTACGAAAATTTCTTCATTATTTTGATTATATTTTGGTTGTATTTCATTTGATACATTTGATGCTTTTAACTTCTCGAAAAAAAGGTCACTAAACTCGTTAGAAACCATGAACTTGGCTTCAAAGTTTTGGACATAGTTTACCTTTGCTCAAAGGAGTATAACAGAAATAGTTTAGAATACAAGAATGACTCCATAAATGATGGTTTGGACATAAACAATGATATTGATTTTATTTTTATATTTTTTTGTTGTTTTTCATATTATTATTTTATAACTTACTCATGGGTCTTTTAAAAGACCTGTTAACAAGAGTACTTTTTATTTGCCTAGGCCATGTATATTGTTTTTTTATAACTTTGTACTGATGATTTATCAAAATTATATGTTGAATAATAAACTAACAGAAATATTGTATGAGTTAAAATCTTAGACTGATAAAAGAGAATCCAAATTCGTTTCCTCTGGTAATGATACTAAAAGGTGAATTAGTCAATAAGGCACTAGAACTTGATATCTCATATGACTCGGATAATTTTTCAATTGCTTGTCCTGTACTTAGAGATCTTTGGAGTTTTTTTCTAGAAATTTGGAAGGATATGCCTTTAATTTAATTATTGTTCTAAACAATGCTTCTATTATTTCAATATATGTAAAATGCTATAGATTGGTTATCTTACATGGAGTAAAGATTTACATTTTATAGACACTTTCTTGTATAACTTTAGACAAAGTAGGATTAGAATTGCATTAGAGGATCAAGGGTCTATCTTTCCAGTTCTATTGAATTTTAGTATGAAAGTGTTAACTATTAGAAAATTTGTATATCATTTAGATCAAGAACTTGAATTGCCATAAGAATATATTGTCTGCTTGTAAATTGAGTGAAACAGAAGTATTGAGCACTAGCCAAATAGAATATGACATTAAAAAAAAGAGTCATCATTAAAGACTATAAAAACTTTAGATAATGAATAGTATATAGTATCCTACATACGTTGGAGATGTGGTCAAGAAAGTTTATTGAAAGAAGACTATGCATTATTTTTCTTCTGGCATTGATATTTTAAAGATTCTCTCAATATTTTATATCATGTTTTATATAAATACATTTCTACACATATTACTGGTCATAAACATTTGATCTATTTTAATATTAAAAATTTTGGAAAAATAATTAAAGAAGAGAATAACGTATCCTAGTAAGATTATGAAAAAGTAATTGTCCTTCATTATAATTGTGAGACCCGTGTCTCGAATTATGTGCTTTCACTTGTTTTATATGTTATTTGAATTAATATATGTGCATATATGTGATTTACTAAATGATATTAAGTTAAATGTGCATTTTAATACCATTTGAATTGTATTTTTGTAGACTTTTCATCTTCTTTGACTAAATTAAGTAGTATACTTATAATTACATGAAATAATATGTTTAATTTAGTGTTTTGTTGTCTTAAATATTCCTAGAATGGCATAATAGAAATTAGAATCAAAATTGAAGGCTAACTTAGTCATTTAAATTTTTATTATTGCATTGACTTAGTTAGCCATCTTTGACTTAGTCTTTTAAGTATATATAATGCAAAACTAGAGCAAAAATCCCCAAAGTTTCCCCTCAACTCAGCCGTGACCCAAGAAGAAGAAAAAAAAAGTGTTTTCTAGTTTTTCAAGCCAAATTTTGAAGAAAAGTATTGATTCAAAGTCAATTGCTTCAATTCAAAGCTTGATTTTGCTTGTTCCTAGCATATTCAACCTATTTCTAGCCTTTCTTTCCATATAAGGTGAGGGAAAAACAAGATCTTAAAATTAAAGTTTGTACCAAAGTTTTGAAATTGCATATATAGATGTTGTATGGTTGTATTGACTTATGATTATTGCTAGATAGGTGTTTTAGTATAACATAGTGTGATTTTAGCTAATTTGATCGGTGACTTGTTATAGTTTTATTATAAATGTTGTTTATTGAGTATTTAGCTAAAATTTGTGTTTGAGTTGTGTTTCATTGCTTGTATAAGAGGTGTACATGCTTATTTGTACTTGTCTTGCGTAGAATAATGAAGTTATAACGCAAAAATAGTGAATTGATGGTGGCATTTATGGGCTAAAAATTCCAGCCACCTAGATTGGTATTGTTGGGCTGGTTGGGCTGTTTTTGGGTGGCTTTTGGGCTGCCCTAGGGGTAGTTTAGGTGTGTGTTTTAGTGGTTAATTGATAGGAGGTGGTTCGGGGATTGTTTGGTTGAGTAATTATTTTATATCGGGCTTGCTGGGTTGAAAACTGCACAACTATCATGTGTTATCCCCTATCTCGTGTGGTCGGAGAATGATCATGGAGTGTGGGTCTAGAATGAGGTACTTCCGGAATGTATCAAAGGGCGTAAGAAGTTGGTTGAGTTCGTGATGGCGTATGGAGCTACATCAACTAGTGTATCCTTTCTCAATTGATTGGTTACTTGTACTGCTTAAATTGAATTGATGTTGTTGATGATGTTTATTGAGTGTTCATTGCTCCTAGGGTGTTTTTCCCAAGTGGTAAAAGAAAGTGTTTCCAAAAATCTCCTATTGAACCCTCGTTGAGCTTTGTTATATATAAGCTTACCTTTTTTGCCAACCTTTCGGGTGTAACTAAGCCAGAACTTGGGTACGTTCCTCAGGAGGCTGAGAATGAGCCTTATGTGGATGAGTCCAATGTGCCAGAGGCTTACCCTTGATGTTTTTGCTGGAGTGCTCTGTATGTTGTCTTATATTATGAAACATGTTGTATTGTATTTAAGCTTGAAGTTTGTATTGTATAACTCAACTTAAAGATAGTGGATTGTATATTGTTAGTTTAGCAATTTTTCTTTTGGAATATGATTAGGTTGCTAGACTAGCATTACTATCTATTTTGTATATGTATAGTATAGCTTGTTGTATGTTGTTGAAACGAAGGCATATGACTTGTTGTTGGAATGTTGTATGGATGGTTTATGGAGTGGTTGAATGTGTTGTTTGTTGTTGAAGTTGTTGCTAGAGTTGTGGTGTGTTTATTAAGAGCTAGTTTAGAGCTCTGTTATCCATATTATAGACGTTATATTGCCGAAATTCTGCCGCGTCCTGGCTAATTATGAGTGGGGTCGAGTTGGGAATGACAGTTGAGTTTCAGATTCGCCTTAATTGGAGTCTCGACAGCTTTGTACCCCAAAAGTCCTATTTTTTCGAGTAAATCAAGAATATACTTTCGCTGGTTTGCAAAGATACCTTCTTTCGATCTTGCAAATTCCATGGCAAGAAAGTATTTCAATGTCCCCAGGTCTTTAATCTCAAAGTCTTCAGCCAATTTTTTCTTCAACCTTGCCAGTTCTTCAAGATAATCGCCAGTCAAAATTATGTAACGGTTCTCTTATCATTTTCATCATTAACTGCTGAATAGGTTTAAGATAGTGAATTGTACTTCTCATGTTTCATGTTGGAAATTTTTTGACAAAAGGTTAGGATAGATGCATTCACATGTTTTGACTTGCAAAAATTTCTGAAAATATTACTTTGAATCTGTTTTAAAGACAGTATTATTTGACGACAAGCAATGTTTAGGTTTTGAGATGTTGATATAACTGTATTTGCAGAACTCAAACCATTGTATTTGTACTACATTTGTATCTTAACTTAGAAATAAATGCAACACTTATATACTTTCGATACAATGTAGGATAATACCGAAAAGTGAAAAATGGGACCCGAAATTATCCAAATTGCAAGTCAAGAAGTCAGAATGTGAAGTTCCGCGAATCGGTGGTTGAACAGAGCCCATACAGAAAGATTTTGGCCGAAATTAGCGCGAAATCAGACTCGGAATGCTAAAAATAGCCAGAAAACGCCTCGGTCAACGTTCGATCAAAGTCAACAAATTCAAAAAGTCAACTTTTCTCAGAATTTTGCCTATAAATAGGGCATCAACCCTTTGAGAATTTTGTAATTTTTTTTTAGTTTTAATATTTATTTTTAGAAGTAATTTTTAGTTTATTTTAGATTTAATTTTAGTAGTAGTAGTTAAATACGGGGGAAGTCCCGCCTAAGAAACTCTTATTCGGGAAAAGTTTGCCCGAATAGCTACTTTTAAGGAAAAATTCGACCCAAGTAGTTATTATTCGGGGGAAGTTCTGCCCGAATAGCTTTTAATAGAAAAGCTTTTATTCGGGGAAAATTCATCCCTAGTAGCTCTTATTCGGGGAAAATTAGTTCCGTCCGAATAGCTATTTTGCGTCGGACCTTTGCTCAAATTTTGGGAATCAATAATACGTATTCATCAATATGGGGGACCCTTTCTTGATTCTCTTTTATTTACATAATTCGTATTCATTTATGTTTGAATAGATTGATATCTAGGGGAGAATATTATAAATGACAGTGTTTTAATATATAGTCTCGGATTCAGTTTATTCAATTCAAAATTGCAATTTATGGCTTGCTTTAATTCAGTATTCATACGTAATGCTTTTAAAGTAGATGTTATGATTGCTTTACTTTTGTGTCATAATATTATACTCGTAGTTGATATTATGATTGCGTTACTTTTGTGCCATATAATTGTTTTAATCATGAATCTATAGGTTGTACCATAGTTTCTACCCGAGAAGTTAATTCCTTAGTTTAGTTTGCCTTATTGTACTTGGTTAAAATGAACTAGGTAGATTAACTAGGTTAATGCTTTTAGTTAACCAAGTGAATGCTTGTAGCTTAAACCCTTGCATAGAATTAGATAATCTGGATGCCAAGCTTAGACTAATTGCCTTATTTATATATTCGACCCCTAGATCACTACCTCTCGTATTCAACTAATACTTAGCTTAACTTAGATAATTTAGTTAGTTGTAGTATAATTTACATTTTCCCACGTTACTCCAAAACTATTTGCAAACTGTCACTTAAACGCTTTAACACTTTCATACTACTTCACTAATTAACTAAACGAGCTTCCCTGTGGAATTCGACTACGTACTCAAAGCACACTACACTACAAAGATCCGTGCACTTGCGGGTATTTTAACTTTTTTTATTTTACACACTTTTCACACGCCTACCGGGTTGCATCACATAGTACTCTTAGCCAAGGCAGCAACATTTGCTCTGTTGCCAACCTTCAAAATCACTTCACGCTTCCTAAGCGCAACTCTGTTATTTAGATTCTGTACAGAAATGCAAACATGAGTTGTAGCACCAGAATCCAAAATCCAAGAAGTATAATTGTGACTAATAGAAAGATTAGTCTCAATCACAAACATAAAAGAAATTATACCTTTATCAGCAGCTACATTAACTCATTGCTCCTTCAACTGTTGAAAATACAAAGGACAGTTTCTTTTCCAATGACCATCTTGCTTGCAGTGGAAACAGGTACCCTTAGATACCTTTTCTGTTCCCTTCTTCTTACCAACACCTCATGTGGCCTTAGGGCCGAAGTTTTTCTTGTTGTTGTTGTTCTTCTTCTTTTTCGACTTAGTGCCAGAAGATGAAGCAACAGTGAAGACAGACTCTTTCTCTTTGCCACCTTTTAACTGAGACTGAGTAGTCTTTAACATGTTTAATAACTTAGATAGAGAACATTCAAGCTTGTTCATGTTGAAGTTGATGATAAACTGACTGAATGATGGTGGCAGAGACTGAATGATCAAATCCTTCTGTAACTGACAATCCATCGTAAAGTCAAACGCCTCAAGTTCGGTGATCAAAGTAATCATCCTAAGGGTATGTTTATTAACATCAGCACATTCTTTCATACGTGCACGGAACAATTCCTTCGATATCTCGTATCTAATAGTACGACCCTATTCTCCATACAATTCTTGCAAATTGAGAATCATACTCTTAGCATGAGACATCTTCTCATGCTGTCTTTGCAATTCATTGCTCATTCCAGGCCATGATATATGCCTTCACATGTATGTCATATTCATGCCATAGATCAAATGTTACACGCTCAGCTTCAATAGCACCCTCTGGGAAGGCACGAGGAGGGGCTGTTTCTAGAACATATTCTAGCTTTTCCATACTCAGAACAATTTTTAAATTACGAAACTAATCAACGAAGTTGGGTCCGGTTAAGCAGTTACTGTCTAAAATACGAGTTAACGGATTTGCAACAGAAGCCATTTTATATAAGCTGGAAGAAAATAAATAATGTAGAAAATAAGATTGCAAGTAATGTAAACAAATAATAAACTATTTAATTATTGACTTAAATTAAATAGTACCTCCCACTAATCTTATCAAATCCCACACTCCCTTAATGACAAACATGAATCTAATTAAAGACTCCTTAGTAGGATGACCAATATTCTCTTAAGGATAATATCTCTAAGTTTTCATGCAATATTGAAATATTACTTTAAGAGTTAACAACCATTGTTATCTATATCACTATATAGGACTTGGTCAATTTAGCCCCTAAATCACTTTAATCTCAGCTTTCATGTAATATTGGTTTAGTGATCTAGTTAGATTAAACCCACCATCTTAATGAATACGACAATTTGAATCCTATGACCTCAACTGTGAGACCCCGTACGGAGCCCGTACAGAGCTTACATGCATTTTATAGCATTTCATAAATTTTTACATCATTTAATATGCAATTATATCAATTAATGTGCGTTTACCTTGATTTACATACATTTATTTTGAAATACGTGTACTTACATCATTTTATATGCAATTATATTGGTTAACGTGTAATTAGGTGTTTTAGGTATCGTAGGAAACTAATTAAATACTGTTGAGCTAAGACTAGTAACTAAATAATTGAATTGGGACTAAATGGCACACTAGTAATTAACATTTAGTTGAAGGGGCAAGGTGGTCATTTGGACAACTAAACAAAATATCCTACTAACTAAAACACCTCTCAACACACACTACACCACCCACACACACTAAATCTTTACACACACATTACACCACTCAACACACACAAAAATACTACACACATACACATCAGACAACACATTCACACACATCGTAGGTAATTCTGATAGGTACTGGTGCTAGACAGTTTTTGTGCAATCTTATGGAAATAGTCATAACTTTTAGATCTTAAGTTGAAATTGAGTGAAATTTGTGGCCAGAGTTAAAGAATTCATAGATCTTCGATTCGATATATGATTCACTAAATTCCAAGATCATTTGCTAGGGTAACTGATTGAAGAAAGTCAGGTCATTTTATGAAAAACTATGTTAGTGATTATTAGTAACTTTGTTTTGAAGCATATTATGTGTTTATATTACGTAGATCGGGACTAAATGATTGAAATAAGAACTGGACAGAGATTTAAGTGGTTGATTTTGTATGTTTTAAGTAGATTTTATGAATAAATGTTAATAGATCTTGCATAAGAACTTGATTATGAAGCCCTATACAACTTGTATGCCTTGTAGTTGCCTATTTTATGTTTTAGATTGGTTTGTTTGATGATTTCTAAGGATATAGCAGGCTGTCCAGATTTGTTATGATATAGATATGTATGATTTGAGATGATATTACGGTTACATGTTGATTAATCTTGTAGTTAGAGAAGTATATGAAGCCCTTGTTGATTATTCACTTAAGTGGTGTTGATTGATGAATTTACATGGCTTGATTGGTGGATTTACTCGACCGGATTTTTGACAGATTCGCGCAATATTTTTCCGAAGGCCATATCTCACTCAATTCAACTCCAAATTGAGTTCTGTTTGATTCTAGAGTTATCTACATTCGATAAGATTCGATTATATACCAAAATCAGATTAATTTGAGTTTGGGAACATAGGAAAATTTACCTCCTAAGTTAGGCTAATGTAGGAGTATTGGATTTGTTGGTGTGTTTAGTGTGTGATATTGGTAGATGATATTGTTTGAGTGGTTAACTTGCAAATTCTTGTTATTATGCGCTAATACTAAAGGAGCTTACAGGGTAGATATTGTGTGTGTTATATGTCCATACGAGTGTATGTTAAATGCTTGACACGTTACATGATGCGAAATATAGAATGTACTCGAATATGCTATATGAATGACTAAACTTTCTAGCTTATGTAGATGTATATGAATTATAAATGCACGTGTCAATTGCAACCATTAATGAATGCGGTAGCAACGAGACCTCTGGGCAGCAACGGGCTCGCTGGTATATCTCGCCTACCGAGGTAGTAACGAGACCTCCAATCAAAGATAGGGCTTGCTGGTATATCTCGCCTACCAAATGTTATCGTCCCTTCTCTTTCAAGACTCATTGATCCTCCTAGGGGTCAGGACCCAATGATATCTTTTAAAAGTTAGATTGTTAAATGTTACTAAAGCTTGATTGTATATCTTGTATTCTCGTCTGTACATTCTTGTGTGCATGGCATGCTTTATCAAATCATTTACGAAAAGAAAAAATATTTGTGAAAACCCTTCCTTGTTTACCTCATCACTGAGCTATATGCAAGGATCTAGCTCACCCCTCTTTTCCACCATTACAGGTTGTCCGGAGCTGGAGCTTAGCTTAAGAATAGTTGCTCATTTTGGTTAACCTTTTGTTGTAATAAAATGAGCTAGACATGTGACTTATTTGAGGTAATGTATTAGTCTTGTGGATATTTAACTATGTAACTAATTTGATACATTACTCTTTTGAGGCCTAGTTGTAGTAGTTAGACCTGTGTGAAGTAACGTAGTGAATCCAGGTCTTGTAATTTGAACTTGGTGGTTGTAATATTATTTATTAGTAAGGAAGTTTGTATAATGGGTGTTATTAGAATTGGTATAATATATGGTTTGATATTTTATTTTATGGTTAATAGTGCTCGGGCAATTGTATTGTGCCTTAACGTACTTAGGCGAAGTGATCTTCTTAATCCCGTGGCATCACGATCGCAAAACGTTTGAGGATTCGTAAGCTTAAATTTTAATTCCCTGTCATTATTGTGGTATCAAAGACCGTTTCAACAATTAAGAAAATGGGGTCATGACATCAACTTTAGTGTATTATTGGCCACATGATATTGGAGCATCAAAACATCTCTATGTTAACTAGGCATACATAGGACTTATTATAAACTACATCTTTCTACCTTTGGGTTAGACAAGACATAATCATTTTAAGCCATTATAGTCCTTGGATGGTAGAGGGCTACGATAAAACTCTTTTTACCGCTTTACAATCTAATATGAGTTTGCACATAGGAAGCTTTTTGGTTTGAAAAGATCTCGATTATACATACAAGTCCATTTAAAAGCCAACATCACATATGAGCAATTAAACAAGCATATATGCATCAATATAAAGCATGGAGGATCATAGACTTAGTGCTAAGAAACCAAGCCTAGAATAACCAAAACAAGCACATCAAGAATGCCTTCAATGGTCTTGATTTCTTGATTTCTTCAATACTTCAAAAGCCTCCAATTCCTTGGAAAACTTCAACTCCTTTGCAAAACCTCTTTGTAGATTACAACAAATTGCCTCACTACAAAATGCTCTCTTACAACAACAATGAAATGAGACTTATGCCTCATTTACAAGCCAATGAATGAAAGAATAATTATTACAAAGCCATCCAATGAAATACAACCATTCATCACGCATTAAGCTAAGTCTATGATCTACCCATCAAACACCATTCATAAAATATTGAATATGTATCACATACAACTATTCAATACAAGTTCATAAAGCATTGAACATACATCCAATACATATATTCAAGAAAGCTAAATGAACACATAGCACATTCTTATGTAAGAATTCATTTACTTCAAATTTCATACTTTGAACCTTAAACATCTCAGTTTAACAACTAAAGAAGATTATGAACATTAAATTAAAATCAAGGTTTTGCATAACATGTCACATATATGTGCATCACTATGAATAATATATGTTTCTAATCAAAACAAGGGTAAAAAACAACCTCTCTGATCAAGTTGGTCGAGTCAGTCGGTTGAGCCACTCAACCGACAGCACTCGACCGGCTCGGGCGGTGTGAGTTAGTTGAGCAAGTCGGACAAGCCACTCATTTGACTTCCCTCGACCGACTCAGCTCAACCGGTTCTTACACATAGGCCATTTTAAGCATAGGTCTTAGGTTTAATTTGTTTTTGTCCACTATGAAACTAATCTAACATCATTTCTATTGGACAAAAGATGTTATATCTCATATAAACACAAATCAAACACTAACAACAAACATCAAATGTTCTATTGCAAGTATATCTCATATATTCAAAAACCTCTTAGTGTTCAAAGCATAGAAACAAGCAAATAACCATGTAAACATATGAAGATCAAGCATAGTCTCTGATACCACTTAAAAGGACCTTTATAAGGCTAATGAAGAAAACATAGCTTAAAACCAAGAAAGATCCATGGCTAGAATTTCAAAAAATTCTATAACAAAGCTATGTCCATCAAAAAACCTAGTCTTGATTTCATATGATTAACATAGTAAAACATATATATATACAACTATATAAATATAATACAGAGATATACAAGATATACCTCTTGAAGATCTTAGCAAAGGATGTTGAAGAAGCAAGCTCAAGCTTTGACAAATCCCCCCACAAGTGCAAAAGTCCAACGTTGTCCACACAAGCTTGAATGAGTCTCCTTGATCAACCAAGATGATGTGCTAGTTTCTTGTTGATGATGGATAAGCAAGAGAATAGAGTAGAGAGCAAAAACAATTTTTTCTCTTCCCTTTTCTTATGTTGGTCGAAAATCATAAGCAAGAGAGAGAGATATATATCTTCCAATAATATCTATTTATTGTGTAATGTATATAATATATATTATGTAATATCTAGAAGACAAAAGATAGTAGATTATGACACACTTCACAATAGCCATTCAATTCAACAACCAATGGTTAAGATAGTGATGTGGAGCTTTCCTAGCCAAGCATTTGGCATCTTTTATTTTTCAAGACTAATATGTATCTATATATATATCAAATATGTATAGATACTTAATTACTCTTGAATACGTACAATTAATTTAATCTAATCAACATTAGTTTAAATTAAGGAAACAACTTTCCGTAATTGTACTTTTGGCCCAATACTTTAAATAATTACACATTTGTCTCATTACCAATTAATAGCCGACATTGAACAACGTTAACACTTTAACATACCTCAACCAAATATAAGCTTATCTAATACTCATTGATATACGCTTTATTGTGTGTGACTCTCTAGATCCACCGCCAAATAGCAATGAGGGAATATTAAACGACTTTAATATATTTTGGGAATATCTCTGCTATTCCCAAAATACCCTCACATTCTAGAGTGACGTCTAGCAACGTATCAAGACAATTTATATGGCAATGAAATCAAACAGGTAAATCTATTTATAGTCGCGAATTAACGTACAGTTTAATCCTTGTATTAACATCTCCCGATCGAGTAAAGACCGTGAAATGATTAAGTCTATAAACTTGATAACAATGCAAACAACTAATAGTTGGAATGAGGTATGACATCCATGGAAACACTTTTCCATATTTCATGCCCTGGTCAGGGACTTCCTCATTCTACAACCAAAATTAGATAGCATAGGATACCGTCTCACGCCGGAGGTTAACAGATCATTTCTTGGCAATTACCTGTCAACTAATATACCATAAATATAATATGTAAGAGGCCGTAACTTATCTTGACAAATCAAAGACGAGCATTGTCCAAGTACTAGTATTAAATTCTCAAGTCTAAGGATAACATGTACATTCGCAACGAATAACAAACTATTAATCCAAAATCATGTAGCTTGTTATTCATGTCACATTCAATGATCTATTCTACCAATAATCATTCCATGATTACTAATCACATCATATGCAATTATAGCTTATGGCTCACCATCCTTTATCATTAATATCCAATATTAATCAAATGTAACAATCCATCTAATAGTCCATAATAGATTATTTTAGTCCCGGTCAAATAATCTAAGGACTACGAATAACTTTAGATACTCTTCATATACAAATGAAATACGCCAAGATATTCTAAACAACTTTTAGAATATATTTCCTTTATGAAGATATCAAGGGACACATTCATATAATTGAAAGCGGAGAATATGAATATCATTAAACTGCCATTGATAAAATAAAACATGTTTACATTAAAATGCCCAAGATAGGTCATCAAGCTACATAGCATTAGGGCGTATCACTAATAAATCCCTTAGCCACAAGTCTCGCTTTGTATCTCTCTATACATATTTATCGGCCTTGCATTTCACTGTAAACACCCATTTGCACCCAACCCTTTTTTGGCCTTTAGATGAATCCACAATCTCCCATGTCCCATTTTTCCTCAAAGCATTCATCTCTTCCATCAGTGCTGATTTTTAGTTAGGATCATCAAGTGTTTCCTTAATGTTTCTTGGAACAAACAAGTTAGAGATTTTAGATGTAAAAGCTTTATGGTTTTGAAATAGCTTGTCATAGGACATACATTTGGCATTTGGGTGATTAGTGCAAGAATGGGTCCCTTTTCTAACAACTATTGGAACATCAAGATCAAGGAATTTTTGTTCAAAAGACTCATTAGGAGTAGACGCAGTAATAGGCAAAACCGAAGCACTATTAGGTAGGGAAAGATCTAGAGTACCTAAAGTGTTTACAGATTCATCACTTAAGGCATCTGATTGAACTTGTGTAAAGGGATAGGAAGTTCTTGACCCTTTTGATGATTCTTCTTCCTGGTATAAACAAGAAGCTCCGAGTCACATCCCTTAGGATTAGTTGGTAGTATTTCTCCCCCTATCGAAGACTCAACAATGCCTGGCAACATGGTAGTAGAGAGAATTAGTATCTCTTTTATCAAAAAGGCTTAAATCCGAGTTAAAAAGTGTAGGATTGGTAAAATAGTCTCAAAGTCGACCATTTTAGGTAAAGTAGTGGGAACAATTTCCTAAAAATTTTCTTCTTCACTTTGTTTCTCCCCCTGAAAGAAATTTTTCTGAAAAAAAGGTTGATGCTCAAGAAAAGAAACATCCATTGTAACAAAGATTTTTCTAGTTCGGGGGTTAAAACATTTATATCCCTTTTTGTTTAGAGCATGACCGATAAAAACACATTTTTCAACTCTCGGATCCAATTTTGATTGTCCCTTACTAGGTAAGTTAAGATAAACAGTGCATCCAAATACTTTTAGGGGAAGATTAGAATGAATACGAGTTCCAGGAAATATTTTTTTAAGACTTTCTAGAGGAGTACTAAAGTTAAGAACACGAGTATGCATCATGTTAATTAAATAAGACGCAGTTAAAACGGCTTCATCCAAAGGTATTTTGGAACATTCATCGAAAACAAAATGGCAAAAGAAACTTCAAGCAAATGTTTGTTTTTTAGTTTAGCAATCCTATTTTGTTGAGGAGTATCAACACAAGTAGATTGATGGTGAATACCATTTTCTCTTAAAAAACTTCCAAGAACTTTATTAAAATACTCGATGCCATTATCAGTACGAAGAATTCCAATTTTGGTTTGAAATTGAGTTTCAACCATTGAATAAAAGTTTTTGAACAAATTCTCAACTTCAAAATTTTCAGTCATTAAATAAACCCAACATAGGCGAGTATGATCATCAATAAATGTCACAAACCATTTTTTTCCCGACAAAGTATTGATCATCGATGGTCCCCAAACATCACTATGAACTAAATAAAACGGTTTTGAAGCTTGATAAGAGCGTGAAGGATAAATAGTTCTATGACTTTTTGATAAAATACAGTTTTCACAGTAAAATTTTGAATCATCCAAACCACAAAATAAATCAGTAAATAATTTTTTGAGATAGGGAGAAACTAGGGTGTCCTAGCCTACAGTGCCAAAGCATTATTTGATCTTTAACAGGGAAAAAACTGATACTACTTAATCCTTGGGCCTGTTTATTCTTGAAGTCTTCATCTTCAAAATAGTATAGACCATCTTTCATCTTAGCACTGCCAATCATCTTCCCCGAGCTTTGGTCCTGAAACACTCAATGAGATTCAAAGAATATTACACGGCAATTAGAATCTCTAGACAATTTACTGACTGATAGAAGGTTACATGTGGGTTTTGGAACATGAAGAACAAATTTGAGTGATATAGGTCTAGATATTTTAATTAAACCTTTACCAGTAATAGGAGAATAGGATCCATCTGTTATACAGATTTTTTCATGACCAGAACATGGATTGTAAGTGTGAAACAAATGAGAAAAACTCGTCATATGGTCAGAAGCTCCTGAATCAATAATCCAAGGAGCAGAACGTGAAAAAAACTGACAAGATAGGGCATTTGATTCACTACATGTTTGAGCAAGAGAAGCACTAGGAGTACCTGACAATCTAGAGTTAGATTTCAGTAGTTTTAGAATATGATCGAGCTACTCTTTCTTAAATGGGACAACTTCGGCTTCATGTGTAGCAGGAGAACGATTGAACTTGTCTTCATGCTTTCCTTTCCAATTTACTGGTTTACCGTGGATCTTCCAACAGGTCTCACGCGTATGGCGAGGTTTGTTGCAATGATCACACCACACACGGGGCTTCTCTTCAATCCTCCATGGATTGTTTTGGCTAGCATAGGCTTTGGCGGCAACAAGGGCATAATTTTCAATAGTACTGTTGGGGGTTTTCTTACTGAGCATGACAAGGCAGCAACTCTCCTTGTGACGAACTTCAAAAAAAACTTCCCCAATTGATGGGAGAGGCTACCTGCCAATTATCCTTCCCTAACCTCATCAAAGTCAACATTAAGACTAATTAAAAATTTAAAAATATGGTTATCCTCCACCATTTTCTTATAGTATTAGCAATCCTTAGGGGATTTTCACTCATAAACGCTAAATAAATCTAAATCTTGCCATAAGCGTTTCAAAGAATTAAAATACTTGGTAACGCTGTCATCACCTTGGCGAATTTTTTCGAGTTTCAGCGTCAATTCATATACTTGCGACTGATTTCCTAAATCTGAATACATATTTGGGTGATGTTGTCCTAAAGCTCCTTAGTAGTGTGGTAGCACATATAGTTGGAACTAAAATCTTTTTCCATAGAATTTACCAGCCAAGTCATCACCATAGAGTTCTTGGTATGCCAAGTGGAATAGGTCGGATACTTCAAGTTAGGCTCTTTTTTTTCTCCCGTTAGATAGTCGATTTTGCCTCGGCCACGAGTGTACATGCGTGCAGATTGAGACCAGCACAAGAAATTTTCTCCATTCGATCGTATGGTAGTAATCTGGACAGAATAGGAATTTGAATAGGGAACCTGTTTCAGGACCTAGGTTCTGGAGGGATTGGGTAGGTTCTCCAATGTGTTTACGAACTCGGAACCAGTGTCAGACATGGCGGAAGGTGGCTGGAATTGACAAGAAAGGCTATGCTAGGATTTTTTTTCCCTTACGATTAAAGAAACCAGGTATGGTCTGATACCATCTAAACAAATATGGGCAAGAATAATATTGTATTATTCCCTTAACTGTATGTTTACAATGTACATTTAAATGGAAATACAAGAGAGCTATTCTAGGAAACAAATCAGAATAAAATCAGCCTAACTTCTTAATTTCCTTAATTCAAGCTTTAACTCAATCTTCTATCTTTACATGCCTATCACTCCTAATATTTGGTATAATTAATACCAAATATTCCCCTTTCTAACAATACACCTATGGGTAATAAATTTATGACTGGATTGGTATGCAGAGATTGTAAGATTCATGTTAAGGACCAAGATTTCCTATTGATCTTATCTTACTTTATATCCGAGAATATGATATTATCTTGGGTATGGATTGACTTGCCAAATATGATGTTCAGTTGAATTGTAGAACAAAGGTAGTGAAGTTTCGGTTGCCAGGTCAGCCAGTGGTTGAAGCAACGGAAAACTAAGGTGCTTTGAAGAGTTTCATCATCTCATCAGCCAAAGTTATTAAGCTGGTGAGAAAAAGGTATTCTGGTTATCTAGCTTATCTGATTAACAAGTCATCTGATAAACTAAAGTTGGAGAAAGTTCTGATAGTTTGGGAATATCCAATGTATTTCCTGATGAGTTGCCAAGACTACCGCCGGAGATAGATATAGAGTTTGTGTTAATGTGCTTCCCGATACTCATCCAATCTCTAAGTCAACATACTGTATGGCACCAGCAGAGCTTAAAGAGTTGAAAATCCAGTTGTAGGAGTTATTAAAGAAATGTTTTATTCAACAGAATTCATCACCGTGGGGAGCACTAGTATTATTTGTGAAAAAGAAAAATGGCACCTTGAGGTTATGCATTGATTATCGGGGTTTGAATCAGGTAACAATCAAGAACAAATATCATTTGCCACTGATTGATGAGTTGTTTGATCAATTGCAGGGAGCTAAGATATACTCTAAATTTAATTTGAGTCAAGGGTACTATCAGCTCCCGATTCGTAAGGAAGATGTTCCAAATTCTGCTTTCAGAACTCGGTATAGGCATTATGAATTTGTAGTTATGCCCTTTGGATTAACCAATGCACTTGCAGCGTTCATGGATCTTATGTACCGAGTATTCCATCCATACTTGGATCAGTTTGTGGTGATCTTTATTGATGATATCTTGGTATATTCTAAGACTGAATCGGAGCATGAGCAACATCTACGACTTGTCCCGCAGAAGTTTCAGTAATACCATTTGTTTGCAAAGTTTAGTTAGTGTAAATTCTGGTTGTAACATATATCTTTTTTGGGTTATGTGATTACACAGCGAGGTATTTTAGTGGATCCCATTAAGATTAAGGTGGTGATGACTTGGAAAAGGCCAAAGAACATGACGGAGGTTCGTAGCTTCCTTGGATTTGTGGGTTACTATCGTAGATTTGTGAAGGACTTCTCTAAGATCGCAGGGTCACAATCTAAACTAACTCAGAAAAGAATGAGCTTTGTGAGGGATGAGAAGTGTGAAAATGGTTTCTAGGAGTTGAAAAAGAGGCTGACGTCCACTCCAATACTTGTTTTACTAAAGGGAACCGATAATCTTGTTATCTACAGTGATGTATCAAATGAGAGATTGGGTTGTGTGCTTATGCAAAATGGTTGGGTAATCGTTTATGCTTCTCAGAAGTTAAACCATATGAGAAGAACTATCTGACTTATGATTTGGAATTGGCAGCCATAGTATTTGCTTTGAAGAAATGGCATCACTATCTTTGGGTAGTAAGTTTGAAATCTTCACTGATCATAAAATCTTGAAGTGCTTGTTCTCTTAAAAGGAATTGAATATGAGGCAGAGGAGATGGATAAAGCTTCCGGATGATTATAATTGTTCTATCAATTATCTTTCTGGGAAGGCTAATGTTGTGGCAGATGCTCTTAGCCGAAAGGCGAACATTGCGAGGTTAGAAATCAAAGAGTGGGAGTTGCTAGAAGAAACTAGTTATTGGAAAGCAGAAAATTGACTCAAGGTGGAGTAATTTATGCACACTTGCAGATTCAACCATTATTGTTGACTCAGATTAGGGAAGCTCAGCAACTTGATATTCAGAAAATCAAGGATCAGATCAAGGATGATAAATCAGACTTCAAATTACATGATGATTGTGTGCTTAGGTTTCAAAACAAGGTATGTGTTCCCGACGAACCAAATCTAAGGAGAGAAATTCTAGAGAAAGATAACAATTCAAAACACACCATTCATCCCGGTGGAAACAACATGTATCGGGATTTAAAATAATACTATTGGTAGAATAACATGAAGAGAGATGTTGCTCAGTTTGTGTCTAGATGTTTGACTTGTCAGCAAGCGAAAACAGAGCATCAACGACCTGCAGGGTTACTTCAGTCATTGGCAATACCAGAAAGGAAATAGGAACATGTCACGATGGACTTTGTCACTAATTTACCGAGGTCACCAAGAGGGTTTGATGCGATATGGGTTGTGGTGGATAGATTGACCAAGATTGTCCACTTTATTTCGATGAGTAAGCAAGATAATCTTGAGAAATTGGTAGATCTTTATGTGGCGAACATTGTTAAACTTCACCGGGTTCCGGCAAGTATTGTATCTGATTGAGATCCTCGGTTTACATCCAGATTCTGGCAGTGTCTACAGGAAACATTGGGTACTATGTTGAACTTTAGTACTGCTTATCATCCTCAGACCGATGGTCAATCGAAGAGAACTATACGCATCCTGGAAGATATGCTGAGGGCTTATGTGCTAGACTTCGGGAAGAGCTGGGAGAAATATTTGCCACTAGCCGAGTTTGCCTATAACAATAATTATCAAGTGACTATTAGGATAACACCTTATGCAGCTCTATATGGGCGTAAATGTCGATCATCTTTGTACTGGGATGAAGTAGGGGAGATGAAAGTTGTTGATCCAACTTTGATGCTAGAACTTCTAGAGAAGATTGAGAATGTACAGTTAATCAGGCAGAGAATACTGACATCTCAGAGTAGATATAAGAGTTATGCTGATAAACGCCGTCAGGATTTAGAGTTCAAGGTTGTGGATCAAGTCTTCTTGAAATTATCTCCTCATAAGAGCTTTGTTCATCATGGTAAATGTGGTAAATTAAGTCTGAGGTTTGTTGGGATGTTTGAGATTATGGGTAGAGTTGGCAAATTGGCATATGGGTTGACTTTATCGCAGAATCTCTCTAATATTCATGATGTCTTTCATGTGTCTATGTTGAGAAAGTATTATCCAAACTCTTCTCATATATTAGAACCAGAGCCGTTACAGCTTGGTAAAAATATGTCTTATGAGGAACGGCCAATCCGTATCCTAGATCAAAAGGATCAAGAGTTGAGTACAAAGAGAATTCCTATGGTGAAAGTATTGTGGAATCATCAGGGCATAGAAGAAGCTACTTTGGAAAGAATAAATCAGATTGAACATCAGTATCCAGATTTATTCCGAGTAGTAAGTAAGAATTTCAAGGATGAAATTTCTTTAAGAGGGGAAGTGAGACCCAAGTCTCAAATTATGTGCTTTCACTTGTTTTATATGTTATTTGAATTAATATATATATGCATATATGTGATTTACTAAATGATATTAAGTTAAATGTGCATTTTAATACCATTTGAATTGCATTTTTGTAGACTTTTCATCTTCTTTGACTAAATTAACTAATATACTTTTAATTATATGAAATAATATGCTTAATTTAGTGTTTTGTCATCTTAAATATTCCTATAATGGTGTAATAGAAGTTATAATCAAAATTGAAGGCTAACTTAGCCATTGAACTTTTTATTCTTGCATTGACTTAGTTAGCCATCTTTGACTTAGGCTTTTAAGCTTATACAATGCAAAAATAGAGCAAAAATCCCCTAATTTTCCCCTAAACTCAGCCGTGACCCAAGGAGAAGAAGAAAATAGTGTTTTCTAGGTTTTCAAGCCAAATTTTGAAGAAAAGTCTTGATTCAAAGCCAATTGCTTCCATTCAAAGCTTGATTTTGCTTGTTCCTAGCATATTCAACCTATTTCTAGCCTTTCTTTCCATATAAGGTGAGGAAAAACTAGATCTTAAAATTAAAGTTTGTACCAAAGTTTAGAATTGCATATATAGATGTTGTATGGTTGTATTGGCTTATGGTTATTGCTAGATAGGTGCTTTAGTACAACATAGTGTGATTTTAGCTAATTTGATTGGTGACTTGTTATAGTTTTATTATAAATGTTGTTTATTGAGTTTTTAGCTAAACTTTGTGTTTGAATTGTGTTTCATTACTTGTATAAGAGGTTTACATGCTTAGTTGTACTTGTCTTGCATAGAATAATAAAGTTATAACGCAAAAATGTTGAATTGATGGTGGCGTTTATGGGCTGAAAATTCCAGCTGTCTAGCTTGGTCTTGTCGTGTGAGACCCGAGCATTTCATTATATGTGCATTTATTTATTTTAAACATTATGTGGTCGTATTATATACTAATTATGTGTTTAACGATTTTACTATATCGAATTTGCATTTAAATTGTATATATATGAATATACGGTCATATTTTGCTAAGACCAATGTATTTGACTTAGTCTTACTCTTATATACATATAATACATACATAAACACATATAAACCTATTAGAATATATTTAGAATGATAACTTTGACTTTTTGACTTTTTGTATTTGACTTTATTTGCCACTAAATTATTTTATACATTATACTTATACAGTACATATACGTATAGGTATTTGAATACATATAAATACATTAAATATTTTTATTACACATGTATACATACTAAAATACATACAAATACATAAGACATTTTGCAAAACACCAACTTTGACTTGGTTTTTAAATATCAACCTATCATTATTCTTGCAAGACAAAATATACACACTACACTAATTAGGAACATTTAGGTGGCAAATTATATATGGTTGGAAAGCTCTATGAGTCTAGTTTCTAACGCTTAAAACCGTTCGCGAATTGGAGTTCTCTAGCATAAGTTATGATCGTTTTAGTAAAAGGTGTCAAAGTTGTTTTCTATACATGGGTTTGACCAAACAAATGCTATTTGACTTTGCTTACTTAGTTATTTGACCATTGGACCTAGCCTATTTATTTCAGCCAAACATTATTTTGCAAGACAAAAACACACACAACATCTAGAACACCTACAAAATTCTGCCATAAGATAAAAGAGAAGAAAAACTATTTCCAAGCTTAATTCTTCATTCCTTGGTGGATTTGAACAAAATTTGATCCATAGAAAAGTTGTTCCTTGCTATTTCATCTTCATTTCTTGCCTTAGTTGCTAATTTAAGGTGAGGGGGGTTGTGTGATTGCATGATTTAAATTCTGAAAATTAAATTTAGTTTGAAAAAATGTTATTATCTTGATTCATAATGCTATTTTCTTCTTCGAATCGACGGAGTAGCTATGATGAATCTAAGGCCTTCCCTTGATCCGCCTCTATAGGATGTGGGTGGGGAATCAAGAGAAGCAAGGCCGGGCACATCATAGTCTTCAGGGATTGTGTCATGTCAATTTTCATCCTTATGAATGGGGCAAAAGCCCATACTTCAAGCATAATTTGTACCAAGGATTGGAAAGATCAATGAGAAAGATTCTCCAAAAGGGAGCTGAAACTCATGATAGAAGCCCACTTCGTTAATGAATATCCGACATGTCAAAAGATGCTTGTGCAGACCTCCCTTCTTCCTTAAGAGTCAGTATGCCGTCTTTGATCAATAGCTATCAATTACCTATAAAAAACTACCCTAGAGTTTTGCTAGGTACTAGATATATGTGTTAGGAGTAGACTTTTGGGTTTGTTGTATTCTTGTTGTTATATCTTGTATTTATTTTGTATTTTTGAAGATAAATGCTAGGGTTTGTAGATCTAGGTTGTTCTAGTATTGTGTGATCTTGTTTATGCTTGTATTTGAGGTTTGTGATGTTATAGAAGCAAGATAGGAAGTGAATTTGCCATGAAAGCTATCAATTATTTATTGGACAGCTCACTGTCTCTGACTTCTTTCACATTTTAAAAATAGTAAACGACATTGGAATCGAACGAAACTTTATAGTAGCTAGATTAGGCAGTTGGGAATAAACTTTGTGTTTTACAAAAACTCAGATTTTAACGTTTAGACCTTCCGAATTTTCCATTTCTGAGATGTGGCAGAAAAATGTTGCAACTGGGCAGTTGGTAATACTTGCACTAAAACGGCTATAACTCAATGAATTTAACTCGGAATTAAGTTCCGTTTGAACCTAGAACTATGTAAATTTGATAATCTATGTTTTAGATAGAAAATTGGGTATTTATAGGTTGTTACCATAGGCAGCCAATTTGATTAAGTTAAACTTCCGCTGAATTAGGAATTATAAGTGCTTTAGCTAGAGGTGGGGATTTTAAGTTTTTGTTTGTATATGCTTACTTTGATCTGTTGAAATCATGTATAAGTGTGTTATAAATGCTTGTATGGATGATTATATGTTGTAGTAGTATTTGAGAGCTTAATACATACATATGAATTTATTGGAGATGAAATAGGTGATTATGTGTTAACTTTATTAATTAGAAGTTGAAAATTTGAGTTAGATTTGGTGTTTATGATTATGTATATGTGATTGGTATATGATTTCATAGCTTTAGTGAGAGTCTGGTAAATTTAGGAGTTTATTTTGATTAAGTTTATAAAATTTCAGCAACTATGCAATTTTATAGATTTGTTTGTTTAGCTTGTTTAATGCTTGGTTTTGTTGTTGTAATGTGTTCGTAATGCATTATAGTTGTTGCTATATTGATTGTGTTGAAATTATGTGTTGTAGAGATTCATAGAATGGTTTAATCTTGTTAGAAGGTTAGAGTTGAGTTGTAGTGATTATATTCTTTCAAGATTTAATTGGTGTTAATATGTAAAGGTCATGTTTTTATGTACTTAGGTGATGTTAATGTGTTGAAAAGCTCATGTTCTTTGATAGTTGAATTTTGGTACTAATGTGTTGGATATATGTTTAATGATGTTTAGTTGAATTAAAGAATGTGTTGCCTTTAAATATGAGTATATTGATGCATGTTAAATGTGGTACGATTGCTCGGGTATATGGTTGGGAGTTTGTCAAATGAACATGATACGTGAATATGCTCGGGAGTTCAACCTACTTTGTTGATCTCCTTTATTTGTCATGAATGTGAATTAAATGGTTTATGCGAATGCGTTGAATGCGTTGTGTGAATACCCTTATGCGAATGCATTGAATGCGTTAGGTGGATACCCTTATGCGAATGTGAATGCGTTGGGTGGATACCCTTATACAAATGCATTGAATGCGTTGGGTGGATACCCTTATGCGAATGTGAATGCAATCGGGTGGATACCCTTATGTGATATTATGCGATCAGGTGGATACCTTTATGCGAAGGTCAACCTTATGCGGGCTTGGTAGCGTAGTGTCGTGCCAGGTAGCATAGGGCTTACGGGTAATTGCACGACTACCATAGTCTGACACCATTCTCGCGTGGTCGGAGTAAGGTCATGGGGAGTGGGATATCTAGGTGGGTACATTCGGAGTACCAATATGCGGGAGTGACAATGAGATATGAAAAGTGAACGTGATAAGTTCGTGTATGGGCTATAAGTGACGACATCAACAAATAATGAGCAGTATCCTTATAACATGGTTTATGGCTTTATTGCTCATGTTATATGTTGTTTCTAATGTGATCAACTGGTTTACAGGTTATAGCTTTAAAAGTCCCCTTAACTGTTTCCCCTTCCCACTGAGCTTTGTTATAAATAAGCTCACCCCTTTGTGATGCATGCTATAGGTGTACATGGCGTTGACTATGTGCACGAGGAGACTATTGAGGAACCGTGGAATGTGAACTATGTTTAGCGTGTGATAGAGTTGAAACAATGTTTAGTGGCTTTTAGTAGTTTGTTGTAATGAGGTTATGTTTTAGTTTATGTTTGGTATACTTGATAACTTATCTATTTTGAAGCCTAGCTGTTTTGATTGTATATGTAGGAGATCATGATTGGATTTATGATCACGTTTGGGTTTTATGTATGCTCGTTGAGAACCTGGTTTGAGAATTATGTCTACTTGGATGTAGACTTTATATAAATGTGTTTGGGTGTTTTCTATTTCTTGTTGGACGTCCATATTACAACCATTATAATGTCCGTGTGTCGTCGCGTCCTGAACTTGTTTTCCTAAGACTGGATTTGGGGCGTGACATGTCGGGCTGGTTAGGCTATTTTTGGGTGGCTTTTGGACTGCCCTCTGGGTGGTTTAGTTGCGTACTTTAGTGGATAGTTGATAGGAGGTGGTTCGGTGGTTGTTTGGTTGAGTAATTGTTAGATATGTTTCTAAAAGTTGGCTTTGATGTTGGCAGGAGTTGAATTGAATGTTGTTTGCATTCCTTTGTGTTGCATTTGTTGTTAGAACTTGAGTTGGAGTCAAGTAGGGTCGTAAGTGGGTAAATTATGTTTGTGAATTCGTGGGGTTGGGTAACGTACTTTTTTACCTAATCAAAGTGTTCTAAGTGCTTTTAAAGTGTTGAATTGTTGGTTGTTAAGTGTTGTAGTGCCGGGAGATAACCTACTTTGTTGTTCTCTCGGAATGTTAAGTGTTAAGTGTTAAATGTTGTGAGGCATGATAGGGTTGTGTCACCTCAGGCAGTATTAGGCTTGCTAGGTTGCATTGGTAGAACTATCATGTTCTATGCCTTATCCCGCATGATCAAAGAATGTTCATGGGGTGTGGGTCTAGCTTGGGTACATCCGGATTGTATCAGTGGGAGAGATAACAATACAGTAGAGTTCGTGAAGGCAGTATAAGAAGCGGAATCAACAAGTGTTAACGTATCCTTATTGATTGGTTACTTATCTTACGTTATTTGAGATATTGATGTTTATTGTGCATCATTGTTTTCAAGTGTGTTTTCAAAAGGGTTTTCATGTTAAATGCTTTCAAAACCTCCCATTGAACCCTTACTGAGTTGGTGGAAACTCACCCTTTTTGCTAACCTTTAAGGTAAGCCTGAGCTAGAGCTAGGGTTTGTGCCTCAGGATGTTGAGGCTAAGCCTTATATTGATGAGTCTTATGTTCTAGAGCCCCACCCTTGAGTGCTTGTTTGGGATGTTTCATATATTGTCTTTATGTTTATGTTGTAATGTATGAAAGACTTGGAGTTATGTAGTATGTAATGTTTAGCTTACTTTAAGTTGGTGGTTTGTAGTTTTTGTTGAATGAACAAAGTAAGCTTGCCTTGTATCTAATGCTAGCTTAGTTAGTTTATTTTGGATATGTATATATTGTTAGGCCTAAGCTAGCTTGGTAATCTATTTTGAATATATGTATATTATGGCTTGTCTTGAATGGTTGAGACGAAGGCATTATACTTTGGTTTAATGTTGGTTGGTTGACGTGTTGAATGTATTGGTTACCTTGTGGTTTTGTGAAATGTTTGTTGGTTATGGTTTGTATGAAGGTTGAACCGGTTTAGGGTTCTAAGTCCGTATTACAAATGTTATAATGCCAAAATTCTGTCACGTCCTAACTTGATCATAAGTAGAGTCGTGACAATAATATCCTTGAAGGATTGAAAATCAAATTTTGTTACTGTGAAATCCCCAATGAACTTTTGACAAAGCATCATCAACTACACCCAATTAGTTCGGCACCATTCCCTGAAGTGAATCGGAATGCCTTGAAGCAGATGACATTGCATTCCTTGAAAGTGAATGCAATATATGCCTATGAATAACAATTGACACGTTTATCGCCATAAACAATATTGTAATATCGGCATGATGCCAGAGATTTCATAGTGAAGAAATTGAAGTAAAGTAAGCTAAACAAGGAGCTCACTAGATATAGTTTGCTGCATCTTATTGGAAAGTGCTGTTGCATTTTTCTGGTAATGGTCAAGATTAAAGAAAAATGAGAAAAGAAAAATAAACAAAAGATAGGAGACAAAAGTTAAAGTTGACAATGATGATGTTAAATATAATAATGGTTGGTTCACCATGATTTGTAAGCTATGCATTTGAGTTATAATATGCTGAATTTATGAAATATGGTCGGGTGTTTTGTGGATCGCAGAGTATGCAATACTGAAGAACTTAGAACGATGATTCAAGTATGAATTTGACAACAACATGATATTTGATCTAGGGCATGAGCGTATAGCAAAAATTATTAAATAAAATTCTTAGACTGAAGTTCATTACCAATAATTTAACATTATTTGTTGTTTTCTTGATTAGATCTTACCTTCTTTTGTCTTAGAATTGTAAATTCTATATGTGAATTTGACATTATTTATTGGTCGTTGCAATAAACAAATAAATACAAGAAGATATAGTAAACTAGTCAACAAAGAAAGAAAAATAAAGACTTAAATAATCCCTAACAAGTTATATATTTCATTATAATTCCAATATATATTACATCAAGATCATAAACAAAATATACTTAACATTTTTTTCTTACCTCCGCACTAGGCTTCCACTATTCTTTCAACTGAGAATTTGTCCGATCTTGATTAAAATATAAGCCAGGCATAAAAGAATGATGCAAGAACACTCAACGATTATCACAGCTCTGACAAATTCATCATCTAGTTGTTGATTGACAATCATTCTTTATAGGGAGGAATTGAGAGAAAGTTTGGAAGGGAAGAATAGAAGAGTGTGGCAGGTGAGTAAAGGAAAATGAGTGAAATGAAAGAAGAAAGAGAAAACGTTAGGGTTGAAATGAGTGAAATGAGAAAAAAAATTGGGTTAAAACCTTATATCCAGGTCTATTACGGTCGAGCAAAGTTTTAAATTGTGATCAATCATAGTCTTTCCCGTGTTTATTTATTTAAGATGCACAATAAATTATATTCTAGTAATTTCATAAGGTATTTGCCATGTTTTCAATATAGTATGGGTGTAATAATGAAAAGAGAAATTATTGAAAATTCCTATAGACACTCATTAAAGAAATAAAAGATTATTTTATCAACTGAATTTCCTTCTGTTACCTATGACTCAAGAATAATGATTACTGAGATAATATTGAGTCATCTATATTACTAAGATAAATTCAAAGGGATATTTATATAGGTCTAGCAAAAAATTTTCAGCGATTTGCTATACATTATTCATGAGGATGCCTAATTAGGCATGAGATTATATTATACTATATGCTGCAAAAATTTGGATAATGACAATTGCTTGAGAAAAATACTCCCCATTGATTGAATCTCATATGAGAATATCTTGCACGATATACTTCTTAATTGTTTTCCTACAAGCACATAAAGATGGGTCTATAAAGAAAACTGAGAATTTATTTTTTGAAACTCTGTCAAAGAATATATATATATATATATATATGTTGGAACACTGACAGGATAAGTTTTAATAGCATATTTTGCTAATTAATGAAATGATGTTCTCAGTATCATGGGGAGAAAAATAAAAGCTGAAAAAAATGAGAACTTCTATGGAAAGTATTACCATATTGATCCTCGTATAAATTAATATGAATTGAAAGTTTATCAAATTCAGTTGATTGCAAAATGATTATAAAATGTATTTCCAGATGCAAAGACAGTGACTAGATCACGTGTAGCAACTTTAAATGCTCATATATATAAGAATTTATGTTTCAATTGAGAAACACATAAAGAAATAAAGTCTACTACACATGGAAGACGTAGTGGATCGGTTCTAAAGATAAAGGAGCAAAATAAGTGAATTGAAATGTTTGATATCTTGAAGGTATCATGAAATGAAAATGAATCAAAGATATAATTGAGAAATATTGTTCCAAGAGTGTATTAGGTTCCAGAATATAATGTGAATACTAAAAGTATTAAGAATAAAGAGATCCAACTCAGTTATATTGTTCATAGAAGAAAATAGAACAGTGAAGAGAAATTGATCATGATCAAATATTTGAAAATATAGTAGTTACTGATTTTATGAAAGAAAATGAGGATCTTGAATTGAAGTTCATTCAAGAATGACTACAAATAAACAATTGGCCAAATAGAGGAGACAAAATCCAGGAATAAATAAATAAATGCACATGAAATATGTATTATTATTGATGGGATTGAGGGGGAATATTATATGAAATCAATCCCATATCATTATGACAAATTTCAAACATTTTATGAAATCAATCCCATATCACTACGAGAAATTTCAAGGAATTAATCATAATAGTTGGTTTTTTCTTAAATTGTTTAAAGGCAAACAATGAATGGTAAAACATTGTATGATTATACCTTGGCCTATATGCTCTGAAAAAAGTACAATGATATTAGCCTGATAATTTTGAAAGGGCTTCATATTTGTCTTATGAATATGGTAACAATATGATAACATTTTACCTATATAAATCACATGATAATATCATTGAAGTCTCTGAAGGACTCTTTGATGCATGAAACATATATTCATATGATAATGATAAATATGTTGAAGTCCTGTAAGGACTGTGTATGTCTGATGCATATGAATGAAAATCTCGAGATATGTATTTGATTATAAAGATATTTGTATGGATGAAAATATTCTGAAAGAATGTGGTATATCTTTCATATAGCATGTGGCATATTTATATAGTGTGAAATCTATTTTTACATAGAAAATATTGAAGCCATAAAGTTTATATGTTAGATATCAAAATGGCTTAATCCCATGATATTGAAAATGGCCATTTTTGTCCTTGAAAGATAAAGAAAGAATTTTTTGATTCCAAAATTCAATATACCATATTTGAGTTAGTGCATTAACGTATATTGCTAATGATACAAGGTCATATATATATTTTTGTTTGTTTATTTGTTTGTTAGGTAAATTGCAACTCCAACTTGCAGGCATGAGATAAAAATAAGCACATATTGACAATCTTTATGAGATATCCTACATGAGATCAATTTTTTTAAAAGATCAAAATCAACATCAGTTGATTAAACTTATATTGGCTATTAACTCCTAAAAGGCAAGGTCATAAATAGAATATCTCTACAAACTTCAACTATGGTGATAGAGATATATTATGGTTGTTGTATCTCTAAATCATGCTGAGATTCTCAGAATTCATGAAGCTAGTTGGGGTGTGTGAAACTCCAGATTTCACCTTGGCATAAAATTGCGTGTTTTGACCTGTTTATATGTTATATGAGTTAGAATACGCTAATTATACGATTTATATTCCTATTACGTGCTATGTGTGCATTCATGAAATTTTTATTGAAAACGGCATTGAAAATTTTATCATCGGTTTTTGTGAATACTATTTTGAACACACGTCCGCTTAAATTTTTACCCGAGTATTTTAAACGTCTTAAAACCTGGTCCTCGGATATTAAAAAACCCGTGTTTGATTAAAACGGATTTTAAATCGGCTTAGTAATTTAAAAGGGTTTTTACATCTTCTTTTGTAAAAATCGAATTTTTAACCGAGTCGGGTGTTAATGTATGCAAATAGAAATTATTGTCAACTAAAAATATACTACTTAAAAATATTCTAAGTGTTAATTGCATTTATGTGAGCAAAAATAGTCTAAAAGACAATTAAAAGACTAAAAATACTAAATTTGTTTCAACTTTGACTTAGCCTACTTGCTTTGACTTGCCATTTATATACATAATACACATAATATATCATAAAACAAAAGTTCAAACACCTCAAAAACACACACACATGGTCGAAACCTTGGAGGGCATTTTTGCTTAGTTTTTTATCAAATTTTCTCTTAGAATTTGCAATACAAAGCCAAAACTCTTCAACCAAAGCTTGATTTAATTTGTTGGGCACCTATTGCACACTTTTCTAGTATTATATAACATCAAAGATGAGAGAAAAATTCTAGATCTTAAAATGTTATTTTATGTCATTTCCATATAATTGAATTTTTATCTGATGAAATGTTAAACTGTTATTAGATTATTGCTTAGTAGTTGTCAAGGATCATTTACATGCGTTTTTATACATTTTGAATGGTAGTAGCATGTATTTTTATTTTTCGGGTATTAAAATTGGATTTTGAGTTCGTTGTTAAATAATTGTTGCTGTAACGGTTGGAATTGGTTGGTTGTTTCTTCTAAAAGTTTGTTAATTATGGGGTAGTAATATTGTAATGCCGAATTTTTGATTTGGATGTCGTGGTGAAGGTCTGGAAAATTCAGCCTTAGTGCATTGCAAAATTAGGGTTGTTGGGCTTGTTTTAGATGGGTTATGGTTGGTTTCCGAGGGATCTAATGTAGATACATGAGTGGGTGAATGATAAGAAGTGGTTTGGAGGTTATTAGATTAGTAGATTGTAAGTTATGAATGTTGAAAGTTTGTGTAGTCTTTCTTTAAATGTTGAAATATTGTATTTAGTTGTTTGGGAGGTGTTTGAGTGGTTGAATCTTGGGTTGTTGGTTAGATTCGTGATTTGTTGTGTGGTTTAATGCATGTTAAGTTAGATGGCCTACTTTGTCATCTAACTTAGTTGTTAGTTGTTTATTTGATTAATTGATGTTATGTTATTGAAATGGTGTTAACTGATTGATAATTGATGATGTCGGGAGATAAGCAACCTACTTTTGTTGTTCTCCCGTAATATGAATGTTTATTATTATTATCATGAGTCTTGATAGTGTGTGCCACCTCTTGGCAGCATTGGGCTGTCGGGTTGATAACGGCATGACTATCATAGACTACCCCCAGCTCACATGGGTGGAGATGCCATGGAGAGAGGGGCTAGATGAGGTACCTCGGGTGTGTGTTATGGGGAGTTATAAGAAGATGGTTGAGATCGTGATGGCGTATGGAGCTACACCAACTAGAGTATCCTTTCTCAAATGAATGGTTATTTGTGTGAATGAATTAAATTGTTAATGTTGAATAAGTTATTTGAATATATTGTTTATGTGATGGTTTACGAGTGTAAGTAAATGTTTTCACCAGATCTATCGAATTCCTTACTGGGCTTGTCTTATATAAGCTCACTCTCATTCGTTTTCTGCAATCAAGTGTTACTGAACTAGGCTTTGAGTACGTTCCTCAGGAAGCTGAGTATGTGCCTTCTGTGGAGGACTCTTATGTGCCGGAGTCATATCCATGAGTTTGACTTAGTTTTTGTAGTATGATGTATTGATTAACTTACTTAAAGATAAAGGTTTATATAAATCTGGTTTAATAGTCTTTCTTTTGAACATGATTAGATTGCTAGACTGGTTTATAATCTATTTTGAAAATGTATGATGTAGCCTATGTATGATGTTGGAACGGAGGCGTATAACTTATGGATGAATTGTTGAAAGAATGTTTAATATAGGGAAATGGTTGCGTTGTATGTTGTTAACATGGTTGTGGAGTTGTTGTTGATCTCTGGAGTTGGTTATATGAAGTTCTAAAGGGTTGGTTTAGATCCCTGATGTCCGTGTTACTGTCGTTATACTACCGAAATTCCGTTGCGTCCTGACTAATCGTAGGTGGGGTCGAGTTCGGGCGTTACAGGGTGTGTCTAGTTGAGATCTATCATACAATATATTCAGGAATTATGTGGATTACTCTCCAGCAAAGATAATCCAATCACATTACATGAAGATAATGCAACATGTTTCACTCAAATCAAATGTGATTAGATGATTAGAAATGTGGAATGTGACACTCGAAAAATTGATCGCTATGACAAAGTCAAAATAAAGGGGAGAAGGTATTTGTGCATTGTACTATTTTTCCTTTACCAAGCTTTTTCCTCAATGGGTTTTTTTTTTGGCAAGGTTTTAATGAGGTAGGCCAAATACAAGCATGTCATACTGAAATTCTATTTGAGCATGAAACTTAAAAGGGACGTGACATAAGTGCTCATCAAATTCAGTCAAGAATGAATGTTGCAGGATCGTCCACAAAAACATTACCTACAAAACTAGCTCTGAAGATTGACATGTCTCAATTTCGTGATTATTCTTGATATATTCAGATGAGTGGGAGTCATATACACACTGTACTATTTTTCCCTTCGCACAAGTCTTGTCTCTTTAGGTTTTCCAAGCAAGGTTTTTAATAAGGCAGTTTAAGAAGCGTATACAAAGAATATTGTACTATTTTTTCTTCACTAGGATTTGAACCCCTTGGATTTTTTCATAGTAAGATTTTAATGAGTCATATTCTTAAAAGATGAATATCCAAGAGGAAGTGTTATGAAAATTCAGAATGATAGATATTCATCATAGGATATGATGCTTATCAAGATGAATAAATTCTATCTTTGTAAATCATAGGATACTTGTATAAAAAATTATGGTTACCTTCATATAATAATGAAGTCCATGTATGGAAGATGATATCATTGCACATGTCATCAAGCAGAATATAAATTCTATAAATAGTTTTAGAAGAAAAATATGCACCAAGAAAAATTCAATGCCAATTCTCTCTATCTCTTGCCTCTTCTCTCTAGCTATGATATTTCTTCTATTTATTGTTTAATGGTATTTTGATAATTATTTAACAACATGAGATTTCTCAAAAGCAAATGTGGATATCTATATAAAATAACTAGTTTCATCATTATTGTTGCTTTATACTTGATCCTTTTGGAAGGACAATTTACAAGTCCTTCAAACTACATTTTGCTCGCGTCGTTATACGATCAAAAATAGAGTGAAAGAATTTAAAACACTTTTACCTCCAATTATCACATAGACATTGTGAGTCGAGGGTCAATCTATGGAGATTAGGATTACAGTTTATGGTTCAGTGTTTAATTTAAGTTCAGTTGACTTCAAGTCACGGTAAATTTGTTTAAGTCCAAAAACAACGGTAAATTATAAAATTACAACACAATTTTGGTTAAGTCCGATGAATCGAATGTGATTCGAGATGGTAAATGCTCGGAATATTCAAGCGTAATGCTATGGATTCAGATTAAAAAATTAAATCCTTCATAAATCGGGCTATAAACTCCCACTTCTGAGTTGGACTCGGATACGTAAGTGACGAGATTAATAGATTATCAAGCGTAATTTATTTTGTCAAGAATAATAAATTATCTTGACATCACAACTAATCTTTCACTTACGTAACCTAGAGGTGTAGGTACAACCGAACTCTATCCATCCAAGGTAGTCTCATATTACCACTGGTTTATAAAATCGGGCACATATGTACTTTTGATTAATAACAATATAACTACAAGCATATGTATGATTGATCGAATAATACTCAAGGAATTAAAAATAGAGAAAATATCACGTTACCCCTTGTGATAAATGAAACTATCACGCTACCCCCTTTGTTCTCAAAACTATCACAACCCCCTGTGTTTTTTGAAACTCACCACCCCCCCCCCCCTCTCCGTTTGCAGTTCATTAGTTTTGCTGTTGAATGTGCAATCCACGTGCGTAAGAAGCAACTTGGAGAGTTTTTGAGCTTTATATGAGGCATAAATTGACCAAAAAACCCTTACACTTGAAATATATATATAATACATATTTATATATACACACAAATCAGAATATATATATATGTATATATATATATATATATATATATATATATATATATATATATACATACACACATATATATAGGGGTAGGAGAGGGTGGCTGTCACGGCCCGACCCAACCCTACGCTAAAAGGTTAAGTCCGGACCCGATAAATTGACAGAGTCTCCTCTGTACCATGAACTATCTAGATACCTGTAAACAGAAAAAAATAAAAAATAAATAAATTAAAGCCACAAATACAAACCACAACATTCTCCAACTATAACTCCAACAATTCCCAGCTTCGAGGCCATCAAAGCCTTAAGCAAAACAAGACTTCTCAACATACAAGCATGCAAGGTTAATGCCATTGAAAATTCATTCTTTTTAATCTACTTGTCTTACCACTCTAACATTATCATATATACATTCTTAGAAATTAAAGCTAACCAACCAACCAACTTCGTTATCACATAAGCATGCAACAAAATAGTGAGCAAAATTATAAGTTATTACATGTCACGGCTATACCAGCCATACTACATTCTTCTAGATTTACAAGCTTACAACCACACAAATATACCTAAGCCCATAGGCTCAAAATAGGACATAACATAATACAAGCAAGCCTTCACATAGTCCAACAACAAATACTCTACCTCAAGCAGTAAGCACACAGTAATCAAGGCAACTCCTCCACCTGCACCTCCTCTTCTCCCTTAACAGTTACGAGCTGGGGGTCTATCTCAGCACCTCCTAAAACATGTTAGCGAGGTATAAGCAACCACAATTGCCCAATGAGAGATATAGTCTACTGGGGCGTGCAATGCAACAGATAACACAAATAAAGCATTTAAACAACTAAAGAACAATTTAAATAACAAGTTACCACACATTAAAAAGGATATGAATCACTTTAACCTCAACACTCTAGAATTCACTTGATCTTCAACCACGAACCTCGATCAATGTGTCAGTATAATCCCAAACACTCCAGTGGGTGTACTCTAGATGTACCCTGAAAAGCCTACAACCCAACACCCCCTCGCAATCTCCGGACCAAGCGAGTGAGGGACTCGAGCACGGAGATCGAATATCCACTGGCAAGTCCGTTGCTGCCCAGTCGATATCCAATACAACCGCCTCTGACACTATGGTTGTGCAACAACTATGTAATGCACTTAATCCAATGACAATATAACAATAATATAAAGCAATAACACTTAGGAGGGACAACAAAATAGGTTGCCCTCGAAAACAACTGAGATATAAGCATTAGCATGCAATTAACTAAATGAACAAAAATGGGTCATAACATATTTCTCACAAAACTTTACCAAAAGCTCACAATTACCTTAGAGATGCATATAAGCACATTACAAGCATCCACAAGACAATAGGTGTGCAAGACAACCAATTTCTCCATTTTCTGCCTTTGTAACTTAGGCTAATTGGTTCCAAATCGAAAGACAAGGTTCTAGATTCACAAACGGGCTATTACATACTTCTAATTACACCTTATGGTACCCCTAGGACCTTCGAAATTACCCAAATACCCACGTTTACCATAAAAGCCCCGATTATCCCTTTGTGCGATTGTTCTACAAGTACCCTAATCGAAGCTCAACCGAGAGTTAGAAAAGCACATTTAGTACCTACTTACCCGAAGAATACCAAATGTAATGCCCAAATCAACCCGAATTTACAACATACCGTAAACCCCTTTGTAAATTTGGCTAAATTCGCATTTTAACTAAGTTCCGAGCAATTAAACCTCATGGGGTCTTTAGTCTACTATCATTAACATCTGAAGCACCTATTTGAAGCATTGAATCAAGCTATAAAGCACATTTTCTCAAAACCCTAAAAAATCTACTATTCATTGTCTTCCTCAATAGCATATTCAAGAAATTTCTATAACCAAGCTTTAAGACTTCACAAACTAGGTCTCTAGCACATGTATACATCATATATCATCATCTTTAAGCATTCAATAAGCATTTACTAACAAATCTAGGAATTCAAGAAAGTTATCAACATTTAAAAGATGGAAAAAAGTGCTAAAATCCCTCACCAAATGCGCATAGAGGCTTGTAGGAGATTAGGGAACACTTAAATTCACTTGATCCTAGCTTGGTAGAGTCAAAATTGCAAGCAAAGTGAAGCTTTTTCCTCTCCTTTTGGCTGCTGCTGACTCTAGAGTTTGGGAGGTATAATGGGTATTAATTTTTTTGTTTTTATGAGCTATTTGCTTGTATGTGTATATTAATAAGTATATATACTATTTAATTGTACGGTGTTGACTACAATTTGGGCTAAATTAACTTGTGGAATCAATTTAATAAAAGCTTAGTGCTCTTAAACTCCTCTAGTCCACTAAAACTCAAGTTTTACTATTTACTCGATTCGCGAAACATTTTCTAAACGGGTTCTCCTAACGCGAATTACTCAAATGCTCACTTTTCTCTTTCCTCATATAAGTAATATAGCCTAGGAAAAATGTTAATTTGAAGATAATAAGCAGTTGAAAAACGTAATGAATAGTAACTAAGAATGTAACAAGTAAATGCATAGATAATGAATGCAACAGTTAATAGAAAGTACGGTAGTGATCTCGGGCGTCATAGTGGCTGACAGGGGTGGGAGATGGGAAGGGGGTGACGGGGATAGGGTATAGGGATGGAAGAGTGGGGGCTGACGGGTGGGTGGAGGGTAGGGAGGAGGGTGACGAGGATGAGGGGTTGGGGGCTGATGGATGGGTAGGTGGGTGGGGGTGGGGGTGGGGGTGGGGGTGGGGGTGGAGGTAGGGAGGGGTGGCTGACAGGTAAGGGGTGGGGAAGGGGGAAGGGGTGGGGGTTGAAGAAGATGATCTTCTTGTTTTTTAATTTTTTTTTAGTGAAAATAGGTGGAGATGAAGGAAAAAAAAAATATATATATATATATATATTTTTTTTTTTCTCTCTCTTACAAAGTATATTAAAATAGGGGCAAATCAGTCACTTCATCTATTTTTCTAACGGTGTTAGTTTAAAATAAATAGAGGAGGGCAGTGTGGTGAGTTTCAAAAAACATAAAGAGGTTTTGATAATTTTTAGAACACATGGGGGTAGCATGATATTTTTCCATAACACACGGAGGTAACGTGATATTTTCTCTTAAAAATATGAGACTTGAATTAATCTAAGTCCAAACATATATACAAAAAGTATTCCTCACATGCTACCACCCCGAATCTCGGGTCTAATGTGTCATTACACTACAGAAAGTCAAATGGTAATCAGGAAATGAAAGATTAACCTATGGGATTGCACCGATCTCTGAAAGAAACATTATAAGGATCGTTAGAGATATCATGTGAAACACAACATAATATGGCCGAAAATGGAAGCATGATCATTTAAAATTTTTCTACCATAAACCTTTGTAATCATATGTATACTCTAAAGAAAGTCCATGAATCAACATGCTAATCATAATAATATCAACTATACATTATGAACAAAAAGTATAGTTAGTTATATACCTTCTTGAAGATAGCTAACAACTTGTAGAAGCCCTTAATGATGCAGACTAGCTCCTCCTCACATGTGAAAGATCTAGGCGAAAACACCGAACATTCAAGAACAATCTACACCCAATGACTAAATGTGTTATCTTGTCTTGAGTGATATGAGCTTATATGTGTGTTAAAAGATCAAATGAAAAACTCATTTCCTTTTTCTTTGCTAGGGCCAAGAGCATCCAGAGAGAAAAGATAGCAAAAAACTTTCTAACTCTTATGCATCTTCATGTTAATGCCGTGAGTGTGTATGTGTTCAAGTAAAGATGAAAAACTTCTCTTGCTTTGAGTGTTTGGTTGTGTATTAGAGAGGAGAGAGAGAGAGAGATTAAGATCAAATCTTATCTTAATCTTCTCTTCATTTTGAGTGTTAGATTAGCCAAAAGATATTTCTCTCTCATCTTTCACTTGCAATTGCAATCATTACAAAAAAGGGTCATGCAAAGGCTCTACTTTTCAAGATTAAATCTTAGCCATCTATTTTGAATTAGTGAGATGTGACATCATTACAAGGTGACTTGGATTGATGACTTGGCAAATCCTAGCCAAACAACTCAATCTTCCGCATATGCGTATATGTACACGCCACATGTGCACACATTTCCACCAATTTATGTAATTAATTAATTAATTCTAATCTCTATTAGAATAATCAATTGAAAATACTTTTCAAATATTACACAATAGCCTCAATACTTTTGGTAATCTCTCAAATGCCCAATAATCTCTTCAAACGACCCAAACACTTTTTTTAATTATTCAATCGGTCTAATACTTTCAATAATTGCTCAATTGGCCCATTAACTCTTAATGACCAAAAGGAATGATGTTAACTCTTTAACGTTCTTTCTAAATTACATATAAGCTCATTGATTATCCTATTCATGATGTTCTTTAGTGTGTGACCTTCTAGATTCATAACCGTATAACGATAAGGGACCATTAAACGCTTTTAATCTATTTCGGAGAATGTCTCCGTCATTCTTCGAAATACCCTCACGTTCAAGAGTGACGCTTAGCAACATACGTGTCAAGACAGTTTATATGGTAAATGAAGTCCGACTTATATGAATCTATTTGTAGTCGTGAATTAGCGTGCAGTTCGATCCTTCTATTAAATTTGTCCCAATCGAGGGAAGACCATGATATGATTAAGTCTACTAAGCCGACGCTATGCTTAGATCTAAACGGTGGAACGAGAGATGACACTTACGAAAAAACCCTTTTCCATCAATTACGTCTTGGCCAAGGACTTCCTCGTTCTACGATCAAAATAAGATCGCATAGAACATCTCCTCATGTCGGAGGTTAACAGATCTTATCTTCACAATCACCTGTCAGTCGCTATATCACAAGACTAAACTGCGAGATGTTGTATCTCACCTTTATGAAGGCGAGCTTTGTCCAAACACTATATTTAGTCCCAAATATATCCGACAGTCATAATTTCTCAAGTCAAATGATTAATTTTCACAATTCGTAACAAATAATAAACTATTAATCCAAAGTCATATAGTTTATTATTTATGTCACATTCAATAACCTATTCCACTAATGATCATTCATATGTAAATCAATCGAATTGTCATGCTGTTATGCCACAAGTCTCGCCATCCTTTATCATTAACATCCCTATGTTAATCAAAAGTGATTACATATGATAGCCCGTAATTGATTATTCTAGTCCTGGTCAAATAATCTGAGAGCTATGAATTAAGTTCTGGTGTTTATCATATCGAAGAAATATGCCAAAGTATTCTAAACGCTTTTAGAATATATTTCCCCTCCGAAGAAACACTAAGGGCATAGTCATATATTATAGACGACGAATATGAATGTCCACTAAATGCCATTATAAAAAATATACATACACATCAAAATATCCCTATATAGGTCATCTAACTATAGCATTAGTGCATATCTCTAACAATCTCGACTTGCCCAAATGACTTCAATTTTGCAATGGCTTTTTAACAAAATTTTCACCTTCGATTCGGACTTAACTAAACTAAACTACTTCTAAACTAATAAAACAATCTAAAGCTAACAACAACAAAACTAAAATATGATATGCGATGTACAAATACAAAATAAGGAAGGGTATTTATAAGAGAAAAATTGTTACTATGCACGCAGTTACTATTCACATAGTTTACTATTTGCATAGTACAAATCACGCGTTTTACTATTTGTACAGTACAAATCACGCAGTTTACTATTTGCACAATACAAATCACGCGTTTTACTATTTGCACAATATTATTCACTCGTTGACCGTTGACTTTAACTTTGACCAAAAAGTTGATCAGGTCTATTTCAAGGTTTTTCAGCGCCTTGAATCTGTTTTCACGCTCAGTTTGGCCAAATTCAATCTCGACTTGCTCATTTCAAAGCCGTTTTATCATTCTCCTTCAATATTGTACTGGCGATCGTTTCCAAATATTGATATTTGACATTATTTTTGTCATTTCTCATTCGAAACATACATTGTACTAAATTTGTATAAAATATACAGTTAAACTCACAATAATAATGCAATCCTACATGACTTAGTGAGTTAAAATATGAAAAATATGAATTTATCACATTTCTTTGCAATTTCATTAGATTACAATATTCATCAATCGCATTTGATTTAGATTCTCAATAGCACCTTACAATTTCATATGAAAGAAGATTGATAAAAAAAACATTTATTTCACATAAGAGAACTCTTTTTTCCCTTTTTGCTGTTTTTCCGTCATATATCTAAGAGAACTCATGTTTACAGTCAGACAACAAAAAAACTCATGTTTATATTTTCTCTATAGATCTTCACACGATTGACTTGTGAAGTTTGGACTAAAACTGTTTCTGGGAAAATGTTTGCTTGATCAAGTAAGAGTATTCTGAACTCTTATTGAAAGGCACAAAAAGTGAAACATTTCCTTGATACTTTTTACATTTATTGATATATGCAGCTACCCTTCTTTTTAAACCAAAAAAAAACTTGCACACATAACATGAAACGCCTTACAATAAAAAGGAAAAATATCACATTTAGTCCCTATTTAAAAAAAAAATTCAATTTCGTCCCTATTACTTTTCCAAAAGTGTTAATTTGGTCTATATTGTTTAAAATTTCTCAATTTCATCCATATTATTTTTTAAAACTTTCAATTTTGTCCCTATTATTTTTTAAAATTTCAATTTCATCTTTATTATTTTTCTAAAAGTTCTAGTTCCGTCCTTATTATTTTCTTAGAGTTTCAAATTTGTCCCTATTATTCAAGGACTAATTTGAAATTTTTTAAGAAATAATAAAAACTAATTTAAATTTTTTTAGAAAATAATAGTGACAAATTTGAATTTTTTTAGAAAACAATAGGGACTAAGTTAACTAATTTTGGGGCGACTTTGAAACTTTAGGAAAATAATAAGGATAGAATTGAAACTTTTCAAAAATAATAGGGACAAAATTAAAACTTTTAAAGAAGTAATTGGGATGAAATAGAAAAATTTTAAACAATATCGACCAAATTAATTTTTTTTGAAACAATAGGAACTAAATGTGACATTTTTCCCAATAAATTAAAAATTCTACCTTTTATAGTCATATCCAATAAAGTACTTACTAGAAGAATCAAATTACCAAAAATCCCCTAGAGGGTCTCTAATCTTTTCTTTTCTTTTTAATGAAGAAAAATATCAAACTTTTACAATATATATTTAAAAAAATACTATCTATAAAAATTAATCTCATAATTTTTCAATGTCATAACGTGGAACATATTACGGGGAATTTTTGACCTAGACCCCCTCCACTTTTACATATATAATACTTAGACCCTTTACTTCTTGAAAAGGGAGACTTATACCCCTTTCTACATTATAAAAATGAGACTTATATCTTTTGATGCATTGAAAAAATGAGACTTATACCCCATACTTGTCAAAAATTAGTTAACTTTTATGTTAAAATATTTTAATGATAATTCTACCCTCCCCATCCCCAATATCCTTACCCGAAAAATGCCACTCAACACACACGGTCCTTTGTCCTTTTTTTGTTTCTTTGTCTTTGTTGAACACACAATTCTTTGTCAAAAAAAAAAAAAAACACTCAGTTCTTTCACCAAAAAAACACATACACATTTCACATCCAAACATATACACCATACTCACAGCAGTAGACTCACCACATATATCCCTACGGTATCTCATAGTACACACACCCACGAACACGAAATATCTCTACAATATCTCACACTCAGACACAAATGGCCTTTACATTTAGTCACATACATCACACAAACACACATACCCACACATGCAACAACAGACTCACCACACACATAGAGAAAAGCACACTTTGATAGACTCGCACATACACACTTGTTGGGATGGAAAGCAGGGCATTAGTGGTGGCGATATTGGGAAAGGAGTTAGGGTTGAGATTTTGGGGTGTTGAATTTGGAATCGTGAGAAAGAGGATGATGTTGCAAATTTTTTTCTGTATTTGTGTAATAATGGTTGGGGTGATGTGAGGCGTAGGGGATGGTTGGGGTGTTTCAAAAAAAGTTGCATGATGTTTTGGGGTGGGAAGGGAATAGAATTGGTTAAGGAGTGTTGACGTGAGGGATTGATAAGGGTAGGGATGTCATTTCATTAGGTTTTAACAAAAAAAAAAAAACAATCTTTTTATAAAAAAGGTGTAAGACTCGTTTTTAAAAAAATATAAGTTTTAAATCTCATTATATGTAAAAATAAAGAGAGTCTAGATCAAAAATACCCAACATATTTACCATACCAAATGCGCGCACATAATATATAACGCTTCTCGTTTGTCGCACGCGTAAATGAAACTATGAAGATAAAGACAAACTACTCCTATTAACTTTTTATAAATAAAAAAGAAATTAACAGTGCAATTTTCTTCTTCTTTGTTCACTCGCAAGTGTGGTCTCTCTCTGTAAGTACACAAATCGCATACTTACACATTTATCTACTTTATGATTACATATTATCTTCTTTTTTTTTTTTTTACTTTTTACGTTTGGCTATTTCTTAGATTTTATTTTTTTTGCTATTAGAATGTTCTTTTTTTGGCTTCAAATCCGAAATTGAATTTCTGGGTTGACTTTTTTTTTACTGAATTGTGTCACTTTGTTATTATTGCTTTATCTATGTATGAGAATTGTAGATTTTTTAAATGTGTGCTAATTGTGCTTTTTGTTTGTTTTTTTTAAATTGGATTTGTTTTAATTGTTTGGCTTTTTTTTTTTTAAATGATTCGAATGAGTTAAAGTTGTACCAAGACTTAATTTTAAGGCACTGCTAATTTTTTGTTTTATTATTTTTTTACCCCAAATTCGAACAGACCCTGTTAAATTTGTTATCTTTAGAACAGAATTGTGAATTTTAGACTCCGTTTTTAAGTGAATTTTAGTCTCTAAACCCTTCACAGTAGTCTCGTGCACCAGCCTGCTTTATTTTAGTCATGATTGTTGGAAAAAAGTGGATTTAGTAAACTGAAAATAGTGGCTTTTGAAGTCTTTTCTAATGTTTGTTTGACTTTCTTACTTGTTTGGAATTAAAATATTTTTGTGAATTAATAGAATATTATCATTAGTGTAAGCAAATTTGTGGCAATTTTATAGAGAAAAAGTCTTTAGAGAAGATGGTTTTTTGTTACTTTATTTATCTTCCTTTATTAATTTTCATTTCTTTCTCCATATGGAGTTCAAGCTGAAATATCGTGTTCAGGAAGAGATGTGCAGTTTAAAAATGAATGAACAGATAATATGAAAGAAAGGTGCACAACAAGGGTGCTAGTGCCCGCAAGGAGTTGGGAAATGGAATGTTAAATTCAATTGTTTTCCGTTTTTTCTTTTTCTCTTTTTGTTTTGTTCTTGGTAGCTAATGTTTATATTGTTAGACAAGCTACTGCTGGCACTTTAGTTAACCAATATAATAATACAAATTATGACCACTTCAAGTCTTTTTTAAATTAATTTTCGTACACTGAGCACTTTGAAGTTCTTTAAAATGAAACCTAATACTTCCAGTTATGTGGGTATCTGGATTGATAGCTTTGCGAAAAGTGGGGAAAAGTCTTTGTTTTTATTTGAACTTTTTCTTTTTATTTTAGACAGAGAAATGAACAAGGTCCGGAAGCAGCATTGCCTAGTTTCTTTTAATATTTATTTTCTGATCTTTATGTTTATCTCTGTGTGCATGGAAATAATTTACCCTATCTTTGCAGCATGGAGGGTATGGCTGAAGCTGCTGAACTTGATCAAAGCTTCAACGGAGATGAAAATGAAGCTGTACCTGAGAATCCTCAACCTGAGCAAAACCAGGAACATGAAGATGATTCAGTCCCTGCAGTTGCTGGAGGGGGTGAAAGGTGGCCTGGATGGCCTGGAGAGAGCGTTTTCCGGATGTTGGTTCCTGCACAAAAGGTTGGCAGTATAATTGGGCGTAAAGGAGAGTACATTAAAAAAATTTGTGAAGAGACAAAAGCTCGGATAAAGATTCTTGATGGTCCTCCAGGAACAGCTGAAAGAGCTGTAAGTTTAAGATTTTTCTCCTTGGTTTGATGTTTTCCTCCAGGACATGTTTTGTTATGATAGCTGGGCTAGTTACCTAGTTACTTTTCCTTTCATGAGTATCTATTGATCCTTTATGGTAATATAATAATGTTTTGATATTATAAAAGAGTATGTTGAGGCATGTCATGAAGCTTAAAATAAAGTGTAATCAAGTTTGCTCCATCGAGAAGAAATCCTCGTATCTGGGCCCTTGCACTTCCTCAAATTGGTCGTAGTGCCTTCTCCATACGCTTGAAACTTAATTAAATCACCTGACTTTGTCACCATTCTCGTTGAAAACTTTTATCATTTTATTCTTATGCCTTCTCCTATTCTTCCTTGATCAGTGTACTTGGATTAGTGACTTCGATTAGCTAGTATATTATCGTGCTAATTAGCCCCATGTCCAGCCTGGGATGGGATTCATAATAAGTTTTGGTTTGTTTTTGATGCTTAATTTGCCTCTATGTTGCTAAATTCATTGTTAATCTGACAGGGATCTATCTTGATATTTATCTTTCTTTCTCCACAAAGCCACACAACACCTGGACTAACATACACACACTATTAATGAGTTATAAGTCTACAATCTACACACGGTCAAGTTATTGTTTTGTTTTTTTGAGAAATGAATCAATTTTATTGAAAAGCACCAAGGGAGTGCATCCCCAAGAAAACATCAACTCCATAAGAGATTTATATATTCTTCTATGCTGTCTATATCCATTTTACAAGTGCCTTTAATCCAAAGACAAAGATCATGAATCCAATTGAATTTCAAAATGGAAAGTGAAACTTCCTTCCCTTCAAACGCTCTCCAGTTCCATTCCTTCCATAAAGCCCAAATGATGATGAAAGGAATCGCTGGATGACTTTTGTTGTGTTTAGTTGTTTTGATAGCACTCCATGATTTTATCTCATCATAAAAAGTCTGAGGCAACCCAGTGAACACCCATAATGTTGAAGGCCAATTCCCAAGGGCTTCTAGCCCAAGTAAATCTAGGTAGCAAGTGTCTCACTCAAATATTAATGCTTTAACAGTGTTCAGATTTTCATTAATCCAATCATTTCACTTTGGTGAATTTCAACTGTTGAACTACTGATATAAAATTGAAAAAGTTAATATGTTGATATAATTATGCTTTTTGAATAGGTTATGGTATCTGCCAAGGAGGACCCTGATGCTTCTCATCCACCTGCTATGGATGGTCTTCTCAAGGTTCATAGACGTGTCGTTGATGGCCTGGAGAGTGATTCTTCTCATGCTCCATCTAGTGCAGGAAGCAAAGTTTCGACAAGGCTTCTCGTGCCTGCAGGCCAGGCAGGAAGTTTAATTGGAAAGCAAGGCACTACAGTCAAGTCTATTCAAGAAGCATCTAATTGTATTGTTAGGGTTCTCGGAACAGGTTTTCCATTTCTTTTCATACATGTTTCTTGCTATTGCATTACCATCTGTAGGCTACACAGTCTGCTTGATTTTGCATGAGAATCTATATCACTGAAATTGGCTTTCTGACAATATTATCTCTGAGCCTGTCCTGCACATTATAACTTTTCTTCTTTTTTTTTTATAGCATTGTTTACACCTTAAATAATTTTGGCAAAGCATCTAGAGTGTGTGTTATATGCAATTCCATTGCTATTTTATTTTGATGTGATGCATCAGCTATGGTGAGTTTTCACAAAGGTCGATCTAAGTCCTGCTAAAGAGGAAAGCTAAGTAGAGTGTTCTGTTTTACTAAGGACTTTAAGTAGATAATACGTAAGTATTCATGCGGTTACACTGGGGAGTTTTACTATAGCTACTTCAGTATTAATGGTCATTTTTATGCCAATATTTCTTTCGGATAATGGCTAATAGTACTATGATATCTGAAGATCCTTCTATTCTAGTGAGAATCTAACTGGAAAATCAACTGCAACGTGCTAGCTTCAAGCCAAACCACCCTTACTAAACCGAACCAAACCATTGGAGTTTCCTTGTTTTCTTAAGTTAGAAATTTAGTGCTATAATTGTTTCCCATGTATGAGATGGTAGTACTTTAGTTTCAGCTCCTAATTCCCTCCCCAATGCGGAATTCCAGTGTGAGCGGCAAATCTCCTGTCTTATACTCCTAACGTGCCAAATAGATGGCATGTTTGACTTTGCATACAGTTTGACTTGAACATATATGATGTTTGATGAGAACGGGCTCTAAACCAGTTACCTTTCTCTACTCAAAACAACTGGAAGTGTTCCTAAACCAGTTACATTTCTCTACTCAAACAACTAGAAGTGTTCATGGGTCCCAATGTACATATTTTATTAAAAAATGTCTAGATATATTTGATTTTACTTCTGTAGAGAGATGTTTCAGAGGGATACCAGAGAATAAGTCTTCCAGACTAGCCCCAATTAGAAATATTTGGACAAGGAATGATATGTGTAATTTCTTTCCAGAGATTTTTGGTAGTAAAGGAGGAGAGCAGGTAGTTTGGTCTGCCCATATCTACCGTGTGGAGTTTGGACCTTATCAGTGATTTGGGTTTGGAATCTGCATTAATCTACTCAGAAAAAGCTGAAAGTATCTCAATATATGTTATGGAAGTATATTTGAAACTTCTCCTTCATGGATTTAATTTTTTCTCTTACAAGCATTTCTAAAATTATTTGTCACGCAAAAACCTCATCTAACATACCCATGTAATCAGAAATTCTCTGCAAGTATAGTACGATATACTCCCTCATTCTGCTGGAAGCTACTCAGGGTCCAAACATCTACTTTGTTATTAAAAGGTGTTTATTGACCTATAGAGCCAGCCACATCTTTCTGTACATTTGCTCTGAAGAAGGTTTAATCCAGTATTGTATAACTGTCTCTTATTTAGCACTTTTCAGTCTCATAACAAAGAGTATCTGTATTTAAATTTAGCTGCTTGTCCCTTCGTCATTTGTCAATTGCAGCTTGGAAGCTTGACCTTGCCTTGCGCAACTGATCTATGCTTGTGGAGCATTTACCCCAAATTCTGATACAAACCTTTTCCATGTGCAGCACTTATTAGGTGCAATAAGGTAGCATCTTTCTGTGGCCAAAAAAGAGAAAAAGCAATGGCCTCTTAGAGCAGCTTCGAGAAAGTTAGAGTTGAAGACTAATATTCATCCCAGAAAGAGTAGGATCATGATTGTCCTGAGGGCTGTTTTAGGTGTTATCAGTAATTTTAAACAGGTACAACAGCCTGATTGCCGATTTGCAATAGTTGCAGTGTTTGACTTTCTATCAAGATACCTTTTGTCTTTGCAGAGATTTCCTTTGGTTGAAATGAGTAATAGAAGTTCCAACGAACAAAATGAGAAGAAGAATTGGCATTTTAGGATTTTGCTGTATTGCAATTTCATTGAAGAGACTAAATAGGGTTCGTGAGTTCTGGGATTAAACTCCGGAACCTAATATTAGTGCTTCCTTTGCCTGTGGTTGTTTATGGATGTTTTAGTGAAATGTTTGGCCGGTTTTGGGAGAGCGGGCTGTTAAGTTTTCTCCAGTAGCATTTTCTACATTCGAGTTTGCTTTCTTATTGTCTTGAAAGAGTTCATTTGCTTGTTTGATGTCCTCTCCATGATTGCTTATGGACCCTTTGCCAGGCATTCTTAATCCTTAGAGCTATTTCTTTAGTTATGCATGTACAATCTCTTGCATGTAACTTGTAGGCATCTTTAGTGGATGTTTTAAAAGATGTGTCCTCTATACATGGGTGATTTGCTATACGTAGATCATATTACAAAACTTGAAGTGCCTGTATCAGATACTTGACCTTCCCATGAGGTATAGGATACTTCCTATATGATACAGAGACAGCAACAAGCTAAACTTCCCTACTTGTACATGAAGCGTCTTTATGAAGTTCAATTTGGGAAATAGTTTTATAAAGGGTAGATATATGTTTTTGAATGTCATTGTTGCCTGAAATGAAAATTTTGAACCATTTTCCACATCCTTGGATCTTCTCTATCAGAGATCAACTCTGACACTACAATGTGTACCCAGCTTAGACGCTCATACTTGAGTCCATTTTGAAATAAGCATTTGGGGATACTTGACTCTCCCAAGGGTATGGGATACTTTGAATTCTGAATCTAGTACAAGCCTTCGAAACAAGCTGAATCTACTAGTATCTTGTTATACATGAATTATCCTTGTTAAGTTTACTTCGGCATGTACTCATTGAGACAAAATCCTCTTGGGCATATCCCTTATCTTTGGGCTGAAAAAATGAACCCCTTAAGGCCTGGGCATAGCCCTGGCCCTAGAGGCCATAGCTCTATGATACCTAAACCCAGCCATCTATGCCTTTATGATTGCTTCACTCCGAAGGGAGCCCCAATTCTGCCTTTTAAAACAATGTTTTATCACACATAATGCATCTAGGTCTTGGCTTTCGGTGAAGAATAGTGAAGTTTAAGAAACCTTAACAGAGCATGACCCTTTTCTTCCTATATTTTATCTCAGGTCTGCCACTAGACGTCTAATACTTGACATAACTTGCTGGAACCCTGCTTTCTGCTGTAGTCCACTTAAACCCTTGTCTTAAAATTCCAAAAAGATAATGAAATCTGTATGGACATAATATTTGTTTCTTGAAGGATGGATATTGTGCTTTTTGTTGTTTCTTTCGGGTAATCTTGTGCAGTTTGATTGGGCTTAGCTCCAGCAGTGAAACAACTGGACTTCATAATTTGCTTGTTAGGAACCCCAATGTAATTACTAAATCATTATAGCTTTAAGCTGCTACCATTTCCGTGTTTCTGATAATCACAAAAGTGCTGATGTTCTATGTTAAAACTTATGTATGGGTATTGAGCTTTTTGATTTTATCTTACCATTCCCAATTGCTCAAATAAAATTGCAGAGGACCTACCTATATTTGCTCTTCCAGACGATCGAATTGTTGAAGTAGTCGGTGAGCCTGCAGCTGTACACAAGGCAATTGAATTAATTGCTTCTCAATTGAGAAAATTTTTGGTTGATCGAAGCATTATTCCAATAATTGAAAGCCAAGTAAGCCCACTCTTCCGCAGTTTGTTTTATTGACGGTTCTGATCTGTCGGAATTAGTTTGTTCTGACCTTCTAATGCCCCCATCAGATGCAAACGCCGGGCCCTCAGATGGAACACATGCCTCCTCCTCAGTCATGGGGTCTACCTCAACAGGCTTTTCCTCCAAATAATGCTGGGGGTCCAGGATATGGAGCAAATCCTCATTTTATGCCCCCTCCTAGGCAACATGACCCTTATTATCCACCAGCTGAGATGCCACCTCCACTTGAAAAACAGCTGCATCAGGGTATATCTACCTATGGAAGAGAACCTCCAATGGCTGTTCACGCGTCATCCAACCAGCCAGCATCATCCCTAATCACTCAGGTTACTCTAGTTTCCTGAGTTTGGTTAACATCATTTTTTCTTTTTTGAGATATGAAGATCTTTGTGCTTCAAATATGGACATTTTTGTCTAAAGTGGCAGAAGATGGATTTATGCCTCTTATTTCCCGATACATATTTGTCAAGTGCTCACTTGGTCTTTGGTTCAAGTCTTGGAAACAGCCTCTTTGAAGGCTGTTCGCATTTACGTTCCCTAGACCTTGCTATTTGTGGGAGCCTTGTGCATTGAGTACAACCTCTATAAAGTTAGCATGAATGTGAATAAAGTACCCTCTCTAAGTTGCAGCGGTGTCTCAATTTTCAGTATTACTATCACGTTGAAAATGGTGAACCTTTTGAGATGCAATGCATAAATGGTGAACCAGCTGTATTTAACTCTCTTCCATCTTGAAGCCTGGCGCTGACAACAGAAACCCTTCGATGCAAGAAATATGGAAAAGCTTGAAAAAAGGAAGCAAGATTGTACTCTTACTAGGAGTACAATTGCTTTGGGGGGCTTATGTGCATGTGTATCAGTATATGGGCTCATTTTGACGAGAAGCTGCATAATTAGGATGTTTCACCTCATATTATACATGGGATTGTTGATGGATATGCACATTTTTAAAGATCTGGAGCATTTGGCTGCTAGGATCTTAACAAATAAGAAGAGTATATTGACATGTCTACTCAGCACGATGATAATGTGGGATGGCGGTGGGAATTAGTGGTGGTATTTTTAATGCTAATCTGCTGAGAGCCCCCCTGGGGAGAGAGTCCTATTTGAAAATTGTTGGAGAGAATTTTCTTTCAGCAGAAATTGTGAAGGAGATGTGAAGCAGTTGGCAAACCCACAAGTACTTATGATGGCCATTGAAAAGGAAAATCACGTGACCTGAGCATTTTATGCTTTTTGGTTTCAATAAGTTCGAAAATATAAGTATTGGATTAGAGTTTTTTTCTTTGTTTCACATTAAACCCTCTGACACAATTCCTGCAGCCTTGCTGCTAGTTTGAGTTATTGACTTCCTCCTGTATGTCTGATTGATCTTGCTAGTGATGGAGAGATACATAATTGTTTTTGACTTTCTGTAATCTGCTCTCTTTCTTTGAACTCTATATTTTTCTCCTGCCTGATCATCTTGAACTTTCTCACCTGAGAATCAAGTATACTTGTTCCAAAGATATCATTGAGCTTCGCAGCAAAGCCATGCACACACTTGTATATTTTTTGTTGCAAGGGATACTATAGTACCCTTTGTTAGGGCAGTCTTGCTGACTATTTGAGCAGGAACTGTGATAATCTCTATACGACTTTCTTGTCAAAGAGGAACATAAATTAGAGATTTTGTCACCCTAGTCTTGCATGTTCTTTCCTCTCCTTCCTGCTCTGTTTAGGTTGGGAGCCAGAAAGGGTTTTCATGGAAGAAGGGGGATAAGGTGGGAGGGAGGGAGAGAGAGGGAGTCATCTTCATCTCTTCCTCTAGTGCCTCTTTCCCTGCTAAGGAACAATTTTAGCCTTTTTTAGACTTTCAAGTTTCCTTTTTCATGCCTTATTGCCAGTTTAAACCGAATCATCATATTTTTCTTTGTTCTTTTTGGTGCTCTAACTTAAGTTAAAGATATTTCTTGTTGATGAGCACAAATCTGAGCTTGACATGTATTATATAGCCTAAGAACATCCAGGTACACTTTACCGTGCAATTGAATTGGAAGAATTGATGGATGAGCAAAGAGGAATAAACAAGCACAGTTTCTGTGAATAATTTCCAATATTGGCATTTGCAGGTAACGCAACACATTCAAGTTCCTCTATCTTATGCTGATGCTGTTATTGGAACTGGTGGTGCAAGTATAAGCTACATTCGACGGGTTAGTGGTGCTACCGTTACCATACAGGAAACGAGAGGAGTTCCTGGAGAAATGACAGTTGAGATTATTGGAACTGCTTCCCATGTCCAAACTGCTCAGCAGTTGATTCAGGCAACCTTTCCTACTCCTGGCTTTTAATGATTCTGTCCTTTTTTTTCCTTTGTTACATCTGATATGACAGTTGTTTGAATGCATGCAGTTCAAGATTTCCTTATATGGTTGTCCTTTATTTTGTGGTACTTGTTTTATGCGAGTTTTTTCATCAGAATAGGTCATTGGATTTGATAATCGTTCAGACAAATCAAGTTTATTGGTTGCAACCAATTAGGTGATTGTTAGACTAGTTTCTCCTATGAAATATTGAAATAAAGCTCATCCTCAAAATCATCTTGATGAGATCCTTCTCTCTAGTTACTGTGCCGCGCAATTTTCTGAAGGTACACCATCTTTTAGGAAATTATGGTTCCCGTGTGAACTTGTGAGATGGAGAAGAAAATCCTCAATATCTTCTAGATTATTTGGTGATGTTAAATTGATGATGTCGTTGTAGATTAGTCATCCACAAAATTAAGATGTTATATTGCATTATGGTACTCTGCGTCGAGTTTACTTCACTAGCCTTTTCTCCTGCTATCCTCCCTTTCCTCCCCCAAGTCGCTGCTTCTTCTGTTAAGATTCTTACTCATTGGCTTCTCGTTCGAAGGGAAGTACACTGATCAGGCTATCAGCCACTGATGAAGCCACTGGAAAAGGAGACAGCAAAATGCTTTTTTCTTTGAATTGAGTCCAGTTGTTCTCTCTCTCTCTCCCCCACCACCACCCCGCGCACGCAGATTCATATGTGCATGTGTTAAATTTAGTTGGATAAAATAAACCAGTTACCATTTTTGCATTTTGCCTTCTGTTGGTGGAAAATGATAACGTGCATGCCCTTGTTAAAGTCATTGAGATGTCACAATCGTAAAGTGCTATTTTGAACTTATACTTTTGCTTTTATCATTTTCATTTTCTGTTGTTCTTCTCCTGCCCCTATTTTCTGGTGATGAAATCCATGAACTCATTTAACTTGCTTCTTCATCACGTAATGCAGAATTTTATGGCAGATGCTGGAGCGCCACCTCAAAGTCAGGCTGGTGCACCCACTGACCAAGGCTACAACCCTTATTCTGCTGGTCTGGGTGGTGTGTATTCTTCTAATACCCCTTCCAGCACTGGTCTTCCAGGACAACATGGTGGATACGGTTCGGTCTACGGCACAAACTATGGTTACTAATCAATTCGGTCCGTATAATTTTAGTCATTCTTTTAAGCTTATTATGGATAAAGAAGTGCTTGTAATCTGGACAGTTTGTATTCTTAGTATGTTCATGATTAGGCCAACACATTTAGATTGCCTCAGGCTGACTTCAAGATCGAGCTAATTATATATTTAACTTTTTGTAGTTGATGATATCGACATTCAGCTTCTGTTTTTACTATCTTACACTTCCTTATTTCTCTTCCTCTTCTACTTGTCTTGCCCAACTCTGTGCTGCTGTCCACCGTTTTGCTATTGGTGTTCTGGCGGCGGATTTGGATCCCTCTCATAATGTTTGTTATAGCATTACAAGGGAAATCTAAGAGTATGCAAATCCTTTTTCCCTAGTTCAAATTCGGGTGTCACTTGATCAACGTCTTCTAGCTGATCTACACCATACTATATTCTCACAAGATTATAGACACTAGTTGTGTGGCTCAAGACTATATATTTCGGGGATATACACAAGTGGACTCCCTATTCATTGGATAGAGAAGATCACCATGATTTTGTGATTTGTTATCTGATGAATTGTCCAGATCTTGCATCATAATAACATAATAATTTACATTAAATTTTTCTCTTAACATTGTAATATTGTAAGGGAGTCAAAGTGGATTGGTGATAGACCCTTTTTTGCAATGGAACAAATGTCCATGTCTTAATTGGTATATATGTTTTTTAAATGAGTATAATACCCAAATTCTTCATCTAAATTCCCTTGTGTGAAAGACTTATATGTTGGTAGTTTCATTAAACCATTTACCTAGATGGCTGGTGCAAATTGGTTTGGTAATACTAGCTCAAAAAAAGATGTTAATTCTCATAATAAATCCACACTTCAAGGCAAGTTTGAATAATTATATCCAATCTCTTCACATGCTACTCACCATCCAAAACCCGTTCCACAATAGAAGTATTTCGTTTGTTTGCCGTACAACCTTTTTTGAAAAATATTTTCCTTATTTTCCTGATTTTTTGGGTTTCGTTTGTTTGCCGTAAAATAACTTGTTGAGGAAAAATATTTTTTTTAAAAGTAAAATACTAAAAAATATTTTGTGGTGTTTGGATATACAGTTAAAAATATTTTTCGACATTAGATTTAAAAAAAAATATATATATATATATACAACATATATGTTAACCGGGGCCGGGGGTTAAGGGGGTAAGGGGGTGGGATGTGGGGGTAGGGCATGAGGGTAGGAGTGGGTAAATTTTGAAAAATGTTTTCTTCTTTCTAAAAAATATTTTTTAGTTGATCAATTTTTCAGTATTATCAAATACCGAAAAATTAAATAAAAGTAGCTATCATTTTTAACTAAAAAACATTTTTCTTTTTCAGTTAATCAATTTTTTAATATTACCAAACACTAAAAAATTAAAAAAATATTTTACGGTGACAACACTAAAATCCCAACCTTGGGCAGAATTCGACAAGTGCTTAACCCGAACTTCGCGAGTGACTGGCATTGACAGAGCAATTTATATTTGACTCATGGCATAATGGTAAAACGAACATAGTCGAGTAGCATTCTACAGGAAACAAGAGTTGAGGCAAGATTTGTAATCACCACCATTCAAGCTAAGCGCATTGATTGATCATATATATATCCGAGCAACAACGAAAAAAAGTAATAGTCCAAACTCAATGCCAGCTCTCAAATGCAAACAAGCGGATAGAAAAATAACAGACCAAAATGCACAAGTGGAAAAATTTTAAAGATCAAATTATTAATGCGAATCCAGATACTATCAAGAAGTAGTTAAAAACACAATCACTTATCAATAAGAAGGGGCGAATTATAGACATGAAGACTAACTCTGTAAGGACTCTTTGAACAATAGACAGATCTAAGAAATATCTTCTGACCTAGACTTACACTACAATCAACTAAAAGTCTAACTGAGATTCAAATGGGCGCTGCACATGTTGTCCTGAAATGGCCAGTCTGATTGCAGCGGCTGCAATGTACCACCCTCTTGGCACGACCGCGGTCTTCTGCTCTAACACGCTTCTTCCTTGGTTGGCCAGGTGGCCTAAGTGATTTAGGTGGAAGAATAACAATTTCTTCAGCTTCGCTGGCATTTGGATCTCCCTCGGATAATTCTTTCCATAGGGTTTTGTCTGGAATTGGATGAATGGTTTGAGAGTAAGTTTTTCGGTATGTCGCAACGGTGAAACAACTCTCAGTAAATCGGTGGACATTCTGCCGGCAAGAAAGTAGCGCTGCCACTGCATGGGCACAAGGTAAACCATATAGCTGCCAACCCCGACACAGACAGCAACGATTTCGAATATCGACAATATTTGTGCCCTCATGGGATATAACTTCAAATTCAGCTTCATTAGCACGAAGAACCTGATAAGTGCGGGCACGTTCGAGTGCCTCAGCTACACGTCTCTCAGCTGAAGGCACAAGAATTGATGTCCACTGCATACTGGTCTCTCTGCGTTCATTAAACCAAGTCATAAGCTGCCTCCTAATGCATTCCATCATCTGTATTATTGGAAGCCCAGAGGCTTCTAGAATCCAACTATTCAATGATTCCACTATGTTAGCAGTCAAATGACCAAATCTTGTGCCCTCAAAATAAGCCGTAGCCCAGAGACGAGGAGGAATCCTCCGAATCCAATATGCAGCATCTTGTGATATCTCTTCAATTTCAAGAACCTTTGCTTCAAATTCAATAACAGTCAAAGCATGTGCAGCTTCCCATAAAAGGTTGACGAGCATTGTGTTGTTAAACTCCTTGCGGAAACTTTCACTCAAGTGACGCATACAAAAACCATGGAACGCAGTTGGGAAATTTGCTTCAACACCATCCACAATGCCTTTCTGCCTATCTGATAAAATTGTGAGCCTTGGCATGTTTTCTGTATTGACCTCAAGCAGGTTATGAAGTTCTGATAGAAACCACATCCAGTTGTCATCATTTTCTTCGTCCACTACACCAAATGCCAAAGGGAATAAGCCACCATCCCCATCAAAACCAGTAGCAAGAAGTAAAGTGCCAAGGTATTTGCTCTTCAAGTATGTCCTATCAAGCCCAAGGAGAGGTCGACAAGCATTCAGAAAACCATAGATGCATGCTTGAAAAGATATAAAGAGTTGGTGGAAGCAATTGTCAATAGGAGTTCCATAAACAGATGCAATACTTCCCGGGTTCGTCCGTTTAACTTGTTCGCAGTATTGAGGAAGGAGGCGATATCCTTCTTCAAAGGAACCACGCATGACAGCCATAATTCGTTCCTTTCCACGCCAGGCTTGCTTGTATGATAATGTGATGCCATGAACTCTGTGAATTTCTTCCAGAATCTCCTTTGGCTTGCAGTTCGGGTTTTCTCTAAGCCTTTGCTCTACAGAGTTAGCAACCCACTGCACTGAGGCCTGCTGATGCCCCAGATGACCGATCCCTCCACATGTATGGCTGTCATGGATAGTCCTGATTGTGAAAGTAGGGACACCGGGAAGTTTCGCAGCATGTATGCGCCAGGGACATCCTTCAGTGGCACATTTAGCAGTAAAACGAGTTTTATCAGATTTAATCGTCTGCATTTCAAAGTGAAGAGCAATTGCTGTGTCTCTCAAAGCTCTCCGACAGCTTTTGACATCTGGAAATTCTTGTCCTACATGCAGCTGGTAATCTGGACTTGCTTCAACCGTACGTACCTGAAGAACAGGAGTGGGAGTAACGATGAGACTGTGTTGCACTCCCATATCTTGCATAGCTTCAATACTCACTTCCTGGTTTGGAACCACAGTTAGTTCCATATTCTCATCAAGTTCTTGGTTTTCAGAAACAACCAATTGATTGTGCTCAGATATATCCAATTCATTGTTCTGCTCTTGTAAGGGTAAGTCTTGGCCTCCATTTCCATGCTTCTGCTCCACCCCATTCTCAAGTTCAAAGTCATGATTACCATCATCTTCGTTATCGTGCTTCTCTCCAACCAAATTCATCTCATGCTCATGAGAATTCCCCAACCCCATATCATGTTTGTGAGCCTGCCCCATTTCCAAGCTATGATTTTGAGCACTACTGAGGTTATGATTATGGCTTATTACCACTTGCTGGCTCTGACCAAGATCTATGTTGTGATTTTGCCCCAAAATCAATTCATGGTTCGCCATTTTCCTTCAGTCAAACAATATTACCTTCAGTGAAAAGGAAAAATGAAGCAACAAACTAAAATTCAAACAAGACCAAACAGTCAGGCAAGTGAGCATGTGAACAAAAAACCAATTGAAACCAGAAACATACTATTCACTGTGCATAGTAAAAACTAGACCTTCTTCTCTCCTTGTTCACTAGCATGTAAACATTAAAGACAGAAAACTAATTTACCCACAGATTTTTACAACATAAAAACATGTTATCAAGAAAGGAAGCTTGGAGCAATGATAAAACTGTTGCCTGGAGATCAAAGATTCAAGCTATGGAGACAACCTCTTCTAAAAATGCAAGAAAAGACTGCATTCCATAGACCCAAAGTAGGTCCAACCCTTCCCTGAACGCTGCACATAGCCAAAACTTCATGCACCGGACATCCCTTCATAAACAAGTTACCAGGGTTGCTTTCAAAAGCACAGGTAAACAGAAAACACACACCACATTTTCATGTTGCAGAGACAATCAGCAGACAATTAATTACACAAAAAGAACATAAAAGCCAACAAATGCTACTCATCCGACAACCACCTACTCACAAAAAAAGGATGAATAAGGGCAGCCCGGAAATAAAGCTTCCGCAATGCATGAGCATGGTTCGGAGAAGGATCAGACCCACTTTGGATTTACTATACGCAACTTCACCTTACATTTGTATCGAAATTGTGAACTCCAAGTATCACGACCACAATTCTACCATTGCGCCAAGCTTCCTTCCACCAAAAACAAAGAGGAAAAGAAAATAATAATTAGAAAAAACGTAGGCTCACCTGATTTCTGTTGAGCTATTTTACTTTAGAAGCCTTTGAAAAATTAGTGCACAAGTTCCCAAAACTCCAAGTATCTTTACATGTAACTGCCAATCACTTGTTTTCATTTACATCTGTCCACATAACCAAGAAAAGTTAGCAACTTTCAACAATATCCAACCTTAACTTCAATTTATTATTAAGGTAAATCTAATAACACATGAAATCATCAACAAACCATAAAGGCAAAAAATCATCAAAAAACTTAACTTTAATTTATTGTCCCTAGAAAAAACAAGATCAAAAGAAGAAAACCCCCTTAAAATATCAACTGAAAAATACCTTGATTGGTTCTCAAACCCTAACTTCTCACATGAAAATGGAGTCTTTATCACTTCCATTAACAGCTTCTCACTGATCCAAACCAAAAATAAATTTAAAAAACCCAAAAAAAAAAAAAAAAACCACCCAGAAAGCAGAAAAGGAAAAAGATTTGATTTTTATTTAAAGTTAATTAATTTTTTGTAAGAATTTGTAATATAATTTAAAGGGGGCAAAAGGGCCAGTTGAGAAGTTTGAAAAGGGCGGGTAAAGTTGGTTATGAGGGAAAAAAATCAAAAGGGCAAAAGAAAGAAAAGAAAAAAGAGTGAGTAAAAGGGCAAGGAAGAGAAGGAGAAGAAGGGAAGAGAGAATTTGGGTTTTGGTGGTAGTGAGGGTTGAGATGGGAATTACAGGCATTGAGCTTATGATGGGAAAGATGGGTATTTAGGTCAACAATTATTTAATATTTTTTGTTATTTGGTTGTTCTTTACGGTATTGCCCCTTTTCTTTCTATATTTTATGAATTGGACACAAAAGGGTAGTAGTTTAATCAATGTTTTAGTTTGACAAAACAAAAACAAAAAAATCAATGCTTTAGCTTTTATTCTTCTTTTTCTCTTTATTTGTCCCTCTCGTGCTTGATTGTTTAGGGTGTTAAATGCACTTTTCATGCGTATTTAAAAACACTTGCATGGATATTTTTGTGACGTTTTTCTTTTCTTTTTTTTCTTTCTCGTATGGTTTTATGTAATAAATGAAAGGAAAGAGAGAATGGACTTCCCAAAGAGTGGGAGATTTTATTATTTTAGTATTGTCATCCAATTGTCACTTGGCACATAAATTGTAACATGGAGAATAACGGTTCAAGGAGAGGGCGCATGTGAACCTTCATACTAATTAGGGTTTTGATATTTGAGCTACATATGAAACCATCAATAATCATTTTTGTACATTATTAAAGTTTGGACTTGTATATTTGTGTATAACTAAAGTGTATAATGGTTTAGTTTAACCTATAATTGAAACCTTAATGAGCAACTAATTTGCTCATTGTTACATTTTCTCTAAAAGCTAAAGCATGAGGGCAAATCTTTCATTTGAGAAGTAGTCCTATTAGCTTAGTTATTGCTATTAAATTGTTTGTTGATTTATCTTCCAAAACTTCTTAAAACTATTGATGATATGTGTTTACAAGGATTATAAAATTATGGCCTATGATAAATTCAATAAATAAAGTTGGAAAAGGGAGGTTAAATCAAATTAAAAGCGTGACAATATGATGCTTGATCAAGTTGATAATGATGTCAATTAAATTGATTAAATTATTTTAGATAAGCTAAGAGTAGAAGGAACTTGTCATGCCCCCAAATTGGCCGGGACAAATCTAAGAAGATCAATTTTCTAAGAGAGCAAAGCTCTATACACTAAAAAATGACAATAAAATAAAGTAAAATATAATCCTTGAAATAAATACAACAAAACAAAGCTTCTAAAGCCTCATAACGGTAGAACTTCAAATTTTCGCAATAGCTAATCTAAATATTTTGCATCATAAAAACCGCACAGTCCAAACTTAGAGAGCTTTATCCTTCTATTTACTCGTTATTATCTGCAAGAGTCAAATAAAGTAATGAGCAAAACAATACCCAATAAGTAGAATTCATCCCAAAGAAAACTAGGCCTCAAATGTCAATAAAAGTCAGAAGCCAATAATCGATACAAAATTCAATAATCAATACATGACATAATATCGAGCACTAACAAAACTATAACAGGCGATGGCTGCTTAGCATCGCATTTCACAATTCACAATTCTTAATATTGCCAATTAGACTTCAATAATAGATGGCGGGTAATAACTCTCAACCGTCTAAGATTCGATACACAGCGTGTATAGTCTTTAGGCTCAAAATATGTCACACATTTAATCTTATCGAGAGAAACAAGAAACAGGATTCAAAAATAATCAATAACGAGTGCCAAATGAGACAAAGAGTGGAACAAAATTTATTGATCAGCAAAGGGGTAAAAAAGAACAGAAAATCCTACTTATCTCAAAAATCATGAAATCAAAAGCAAAAATTAAAGCCTTTTAAATATTTAAAAATCGATAAAATCTTCTTCTAACTTTCTTACTTTTCTCCAAAAGTTGTGAGATTCTAAGATTTTATGGCTCGTTTATATAGAAGTTTAATCATAATCTGGTAAACACTCGTAATTCAAAATTAATTAAGACTCTATCTTATTTTCAAACTACTTATTTTATCTTAAACCACAAAATCTTACAAAATCAAAACTCATGTTTATCTTGTCAGAACATCAAAATCATATTTGAACTAAAATTTTATTACATTATTTTTTTCAAATTCTAAAAAATCAGATCGTAATAGTCTTCTCCTTTTAACAAAAGTTTCGTCATCAAAACTTACCTCAAAATCATTCTTAGGCAGTGATTGGTATGTGAGAATGAGTTGAGAATGGAATGGGATTCCCAATTCTATTTTAATTATCATGTTTGGTATGAGGGAATGAACTTGGGAATCCCATTCTCAAGGAAATTCTATTCCCACATACATGGGAATAGTCATTCTAGACCAAATACATGGGAATGGATCATTCCCATGTATTTGGGAATAGAGTTGACTACTATACCCCTATTATATAGCATAATTTTTATAAATAATTACAATAATAATAATAATAATGAAAAAATATAATAATTATTATTATAAAAATAAAAATAAAAATAAAAATAAAAATAAAATAATAATAAAAACAAAAAATAGTGATTAAATAATAATAATAATAAATTATAATAATAATAATAAATAATAAATAATAAAAAATATAATAATAAATACTAATAATAATAATAAAAAGTAAAATAATAATGACAAAAATAAAAATACTAATAATACCAATAAATAATGATATTATTATTATTTATTGTTGTTGTTGTTATTATTATTATTATTATTATTTATTATTTATTATTTTTATATTATTATTATTATTATTATTATTTGTGTTTATATTATTTACGATTTTTTTTATATATTCTTATTTTTAATACCATAATAATAAAGGGGCAATCTTGTCATATTATACAAGTTATTCATATTACTACTCTTAATTCCTAGAGTATACCAAATATATCATTCTCATTCCCAAGTTCATTCCATTTACAGTTTCATTCCATTCATTGGCTCATTCCATTCCTACCCAAATTCATTCTAATGTACCAATCGCTACCTTAAAGACTGAAACTATTAACTCAAGACCTATAACAACAAAAAACATTAATTAGAGTTAATAAATACATCAGAGCACACAATTGAAACTTAGTTAACCACAATAGCACAACCTACTAAGGCCACAAGTGATCATAACCTATTGCTCTAATACCACTTTATCACGCCCCCAAATTCATCAGGATAAATTCAAAAATGAGACCGCCGCGAACTTAAAAAGATCAACTTCTTAATCCCGTAAGGCTCTATACACTCAAAAGTAATAATAAGATAAACGAAATTATTCTTCGTATAAATACAATAAACAGAGCATTTAAAACCTTCATAAGTAAAACTTCAAATATAAATACATATATTAGAAAAATCTAAACTCAATTGCCAAATCTTGCAGTTAAAATTAGAGAGACTCTACCTATCTATTTACTATTTCTTATTTGCAAGAGTTATATAAAGTAGTGAGTGAAATAATGCTTAGCAAGTAAAACTCACTCCAAAGAAAGCTGATGCTCTATCAATCAAATTCGGGGGCTAATAATTGCTACGAAATTCAATAATCAATACAATGACATAATATCAAACACTAACAAAACTATAACAAGTTGTGGCTACTTAACAGCACGATTTACAATACGAAGTTCATAATTTTTTAACCAATTAAGGTATTTTATCTGATTAAAGTATTTTGCCTAATCAAGGTATTTACCCTAAATGAATTGATTGGTCCAATAACACTATTGAGGCCAATTCAATTATTTTGGATAAACTAAGGTATTTGGTCCAAATAAGTTTTTTGGCCCAATAATTATTTTGGGCCAATTCATGAATTATTTAATATTGGGCCCTATATTATTCTTTAATTTTTGAATATTTATTAAAGAATAACAATCAACATTAAATAAACTAAACTAATGAAAATAATTAAAATAAACTAATTTAACAACTATTTTAACTAAATAATTTAACAAATTTAATTAAATTTAACTAAAATAATAATTTAACTAAACTAATTTAACAAAACTATGTTAACTAAATTAATTTAAATAACTAAATTAACAATAAATAAACTTAAGTTAATATAAATTTAACTAATTCAAATAATTTAACAAATCTTACAAATTTAAATAAATTAAACTAATTCGTTAATATAAATAATTTAACAAAATTAAACTAAAAAAAATAATTAAACTAACAAAATTAAAAAAACTATATATTTTAATTAAAGTAATTTAACTAATTAAATTAATAATAAATGACATTAAATAAAAAAATCAAATTAAATAAATATGAAGATATAAAAAATAATACAAAAATTCAAATAAAACATATTTTAAATAAATATAAATAAATAAATAAATAAATATATATATATATATATATATATATATATATATATATATGTATATATATATATATATATATATATATATATATATATATATATATGTATATATATATGAGTAGTATATATATATATATATATATATATATATATGAGTAGTGGTGGCAGACCTATAGTGGATTAGAGTAGTGGTGGCGGATGAGTGGTGGTGGTGGGAAGTGGTACGCCGGCAAGAGAAAGAGACAAAAAGAGAAGGGGGAGAGAGAGAGAAAGAGAGAGGGGAAAAATGGAGGAGAGCGGCATTGGCCTGAAAAAGATATCAGACGGGCGACGGATACCTTTCACTTGAAACCTAACATTGGTGACGAAATTCCGTCGCCAACTTTTGTTCTATTTTTTAATTCCACATCAATATCCATTGCCTTTTTGTCGTGAATAAGCGACAAATAATTTTTTGTTTTAATGTTTTTAGTTTCGCATAAATATCCATCGCTTTTTTGTCCCTATTTGTCAATAGACATATGACAGTTCGTTCGTCGCATTTTTAATTTTGACCCGCAACTTGGTGACGGAGATCACCTTACATGACCTTTCCTTCAAAAGGTGACAGATTTTTTGTCCATCGCCTTTTTCGTTGCCTGTGTTGCAAATTCTTGTAATAAGCATTACAATTAGGCAAATGAGAATTCAAACAATTCTCTAGTAACAACAGCCAAGCTTTTTCCAAACTCTATAATAAAGGTTTAATTCATCAATTGATGCTAAACTTTCAAAATTCCTTCAATCACGGAATTTGTAAGAAAAACAACTATTATTAAGTTTCGGGTAAGTTTACAACTTTATTCGAGATGTTATAAATATAGGGAAGATTATTGGCCCGATCTTTTCTTATGATTAGGGCTAATAATTGTTTCACCTTCGTATGCGATGATGAATTTGTTCTTAGAAAGTCAAGAAGTTGTTGCATCAGTCGAGGAGCAATGTATGATTGAGGATACACACAAGTATATTTTGATTTTAAAAAATATTTATTTTATTTTTGAATAAAAATAAACTTATTTTATTTTTATCTCCAATGGCAAGAAAATTACTGCATTATTTACAAAAATTTTCTATTTTTGGTAATTTTTAGAGACTCGAGTCTCTATTTTAACTCAAATCTTTAATGGGATCCACTACTTTTTAGAGATTTGAATTAAAATAGATACCTAATTTATTTTTTTTGCAACAAATTTAAAAACCCAAAAAGTGATTGAATCTGTATTTTAATTTAAATCTTTCAAAAGTAGTAGGTCTTATTAGAGATTTTAATTTAGATAGAGACTTGAATCTCTAAAAATTACTAAAAATAATAAATTTTTATAAATAATATAAACCATTAAAAATACCCTAAAATATATTAAATTTTAATTAAAGAACCACCTTAAGGCCAAGGCAAAGAGCACGACAAGACCTTTTTATCATCTCTCATACTTTTTCTTTCTTTTGCTTTATTCCACGTTGCGAAGCAACATGTATGACATCTATGTAAAAAGCCCCTGATTCTGAAAAAACTAACTTTTGAAATCTAGGGGACGGTAAAAAGTATTCCCTAGGGTACACTATTACTAGCATATAGGTGTAAACACGAGTAGTAATTTAAGTTTGGTTTGACTTTTCAGTTAGTTATGTTTAGATAACTTTTATTTGTCTACTTAATTTTTTTTTTGTCAAAAAAGAAATTTATTAATAAACAAAAGAGTACAAGAAGTTCAGTTGATATTAGATGTCAAAAAAACATCTGAGATGACAAGCAAAGCTAGCAAAAAGAACACTACAAGAGAGATTGAAGAACCCAACACGAGAAAAAGAACCTATCTAAATTGCTAATATAACCCTGACTGCAACATGGGTGGCTCGTGAAAACAGGAGCCGAGAGTAACCAGACGAGAACGATAGACATTGGATATTGTGAGGAGCAAAAAAAATGCTCTGAGCACAATCGGAGAAATCCCGATAAGTATTTGAAACTAGGTAAGCGTTAGAATCTGAACCGAACGTATTGAAAGTGATCCAACACACTATAACCCATAAAGAAAACAAAATAAAAAATTAGGTCATACACCACTTATTAGCAAACCAGAATCCTGGACAACAACAAAAGGAGGCCCGAAGTTGTGGAGTGCTGCAACTGCCACTAGGAGAAGAAAGAGGAACACCGTTAACCGTTTATTACTGAGAACCCCATACGATAGCAAGCAGAGAAGAAAAAACTAAAAAACACACACCAACACAAAAGGAACTAACGAAAACTAACAAGATTATTATAGATTCAGGGAAAGAAAAGAGTGAAAGAAAAAGAAGATGTGAAGAAAAAGATGAGAAGATGAGGAGCCTAAGAAGATTGAAGCAAAGAAAACGAAGAGGAAAATGAAAAAAGGGGCGGAAGAAGATGAGAAGTTGGGGTGATGGAATTGAGAGAGAATTTGAGGTGCTACCTTGTGTTCCACTGTCTCGACTGAGCAAGTAATATGACGACTCTCCAAATACTATTGTTTACTTAACGAATCAATCTCAAATGATTTTGTTCAAGTTAAACATTAATCGAGCTCAAATAATTTGATTATTTTTAAACTAAATCTCACCAGAACATAACGTTTCTTCAAAATTGAATCTCTCATGTTGAAATGCTAATATAAATTAAAAAGATACTGTTACAATTTTTTGTTACTACAATTGTCTCCCCTACTTGCTTTGATTCATTTTTAGACAAGGACATTGATATGACACGTTAGCATTACAAAACCACTTCTCACATAGTATATAGAAATTTTATATTTTAATTGAAATAAACAATAAGTTGTGGAGCCGATTTCAAGATGAGTTTTTCATATTAACAAACACAAAATCATATTTAAACTTGATTAATAAATTTATGGGTCGCCTTCACAAGAATATTCAATCTTAAGCCAACTCTAACTAAAAATGTCTCAAAGTGTGGTAAATCTATATGGATGTGCCAACCAAATGATAAAATAAGATACAAATTTTAGACTAAAAAATGAGAAAAAGATTGAAGGAGAAATTCTGGGAATCTTTGATCTGATTTGCTGAAAAGCATCTTACTTTTGTTTGGTTGGATGATTTAGCAATGATGAACTTTCTATGTATATGATGAAATAATTTAGATAATACTATGAAATAATCTAACTACGTAATAATCAGGGACACAACCAAGACCCAAGCGTCTGCGGGTGCATTTAAATATTAAGATGGGTTAACAATTGCACTTATTAAAAGGATATTTGGTTCACGGATTAATTTTTCATTTCCTGAAATGTTATTCATGAGAATGTTATTAAAACTGTTTGATGTGTTAAAAATATTCCCAAAAATATTTGTCAAATTATTAAAAATGTTATTTTTTTATGCTTGGTTTAGATTCAATATTCCTATAAAATTTGAGCAATTTTCCAACAATATTTCTAAAATTTAGAAACTTAAATTTCTTATTTTAAAAGATTTTGAAATTTTAAAATTATTTTATTTATTTTTAATTTTATTTTTAAAATTGAAATTTAATTTAAAATTTTAAAATCTAGAATTTAAAAATAAAAATTATTTTAAATTTATATTTAAATTATGAAATTTTAGTTTAACTTAAAAAATTAATAATTTTTATCTTCTATTTATTTTAATTTTGTATTTTTTAAGATGGATATTTGTGTCTTTTGTTTTTTTCAAAAATATTTTCATAACTTGGGAATGTCAAATTCTCACCCCTTCACATAGGAATAGAAATAAACCAAATCATGAAAATATTACATTATCAGAAATGTAATATTTCTAAGAAATTTTTTTCATTCTGCGAACTCAACATAGAAATATCATATTTTAAAATTCACGTTCTCAAAAATCTTGTAACATTCGACGAACCAAATACCCCTTAAAAAGAATCTAATATAATAACTTTTTTCTAGCTAAGAGCGCACAACCTCAAATCAATATAACACTCTCACGGGAAATTCACACAAAAAATTGGAGCTAAATATATGTAGAGACTATTCATTATGAATAAAAAAATATAACTGATCAGTTAGTCAAATATTTTGAAATTTTTTTTCTCTCTCATGAGTTATAATGTTACGGGGTCTAGCTGGGGTGGCGACCTTTCGGTAGCCAGCCATACAAGTAAGCAGCCGACTCTTACTTTTAGGACCTTGTCGGCTTTACAACTTTGTATTGCATTATTATTATATTGCTTTACCAACCCATCCCATTCACTGACAACAACGTGCACATCTGTTACTTTTAGATTTATTCAATACACTTTCGGTTATACTTGGAAAAGATAATAAGTACAGTTCATGCATATTCATAAATCATACTCATATATTTACACACATATACATTCTTTGTCTTCTGTTTGCTTTCTTTGTCGGAATCTTGCTTCGTTGGCTCCACACTGTATATATATATTTTTTTACCACTGTTCCATTCATTACATGTTGAGCTCCAAGTTTTTGTTCTTGTGGACTCACATAAACAAGGTACAAAGATGATCTATTTGTAATTTGGCTATGTTGAATATTGCTTCTGTTTTCTGTCTTGATTTTTGGTTATGTGGCTTTATCATTTCTTCAAGAAAATGAATTTTATTTTTGTAATTATTGTTTTAAAGTTTTTATTTTAAGTGACCATGATTTATGTAGGGGGCATATATTTAAGGGATCTAAATATTGTGTAAGAATGGTGTTTTGATGAGAATTTTTCGGGTAATATCATGAATGGTGTTTTGATGAGAATTTTTCGGGTAATATCATTTTATAAGTAAGATGTTTTATTAGTTTGGCCTTGTTGGATTCACATAGCCGACCACACCCCCACCTAGTGCATAAAGGCTTGATTTAGTTCGGTTTGATAGGGTTATGTTTTATCACTTGTACAATTCATAACAGTTATTGTATATGTATTGGTATATCTATTGGAAGAACATAGCTTTGTGTATGAAAGTCTGCACAAGTAAGCATGCTGTTGAATTCCTCTCGGCTCTCAAGCTCAAAGGCATATTTGGACCCCTCCCCCCTTGTGTGTTTTAATTGCAGTCGAATTTTTAACTTATTTTCTTGGCTGCTGATTCGGGAAAAGAAGAATATATATATAATTTTTGTTGTTCATTTTTCGATGTTTGCAGTGTTAATAGACACTCCAAATCATTGACCTCATTTTGGAAAGATTGGAGTATTGAACATATTTATTGGCAAATGGAGGAGAGATTGATGCCATATATTAAAAGTCCAGAAAGAGTTTCTCCCGGTATAACGGCGGCTCTGGCATCAGCAGTACTTGAATGGTTTCTGATTTTCTTGCTATTCCTTGATGCAAGTTTTTCCTACTTGGTTACAAAATTTGCCCGTTATTGCAACTTGCAAGTTCCTTGTTTGCTATGCTCGAGACTTGATCATATTCTGGGCAAGGAGAAAGCAGGATTTTATTGGGATTTGATCTGCCAAAAGCACAAGTTGAAAATCTCTTCACTAGTTCTCTGTCATCTTCACAGTAACCTTGTTGATGTACATGGTATGTGCGAAAGTTGCCTCTTCTCATTTGCCACAATAAATAAGTCCAACGCAGAAACATATAGATTGCTGGTAGGAAAATTTGGGGCTGAGCCTCTCCTTGGACTTGATCAGGATCCTTTACTTGGTGGCCATAGTGGTAGTTCTTCAGGCAGTAGAAGCTGTTCTTGTTGTAATGCGAAATGGATATCAAGAGGCTTTGATACACAGCTGTTTCAGGCTAAATCTATTGAGTCCAAAGGGGCAGAACCTGATGTACCTTTATCCGTGACTGTTGGAGATGATAGGAATGATCTCAAGATGGTTAAGGATGAAACTTATCGTGCAGGCAAAGTTTCTCCTACATCCATGAGTAATTTTGATCCTTTGCCTCATGTAGAATATAAGACGGTCAAGATTACTTCTGATTCAGAATCAGAAGGCCCAATGTCTGATGATGAGAGTGCTAGTTTATTGCATGAGTATACCAAGAAAGATTTAGCTTCCCAGTATACGCTTCCAGAACCTCAGATTATTACTCTTGCTGATGACCCAGTTTTGGAGAAATTAATACATCCAGCTTCTGTTCCTGAACCTACTTCAGAGGTGAAGTTGGAGGCTACTGATACCCAGTGTACAACCACAGCTGCTGCTCCTGTTGGACATGGCTTGGAGGAACCTACGTGGCAGCAGGTTGAATGCAAGACTAATGTTTCTGCTTCACCTGAGTTAATTTCTTTTGATGAGGTCCTTCCATCACCACATGATATTGCAGGTCATATTGATGTGTCAGGAGAGACATGTAAGTTATTGTCTATTGCACATTGCTTTCAAGACCCATTTTTTCCCCTTCTGTTTCACTTGTTGCCATTTACCAGTTAATGTGATTTTACCATACTTATCCACAGGGTTTGATGTGCTTGAGATTTTTCTATCATGTCTACATGGTTGTCTGATTTTAGCTTAAGTCCACTTGTATTAAAAGAAAAAAAAGGAATAGATCCTTCCTAGGGAATTCTATATTAAATCAGTGGTCTGATTATTGATATCAGATTTCATTCACTTGATTTTTCTTTTGACAAATTTAAGAAAATGGAATGAATCGCTACATAGACACAATACAATCTCTGTTTCTTGTGAAAGTGGCAGTTGTAAAATGACCGAGGATACCAATCAGGTTGATTTCTGTTTACTTAATATGTAATAAACAAAAGATATAGTTAACTTTTTTGTCTTGGCATCTGATCTTTCATTGGTTTCTTGTGGTAGATGCAAAAGGAGAGGCAGATCATGCAATAGAAGAAGTTCAAGATTGTGCAGACTGTAAGGTTGCTAGTCAATCCATCTCAACAAGCAAAGTACAATTACATTTGAAACCTGATACAAGTGAAACTAGTTCGCAGATGCCTAATTCTTTGGATCTTGGTGATGCTTATAACATAGCTCTTGGCAGTAGGGGAAGACAGTTGTCAGGGAAGCTTTTGGAACAGAAATCTCTGAAGGAATCTACACGAGCTAGTGAAGATTTTAAACTCCTGTTAAAACAACTATCTGCTTCTCGTGGGATTGAAATATCATTGACTGATATGAGCCCTAGGGTGTCTGGGAACATTGATGAATTTAGGGCTTCTGATGCTTCCAGCTCTGTGGGGATGAAGATACTTCAAAAGAGAATCTCACTTGAGAGAAATGAATCTGGTCTATCTCTAGATGGAAGCACAGTCAGTGAAATAGAAGGTGAAAGTGTTGTTGATCGGTTGAAACGGCAAGTTGAGCACGACAAGAAACTAATGAATGCTCTGTATAAAGAATTAGAGGAAGAGAGAAATGCCTCTGCAGTTGCTGCAAATCAAGCAATGGCCATGATTACTAGATTACAGGAGGAGAAGGCAGCACTTCACATGGAAGCATTGCAATGCCTAAGAATGATGGAAGAACAAGCTGAATATGACGTTGAAGCCCTGCAGAAAGCAAATAACCTTCTTGTGGAGAAGAAGAAAGAGATTCAAGATCTAGGAGCTGAGCTTGAACTGTACAAGAAAAAATTTGGGCCAGTACCAATATTGGAGGACTTAGGAGAATTGGGGCCAGAGGACGTAGATGCAAGTCTTGCAAAAAACAATACCAGCATTCTTTCCAGTTCAAATAGCGATAAGCATGACATCACCAATAAAAAGAGTGAATCAACCAAGTCCTTTGAGGATAAGAATGCAGAAGGCATTCTAGTTGAATTTGAAGAGGAAAGATTATATCTCTTACAGTGTTTGAAGAAATTGGATAAAAAGCTTCAACTTTTCTGTGGTGATGAGGCGACTTTAGATATAGCTAATGGTGACTTCTCAGCTGAACAAGGCGTTAGTAAGGGGATTGCTCAACAGGATGGAGAAATGCATGAAGATCATATGCAAAAAAGTACTATAATATGTGATGGGCAGCCTTGTGCTGAAGAGGAATCTTCTTCCACATATAATGACACAGAATATGCAGGCAAAGAGGTTTCTGATTGGAAACCCGGGAAACAAGTAAGCAGGGATACTGATTTCGATGACCTGAGAAATGAGTTTTCTCTTTTGAGAAGCAGACTGGAAGCACTCGAGACAGAAACCGGCTTCCTTGAGCATTCTTTTAACTCATTGAAGAATGGAGATGAAGGTCTTAAATGCATTGAGGAAATAGCTTGTCAACTTCGAGATTTACATTCATCTATTAGGAAAAGAAATTGATTTTCTGGATTAGGCTCTATGTCCTACCATCTTTAAGGTATTTATTGTCTTGATTTTATTGTTATAAATTGTCTTCTCTCGTCTTCCTTATCGCTAATGCTTTCTTAGAAATAACTATTAAATTCCAGAAAACAGACAAGTATTCTTAAGCTGCTTTCCCTCCATGCATATAGTTTATATATATCGGTCTTCCATTCATCAACAACTGAAAGGACCTCTCTTGAGACTATTATACTCTGTGTGCTTCACAAGAACTTATGAAATGCTTAATCGAGATCCAAAAGTGAAGTCAATTTTTATTGCATAATAACATATTATGGTTGAGGAAAAGGGATTCTTTTCAAGTAAAAGGGATTTTGGGTGCATTCTCCAATGAAGAGTGTCTACCTTACCCACCAAAACTATGAGGACACTGGTTGCCAGATGACCATTGACGTTTGTGGCTGTGTATTTTTTATTTTGTAGTTTTACATTCTATGAAATCTATATCCCAATCATATTCTGAACATTAATGATTAAGTATGATATATATCCACAATGTATCATGTCTCACTATGCCTCAGTTTTGCTTTACCTTCGGCATTACTTTGGCAGAATCTGTTTTATGATGTATAATCTTGTGCAAGATACTCCATAAATTGTCTATCTATCTCAGCAGTGATTTTGATATAAAAAAACTAGAACAAATAGCAAAGATAATTTTCATAGTAACTCATCTTCAAGCAATTGTTACATGTTTATCAAGAAACATTACATTTAGTTCTTCTTAAACATTTTGTTTTACGGTATGCAGAAATGGGAAAACCGGTCACATGGCTCATGGTTTGTCTGAGTTTCTCCATGGATTTTCTCAGACAGTGTTTGGGTGGGGAAGCTTCTTCCTTTCATTTTTCTGGATAGTAGGAAATCCCTTTGGACTTCATAGTTTGTGAAGCTCAAAGCTCCTAACAGTCGGACAGCTTTTACACGCTGGCCTCTCATGGTTTTCACGAACAGAGTTTGTTCAACTGTTTTAGCATGAAAGTGTTATCGTATGGTTCTTCAAACAACAATTAGCCACCCATTAATAGATGTCCAAATTGTCAGCATACTAATCTGAAGCAATAGGAAAAATAACTTGTAAACAATGACATCCAATGGATGATTCTGATCTCACAAAATTAATGAAGAGGTTTGATTACAATTTTTCTCTTTGTCTGCTTCTGGTGGCTTACCAGTTCGCCTATTTGCTAAAACTGAGAGTAATTTGACAATAAATCTGTTCCATATCCACCGTATTCAATGCTCGATAGTTTTCACTTTATGAAAATTTAAGTTTTGGTTATTGAATTCGTTTCAAGTGGAGCAAATACCTGGTGCATCTTATTTAAGATATTAATCTTAAATGTTTACGCATCTCTATCTTAAGCAGATGATTTCAAAGTCTCCAGAAAGCAGGAAGTTAGTTCCAGTATATACAAGGTTATGAAGGCGCCTGGATGAAGTGTACATTGTCATAAGCTGATATTTTCTCCCCGGACATACAGCGCTGTAGAGTAAATCACCAAATAGTCAGTTTGTCTTCTTTTTCCTCTCTTTTCTCTTAACGTTTCACATTGTACTTCGATTTCAGGCAGATGCTTGCATAGTTCGTGAGGCCTTAATTAGTTTAATTTTCTAAGCTTGGAACATTCTCTTCATCTTCTCCCTTTTTTTTTTCACTGCTGGAGAATTGGTTTTATTGTACAGTAGTATTTGCATTTTAACTCTCATTATTGAGGTCATTTAGAAATTCTTCTTTGCCTTTTTCGTGTGAATTTGATGATCATCTATTTTTCCTGATAGATCTTCTTTTGTCTTATTATACTGTGTTTCTTGTAGATGTGATTTCTTATTGGCTTGTGCAGATGAGATGCAAGATTCTCCATTTTCTATTTTTTGCTTTTGTGTTGGTAAATGCGCTCAAACTTGCGAAGGGCCAGGAAAATACATTCATGTTATCACCCGCAAAAGAATATAATCCCTATGTGTTAAGTGATCAACTCATTTAAAAATTTAAATTATTAAAAAGAGATTTATTATATTTATTTATTCTCTTTAACACGCCTTCGCAAGTGACAGTTTTAATATTTTTAAATAGGTGGCAGAGAGTTTTGAACTCAAATACCTTTTGTACTTAGGCTCTGATACTATGTTAAGTGACTACCTCATTTAAAAGTTTAAACGGTTAGAGAAAAATTTGTTGTATTTATTTGGGTTAATAACACAAATGGTCATTTATTTTTATCTTGTGTGCCAACTAACTCTCTTATCTTTCATTTATTACGAATTGGTCATTTATCTTGAACCACAATGACAACGTTAATTTTTGAGTGCGGAATTCGAAAAAAAATCGATGGAAGTGACACGCTGACCGCACATGCTCACACATTGTGTTATAGACGGGATGCAGTTAGCGTGTCACTTCTGTCTTTTTTTTTTTTTTTTATTTACGGATTTTGCACTCAAAGACTAATGTTGTCACTGTAGTTCAAAATCAGAGACTAATTCGTCACAAATAAAAAATAAGGAGCACACAAGATAAATATAAAAGACTATTTGTGTCATTGAACTTATTTATTTATTATATTCAACGAGAATGAACCTAAGTAGACAAGCAAAGCTAAAAACTAATCATGTGTTGCGGGCATGTGAAGTGCTTGGATCACTGGAATGGTTTCCAAAGAACTACTAGCTAAAGTCAATTTTCAGTGGTTGTCGATTGCTTACTAAACACCGACTATAGTCCTTTTCTTTTCACATAATTTTGTTGATTTTAATAGTTATCAAGTTTTAATATATATATAGGAGCAACTATAATATGTTATGTTATGTTAAAAAAAAGAAATACAAAACTATAATATGTTATGATGAGACAATCACAAATTGAAGAAAAAATAAAATTTTCCCTTTTAGTGTTATACCTTGCTAAGAGAGTGTTTTTTTTTTTTCTTTTTTTAACAAACTCCAATGATCAACCACATTGTAGTAATTGAATTGTTTTTATGCTTGAAGCTTAAAAAGAAAGTGTATGCATGAGCTCAACTTGTAGTTCTACCTATTGCTGAAACTCTATTATGAACTCCTCTTTGTTTGATTAATTGCACCCCTACTCTAGAATTGCTTTTATATTTGGCATCCTAGTGGTTCTAGGATTTATTCATTACTACTCTTATATGTTCAGAATAATTTCTCCAATTTCATTATTACTTGAATTACTTGCACTTCTACTTGTGATATTCTCAATACTCAATCAAGTTAGAGTTAAGAGTTGTCTTTCAATTGGGACCCTCGTTAATAAAAGAACAAAGGCCAATAGAAATATATTAAGACTTAATAAATTAGGAGTCTTCCTTCCTTGGTACTTACCTTTTTTTTTTCTAATGAATTTTGGATATTATATACTTGTTATATCACTATGTATTGAAAGTATTATCAGAAAATTTTTACTAATAGTTCTTAATGTTTGTTCGAACTTTTATGTTAGTCCTTAGTGTAACAAAATTCACACTATGAGTTGGTCCCTCTCGTTATCACTCCTTCATATTTGAGCAAAAAATTACGAAAAAATTAATTTTACACCCTTGTGAAATTATCTTCCAAATTTCCATGTTATCTCCCAATGTTGAGTTGAAGTTTCAGGTTAATTTTCAAAAAGTGACACGTGAATGGTCACATGCCTTTTTTTTCATGGTGTTTTAACAAATATATAATAATAGGGACTATTTTGAACACTTGAGACATTTATTGGGGGCTCCTAATATGAATCTTAGAATATTGGGAATTAATTTGAAGATTTGAAGAAATATTGAAAACTAGTAGTAAAATTGCCCAAAAACTAATAAAGGTTTATAGGTTTCAAGTATTCATTTGTTGTTACTTACAAACTTCTACTAGTATCAAAAGATGTATCCCAGACTTTCATAATTATGGGTTTAAGTATATTTTGCTATTGTTTTCAATTATCTAGATAAGAAGAACTTCTCTTGCTATCTTATTACTTTTAGAATTATTAATATTTTTGTCAGGGTATATCTAATTATTGAGAATTACCCTAGAAGAATATGATATTTCTTGTTTACAGAGATTTATATCTTAATTTTTTGACATGTTTGATGATACTGCTACCATAGTTATTAATTTCTTGAATGTCATATTGAATCAAAAAATTTGGCAAAAAAATTATTTATATCTTGAAATTTGTACTCTTCTAAATAATGTTAATCTTTTGATTGGATATATGATTTTTATAAGAATATATTATAATGATCGAACACTAAAGTATTTCAAATTAATCCTTTTCCTCCATGTGTATTAATTATTCACATGTAGGGTGGAGAGTGTTCTTGGCCTCACTATAAACTAAGGCATATGTTATTAATAGATCCATATCTTAAATGAAAATAAAGCTTTAGGCTCTGTTTGATCTAGCTGTGAAAAAAGAGCTTTTGAGTTGTAGAGTTTTTAGCAGTAGAGCTTTTGTTAGAAGTGCTGTTGAACAAAAACTATTGATTATTTGGCATTATCATGTCAAAAGTACTATTTACTGTTTATGAACCTGTTTGGCCTGTTACTATAAAAGTGCTGTGGGTTATAAAATTGACCAAAAAGGACAAAGCTAAAGCTGTTAAACTGTTTGGCCCATAAAATAGTTATATCAAAGCTGGCAGAAACTCTTTGAACAATATAGTTGGATAAAAAAAATAAACATGAGAAAAATAAAAGAATAGCAGAATCATTTAAAAATAATGAAATCATAAAAACTACAGAAAAGTTATCTAATTATTTAAGAAGTTATAAAATTACACAGCATGTCTATAATAAATTCAGTAATAATCAAAATACATGGAAAAATTTAAAACACCTATTAAGAATTGAAACAAAACATTCAACGTTCGTTTCTCTTATCCTGCACCAACCTATCCCTAATAGAATCACGTAAGACATCCATAGCCCTTTGAGTACGTGCACTTCTTAAATCTTCTTCTGCAATAATGTCATTTGGTTCAATTTCTTCATCTTGCTTGTCATCTTCTTCTTGCTCTATAATTTGCATCTCTGCAGCTGCATCTAGTGCATGTCTTATAATAAAGTTATGAATAGTCATACTACATATGACAATTCGCACCTGTGTGTCATAAGAATATTATGGCATAGTACGCAAAATTTTGAATCTTTTTTTCCAAACACCAAATGTCCTCTCAATTGTAGTTCGCAAACTTGAGTGATAGTAATTGAAAACCTCATTATGATTTCTAAATGCTGTTGATCGTTGAAAATTGGGAAAGTGATACCTCTCATTTTTATAAGGTCCCAGGAATCCTATTGGCATTGGATAACCAGCATCCACAAGATAATATTTTCCTAAAAATGTCAAAATATATGTTTTAATCAAGATTAAAAAAAATAATTAGAGAAAAGAGACGAAAAATCTTTAAACTATTACCTGTAGGTGGCTTAGGAAACCCAATATCATTTTCGCTAAGAGCTCGCTCAAGCAATCTACTATCATGTGCAATTCCTTCCCATCCCGCCCATGAAAATATAAAACACATATCCCAATCACATACAACCATCACATTTTGAGTTAGAATTCCTTTTCTTCCTATATATCGAACAAGGTTATGTGATTCGACAACAACGGGAATGTGTGTGCCATCAACAGCACCAATGACATTTTTGAAATATGGAAAACATCTTAAATCTCCCTTTAACTTGGGATGTATTCTTGAAAATGTTGGATCCTTTGGTTTGATTTCATCAATAGACAAAGCAATACAAACATTGATCACAGAATGAAAATGTCTACTGATGGTTTCTCCAGAATGTTGGAATCGCTCTTGAAGCTCAAGATTACCTGATCCATGACCCAAGGAATATAAAAATCCCCCAACCATCTCTTGAACACTAACCCCTCTAGTTGGTTTCCGTCCATATTTAGTAGACAAGACATTACACAATTTAAGAAACACATCAAGAGGCATTCTCAAATTCTCGTAGCATCTCTTCTCATTCCCTTCTAAAATTTCAGTCATCCATTGGTGTCCAGACAATATAGAAGTTCTACAAGGTTTCTTCAAACAATATTTGATAATGTGTTGCCCTACAATAATTCTCCCTACCACTGCTGGTAGAAGAAAATCGAAGTGATTATCATCTACCTTCTTTATCGTTTTCCCATATTCATCATCTGAAGATTCATCACTGCTAGAATTCATCTATAATTAAGAATAATTAGAACAAACATAATATATTAATCTCTAAATCATCATACAACCATAATATTAAACAAAGTGTGATAAATTAAATAGTAGAATAAACGAATTCTTCACAATGAAGTATTGAACAGTACATCCAAAAATAACAAGTACAATCAATAGAGGAAAATAATAGTAAATCCTTAAATGCTAAAATTGTTAAAAGTGTTTAATTCCATAAATTATTAAACAGATTGCATATGACAAGAATCAACGTTGACTCTGTCGTTGAAGCATTCGGTGAAGCCACTGCACCTGGATATCAGGCTCTTCCATGGCCCATAACATCTCACAATTGGCCTCCTTTAACATCAATATGCTAACATCAAAATACAATTCAGATCCTAACTCAAAACCAGGCAAAGTTCGAATGTAGCTCATCACAGATTGTACGCTGTTACGACTAGTTGATGTTGCCATAGTGGTTGTCTCACCACTTGAAGATTTGGACTGTGTTTTGACAAAGTTCACTAGCTCTTGCAATTGTTGTGATATCTTCGTAGTTGTGTTACCATGACTGAGAAGACTTATGCTTTCTCTTCCTTTGTCTTTTTGAATTAGTCTCACCTACAGGCTGACTATCCTTGAAATTAATGTTATCTAACCCAACAAACCTATCTTCATAATCACCCTCACCCTCTTCACTCTCCCCTGCTTCACTCTCAGTTATGACATGCGTTACCTGGTTACCTGATGGAGCAAAAGCACGCTCTCCAGTTGCTACTACATCCTTAAATAAGATGTCCATATCATCTGCCATAAACAAACCACTTTCCCTAAACTTAGCAGCGTCAGGTATTTCCTGCATACCGAAAATCAATACTTAGTTCTATATAATCCTATGACATTGACTTCATAATTACTAAAATTTTAAATTACCTATAGCTTCCTCTCCCACCATTCATCACTCGATGAAATTGTCTTCTTTTGAACATCCCATCCTAGGCCAGTTTCTTTGCCTATCAGTCTATTCCAAACTTGCCACTGTGCCTTAAGGTTGTCCCACTTATTTTTTAATTGCTTATATTGGCAGTTCTTTCCAGTTTCTTCATTATACCTAGCAACCACATTTCTCCATCCAACTTTATTGAAATGGGTACTTGGTCTATTACCTGCCTGCACCTCAGCTACACAAATCCTTATAAATTTCTCCGATGAAGGTTCATCCCAAAATGCCTTACTTCTTTTTTGAGTTTCATCCTGGGAGGGAGCACTAGCAGTTAATTTCTTTGGTGCCATATATCTAGAAAAAAAATTATAAAAATCACTAATTATAAGGAAGAAAATGGCTACAGCAGAGCGTTAAATATATTAGTTCATTTCCATTGTTTCCCATTTGGCACTCAAAGACTGCATTTCTAAATCCAATCATTTAAGAGAAAGATTTTTAGCAACCAATTGCATATACATTCATGCAAGCAGTTAATTAATACCATTTTCGAACATTGAAGAAAACTAACTATAAATGCAACAAATATTGAAGGATAGATTTTCAATAACTGAAGATTAACCAAAAAGATGAAACCCACAATATCTTTCATTTAATATGCATAATATCCAAAACTTTTCATAATAGTAAGATACCTCCTTATCATATTGAAATGATCAAATAAACCTTGTCTTCGTATTCTACTTATCATCATAAACTAGCTATCCCTTTTTGTTATACTAAAATGATCTCATCAAATCCCTGTGATTTTATGTCAACTGCACTTAACCCCTTCTCATAGTCACAATGTTCACAATGTCAGACACAAAGTCGCAAAGTTAGTGCAAGAGATGCACACACTATTTAACTTGGATAGACCAACTACTAGTAGGAAGGTTATGTACAATATTATAAAAAACACGAGAATTTTATGAGATTATTATGGTATTATACAGGAGGTAATTACTACCTTATTTGGCAAATCACTTGAGGAGTATATACAACACATTTTACCCTTGTTTTAACCAAAAAATAAAAATAAAAATTTGAGATTCGTCTGTGTAGTAAACATACTTGGGGAAATTCACAAGCAGATGTAACTAGCAAAAGCTCTCACAACCAAAAAAAAAAAACACTCACAACTAGACGTAGCTAGCAAAAGCAAAAAAAAAAAAAAAACCTTCACAACAACCAGACGTAGCTAGCAAAAGCAAAAATAATAATAATAATAGCAAACAAACCTTCACAAATAGAGAGCTGAACAAAAATCTTAAAGAAGCATATTACTCTGTTCTTTATTCCTCATAAACATATATATATATATAAAGAAACTACATGAGGACAATGAATATGTTCTCAATACTGTGACGTATTCAAGCATTATTCACTAGAAAGAAGATTTCAAGTGAGTTAAAAGTCAACAATCATCTTCTTAAAGAATCTTTTTTTTTTTTTTTTTTTTGTGATTGTCAAGTAGTTGAACAATAATGAGTTATAGTGAGGAATATAAATTATTGTGGATGCCCTCATCTGAAGGATTGCTTGATTGCTTATTTGTTTCAGATTAGTATATTTTATTGTATCTTCCCAGCATGTTAACAATCTACAAAAATTATTCAAGGGATTTTTAAATAAATATAATATAATACTAGTTTCAAATACTAATAGAAGCGATGTGGGGCTCACCTTAGAGAAGAATTATGATGATTTGTTCTTCTTTATTAGTATGTTATTCTTCTTTGGGAGAAAAAAAAGTTGAAATATGAGAGAAAGATCAAGTGATCATATTAGGGTAGAACGTCTTGAGAAATTTAAAGGGCAATGGTGGATTTAAAAAAAAAAATACAAAGGGGTATTTTTGAGAAGAAGAAAAAAAAGAGCTTCCCGTATTTTGTAAAAAGAGCTTCGCAAAAGCTTTTCTGTATTTTAGTCTATTTCAGCTTTTGGCTTTTACTCAAAAGTGCTTTTAAAAATAGGCCAAACAGATAAGTTTGACCTTCTAAACCCACAAAAAATGCTTTTAAAGGTCTAAAAGCTAGGCCAAACAGACTCTTAGTGTTTGCCGGAGTAATTTTCTTTAACGTAACATATACTTCATATATTTCATACATGAATTTGCATTTCAATTCCACAATATGATAATAACATTTTATTTATATAGTGTGTATGTTTAAAGTTATTTGAGACCAATAGTAGATGAGATATTGTATTACCACATAATATGATAAAATTTGGCTAAAAAAAATAAAGGATAAGAAAAATGCTCATAAACTTTCTACACAAGGCAAGTACAAAAGTAGAATATTTTGCATTAGAAATCAGTACTCTACGTACTTAATTACAAGAAATTCAAAAGACTTAGTATATCGCACAATGTTATACGTTAATGCATAATATTATCTTCCATGGATGTTCAATTTAACATTAAATGGTAAAATAGTTACTCATGACTGAAGAAATATATGTCTATTTCAATTTAGGAGAAATGTCAATTATCTCAACCAACTACTAAGATAAGTCAAAGTTTGTACACTCTTGATTTTCTGAAGGCAATCTAACTTGTTATGTTTGTTAGTGAATTTGAATTGGTAAAATTAACCTTATATTTAATACCGTGATAATAATGAGTTATGTGCCTTGGCTAACTAATTATAGCTTAAAAGTTAATATACTATTTAGGGTTAATTTCAGTTTACCCCCTAAATGTATTTGTGAGAGAACACTTTACCCCCTAATGTATTATTTGTAACATTTAACCCCCTTTGACCTTTGGTCAAACAAAACATTGAATTAAGGGAAAAAAGCAGCAGTAGTCCCCATTGTTTACTCAAAAATTAATTTAATCCTCATTGTTTTAAAATGCTCAAAAAGGTCCCCAATGTTTGTAAATATGCTCATTATGGTCCCTACCGTTAAAAATCTAACAGAAAATTTATAAAATGACTAAATTACCCTTACTTAAAAATAAAATACCCAAAATATCTCTATCTTCTTCTTCCTTTTCCAACTCCTCAACCCACCACCACAAGCACCACCAAGCACCACCACCACCTACCACCACGCACCACCCCTCCCCCCCGGCGAACACCACCCACCCCCCCCCCCCCCAGCGAACACCACCCACCCCCCCACCCCGGCGAACACCACCCCCCTCCCCGGCGAACACCACCCACCCCCCCACGCCGGCGAACACCACCCCCCCCCCACCCCGGCGAACACCACCCACCCCCCCCCCCACTGTCGCGAACCCCACCCCCCCCCTGCGTGAACGCCGCCCCCCCCCACCCCCCCCCCCTGCGAGAAACAACACCACCACCACCCACCACCCCCGCGACCCCCCCCCCCCCCCGCGAACACCACCCCCTCCCCGCGCGAACACCACCCACCCCCCCCCATGCGCGAACAGCGCCCCCCCACCCCCCCCTGCGCGAACAGCGCCCCCCCCCCCCCCCACCTTCCCTTCCGCGCGAACAGTGTGTGTGTGTTAGTGTGTGTTTGTGGGTGTGTTAATGTGTGTGTATTAGTGTGTGTTTTTTGGTGTTTTTGTGAGTGTGTGTGTATTAGTGTGTGTTTTTTGGTGTTTTTGTGAGTGTGTGTGTTTGTGGGTGTGTTAGTGTGTGTTTTTTGGTGAGTGCGTGTGTTTGTAGGTGTGTTAGTGTGTGTTTTTTGGTGAGTGCGTGTGTTTGTAGGTGTGTTAGTGTGTGTTTTTTGGTATTTTTGTATGAAATTTTGTGTTTTTTGTGATTTTTCAAATTTACCCTTGAAATACTATTCACATCAGTTAAAACTAACCAAAATTTGAACGGTAGGGACCACAATGAGCATATTTACAAACATTGGGGACCTTTTTGAGCATTTTGAAACAATGGGGACTAAATTGACTTTTGAGTAAACAATGGGGACTACTGCTGCTTTTTACCCTTTGAATTAATAAGTTAACAAAGTCACTTGAAATGACAAAAAAATCCAAACATCTTCATCACTATCATCATCCTCATCCTCGTCCTCTTTAATTTTTAACCCTAACTTCAATCCCAGCCCCCCATCACCAAGTCCACCATTGTTACATTATCAGCATCGTCCACCACCTATCACTTCCATAACAACAATCATCATACTTTTTATGATATAACCAAATGAAGCTTGTCATTTGAGGATGCAGTAAAGAGTTCAAGAATGGAAAACAAATTAATGCTCTCATCATGATTTTGATACACATTCACCATGGAATGCCTATTTTAAAGCTACTCAATGGAATACAATTTGCTGGTGCCAATTCCTTAAATAAGATTATGTATGTGAAAATCAAAGCAAAATGTATTTAATATATTGCATCGATAAAGAAGAGTAGAACAATTTTTTTTTTTTTTTTGCTAGAAAATTTTTTTTTATTATGTTGTACTAAATGCAACGAATCAAGAAAATTTATAATTATAGTTGTTGTTTTAAGTGGTGGGGCAATTCAACATGAGGCAAATGTGAGGGTTGAAGATGATTGGATATTTTTGTCATTTCAACTAATTTTATTAATTTATTAATAGAGTTTTATATTTTATTAAAGGTCAAAATGGGTTAAGTGTTACAAATAATACATAAGGGGTAAAGTATTCTCTCACAAATACATTAAGGGGGTAAACTGAAATTAACCCTACTATTTGTTCTATACGTTTTGTTGGAAAGGCAATACATATAGGGAAAAAGAAATAGAAAGCCAAACTCTTTCTTGCTTCTCAGTAGTTTCTTGCCCTTCCTTTTACTATACCATAACAGTTAGATTATAAGTAATTGTTTTGCATAGCCACCGAAAAAGTATTGGAGTATATAGGTGATTGAGGTCTATTTCTTCAAGTTAAGAATTTTATTACGAAATTGCTCATATCCATTTCTCAATTTTGTCAATCAAATGATGATCCATTGAATTCTATTGCTCTTATTTTTGTGTTGATAATCTTTCCATGGGGCACCTCTCGTAATGAGATAGAGTAGGAATAATGCTTATGAGTGGTCTGGTGCTAATACAACTTCCTTGACAAAGCAAGAACTTGCATAGCAATTGATCATGTGATCGGCTTGGCCAACCCTCATTTCAAGTCGTTGGCTAAATTGTCTCATAACATCACTTCCCAATCATTTCTTCTTCTTGTAATAAATTTTGTGGTTCTAGTCATTGCAATAATTGTCGTTTGACACTTAACATTTAACAAGTTTTCGCTTTCTCAAATTGATTTAAGTGAATGTGTGGTGACCTTCCCCAATTCGCTCTATTGATAGAATTTCATACTATATTAATTTGTTGACCATTTTACAAAATGTTCATAGTTCTTTTCCATGTCCTCCAAATCTAACATGTGTGCAATTTTCCCTAACTACAAAGCCATGGTTGAAAAGTTCTTTAACAATTTCATTGCCACTTTTTACTCTGATGATGGTACAGAATATCAAAGACCATCATGGAATCCAACACTTAATCTCCTATTCGTACAGTCTTTTGCATGTTGTGTCTCAACCTAACATATCCTCTTCCTCCAAAAATGTTCCCCAGTACTCCACAAATTTGATCATCCTGACTTTACTATAGGGTCATCATTGCAAGCACACCACAATCCACTCATAATGCACTAACTAGCTCCATAGGTGATATGCCTCTATCTATTTTGTGTAGATGCTCTAACGCACTAACAATTTATTGCTCATATATAATCTGGTCTATGTAGATGCTTTATTAATCACAGAAAACTCTTAGAATTTCATTCGACATACCATTGACACCCTATCTCTGAAGTTTTCCATCAAAGACCTTGGGTCACTTAACTATTTTCTTGGTGTAGTGTTGATGCCCAAAGCTAATGGGCTCTTTCTTTCCCAGTAAAAGTAGGTTCTAGATCTTCTTGCACAGTTCAATATGGAAGGGAGTAGTAAAGATTTTGCTACCCCTATCCAGCTCGGCCACTTCTCTCTCCCTTGCCGATGGCAGCCTCATAACTAATGTTTCTTAATATCTAAGTCTTGTAGCGGTCTGCAGTACCTTGCTATCACGCGCTTAGACATCGCCTATGTTTTCAACCTCTTTTGTGATTTTTGGCATCCCCTGGATATAATGTACGTTGCCCATGTTGGGAGGAAACCCAAAATCAAAGCACAAACAACAAATGCACAGCAGAAATAACACTCTCCCACCTTGTATAAACGTGTTGGGAAGAAACAAATAGAGCCAACAACAATATGCACAAATCTGAAAATTACAGAAAATAGAGCAACACCAAGATTTTAACGTGAAAAACCTCTCCAACGTGGAGAGTATAAACAACAGGACCGTCGTCCATCCAAAAACTTCCACTATCAACAAATAATGGGTACAAGAGAGTCTTCTCTAACTACAACTAGAGGCATACACAATACATTCACGATGAATAACATATTCTTGCAAACATTGTATCAACAAAAGAGATTAAACCAAGAAGTATGAGAGAAATCACCAAAAAACGTCGTCACTGTTCACGTCAGAAAAACAGGTTGTAGAGAGCTCCAAATCTGATCTCTACCGTTCAGATAGAAGACCCATGAGTTGTGAACATGCACGTAAAATTTCAGCTCAATCGCACCACAAATGGCATTCCGATTGTCGACTTGATGAAGATGGCGCAGGCTGAAATTTCTGCTTTCTTCTTCTTCTTTCTCTCTCTGTTTCTATCTCTCTCTCTCGTTTTTCTTTCACTCTCACTCACACCACATGACAGATCAGTCAACTTGACTGATCTGTCTTCACCTTTTTTATTTATTTATTGTTTTTCTCCTTTTTTGTTTTGTTTTCTTTTGGTCAAAAAGCAAAAGCAAAAGAAAAATAATTATCAACCCACATGGGTTGGTCTACACAACAGCCCATACTTCTGTGCCAATCCGATCTTTAATTCAAGGATGAAACACTTTGAATTGGACTACCACTTCGTGCACGACAATGTCTCAATGGCCCTGTACAGGATGTGCATGTGTCTACATGCAATCTGCTCAGCAAGATCCTCACTAAACCAGTGTCGAAATCTTGCTTTGCATTTCTTCAATCTAAGATTTGTGTTGCTAACAAAACCACCGTTTTTCAAGGACATATTAGGATAGAATTCTTATCTCCCATGATTCACAAACAACCATATCACAGGCTTAGAGACAAGGCTCAACCAACATCTTGTAATCTCGCAATTATAGACATTTAGCTAATTTTGTTCCATTCTTATCTTTCTATGATTGAGCATATATATAACCTTGTACACTTATATCAATTGATTGAATACATATCTACTTTGATCTTCCTACGTACTTAATTACTCACTTCTATATTGTTAAGGGCGAAACTTCAACAATTGAGGTCGGACCGCTAAACGCGGTCTGTGTTGTTCCTTCTGATTAGGAGCCCTAACCTGCACAAGTAAAGAGAAGGAAAGGGCGGGGTGACGACCCGTATTTTTTTCTCGGGTGCGAGAATGATTAGTTTGTTCAAGCTGAATGTGTTGGTTGGGAGTATTTAACGTATGAATTACCTTCATAAATGCGGAGTGGAGCTCTATTTATACTAATATGGGTTTTGCCAGCAATTAATGTTCAATGCTGCTCTACATGCCACCAACTGCTCGCGCCGTAGAACCGATAGATAAGGCTATTACCCAACGGATAAAGTTGTTATCCGCTAGTCCGAATTGTGCGCTTTCCTTTATGTCCCATCAGATGGGCTGGCTTAACCGTTGGAGTTTACTCGGGTCTAGTTCGGGTCAGATCAGGAGTTTTAGGTCAGAGCATGACCCGAATGAGTCATCTTCAGCTCGAGACCTCTCTAATCAATTCTCTCTCCCCCTCCCTAAGTCTAGAGATCTGTAGGTAGTCTAGGCGGGCGGCATGTATGTCAAGCTGGGAGTGACTGTCCAGGGATAGGCCCCACGTCATGCGAAGTCCGTCCTTGAGAGTCCGATACGTCATGCCTTGGTTCTGACAAGACACGACGTTTGGTATTCTCGAGACAGTTACACTTGGTGCCTATAAATAAGGCTTCAACTGCTTCAAAATTCATTTCACTTTTCGCATTCAAGTTTTTACAGCTTTAGGAGATACTCAAGCTTGGAACGTTAAGCTCGGTAAATTAGGTGCTCGGACACCTTTGCGTTCGGAGAATCTGCAGCTCGACTCGGTCCACCGAATCTAGACATCCGTTAGATACGTCTCGACTCCCTTTAGATATTGCATATTTTATTTCACAAACACTTAAACAAATGGGAGAGTCGGAGCTCGAGAATTCCCAGGAGACGGAGGTTAGATCATACGAGGGTGGCGAGGATAACCCTTCTAGTTCAGAGTCGTCCTCAGAGCGGGGGCTAGTTGACGGTGATTGAAATGTCTCTCAAGAGGAGGAGTCAAAACCCACATAGGCCCAGGCGAAGAGTGATGACGAATGTAAAATCGTTGAGGTCAAGAGGGTGCAGGAGGAAGCCGAAGATGATCCTCTATCCGACCTGAATGAGTTGGGCGAGGCTAGGGATGGCTCGCCCTTGAATCAACTAGAGGCCCTCGAGCTACCCCATAAGTACATAGCCGAGGCCTTTAGAGCTAAGGAGGTGGATACCGAGCCCGCGAAGGCAATTCCACCTCCCCGTACTTACACAACCAGCGGCTTCTCGAGTCGAGGAAAGAAAATCTAGCAACTGTTTGCCTGCTGCCGACGCGAGTGCCATTCTACCAAAGTGTTACTGAATGGTAAGTTGAGGAACTAGTCAGTGGATTGGAAGTTCAAACTCAAGATTGTAGGTCGGTTTGAACATGCCTCTAATCCGCCTACCAGCCACTTCACGATTTATGACCTGGCGTTTCATCACCTCCATGTTGGACTACTTCGAGCTCAGCTCGGGGTAGGTGGCTCCTAATGGCTGGGCCATGATCGTAGCCTTTTATGTGTACTGTCGGGAAATAGGTGTGGAGCCGACCCTTACTCTGTTTAGATACTTCTACACCTGCAAAGCCAACCCCAAGCAGCCCAGGTGGTTCCATCTCGCGGCTAGGAATGATCCGGCCTTTTTTACCAAGTGGAAGTCTTCTAACAAAGGTTGGCATAACAAGTACTATTGGGTGGAGTGCTCGGTCAACATGGGGTGTAGGAGAGAGTGGATCTCATCCCTGAAGAAGAAGCTGAACGACCAGCCTACATTGTCCGATTCAGAAGCCAACGACGTGGAAGAACTTAAGTCGAGTCCGAATCAGTTGATATATATTATGACTGTCCTTAAATGGGACAAGATTTGGAAGTCAAAGTTGTTTGGTCGGGTGCCCGACTTGACCAAGTCCCACCCCAGGCTACTCCCCGAATTGGATGATAAAGAGGAAGGGGACAGAGTAGAGGGTTAGTCTTGGGATCGGATCCGACCTCCCTAGTTTCACCATCATATATATTTATATATTATTAATATTTTTTGCCACTTGATTTTACTAACCAACTTCTTTAACTTTCAAAAATGTCGACCGCTGGAGAGAAGGCCTTCCTCAAGATGAGGGAAGTAGCGATGAGCGACGAGGGCTCGGTACCCGAGGGCTCCCATGCCCCTCTCGGATCCAAGAAGAGTCTTGGGGAGACTGAGATGGGGCCAAAAGTCTCCTCAAAGAAGAGCAAGACCCAAGAGTCTTCTTCCAAGAAGAAGAGGTCGGGTGTGGTGATCGCCGAGCGTCCACCCACGAAGACAGAATTAAAGAAGAGGCTCCGACTATAATAGACGGGCAAAGGGAAGGCAGCGGAAGTGATTCGGTCTAAGAAAGACCGAGTGGTTGATACCTCTGGCCCCATCGAGCACGATCCCAAACTGTCTAAGGTCCTTGTGGACCAGCTCGTCCTCGACCTAAGAACTGATGCAATAACGGTAAGCAGCCATTCTTTGTCCTTTTGATCACGAAATTATCCTCTTTGTCGCAACTTGTCTGATTGCTCCTTGTTGTAGGTCGAGTTTCATGTCCTCTCTGTCCCCAGCCTTATTCTTAAGATTTAGGCCCGCTGTACCGAACTGGAGCATAGGTACCATAAGCCCCAAGCCAAGATGGAGGAGCAAAGGGAAGAAGCCTTAAAGAGGTATAAGAAAGACGACGATGAAATCGACCGGCTCAAGAAGAAGCTGCAAACTGCGGAAGAGGAGCTTGAGCATGAGAAGTCCCGGAAGACTCAAGCTGCCAATGATGTGGCAAAGCTCAAGAAGGAGAAGCGCGAAGCGAAGTCAGCCTTTAGGAGTTTAAATAGAAGGTCGGGCCCAGTAGAAAAAAGGCAGTAGAGGCCTTCAAGGACAGTGACACATGCGTGAACTGGCTGATGAAGGAGGGCAAGGTGATGGTTAAGTTTGCTGAGCTGGAGTATTTCTTCCGTGGCCAGCTTGCCGCTCGAGAACGGGCGAAGACTTTCCTGGATCCCTCCAAGATCGACTTCATGGAGATTATGGAGGCTCCACTGCCAGAGTTTTGGCAGATCCCTGGGCTTCATTCGGATCTAAAAGCGGAGGGCTACAAGTTGATGAATTACATCAAACAAGGGATGGAGAAGGTCGGAGACGAGTCCCTAGAGGTCGATAATAAGGTGGGTGATTGGGCCGCCTCTATTACTCCGGTGCCTTGAGTTTCATGCTTTTTTTTCTTTCTCTTCTTTGTAATATGCCCAAGATGGGCCACCCTGTAGTTTTTACCAATTAATGAGACAATCATTCGTCATTAGCTAATTAGCAGCGCACTTTATGTTCTTTGCACATGTACCTGATGCGATCGGGTTGTGCGTTAAAATGTGCACAAAATAACCAAGTTAAAATACCCGCAAGTGCACGGATCTTTGTAGTGTAGTGTGCTTTGAGTGCGGAATCGTACCACAGGAAATCTCGCTAGTTTAAATTAGTGAAGTAGTGTGAAAGTGTTAAAGCGCTTAAGTGACAAATCGCAAGGTAGGTTTGAGTAACGTGCGAGAAATGTAAACTAAATTAAACTAACTAAATTATCTAAGTTATATTAAGTATTAGTAGAATACGAGAGGTGGTTATCTAGGGGTTTGAACATGTAAATGAGGCAATTAATATAGGCTCGATATTTAGTTTATCTAATTCTACAAGGGTTTAAGCTCCAAGCATACACCCGGTTAAGCTAAAAGCTATAGACCTAGTTAATCTACTTAGCTTATTTTAACCAAGTACAACAAGGCAAACTAAGCTAAGAAATTAACCTTACAGATAGAAACTATGGTACAACCTATAGTTTCCTGGAGTCTATGGTACAACCTATAGACTCACGATTAAAACAATTATATGGCACTAAAGTAATGCATTCATAATATTAACTACAAGTATAATATTTATGAAGCGAAAGTAAAGCAATCATAATGTCTACTTAAAAGCATTACGTATGAAATACTTAATTAAAACAAGCCATACATTGCAATATGAATTGAATAAACTATATCCGAGACCATATATTAAAATACTATCATTTACAATATTCACCCCTAGATATCAATCTACTCAGACATAAATGAATACAAGTTATGTAAATAAAAGAGAGTCAAGAAAGGCTCCCCCATATTGACGAACGCGTATTTCTGATTCCCGAAATTTGAGCAGAGGTCCGACGCAAAATAGCTATTCGAGCGGAGCTAATTTCTCCCGAATAAGAACTATTAGGGATGAGTTTTCCCCGAATAAAAGCTTTCCTATTAAAAGCTATTCGGGCAGAACCTCCCCCGGATAATAACAACTTGGGTCGGACTTCCCCCTAAAAGTAGCTATTCGGGCAAAATTTCTCCGAATAAGAGCTACCTAGGCGGGACTTCCCCCGTATTCTACTACTACTTAATTAACTAAAACTAAAATTTAAAACTAAATAGAATTAACTCGGAATTATATCAAAAATATTGATAATACTCCAAAATTAACTTTACAATTCTCAAAGGGTTGAAGCTCTATTTATAGGCAAAAATTCTGAAATAGTTGACTTTTTTGCATTTGTTGACTTTGACCAGATTGTTGACCGCAGCATTTTTGGGCTTTTTCACTGTTTTGACCCTCCAAATGATAGAATTTGGCTAAAATCATGCCACACGCAGGACTATAGTCCTGCGTTGTGCTCAGAATGCTGTTTCTACCCGAAAAACTAATATGATTTGCCAAAAACGGACATGGGTCACTATTTGAGATCATCTGGGTCAATGTTCCGAGTTCGATTTTGTGCTAGTTTCAGCCAAGTTTCTTTTCTATGAGCTTTATTCTTCAACCGCTTCTCATGCTTTCCCATTCTTACTTCTTGACTTGCAATTTGGATCATTTCAGGCCTAATTCTTCACTTTTCAGTATTTTCCTACAGTGCATTGAAAGTATCAAAGTGTTGCATTTATTCCAGAGTTAAGATGCAAATGCAGTACAAATACTATGGTTTGAGTGCTACAAATACAGTCACATCAACATCCCCAAACCTAAACATTGCTTGTCCTCAAGCAAGACTGTCTTTAAAACATATGTGAAAGTAAATTTTTGCAGAATTTTTACAAGTCAAAAACAGATGCAAAAATCTATCCTAAATTTTTGTCAAACACATTCCAAAAATAAATCATGAGAAATGCAATCTACTATTTTAAACCTATTCAGCAATTAATGATAAACATGATAAGAGGACCTTTTGCAAATTTTTCTCAAATAGGTACTCTTATTGGAAATCGACTATTCATTGCTTCTGAGTACATATTTAGAAGTAAACTAAGCATATTAAGTTCATACAATTCTCAACTTTCAAGTTATGCAAACAGATTGGACCTTGATATTCTTACCTACATTTGTAATCAAACTCTTGATCATGCCTTAACCCTTTAACATTTGCCAGAAATATAAAAGTACAACTAATAAAACCTCTATATAGTGTTCAGTTTCCTTTGCTTTCTGAATATCCCATGTAGCGGGCTTTAAGGCCAACAATCCCCCGCCATTATGACTGAGGTTGCCAGGTTTCAAAGGGACCCCTACGTGCCTTAATCACCCGAGATATCCAGGCTCGAAACCTTACACTATAGCACATATCCTAAATTACAATGTCTAGGATAGTGGTGCTTAGAGATTTACAACATATTTACACCAAAAATTTTATTCAACAGTAAAGGTATGTACAACTCTATTTTTTTCTTTTTCTATTTTTTTTTTCATTGTTTTTTTTTTCTTTTCTTTTTTTCTTCTTTTTTTTTTCAGAGTGTACATACAGACAAAATAACATAACGTATTGTACAAACATGGCATAAGGGTTCAGGTTTCAATCACAAGAAGTTCTTATAATAAACGGTAATCCTATCTCAGTCCTTTCATAATCACATAGCAATCAATTGAAGAAAAGAAGAACAGCTATGTTTACTCATAGATACAATACCCCAAAGTTTTTCTTACAGAGTTTCCTCAGAGTTTTTCACAATACATAGCTAACAATAAAAGTTCTCAAATTATCTAAATCATTTTCCTTTAAATAAGTAAGATAGCAAATACTCTTTCTCATGAACACAAATAGTGTATTTCTTGCATATTTTGAAAAAGATTTTCATGAAATACACGCACCCCCACACCGAAACTTTGCTTGTCCTCAAGCAAATAACAATATAAGACAGTGAGAGTGTAATATGCAAGAAGGAATATAATGACAAATGCTACATCCCCAAACCTATGGTTTGCTTATTCTACAGCGCATGTTGATCAGGTATAAAAGGAAATGTAGTAAGGAAAGATATCACTTGATGTGAAGCATTTTTATGTTGATGTCAAAGTCTTTCTACTAACTTTTGCCAAAAGATGTATTATTCTGCAATTAAAGATTAGTAGACACAGCATTTTACAGATTATCATCAACACAATAAAAATAAAAGTTAGCTATACTAAAAATAAAAATAGTCAAACAAATATATAGGGGTGAAATCACAAAGAAATATGGTCACGGAAAATAACTAATATATTAAGCAAATAATTTAACTACCCAGACCATTTAACCTCTTTTCTGGGGTTCGAGAGTTATCTATAAATACATAAACAAAGTAAATACAGAGGACTAAAGAAATCATAAAATTACACAGACAAAGGAAAATAAACACACATAAGCATTTTAAAAATCTAGGTTGCCTCCTAGTAGCGCTAAGTTTAATGTCTTCAGCCAGACGGTTATGCTGAGTTGTAATGCCTTTAGCTTGGCAGAATCTCATTTATAGAATGCCTGCAAGGTCCTGAAGTTCTACAGATTCAACTTCATGAGGAACCATACTAGGATTGAATGCATGTTTCAATCTTTGTCCATTGACTGTAATGACATGCTCATCTGTGATATTTTTAATTAAGACAACTCCAGAAGGATATACTTTAACCACTTCATAAGGACCATCCCATCTTGTTCTTAACTTTCCTGGGAAGAACTTCAATTTGGAGTTGAACAACCAAACTTTATCAGAAGGAGAGAAGTTTTTCTTAAAATAGATCTATCACGAATCCTCTTCATTTTCTCTTTGTAGAGCTTGGCATTCTCATAAGCTTCGAAACGAAGCTCTTCCAGTTTACTCAACGCCAACTTCCTACCTTCACCTGCCTGTTGTAAGTCAAAGTTCAGGGCCTTAATAGCCCAATAGGCTTTATGCTCTAATTCAACAGGAAGGTGGCAAGCTTTACCGTATACTAATCTATACGGGGACATACTGATGGGAGTTTTGAAAGCAGTACGGTAGGCCCATAATGCGTGATGTAGATGACTTGACCAATCTTTGCGATCGGGCCTAACCGTTTTCTGAAGAATTGACTTAATCTCCCTATTTGATACCTCTACTTGCCCACTTGTTTGTGGGTGGTAAGGCGTTGCTATCTTGTGGTGGACAGAGTATTTTCTCAATAAGGCTTCTAGTGTCCTGTGATGGAAATGCTGTCCTCCGTCACTTATAAGCACACGTGGCACCCCAAATCGAGAAAAGATATTCTCTTTAATGAACTTGACCACAACTTTGTGGTCATTGGTTCGGGTTGCCACTACTTCTACCAACTTGGAAACATAGTCCACACCAACAAGAATATAAGAATAGCCTGAGGAAGGAGGGAAATGACCCATGAAGTCTATACCCCATACATCGAATATTTCTCAAATGAGGATAGGTGTAAGGGGCATCATGTCCCTTCTTGAAATAGAGCCAGCTTGTTGACATTGTGGGCAATTTTTACACATTTGCTGGGCATCTTTGAAAAGAGTGGGCCAGAAGAACCCACTTTGAAGGACTTTGGTAGCATCCTTTTTCCTCCAAAATGTCCACCACATGCTTCAGAGTAGCAGAATTGGAGTATACTGTCAAACTCTTCCTTAGGTACACATCTCCTAATGACCTGATCGGCATAAATCTTGAAAAGATAGGGATCTTCCCAGATAAAGTACTTGACTTGTGCCCTGAACCGTTCCTTTTCTCTTTTACCCCATTGAGTTGAAAATTCTTGGGCAGCCAAATAATTGACAAAGTGGGCATACCACGGGGTCTTATGTGAGATGGAAAAAAGTTGTTCATCAAGGAACGTGTCTTTGAAAGACAAAGAGTCAATAGGAGAATCACGTATAAGACGTGATAGATGATCGGCGACATAATTCTCGCTTCCTTTCTTGTCCTTGATCTCAAGGTCAAACTCTTGAAGGAGTAATAGCCAACGGATTAGACGGGGCTTTGTATCCTTTTTGGTCAGTAAATACCGCAAAGCTGCGTGGTCCGTGTATACTATTACTTTGGATCCTAGGATGTAAGATCTGAATTTGTCCAATGAGAAGACTACAGCCAGCAATTCCTTTTCAGTGGTTGTATAGTTCTTTTGTGCATCGTCCAAGGTTTTGCTGGCATAATATATCACGGTAGGCAGTTTATCCCTACGCTGTCTTAATATAGCTCCCACGGCATAGTCTGATGCATCTCACATTATCTCAAAGGGGAGACTGTAGTCAGGAGGTTGAATGATAGGAGCAGAGGATAGTAAGGATTTAAGTTTCTCAAAAGCTTCTGAGCACTTGTCGTCAAATTTGAACTCAATATCATTTGCTAGAAGACTAGAGAGTGGTCGGGCTATATGGCTAAAATCCTCGATGAAACGTCGAGATCAGATATCACGCACCGTCTTGGGTGCGGGCAGCTTTTCTATTAGCTCGACTTTGGCTGGGTCCACATGTATTCCGTCATGTGTAACAACATGACCCAGAACTATACCTTGCCTAACCATAAAGTGGCTCTTTTCCCAACTTAGAACCAAATTTGTTTCAACACATCGGTCTAACACTAGAGAAAGGTGTGTGAGGCACTCGTCGAAGGTAGTTCCAAATACTGAGAAGTCATCCATAAAGACTTCCATGAACTTTTCGATCATGTCTGAGAAAAGAGCCATCACACATCTTTGAAACGTCGCAGGAGCATTGCAAAGACCGAAAGGCATGCGTCGGAACGCAAAGGTCCCATAAGGGCATGTGAATGTAGTCTTTTCCTGATCTTCAAGAAAGACTGGGATTTGGTTATATCCCGAATACCCATCCAGAAAGCAGTAGTAGCCTTGTCTGGCTATTCTATCTAGGACTTGGTCAAGAAAGGGTAAAGGGAAGTGGTCTTTCCTTGTTTTGGAATTGAGCTTTCTATAGTCAATGCATACAGGCCACCCTATTATGGTGCGTGTAGAAATTAGCTCACCTTTATCATTGGAAACCACAGTAATCCCAGATTTTTTTGGTACCACTTGTACCGGACTTACCCATGGACTATCAGAAATTGGGTATATAATACCCGCATCAAGCAACTTAATGATCTCCTTGTGGACGACATCACCCATCTTTGGGTTTAGTCTTCTTTGAAATTCTCGAGAAGGAGTAACTCCTTCCTCGAGATGAATTTTGTGCATACACACAGAGGGATCAATGCCTTTCAAGTCAGAAATCATCCAACCTATTGCCTGTTTATGGGTACTTAGGACTTTTAACAGTCTGTCTTCATGCTCGAGAGTCAAATCCGAGGCAATGATGACTGGAAGAGTCTCATCAGGTCCTAAGTAGGCATACTTAAGATGTTGGGGCAAGGTTTTGAGTTCCAAAACTGGTAGGGACTCAATTGTGGGATATTCTGAAACTTCAGGGAAATGAGTTATTACTTGATCGTCCTTATTTGGATCAACAACAATGGAAGCAGAGGCGACCATTTCAGGAGAAATATCGCATTCATACAAAAGACGTTCTAACTCAGCTATTTCTTGATTAGGAGTTAGAATCAATTGGGCAAACTCATCTATACATGAGTCAATGGTATCAACATAGAAGCATTCTTCTTCCTCATCTTGATTCAATTTGTTGGCTGCATCAGCAACCCTTAGCTTAGTTCTCATGTTCCCAAATGTTAGTTCTATCATACCCATCCTACAATAGATAACAGCATCAGCTGTTGCTAGGAATGGTCTGCCTAGTAAAACGGGAGTGGTATTTTTGTTATCAGGGCCTAAATCCATATCTAACACAATGAAGTCCACTGGGAACAAGAATTCTCCTACTCTAATGATCACATCTTCTACAACACCTCGAGGTCGTCGCTCAGATCTATCTGCCAATTGGAGGGTCACATTAGTCGGTGTTAATACTCCAAGACCTAACCTTTGGTAGACTGTGTGAGGGATGAGGTTAACACTAGATCCTAAGTCTAGCAAGGCGCTTTCTATGCGTTGGTCATTAAATAAGCATAGAATGGTGAAAGCTTCTGGGTCACTGCACTTCTGAGGCAGTCCTCTAGTGCAGATATTGCTAACCTTTTCAGTAAGACGGACCTTCTTAGGAATGGAGTTGGTCCGTCTCTTTTTCACACATAAATCCTTCAGAAATTTGACATAGGCTGGAATCTGTTGTATTACCTCAACTAATGGCAAATTGATCTTAATATCTTTCAGATGCTCTAAGACCTTGAGTTGTTTAGGATCATCAGTCGGCTTTGGACGGGACAGAGCTGTGGGAAAAGGTGCTCGTAAGGATGGTTCAACTATAGGCTCAACTGTTAGGTTTTTATTCCTACGGCAATCTTTAACATCTTTGCTTAAAACCTCAATCTCAGATTCCTTTAATTCCTCAATTTCTTCTGGAACATCCCTAACCTTTACTCTAACCTGGTTATCAACGGTTTTCCCACTCCTAAGGGTAACTACAGCCTTGGCCTGTTCTTGTACTATCTCAGTTTGGACAGTACTACACTGTCCTCGTGGATTTACCACAGTCTGAGATGGAAGCTTACCCTTATCTCTCTTACTTAAAGTTTGGGCCATCTGCCCGATTTGTCCTTCAAGTTTAGCAATAGACTGTTGTTGAACTTGAAACATTTGCATAAGTTTGTCAAATTTGTCATCAGATGATGACTGTGCAGGAGGAAAAGCTGGGACATTGTTCCGTGGTGTTCTGAACGGAGTGTCCTGTTGGACTGGATAGTAACCAGGAGGGTTATTATTTTGTGGCCTCTGATATTGCTGTTGAGGGAATCGATTGTCAACATTTCCTTGCTGACTTTGTTGATGAGGCTCATAGTTTCCTTGTCTTTTTTGATATTGATGTTGAGGAAACTGAGTCTCTTGATTCCCTTGTCGCCACGAAAATGCGGGATTGTCTCGCCAGCCTGAATTATACGTGTTAGAATACGGATTGTAATTCCTTGTATATCCTTGGGCGGCACAGATTTGTTCTTGCATGAATTCAGGAAATTGTGAACCGATTGGACAGTCCAGAGTAGAGTGATCTACTGCAGAACATACAGTACAAACTTCCGTGATTTGAGGAGCTGAAGAAGAAGAAGACCCTAGAGAGATGAATTTTTCTAGTTGATAAGCTAGGGCATCTACTTTCTCAGTCAATTGGGAATTAGAACTAGAGTTAACTTCAAACAATGCCCTCTTTTGGGGATTTTGGGTGCTCTTACTCTCTCTGTCATCAGTAGTGTTTTGGAGAGAGTCTTCAGCAATATTTTCTATTCTTCTCCAAGCTTCGTCCGCTGTGAGGTTATAGAAACCTCCATTGCTCATTGCATTAACTATCATCTTATTATGAGGGGTAAGACCTTTGAAGAAATAATGCAAGAGTTCAGGACGATCAAACCCATGATGAGGACACTGATTCTTAAGATCGTTAAACTTTTCCCACGATTCATGAAATGGCTCTAAGTCTGACTGTGCGAATGTCATGATGCCTGTTCGCAGAGTAGTAGTCTTAGCCATTGGGAAGAACCTATGTAAAAATTTCCGAATAAGTTCTCCCCAAGAAGTGATCACTCCTGCGTCTAGATGATTTAGCCATTGTTTGGCTTTATCTTTCAATGAAAAGGGAAACAGACGCAAGTGAATATTTTCACGGCTCACATTAGGAATGTGAAGCGTTGTGCATGCTTCAATGAATTGCATGATTTGAGTGTGAGGATTTTCATTGCTTTTTCCATAAAAGGAAGGAAGCATTGAAATAGTCCTTGTTTTGAGCTCAAAATTTATATTGCCAAGAACCGATGGGGCTATGGCAAATTCAGGGTCAAAATCACCTAGTGAAAAATGTTGACGTAAAGTCATTGGTTGGTTCACAGGTTGATTAACAGGCTAAGCTATAGGAAGAGGCGGGATATTTACTTCTTGATCCGCCATTGAGAATTTTAACTTCCTACGCATATTGTTCTCGAGCTCAGGATCAAACAGGTCGAGTTTTGGATCCAAAGAACGACACCCGTGCATACAACGACTTATAAACTTTAAATACGAAAAAAAATGACAAGATTAAAAATACTAATATACTTTACAAGTAGTAATAGATAAAAACTCATTGATCAGATGAATCATTAAAATGGCTCATTTTCCAATCAATCAAAATTCCTAAAATTTAATTTTTTTTTTAATTTTTTTAAAAAAAAATAAAAATAATTTTTTTTAAAAAAAAGAAATTAAAAAAAATAAAAAAAATAATTTTTTTTAAAAAAATAAAAATATTATTTTAAAAAAAAAATATATATATTTATTATTTGATTATTTTATTTATTTATTTATTTATATTATATATATATTTTTTAAATAAAACGAATAAAATAAACACTTTAAAAAAGTTCACAAATACTTTTATCAATAACTAAACTGTACCGTGCTTCCCCGGCAACGGCGCCAAAAACTTGATGCGATCGGGTTGTGCGTTAAAATGTGCACAAAATAACCAAGTTAAAATACCCGCAAGTGCACGGATCTTTGTAGTGTAGTGTGCTTTGAGTGCGGAATCGTACCACAGGAAATCTCGCTAGTTTAAATTAGTGAAGTAGTGTGAAAGTGTTAAAGCGCTTAAGTGACAAATCGCAAGGTAGGTTTGAGTAACGTGCGAGAAATGTAAACTAAATTAAACTAACTAAATTATCTAAGTTATATTAAGTATTAGTGGAATACGAGAGGTGGTGATCTAGGGGTTTGAACATGTAAATGAGGCAATTAATATAGGCTCGATATCTAGTTTATCTAATTCTGCAAGGGTTTAAACTACAAGCATACACCCGGTTAAGCTAAAAGCTATAGACCTAGTTAATCTACTTAGCTTATTTTAACCAAGTACAACAAGGCAAACTAAACTAAGGAATTAACCTTACAGATAGAAACTATGGTACAACCTATAGTTTCATGGAGTCTATAGTACAACCTAAAGACTCACGATTAAAACAATTATATGGCACTAAAGTAATGCATTCATAATATTAACTACAAGTATAATATTTATGAAGCGAAAGTAAAGCAATCATAACGTCTACTTAAAAGCATTACGTATGAAATACTTAATTAAAACAAGTCATACATTGCAATATGAATTGAATAAACTATATCCGAGACCATATATTAAAATACGATCATTTACAATATTCACCCCTAGATATCAATCTACTCAGACATAAATGAATACAAGTTATGTAAATAAAAGAGAGTCAAGAAAGGCTCCCCCATATTGACGAACGCGTATTTCTGATTCCCAAAATTTGAGCAGAGGTCCGACGCAAAATAGCTATTCGGGCAGAGCTAATTTCTCCCGAATAAGAACTATTAGGGATGAGTTTCCCCCGAATAAGAGCTTTCCTATTAAAAGCTATTCGGGTAGAACCTCCCCCGGATAATAACAACTTGGGTCAGACTTCCCCCTAAAAGTAGCTATTCGGGCAAAATTTCCCAGAATAAGAGCTACCTAGGCGGGACTTCCCCCGTATTCTACTACTACTGAATTGACTAAAACTAAAATTTAAAACTAAATAGAATTAACTCGGAATTATATCAAAAATATTGATAATACTCCAAAATTAACTCAAGAATTCTCAAAGGGTTGAAGCTCTATTTATAGGCAAAAATTTTGAAATAGTTGACTTTTTTCGTTTGTTGACTTTGACCAGATTGTTGACCGCAGAATTTTCGGGCATTTTCACTATTTTGACCCTCCAAACGATGGAATTTTGGTAAAATCACGCCGCGCACAAGACTCTTGTGTTGTGCTCAGAATGCTGTTTCTACCCGAAAAACTGATATGATTTGCCAAAAACGGAAATGGGTCACTATTTGAGATCATCTGGGTCAATGTTCCGAGTCCGATTTCGTGCTAGTTTCAGCCAAGTTTCTTTTCTATGAGCTTCATTCTTCAACCGCTTCTCATCATTTCTCATTCTTACTTCTTGACTTGCAATTTGGATCATTTCGGGCCTAATTCTTCACTTTTCAGTATTTTCCTACATTGCATTGAAAGTATCAAAGTGTTGCATTTATTCCAGAGTTAAGATACAAATGCAGTACAAATATCATGGTTTGAGTGCTACAAATACAGTCACATCAGTACCGAGTTGTGCTTGATTGCATTTAACCGAGATGAAATTAACTTAATAAATCAATGTCTTGATTTAACCGAGCTGGACTTGTCAGCCCGAGCTAGCAGATGAACCAAACTTCGTTGATCAAAATTGAACTGACATTAATAATCCAAGTTGGTTAACTTGGTTTTGATCGATAAGTGTACTTTCATCCTTAGATAGATAAAATTGAACCAGCCACACAAAAAGTTTCGTACAAAAATATTGATTTGTATTAAACATTTCAGTACATTAGGCACATTTAAGCTCGAGGCTTCCCCAAGATTGCAAGTTTGGCTCGGGGCCTTACAAAATTACATGTTTGGCTCAAGGCCTTACACAAAATACCGCTAGAAATGCTTCGTATGCCAGGCTTTTTTCAGCTGCTTCCCGTATTTGTCGAGGATGTAAAAGGTTCCAGGTCGGATTTATTTTACCACGTCGTATGGGCCTTCCCATAGCGGGAAGAGCTTGCCCCCTGAGCGCGGCAAAAAAATCACTCGTCGTAGGACCATATGACCGACCTTAATAGACTTTGGCTTGACTTGCTTGGAAAGGGCTCGCTCCATGGCCGCTTTTCCGGCCAACATTCAGACCTGAGCTTTGGCACGCAACTCTTCATCCAGGTCTAGCTTTTCTTGGATTCAAGCTTCGTTTATTTCAGGATTATGGTGGAGTATCCTATTGGTAGGGGACCCGATCTCCACCGGGAGCACTGCCTGAGTACCGAAGGTCAGTTCGAAGGGTGTCTCTCATGTTGCCGAGATGATGGTAGTGTGCTGTGCCTATAACACTTCGGGGAGGATTGTTGCCTACTGCTCCTCCATATTTTCCAGTTTTGTTTTCAGGCCCTGCAAAATAATTTGGTTAGCTCTTTCGACCTGACCATTACTTTGAGGATGAGCAATAGACGAGAATCTAAGGTCGATTCCGATTTCAGCATATTTTTCTCGAAAATATGTACTATCAAATTGTTTGCCGTGGTCGGTAACTATAACCTTAGGCACTTCAAATTGGCAAATGATATTCTTCCATACGAAGTCCCAAGCTGCCTTTTCAGTTATTTTGGTTGTGCCCTCGGCCTCGAGCCACTTGGTAAAGTAATTGACGACTACGAAGGCATGCTTCTTCTGCCTAAGGCTGTTCAACAGCGGACCAATGATATCCAACCCCTACTGGTAGAACGACCAGGGGCTCACCATTACTATAAGGTCCACCGCAGATTTCCTTTGGATCTTGACAAATCTCTGACAAATATCGTATTTTTTCACATAATCTTTAGAATCCTGTTCCAAGCTCGGCCAGAAGTAGCCTTGACTTAGTGCCTTTCTTACCAATGCTTTATCGCCCAAGTGATTGTCACACACTCCTTCGTGGATTTCTTTGAGTATGTAGTTTTCCTCCTCGGGTCTTACGCATTTTAAGAGGGGCCAGGTGTAGGCCATCTTATAGAGTTGACCAGTAATTATAACGAACCTTGAGGCCTATTTTTCTACTTTTCAAGCTTCCTTCAAATCCTCGAGGACTATACCCCATCCAAATAGTCCCTGATTGGCCGAGTCCAATATGGGCTCGTGTTTATTGCGGCGACTTCCTACTTTCCTAACTGAATTCTAGGCTCAGAAATTTCTTCCACATAGAGCAGGGTAGGTCGATTTTCCCCCACGGCTAATTTTGACAGGGCATCAGCTTTCGTGTTTTCTTCCCTCGGAATCTGCTGTATGGAAAATTTCTTGAATCTCGAGGTCAGGTCCTTGACCTTAGTAAGATAGGACATCATGGAAGCATATTTGGCTTCGAACTCTCCAGAGACCTGGCTCGCAACCAACTGGGAATCAGTATACATCTCTAGGGTCTGCACCCCTAACTGGGCCACAATCCTCAGACCTGCAATTCCCACTTCGTACTCGGCCTCATTGTTGGAGGTCGGGAAGGCGAATTTGAGGGAATACTGGTGCTCATGACCTGTTAGGTCCGAGATCACAACCCCGACTCCACTTCCCAGCCTTCCCGCTGCTCCGTCCACATTGACGTTCCATATTTCCTCCGAATTGTGTTCAGCTCGGCCTGTGCACTCAACAACAAAGTCTGCGATTGCCTGGGCTTTAATGGCTGTTCTTAGCTGATAAGCGATGTCAAATTGACTGAGCTCAACTGCCCATTTCAATAGCCTGCTCGAGGCTTCTGGCTTGTGCATAATAGATTTAAGTGGAGCGTCCGTCATGACTCTGATTGTATGAGTATCTAAATATGACTTAAGCTTCCTAGTCGCGGTCACCAGTGCGAATACAAGTTTTTCCAAGGTGGAATATCTCACCTCAGTCCCTTGGAGAGTCTTATTGACGTAGTAAACTAGCTTCTGGTCTCTGCCTTCTTCCCGAACTAGCAGCCGCTACTGCCATTCCCGAACAGGCTCAATATAGTACCAATTCTTCCCCCTCCTCAGGTCGGGATAGTAGGGGCGGCGAAGCTAAGTACTTCTTCAATTCCTGAAGGCACTCTGGCACTTCCCCGTCCATTCGAAGTTCTTAGGGTTCCTTAAGATTTTAAACAGATGAGCACACTTGTCAGCCGACCTGGACATGAATCTGCTCAAGGCGGCTACCTTTTCAGTGAGAACCTGGACATCATTCACGTAGGTCGGGGGTGCTAGGTCTAAGATTGCCTAGATTTTCTTCGGATTTGTTTTGATGCCCTGGGCCGTGACCATGAATTCCAAGAACTTTCCTGCATTGACGACGAATGCACATTTTTCTGGGTTTAATTTAATTCCGAACTGATTCATTACTGTGAAGGCCTCTGCCAAGTCAGTCGTATGATCTTCCGTTCTTTTACTCTTGACCAGCATGTCATCCACATAAATTTTCATGTTTCACCCGATTTTATTTCTAAAGACTTTCTTTACCATTCAAGTATAGAGGACTCCAGCGTTTTTGAGGCCAAAAGGCATGACCTCATAGTGGTAGAGCCCCAAATCGGTATTGAAAGCTGTCTTTTTTTTATCCCCAGGTGCCATCTTGATTTGGTTGTAGCCCTTGAAGGCGTCCATAAAGGATAGTAACTCAAACCCCGAGGTGGCGTCTACTAACTGGTCAATTCGAGGTAGTAGAAAGCAGTCTTACGGGCAGGCTTTATTAAGGTCGGTAAAATCAATACACAATCACCATTTCCCCATACTTTTGGAGACCAACACTAAATTAGATAGCCGGGTTAGGTACATGATTTATTGTATGTGCTCGGCATCTAACAACTTTTCGACCTCCTCGACGATGATCTTTTGTTTGTCATAATGAGTGTCTACGCCTCTGCTTGACTGGATAGTAACTGGGAGCGGCATTCAAGTGGTGGTCGATTATGGCCTGATCAATTCATGTCCTGTTAGTGGCGGACCAGGCAAAGATATGTTCATTTTCAAAGAGAAATTGGCTTATACCTTTTTTGAGATTTTCCGGTAGTTTACTTTTGATCTTAGCTTTCTTGTTTTCCTCCGAAAGTTCTATCTCCCGCAGCTCTTCCGATGGACTTCTTCTTTTCCCATCCTTATTCTCTTCGAGCAAGTCAGGTCCCCACCCTGCTTGATACTTTGGTCGAATGGAGCTCTCATAACACTCCCGAGCTGAAAGCTGGGCCCCTCTGATTGTGGCTATGCCACCCAGAGTCAAGAACTTCAGGGCTTGATGGTACGTGGAGGGCATGGCCCTGAAGTGGTTTAAGGCGACCCGCCCCAGAATACCGTTGTAAGCTGAGTTTCAGTTCATCACAATGAAATTAGCCTGCATCGAAGCCCTTTTTGAACCATCTTGGAGGGTGAGTGTGAGATTGATGACCCCTTCGGTTTTGTGGCCGTGCCCAGTGAAACAAGCAAGTGTCCCCTTTAATGATCGAAGTCGACTCCGGTCCAACCCCATTTGCTCGAAGGCCTTCAAAAAGATGACTTCCACTGAGCCCCCAATGTCTACCATCAATCTCCTGACGGTAATGTTGGCTATCTCGGCACTGATGACCAAAGGGTCGACATGTGGTTGGATTACCCCCTCAAGGTCATTCGAGGAAAATGTGATCCTCTCCAATCCCCTGGCTAGGCCTACCACTGGTTCGAACTCTCGTCCGACACAGATATAGCCCTTCAAACCTGCCGATGTTTCTCTGCCCGATGCGAGCCCTCCGACGATTATTTCTACAGTCGCCACGTGCCCAGCTTGGTCATGGCACCTAGGCGGGCTTCTTGCTCTTTCTCGGCCTGCTCCCTGGTTGGGATTCTTGTGAGGTTGTTGATCGATATACCTTCTAAAGTGACCTTGGGATATTAGGGCCTCGATCTCTTGTTTCAGATCCCTGCACTCGTCAGTGGTATGCCCATAATCCATATGGTAGCGACAATATTTAGTCTTATTCCGTTTCTCAAGTTGGCCTCGCAACTTGGGTGCTAGTGGCAAGTGGTTTTGATGTTGAATCTCTATCAAGATCTACTCCCTCGGTATGTTGAGGGGTGTGAACATTATGAACCTCAAGCCCGGTTTGTGCTGCTGTTGTGGTTATTTTCCCCTGTTGGCCTACACTTTGTTCCCGGGCTGAGCCCTAGACGTGGGCTCTTCTTTCATTTCTTTTTCTTTGTCATCCTCCCTTTTTGCCTGGTGAATCTCTTCGGAATGAATGTAACCCTCCGCTTTTACCATCAGCTCGACCACAGTATCCACCGAGTCAATGCCTAAGGATGATGTGAGGGGTCTCGACCTGAGCCCACTTTGGTAAGCCATTAGAGCCGTAGAATCCTCCAAGTTGGGGATCCTTAATGACTCTTGGTTGAATCGGGCGGTGTAGGCCCTTAAACTTTCTCCCTTCTATTGCTTCACTGTCAACAGCGATAAGGTATGGCGGGTGGCGCATCGGCTCCCCGCAAATCGGGATAGGAATGCTTCCGCCATCTGAGGAAAACTTTCCACCGACCCGGGACGAAGTTTCTGGAACCAGTCCAGTGTGTTTCCCACCAAGGAGGTTGGGAACGCCTTCGTCTTCATCCGATCTGTCATATCATGATGGGTCATGTGATGATCGAAGTTTAGCAAATGGCTGGTGGGATCACCGTCCCCATTGTACATTGCCAAGTGCGGTATTCGGTTCTCTGCGGGTAGCGGTGTGGCAACACCTCGGGTGAAAGGGGGTTGACGCCGAGCAGGTTTATGACTTTAGCTATGGTCACCGTTGTCTTAGCCTGCTCAGGATCAACAAGGGTAGCCCTGCGGTTTCGAGTTTCATCATTTCGGTTAACTGGCTTGAAAGATCCATCGTCATCGTTGTAGGCTTGAGCCCGTCCTGGGATTAGTACCCGAAACTGTGGTCGCTCTTGGAGAGGGATCACGACTGGTGCTTCTGGTGGATTCGTAGCCTGGCGTGTTACCTGCTTCTTAAGCTCTTTGAACATTTGGAACATCAACTTCATCTTAAGGGCCATGCCCATTGTGAAGTCATCTTCGAGTTGGACAGTTTGTGTGGTTAAGTGTATACATTGGCTCGTTCTAATGTCAGTTTGGGTTGGGTTTTGGCTTGGTGTTTGGGTAGTTTCGAGGTCCTCACCCAGGGTAAGTGAGTCCTCTGTTGGTAAGTTGTGGCTTCGGGTTTGTACCATGGTGCTTTCTTAATGGGTGGTGGGGTTAATAGGACTGATGTTTCTCATAGACGGTGCCAAACTGTTAAGAGAAAAATATCAACAGTTGAGGTTGGACTGCTAGACCCCATCCGTATTGTTCCTTCTGATCGGGAACCCTGACTTGCACAAGTAAAAGAGAAGGAAAGGGTGGGGGGACGACCCGTATTTTTCCCTTGGATGCGAGGATGATTAGTTTGCTCGAGCTGAATGTGTTGATTGAGAGTATTTAATGTACGAGTTATCTTCATAAATGCGGAGTGAAGCTCTATTTATAGTAATCTGGGTTTGGACAGCAATTAATGTTCAATGCTGCCCTACACGCCACCAACTGCCCGCGCCGTGGAACTGATAGATAAGGCTATTACCTAGCAGATAAAGTAATTCTCTATTAGTCCGAGTTGTGCACCTTCTTTTATGTCCCATCGGATTGGCTAGCTTAACTGTTGGGGTTTACTTGGGTCTGGTTCGGATCGGATTAGGAGTTTTAGGTCGAAGCGTGACCGGAATGAGTCATCTTCAGCTTGGGTCCTCCTTCGTCATATATAATATTATTCATGTTTCATTGTTTGGTATCGTAATGAAGCTTTATTACATTTCTAAAGATAATTGCCTCCATTCTTTCTATGAAGGATGATTTCCTTTATGTTATGTCTACTTTCCTAATACACACATCCAAGCATATAGTATAAGGTAATGTGATGTCATAATTGCTTACCCCTTAAGAAGGGCATTATAAAGGATCATGGCATAACCTTGTCTAGATATAAATGTTTTTAAAAATAGTACCATTTTCATGTTTTATAGTTAACTGAACCAATTTTATTTTCTAAAAGTCCATTAAATCAAAAGATTGTGTGATTAGCTCAAACATTTTAAACCAAATGAAGGCCATTATCTCTTAGAAAGAAAGAGAGAGAGAAAAATTATTTCTTGCAGTTTAATATAAAGGACTTAGATCAATTATTTATTGGAGTGGGATAACAATTGAAGACTGTCATGGGAGACGAATTGGAGACGACTTGGAGTGAGAGACAAATTGGAGACGACAATGCACGGGAGACAAATTAGAAACGAACTGCAAAGGAGACGAATAAGAGACTAACTAGACACAAAGATGAATCGGAAATGATTTTTTTATGGAGACAAACATCATTTGCGATGAAAGGGAGACGAAATGTGGCGACTATTGTGAGACTTTGACTTTTCGTCGCCTTTTGAGACAAAATGGAGACGAAATTCAAATTTTTCTACGACTCGAATGACGATGACTACTATTCGTCTCTTTTCCGTTGCCTTTCTAGATTGGAGACAAAGAAGAGACGGAAATGTGCCGTCGCCATTTCCAAAATTTCTTGTAGTGACACACTAATACATAAGTTTCTTATTTAATTTTTCTCAAGCAAATGATAGAATTCATGTAATATTTCACAACGATAGGAGATATTGTGTTTGAGTAGTTTATAAATAAGTGTTGTGCGTATAAAGAATAACTTAAATTAACCATTTTGGGCCAATAGAAAATAGGCTCAAATAGTTATTTTTATGCCAACAATACCATTTCGTTAGCAAGCCTAGGGTTCTAGGCTCGAGATGTGACAATGGTAACAGAGCTGGTCATTAATTGATGTGAGAACTAAGTGTTATACGTGATAATATTTTTAGCCTGTAGGAGTCACCTTTAGAATCCTTCACAGCCTGTTGGTCTTAGGTGTGTATGCCCCTAATGAGGATGTCAGACCCTTGACGAGGGGTGTGTGTAATATCCCACATAAGTGGAAAATATTGTGTTTGAATAGTTTATAAGTTGACATTGTAGATATAAGGAATAACTTTTGTTAATCATTTTGAGTCAGTAGAAAAGAGGTCTAAATAATTATTTCTTACGTCAACAACACCAGTCTCACCTGCGGGTCTGGGATTCGAGGCTCGGGACATGACAAAATTGTATCAGAGTTGGTCTCTAGTAGGTGTTGTGACGCCCGAGATTTAACCGTACTTCTAGCTTACTATTGCATCCACTATTTGTGCATTTATTTTGTGATTTGCTTGTTGTCTTCTTTAATAACTATTCATTCCGTTTTTTAACTACTTAATTACCATGAATTATCATTTTTATTAAATCACATTAATTGTTAAAGGAGTGAGAAAAATGTGCTTTCGAGCTAGGAGTGATAGGAGCCTCCGTTTAGAAAATGATTTGTTGAAACTAGTGAATAGTGTTACGTATGAAACTTTATGTTTTAGTTAGCTAACTTAATTATTACACCATTAGACTCGTTTTAATGCCAACTAGACTCATTTTAGTACACATTAAACACTCTCAACTTGACCCCACCCCTTTTATACCCAACATAACACACTATAACTCATAACAAAAAAAAAAAGAAGAAAAAGCTGAAAAATGGGCAGGAAACCCGACAGCAAGAAAGGAGAGGAAGGAGGAGATTTTTGCCATCAAATCTTCAATTCAAGCCAAGCCAAGCTAGGAGCACATAGTTTAGGGTGTTTTCAAGTCTCCCGAGAGCTCTTACGCGCATTGGTGAGGGTTTTCACGGCTTATTTTCGCATTTCTAAATAGTTGTCATTTTCTTGATTTGTTGAAAATGTGATCAATTGCTATTGTAATTGTTATCTATGCTAATATACCATCTATATGAATGCTAGAGAACACATTTGAGCTGTTGTTTCGCTTTTTAAACGGTTAGAATCGTTGATTTGAAATTTTGGGTGAATAGTGACGTTTTTCTAGGGTTTTGCGTAATTGCTCGAATTAGCTTGATTCAATGCTTCTAATAGATGCCTTAGGTATTAGTGAAGATAACCTAATAGCCCCGTGCACTTGCATTGCCCTTAAATCGCTTAAAATGGAAAATAGCCGACTTTAACTTGGGGCTTTTGGGGTTAATGCGAATCCGGGTGGATTTGGGCTTCAATTCTAGTAACCTTAGGCTACCTAGGTGCTATAGATGCCTTGATATCCCTTGTTTGAAGCCCGGACAATGTATGTGTAGTTTAAAGCCATAAGAGGGAAATTGGGGCTTTCGGGGTAATCGCGGGCATTTGAATGAGTTAGAGGGTTGAGAGGGTACCTTGAGGATTAGTTAGAAGGTTGGGAGAGTTCTCTTTGAAAATGAAATCATTAACTTTGGTTTGGAAGAGAAATAGTATGTAAAATAAAAGGGGTTAAGTGGAAATTCGGTTGTCTCCCATTTCTAAACCCACGGCATGTCCTCTTGAGTGTTTATATGTGATATTAAGTTGATTTGGAGCTTTTGGTATAATTCTATGGTTATTTTGTAATGTCTCTTTACAAAACTGTATATTTGCTTATATAATTGTTCTATTCTAATTGCATCGAGGTCAACCTACTTTGTTGATCCTCATATGTGTTAATGCTTATATTATTGCTATTAACTTGCCATTTTTAAGTGCATTGCATAGTGGTTGCGCAACCATAGTGTCAGGGGCGGATGTGTTGAATATCGGCTGGGCGGCAGAGGGCTTGCCGGTGGATATTCAACTCCGTACCCTAATCCCTCATTCGCCTGGTCCGGAGATTGCCAGGGGATGTTGGGTCGTAGGATTCTCGGGGTACATCCAGGGGGCACGCACTGGAGTGTTTGGGGTTATGCCGGCTTATCGTGGTCGTGCTCGTGGTTGGTGGATCGTGAATGAAGACCAGCGAAGATTGGTGTATAGGGGATTGTGTGAAATGTATCCTTTTAAATGTGTGGTTACTTATGTTATTATTGCTTCTTAAATTGTCTAAGTGATATTGTTGTATAACTGTATTATCTGTTGCATTGCACGCCCCGGGACTATATCCCTCACTGGGCAACAGTGGTTGCTCATACCTCGCTAACATGTTTCAGGTGGCACAGTTGGTGGAGTTGCCTTAGCTGCTGTGTGATATTTGTCTGAGGCGGATGTGCTTTCTGGTTGCTATGTGAAGAATTTGTTGTTCTATGTATAATCTATTTTGGGGCCTTAAAGCTCATGTATGTATTTGAGTAATATGTAAGCTGGAAGTCTGATAATGTAGTAGCAGTGGTAATTCTATGGCTTGCAATAACTTATATTTCTATTTCTAGTTGCTTTGCATGCTTGGGAGTGAATGGCTTAGTGTAGAATGTTTTATCTCTAAGTATGTTTTAATGTTATCCTAGAATGGCATGGTTATTAGACTATATTATAAACCAGTTACTTGCATGCTTGTGTGTTTTGGAACTATTGTGTACCATAAGGCTCGGATGGCCGTGAATCTTTAAATATTTAGCCATGAAAAGTTTGTTTACCTTGTAGTTACCTTCTTTGAGAATTTACAGGTTTTCAGAATGTCCACAGTACAGGAGAAACTCTGTCTGTTTTTTCCTAAAATTTTGTGACTGGGTTTGGTATTGGGTTGAGAATAGCATGGTTATTAGAGCCTCCGGTCTCGTGAGGGATCGGAGCGTTACAGGTATGGTAACTTAGTGATATGCGAGACAAAATGCTACACTAAGAAGGCAGTGAGAGCTACCTCTTAAACTAGTAGGAGTCATATTTAGAATTCTTCACCACCTGGCTAGTCTTGAGTATGTGTGTCCTTGATGAGGACGTCAGGTCCTTAACAGGGGGTGTGTATAATATCCCACATTAGTGGGAGATATTGTATTTGAGTGGTTTATAAGCGGGTGTTGTAAGAATAAAGAATAACTTGAGTTAATCATTTTGGACCAATAAAAAAAAGACCTAAATAATTATTTTTTATACCAACAATATCAGTATCGCTTGCAGGTCTATAGTTTTAAATTTAGGGTGTGACAATTTCAATCGTAAAACAGTAATTACATCTAATGTCTGAAATACGGAGCAACTAACCAAGAGATAACCAATCTCTCCATGAGATAACCATGAAATTTAGATCAACAATGCATAATAATACATAGCTTTATTGGGTACAATCTCTAGAATCTCAACTCAAGCCTTGACATTGGGGTCCCTTAGTTTATAATTAACTGAGCACCCTTAACCTAGCTAGCATAAGTAAAGTCTTGGTGATTGAGGCAGCATCGTTTTACTTGTTCTCACTTCTCATTCTAGAAAATTGGCCTATTTCATTTCTCAGTGCTCACCAAATTTACCTTCTTTGAAGATATTCAATCCATTATAGAGGAGTTACACCAAGCAATAATTGACTAGTTTAATTAGACAGACTAGAGGTATTTATAAGGCATGGTTGATTGAATGCGCTCTTTCCTTTTCTCAAAAAATCTCCGGAGGGATTTTTTCAAAGAAAGGCCTCGAGCACCATGTAGTAAAAATTGCAGAGATGGTGATTTTAGACTCGACCTTGAGAAGCAAAATTGGTTTTCCATGTCTCTTCTCGCGAGCAATAGGATGGCTATGGCCTAAAACAAATGAAAAGAAATGACCTTAAGCAATATGTAGCTAATTATTTGCTAAAAAATAGTGTCGCAAGAACTTTTATATGCATTTTCTTTTTTTTTTTTGATTCAAGTGGAGGCATAAATACACATGTAGCTAGCTAGACTCGAACATGCAACCTCTCGCAAACATTGCAAGTGTCATGTCTCTAGATCAAAGGATCTTTGGCACATGCATTTTTCTTGATAACAACAAAATTAATGCGAACAAGAATTGGTAAAATATACTGAGGAAACTAAGCGTATTTACCTGAATTTCGATGGCATCGCAAACAAAAACCCTTGTATTAGAAAACATTGATGTGGAGTTTCCATTTGATGCACCGGTCCTACATTAAGGAATGCAAGATCTCAAAGCATATCCATACATGCAGTCATTGTCACGAATTTGTCCCCTTCAATATAAGAAATTGAATTAGAAGTCCAAGAAATACTTTTAAACCTCTTTAAACTCCAAAAGTTGGGCAAGAATTTTGCATGTTCAATGATTTTCCTTCACTTTCTTGGCCTCAAATCAACTATAAGAGAAGATCAAATGAATTATTATCAATCATTCTTAGCTCACCAGGAATACTATCTCGAACTATGATAAATGTATACTCTACACAACTTCAATTTATTTAAAGAAGTGTAAAAGATTTATTACTGAAAAATCCAAATAATTTCCCGAGGAAAATATAAAAACGCGTACGTGTATACAACATCTGAAAATTAAATATGCAGCAATCTAGAAAATGAAAATTTGGTTTAACTTTCACAAAATGCTCATTGGTTTTAGATTTCATCCAAATGTAAACAAACTTACACAGACTGGTCAGGAACATTTGTAGATGGAGAAGATTAAGAATCTAATGATGGAAAAAGTTGAAGGTTGAGATTGCAATTCTTCCTCATGAGTCTTTTACTCCACTTTCTGATCTTCAAGCAAACCATGACTAAAGGCACAAAAAAATTGCCTAGAATGACCAAAAGAGATTTAACTTTGTGTCATAGAATTTGGGTGATCATCATAATGATGAAAAATGATTTAATAATTGAAAAATCACATACGATGTGCCAAATTAAAATTCATGGGAACTATATATATACTGATGCCATAGCAAATATCTGAATGGCTTTATAGGCATCATGATATCCAACAAAAGTATCACATGGTCGTTAGAGCACTTTAAAGAAGGAACAAAAATATCTACATGTGCCAATATTTTAGGGCATGTGGAACATATGTTATCAACCTGCCCTAAACAACCCCCCTCCCTTCTGGAATCAATTTGGAGTGTTTATGACATAATCAATATGTTCATTAGAATAGTTTATCCTCTCACAAAAAAAGGAAGTTTTTAATCAACATTATTAGTATAGTAAATCTCAACGAAAATAGAATATGACTCGGCATTTAATTTTAGCAATTTCAGCTTTTGTGATGTTTTTGACTAATTCTATCCCATTGAAGTGGTATAAGCAAATCGAATACCATAAAAGTCATCAAATATATGACCAACGGATCTAGATTCTTTAATCAGTAGTGTTTAAATAATTTTGAAAATCAAAATTAGTGGTGATGTACGGACTAAGTGGGGGTAAAATAGTTTGGCAGACTAAAAATATAGTGATATTTTAAAGTATTTTATGAGATTAGTAAAGACTATAATCCTACAACCCAAAGAATAGATGAGCACTTTGAATATAATTAAGTTTGCCTACGAAGGATCTACTAAGAATTTGTGCTGTATTCTGATTTAGGAAGCATATAGTGTAGTCCTACGAAGGGATCGGAGGTGTGAATAGGAAGAAAATAATTGAGAGGACTCAAATTCAATTCTTTGAGTTGTACATTTTTTTTTGGTACTTTGAGATATATTTCCTATTTTAAAAAGAGTCGAGATATTTTTGTGGGCGTGTGCACACATTTTTTAGCCTTGACACGCAAATATGCATAATAATGCGTGTAATTGGACAGTTGGACTATGTATTGTAGAGTATCGTGTACATAGATATGCGGAACAATAATATTTCTATCATAATACAATTTTACCTACATCCGCAATTCATCTATGAGAATATTCACTATATAAAATAATAGTTACAACGCTTTGGTTTTATACACAGCAAAACTTATACCTTCTTACAACTTGCTTTATGAACAAAAAAGTTTAAATTCTCGTTCAAGGCTTTATGTACAGAATTCTCTAAACCCTCCTCACAATCAATTATTTTCTAGAAAAAATACGAAAATTTCGCTTCATAGTTGCATCTTCTTGGATGGATAAAAGGTTGTAAAAAGCCTCTCAAACTCAGAAGTCACACTTACCCTCATAATGTGTGACATGTAACAATTAATTATCAATTAGATTGTCCTACTTTTAGATAATTAGTTTTAATCTTACGAAAATAAACATTCTTATATTCTATTCTCACCAGAGTTTTACGTGTCTTATAATTGACTTGTGTATGGATTTGAGTTTCATCTTATTAAGGCTCTGTTTGTTTGTCGTAAAATAACTTGTTTATGAAAAATATTTTCTTCTGAAATATTTTAACCTCGGGTACTAAACTTCCTCTTCCTTTTCCTATTCTTCATTTGAAGGACCTCACCTTTCAGATTCTGGACTCCATATATCTTCTTGTGATCATTCTGATCATGAAGTTTTGAATAAATCGGAGTACAACATTACTAAAATATCATGTGTAAGAACACATAATATATACTTTAAGAGTAATATTAGGTAGAATTAATGTAAAAACTGGTAAATCTTTTCTTCTCACATAAAAAACTCTCCCGAAGGCCGTAAGCTCTACAATTTGGAGCACGTGGAGTCCAGTTTTGATGTTGGGAATTTCGATAAATTCTCAATGAACTCCTATAAACAGACATTGGCGGTATTAGGGGACCGGTGGGGGCCCCAGCCCCCCAAGGTTTTTAATTTTTTTAAAAATATTTATATAATATTGGTAAAAAAAATTATCACTCCTTTCTATTTTAAAAAATTTATATGTAATATTATTAAAAAAATATTGTGGTTTATCAATATTAAATTTCTAACTCTATCCCTGTATACAAATACTAGACATGCAAGAAAATTCTTAACGTGGTTTGGCTCCGGCTTAGTCTTTCATTGACAAATCTAGTAATGCTCCAGTATTACTCAAAAGATTACAACATGACTTCTTGTGCCGGACTCTTACCCTTTAATCTTTCCATTTACTGGTGTAAATGTTTTATGCTATTAATACAAATTCTTTGCTTACTAAGCAAAAAAATAAAGAGAAACCGAACGAGGGTTGCGAATTCGAATGGATAACTGCTATTGGTAGGTGAAAGCATCTCTTTCATTGGAAAAAAAAAAGGTAAAAAAAAGAAAAGAAAAGAACACTCAAGAATTGGATAGAACGGTTAAATAATGACTTATAGTCAGAAGTTTTGAGACTCTGTTTGGCCTAAATTTTTTACACTTAAAAATATTTTTTATGAGTTTAGAAGCTGATCTCACGTGTTTGACTCATTTTTAAAAGTATTTTTAAATAAAAGTAGAATCTAAAAAAAGTTTAAAAAACAATTAGGCCAAACAAAACCTGCTACGATATCGGATTCCATTATATCGAGAAAAAAAAAGGAAAAAGAAAAAAGACTACAAAGGAACGTGAACAATAATGTTGATGTATTCATTCACATGTTAATTAGTGGCACGTTTTCCACATCAAAGAACCATGACATGTGTGAGTTGCATTGCAAAGAGGCGTTGAGATTCGATTGTAACGTGACGTGACATGCCTGATTAGGATATACAGTTCAAGGCTTCTTCTTTCATAAAATATGTGGTAAATTTATTATAATTATATAGATAAAAAATAGTTTAATTAGTTGATAAATATCAATTAATTATCATAAGTTGGGGTATTATAGTAATTTATTTAAAATTTTATAATGTCAAATTAGTAAAAAGAGAAACTTATAACATTGTAATATAGTATTTTTGCATGATACAGACTAACATGAATTAATCTCATAAAATAACAACTTGACATATAATTGTGACAGAATTGCCATATGTCTCATGAAAGAATTTTTTACAATTTCTGTCACATGTCTCATGAAAGAATTTTCCACAGTTTAAACCATTGATGTATCAACATCTTATTCAGAGCCATATCTGCAAAAAAAAAAAAAAAAGTAGTCATAGCATGGTATGGATATTTGAGAAATCAGTAAGCAAAGCATTAACAACCCATTGTAGCTCGTCAGAAAAATGTGGCATTTCCAGTTCTGGAAAGTTGGAGATATTTCACTTGAGATGTTTGAAGATATTTTGTGTCCTCTACATCATGCATGCTCGTCAGAAAAATATTCTCTCTACAAACAAGAACAAATACAAACGGCTTTATTTTTCCACGTTGGGGAACAAACACATGCACTTCCTCAATTATTTATTTCTTCAAGTTGATCCATCTAAGTTTGTCATCAAAATGAAGCCATTTCACACACTGTCCTTCCCACTTAAAAAGTATAGGACAGACTTAAATTTGAAGTATAAACATGCATATTCACTTGGGTTAGGAACCAAATTCTAACACGTGTGATGAGCAAAATGCTCTATTCTCATGTTCAAATTTTATTTTAAAATCAACTAATACTAATAACTAATCTAAAATTTATAATTTTTTTGTGTGAGACAAATGTATATTGTAACAAAACTATTGCAATAACTTGAAAGTGAGATAACATCGATTTTTCAATCAATTAGTATCCAATGAGCACTCATCAGGACTGGTAATATGCCCAAATAGTAGGCTTTCACTCAAATGAATCCTCTTAAATTCTAAAGGCATAATAACGTCAGTTTTTCAACTGAGGATTGACAAGTCGGTCCAATTTATTTATTGCTTTTTCTTATGATTAAGTTAATATCAATAAAGATAAAATGATGATGTTTAAATTAAATGATTTAGACGTAGAGACAATAATGAGCGGAGCAATAGTGATTGATTATATTGATAGCCATTGATTTTCTTTTGTTAATTTTCTTATGATCCAATTTTTGTTGTAGTGATTTTTGCACCAACCATCATCTAGAATCACCGATAGTTACACTTAGAGAATTGATTAAACTGGTTTAGTCTCAAACAAAAACAAAAACAAAAAAACTTTAAGTGAAATATGAAAATTCTCAAAAAGTAATTTTAAATCTTTCAATTTTCAACAAGCTTCTTTTCTTTTCTTTTTTTCCCTCGAACTCTCTCAACAAGCTAAAATATTTGTAAATACTAAACTTTGAAATTGTGTAAAAGAGTCGATAGCTTCGTGTGTTGCCGCTGATAGAATCAAGTCATTGTGCTCTACTATACATTTTATTCCAACAAGTTGTATCGGTAGCACATGTGTTTTTATTACTATAAAATTTGTAATAAAATAACTAATGGTGGAGTTACCATTATTATTTTGTAGTGACGAATCTTTATATTTTGTTGAATATGATAAATAATATAACAAATTTTTCTCTAACAATTTAAGTTTTTAGATGAAGTGGTCACTGAACATGATATCAAAACTTAGGAACCAAAAAATTATGGATTCAAAACTTACTGTTACCCATTTAAAAATATGAAAATTGTCTAAGTGCAAGACTCATAAACAAACTCCGCTTGCACTTGTGGATAAGGATGGCAATGGGGACGGGTTTTGTAGGTACCCGCCCCCCACCCGTCCCAAACGGGGCAGGGATTGAGGTGGAAAATAGGAAATGGGGTAGGGATTAACTTTTAATTCCCTCGTGGGGGCGTGGGGCGGGTTGCGGGAATAGGCATTTCTCGCTTCGCATATATATTTGGTTATTTTTATATCTTTAGTTTTACATATGTATTAAAATTTTAAATTATAAATATAAAAGTATAAAAAATGACATTAGGCAAAGTATTATACAAAATAAAATAGAAAAAATAGATTATTCAAAAAGATTTTATAATCTATTTTTTAATCAAGACCATTGAACTAATTGAGATTTGTTATCATTTAACATAAATACTTCTATTTTACTATTGATTAAGTGATCTAAGAAATTTATTAGTTGTTTCTACTTCTACATTAAAATAGTTTCAAATAATATAATTAAGGATGATACTATAATTACTACTATATGTGGCATGCGAAAACCAAAAAAATTATAATAATCAATACGATTCCATAACATAAAGAAGTATTATTTTTTCACAATAGTTCTCATGCACAATGGTTTTAGTTAGAATTTATTTTAAATACTTAAGATTTAATTACAGTAAATTTATTTTTACTATTTAACTGTAAGTATAATACTCGATATATGATTAATATTTAACCTTTATTTAAAACATTTATTTATATTTATAGTTACTATAATTTTATTTATATTTTGAAGTTACGTGGTTCAAATTAAATATTTTGAAGTTACATGATTCAAATTAAATTTAATATCGTAAGATTTAAAAAATAATTAAAAAAATTCGTAAGTAATCCCCATTTCCGGTGGGGATTCAGGGACGGGGTGGGGACGAGCATGGGGATAGGTCGCCCTGCCCTAAACCCGCCCCATTGTCATTCCTACTTGTGGAGTCTTATAGAAGATGATAAATAATATAACAAACCCCTCTCTAACAGTCTAAACTTTTAAATGAAGTGGTCACTTAACATATATTCCTAAGAAAAGAAAATTTCGCTTGCACTTGCGGAGACATATTGAAGATGATAAATAATATAAGAAATTACTCTCTAAAAGTTTAAACTTTTAGATGAGGTGGTCACTTAACATATCTTCCTAAGAAAAAGAATTTGTCCATTTTTTAGTCTCAAAAGGGGTTGAAAATACATAAAAACTCTTAAATGGAATAAGATATAGATGTGTTGTGCAAAATTTAATGCAAGTGTACGTATTGCAACAAGTAATAAAGTAGTGAATAAAGATAATTCCCACGAGAACTGTAATTATTAAGTACCGAAATTATTTTAGCTCCAACTTTAGTTGGACAACCAAATATTGAGAAATTGTAGATAAAAACTAATAAATAAAATGCTTTTGAAACTAATACTAAACGAATTCGAAATCTATAAAAGAGGATAAATCAATAATTAAAAGGCTCTAGGATTTTTGACTTTACCAATATTAATCCCACTTGAATCTACTGCTTTGAACTAACTAACGCATATTCCCTATGTTGCCAGCAATTTTGCTAAAATGATTATTAATCTTTCTCAAATATCAATAGCATATCACAATAAGCAAGCTAACTACATCTCTGTGAAAACCATGAACTTATAGAACTCATTAAGCCCTAGAAATTCATAGTACTGTACAAGATCTCATAAATATCTCTATCTTATGACGATCTAATGGTATTTCAAACATGGTCTAACTCAATTATCACTTCTCAGTCTCAAACTAAACCACAAAACATGCAATTGTTGGCTAGAAAATCACAAACATTAAGTTCAGAATCAAATACTTAACATATATTTGGAATAGTGCATCAATCAATCAAAATAAAAGCATTCAAGTGTTATTAATTCGGCTATATCGTAGCCCTAGAAAGGTAACTTAAAACATAATAGCTAAATTAAATAAAATCCAGAACGTATTGTAAATCATGATAAAAGGAAGAGGAAAAAAACTAGGATTTGGAAAAAAATTGTGGTAGAAGTTCATCTCTTGATTGTTTGTCCGTCTTAACTCGCGAAACCTGAAGTGTTTCACTCTCTAGAACGTTTCCTCATTCTCCAAAGTCAACTTCCCTTTCTGTATCAGATGTGTTCTTTTATAAGTTAGGGTTCTCCTTTTGTTTGTCTTTTTTCTCAAAATAACCCTGGCAAGTTTCCTAAAAATTCATGTGATTCAGCGCAGCTGCACTATGGTTGGACAACTATCAATTCCACATCCAATACTTCCCAGGCTTCAATGCATGTTTAGTCCTTGGTATTTCTCTCCAATTTTGCTCAGAAAATTAATCTTGCTCATAGAAACTACCTAGGCCACAAAATGAATGCAAAACCCAAAACATTGCTTATAGATTAATCGAGAACTAACAAATATTAACTAAAAATGTGTTGGAATAATGTTAGCCGCCTCCCAAATCCGCCCAAGATTAGGGGCAATTTTCATTATTTTAATTGTCTTTACTTTTGGCAAAAGATTATGTCTCTTAATTATCTTTATTTTTGGTAAAAAATTGTGCAGGATCTCACTTATATGGAAAGCTATTAATTTACTGCAAAGATAATTATGAGGCGCTTTTGATAAGGCAAAGAAGATTCTGATTGAGCAAATCTTTAATTGAGCAAATCTTTGGAGATTGACTTGGGTAAAGACTCCTACAAAGGTCGTTAATGCTCACGATTGCTTGGAGCCCAAGATTGTAGCATTCTCATCTATATATATTGATGATCTCGCAAGAATCAAGAGTGGCAGACGATGGAAAACAAAGTCTAGATCTTATAAGAGCTGTAATGTGGTTCGTGAGTCTATCTGGGGAAACACTGTGGTGAGTGTTTAGTTTGCTTAGGAACTGTAATTGCACTGAGCAGGTTTTGTTTGTAAACACTATATTCATTTGTCTCATTAAACATCTTTCGGGAGAATGAGGTTAGTATTCGGGAAAATACGCTAAGTTGAAGGGATCTCGCTAGGCTATACATCCATAGGTGGGTTAGATGGTTTAGGCGGTAAGGGTTACAAGAGAGTTGTCAATCACATAAGTCCATTGACTGTTATAACCGTGAAAACATCTAGTGGATTGCCTATTTTGACTAGGGATTGGTCACGTGATTTTTTTCCAGTTGAGTTTTTCACATTAAAATATTATGTGTACTTGACTTACTGTCTTTTCATTTGGTTTCACTATGTAAATTGAATGGCTCACTATGGTTAATTGACTTATCACTATTATTAATCTGCAAACATGTTTAATTTTTTTAATGCACGGTCAAATGCGAAGCTGGAAACTATTCAAGTGGTATCAAGAGCTAGAAACTGAATCATTATCTCAGTTTAGATCTGGGAAGTTTCTGGCTGTTTTGCAGGAATGGACAACATGCGTAATGGATGGTCAATCAACCGACCGCCGTTACTTGATGGCTTCAACTACAGTTATTGGAAAGCTAGGATGCGTGCTTATATCAAAGCAATTGATAAAGGTGCCTGGAGATCCGTGGTGAATGGATGGATCGCGCCCATTGTTGAGACTACACTACCACAAATTGGAGGCACTAGCACACAGGGAGCATCATCTGAAGGGACTGGTAATAGTTCTACTGTTGTGGTCAGGACCATTACGGTTCCCAAATTTGAGGACCAGTGGACTAATGCTAAAGAGCGCTTGGCGAATTGCAATTCCAAAGCATTAAATACAATATTTAACACAGTAGACATCAATCAGTTCAAACTAATTTCGAACTGTGAAACGGCGAAGGAAGCATAGGATGTGTTGTAAATGTCGTTTGAAGGAACCGAAGCTGTGAAAAGATTCAAATTACAGTATCTGACCACAAAGTTTGAAGATCTAAAGATGCATGAGGATGAGACAGTGTCATAGTTTTATGCACGACTGTGCGATATAACCAATGAAGCCTTTGTTCTCGAAGAACGGTACTCTGAAGCAAAATTGGTAAGAAAAATCCTAAGGTCTCTGCCAACAAGATTTGCGTCAAAAGTAGATGTGATTGAAGAGTCAAAGGATCCTGATACTATGCAGGTTGATGCACTTATCAGTTCATTAAAAATATATGAACTGAAATTTAAACAAAAGAAGGAGAAAACGCTTGCATTACAGGCTGATCTATCTGATGAACTGAATGGCGGTGATAATGGCATAGAAGCGTTGGCACTGTTGACAAAAAAAATTTCTAGAGCTGTTGGAAAATGGCAGAAATAGAAGAAGTCTTCTATACAAGGGAATAACAGTAGACAGAATTTCAACAAGCACAACAGTGACAAACCCTGGTAGAAGGAGTAGTGTCAAAATACCCAGAGAAACTAATAACAGGCCAAACACGAACATCTCTGGAGAAAAGAAAAAGAAAGGTATGCAGTGCAGAGAATGTGAGGGCTTTGGGCATATTCAAGCCAAATGTGCAAACACACTGAAAAAGAAAAAGAAGGTGTTTATTGCCACATGGAGTGATGAGGAGCCAGAAGAGGAAGAAACACCAAGCGATGATGGTACATGAGATTATATTGCATTCACTGCGGTTCAGAATGGTCATACTGTGTCCAAGCCAGAAGTCACTGTGACTGATGGGGAGGACACTGGCTATGACGACTCATTGATAGAAGAATCCATGAGTAATGAACAACTTCTGAAAACTTATGAACTGATGTTTGAAAGATGGGTTGTAGTTTGTAAGAAGAATGAAGAATTGGTGAATTCGAATCTAGAATATAGTACAAAAATTTGATAATCTTGAGAAACAAAATGAAGCCCTTCTCCAACGGTTAGAGGAAAGAAATCAAGAACTATTAGATCTACAAGGTGAATTACAGCAGCTGCAGCGAGGTGTTCGCATGATGAACTCAGGGAAACAAAAACTTGATCATGCGCTTTCAATCCAGAAACCAAGTGGCAATCGCACTAGCCTTGGGTATCAAGGGTCAAGTTCCACTTATACCACATTGTTTGTTAAAGCCTTGGAAAAATCTAAACTACCATAGTCGGCACCCTCGTAGACACTCATAGTGACATCCAAGAAGAGAACCGAAAGAAGGTTTGTACCAATCTGTCACCACTGTGGCTATGTTGGTCACATTAGACCTCACTGCTTTCATCTCTTACGGGAAACAAGTATGTTTACTTGTTTTTTTCTATATCGGTATAGTTCCTCAAAAACGAAAGCACAACAAAAGGTGAGAAGAATATAGGTTCCTAAGAACAATCAAAAGTGTCTTGTTATTCACAATTCCTTAAAAGTCAATGCTACTAACTCATGGTATTTGGGCAGTGGATGCTTGAGACACATGACAGGTGATCACAATATCTTCACAGATTATCATGAATATTATGAAGGACATGTTACTTTTGGGGATGGTATCTCTGGAAGGGTAGTTGGTCATAGTACAGTGACTGTTGAAGGATTTCCAAAACTGCAGGATGTACTCCACGTTGATGGTCTTAAGGCAAACTTGATTAGCATTAGTCAACTTTGTGACCAAAAATTGTTTGTTCACTTTACTAAGGAAGGATGTAGCGTGATTGATAGTAATAATAACTGTGTTCTTGCAGGGAAACGCTCATTTAATAACTATTACATTATACCGAGTCCATTCAACTAGGCTATGGTGTGCCTTAATAGTTCAGTTCAAATCACAGAAATGTGGCATCAAAAGTTAGGTCATCTAAATATTGATATGCTAACCAAGATTGCCAATGCAGGGATTGTTAGAGGAATTCCTAGGTTATTAGGAAAGAAGGAAGGCGTTTGTGGTCCATGCCAACTGGGGAAACAAATTCGAGCCCCACACAACAGTTGGCCACGAATAGAGTGCTAGAACTGTTGCACATGGATCTCATGGGTCTAGTCCAAACAGAGAGCTTGAGAGGTAAGAAATATATCTTTGTGTGTGTTGATGACTCTTCTAGGTTTGCCTGTGTGAACTTTCTACCGGAGAAATCCGAAACGTTTCAAGCCTTTTAAAAACTGTGTTTGCAGATCGCTACTGAAAAAAGGTAATACGAAGGTCATTTGAATCAAAAGTGATCATGGTAAGAAATTTGAGAATCAATTTTTTTCTAATTTCTGTATCAATCATGGCATTTCTCATAAGTTTTCTACTTCAAAAACACCGTAACAAAATGGTGTTATTGAGAGACATAACATGATGCTGCAAGAAATGGCGCGAGCTTGATGACTGGGAAGAACACACCTAGAAAGTTCTAGGTTGAAGCCATCAACACTGCGTGTTACACCATCAACAAGGTGTATCTACGATCAGGTACTGATAAAACTCCCTACGAACTGTGGAAAGGTAAGAAGCTTACTATAAAACATTTTCATGTATTTGGCAGTATTTGTTATGTTCTTAATGATCGAGATAATCTGGGAAAATTCGATACCAAGAGCGACAAAGCACTATTCTTGGGTTATACCTTGAACAGTCGTGTGTATCGAGTGTTTAATCTTCGAACACCAACAAATATGGAATCTGCAAATATAGTCATTGATGATACTGTAGGTATGATCGATGTTAACAGTGAAGATGAGATATCACCAAGCACAGTAGCTGCTCAAGTAGATAAAGGCAAAGAAATACCGATGGAACCTGAAAAGGCACTGGAACCAAATATAGAAAAAGCAAGAAAAACCTCAAATTCTTCCAAAGAGGACATGACTAACTGTGTAGATCACTCGAAGGATGTCAAGCAACCTGACCAGTACAACAGTAAGGTTAAGACTTCAGATGATCCAAAGACTCAACTTACTATGCCAGCAGCCGACGATACAGTGACGGTCTTGCTACCTACTGAGGATTCTTTTGACATGAAGTCCTTAGAGACAGATGAGCAGGAACAGTTCATGAAAGACACTGTGATTAATCTGGATCAGAAAGGACCATCTAGACAAGTTCAAAGGGACCACTCATTGAATGATGTCATTGGCTCACTGGACCAAAGTATCAAGACACGAGGTAAGCGTACAATTGACTACCAACAGTATGCCAGGTATACATATGTTGTCTCTCAGTTTGAACCTAAGACAGTAAATGAAACGCTGGAAGATGAACACTGGATTAGCGCAATACAAGATAAGCTTAGTCAGTTTGCTAGGAATGACGTATGGACTTTAGTTCCTAGACCAAAAGGTGTTAATGTCATAGACACCAAGTGAATTTTCAAAAACAAAACCGATGAAAATGGCTTAATCACTCTCAATAAAGCTAGATTAGTTGCATAGGGATACACTCAAATTGAAGGAATTGACTTTGATTAAACATTTGCACCTATAGCTAGGATGGAGTCAATAAGACTATTGCTTGCAATTGCTTGTGTTTTGCACTTCAAACTATTTCAGATGGATGTGAAGAGTGTCTTCCTCAACGGTATCTTACAGGAAGAAGCGTATGTAGAACAACCCAAAGGGTTTGTTTATCCTTATTACCCTATATACGTATACAAGCTGAAGAAAGCATTATATGGTCTCAAACAAGCACCTTGTGCTTGCTATAAGATGCTCACAAAGTTTTTGCTGGACAAGGGCTATGCTCGAGGGAGAGTAAACAAAACACTATTAGTAAAACACTTCAACACCAGGACCGTTATAGCTAAGATCTATGTGGATGATATTGAGTTTGGCTCTACATCCAAAATAGAGTAATGTATTTATATTTTTGGGCCTACTTCTTTGCATTTTATCATTAATTATGCATATTTATTAAAGAGTTTGATCACTTTAATTGTGTTTTTGTGCAAGTAGAAATAAAATCGAGAAAAAACAATTGAAGTAGAATTTGGAAGAAAATATATTGAAGGAACGAAGTGAGAAATTATGAATTGATGTTGTGCTGAAAGATTTGTGAAAGAAATTGCAAAAGAAAAAGAAAAAAAAATAATGTTTGACCAAGACTAAAAAGCCTTGGTTGTAGATCAGCCAAGTCCAATTTGGACTTGGCATAAAAAAGTGAACAAAGTGCACACGGGCTAATACTTGGCCGTGTGGTGAATAAAAAAAAAAGAGAAAAGCTAAAGTCAATGGCCAATTGTCAGACCATGTAGATTAAGCCCATGAAATAGGGCGGTGCAGTTTTTCTATTAGAGCAGCGCAACAGCAAACACGAAATGAGGAGAACTACATGGCTTAGGAAAAAATAGGATAACAGACGCGAGAGAGGAGCTGCAAGGAAAATAGAAAAAACTACTTTTGTTTCTCTCTTCAATTATTTAGCGTTTTGGTTCTGAATTGAGGATTCAATACACAACTGGGATTAGAATTTAGCTATAAACATTATTTTCTATGGATTCAGACTTATTTTATGGGGAAGTTTATCTTACTTTTCTCTCGTAATTTCAGTTTAATTCATTTGAATATGACTAAGTAATTCATAGTTTAGGGTAGGATTTCTATGTAATAGTCTTGATTCTATGGTCTTGGACTTGGATTTACTATTTTGATGCTTTATATATTTTTATGATTTATGTTCTTTAATATTTATTGTCTATTATTCGTTATACTTGTAGCTAATGCGTGATAGATATTCTTATGCTAAATCATATAAAATATATATTTGGGTTTTATTACAAAAACTATAGGTTATACCATAGTTTTTCTACACTTAATTTATTAACGCGTTATCCTAGGATTTTAGGACAAATCTACACTCCAACTAGATAAAGGACTTGGAGATAGCATTGCACATTTAAACTAGGTTTGACTCGTTAATTAATTAGACATAGGTGATTAATTAATTAACTAGGCTTGTAGTCTAATTACGCATTAGAATAAGAAAATCATAAATTCGAGCCTAGAATTCAAACTTTTTATAGGAATCTAATCCCTAAACCTTCCCAATTGTCATTAAATTTCAATTTCAGCTTTTGCATTTAATTTTAGTTTTACTTTATTTTTCATTAGTTTTAATTGAAAACTTCAATTCATCACTTAATTTAATTTAATCACTTAGGCACTTTACCTACACTTTTTCATAGAACTTTCAATTTGTCTCCCTGTGGATTCGACCTCGCACTAAGCATACTATATTGCAATCACTCGTGCACTTGCAAGTCAAAACTTGGCTTAGAATTGATCTTACTTTTTATACCCTAAGCTAAGCACCTATTACAGAGTCAATAATTTTATTGATCCAATGAAACGGGAGTTTGAAATGAGTATGGTAGGAGAACTAACATACTTTCTTGGTTTACAGGTCAAACAGTGTCACAATGGGATATTTGAAATGAGTAAAACGCATTGTCAAATATGTGTCGGGCACTGCTAGTCTAGGCATTTGGTATACTGTGGATACTAACACTAACTTGGTTGGCTACAGTGATTCGGACTGGGCAGGGAATGTCGATGATCGAAAAAGCACCACTAGTGGTTGTTTTTATGTTGGCAACAATCTCATGTCATGATACAGTAAGAAACAGGCTTCTATATCCTTAAGCACAATTGAGGCAGAGTACATAGCAGCTGGGAGTTACTGTGCACAACTACTGTGGATGAAACAAATACTTGTAAACTATGGTATTGGTAATCAATCACTTACTGTCTACTATGATAATATGAGTGCTATCAACATTTTGAAAAACCTTGTTCAACACTCCCGTACCAAACATATTGATATTAGACACCATTTCATACGAGAGTTAGTGGAAACAAAACAGGTTGTACTTGACCATGTTGTGACTACTGGTAGACATTTTCACCAAAGCACTCGATGCAGTGAGATTTGAAACAATACACAAAGCCTTAGGCATTTGCACACTCTGACCGTGACATTCACAGGGAAACACAGTGGGACTGCATTGATATAATATTACTTACACTGTGTTCTAACTGTATGGTACAGGTACCTCTCCTGTACCACTGTGAGCAAGCTTGCTACTACTTTGCATACAACGAACTTTGCATACAACGAAGTTCTAGTGCTGATCAGCTTTATTAAGCTTGTGACTTTGGAGTATCTTCGTTCCCGAACACTAATCAGTATAAAAAATTATGTGAAAAAAAAACCTTGCACTTAGATCTGAACTACTGTATTGTGCAAATTTCAAGGTCAACAATACTGAGCCAACCTGGAAAAAGTTACCTTGAGCTACATAAAAATGCACAAGAGTGAAAGCTACCATGACAAACAAGGTATTCAGTAAGCTGATTAGTCGAGCGGGCAATTGAACATTTGTTACGGCTGATCTGTCACTTGATTCCACTGTCCACTGTGCGGCAAAGCCCAATCACAGTTCACATACAAACACCGTGTTTAAATGTGTTAAAGCTCATGTGTAATGAATGTTATGTCCTTGTATTAGATCTTCTTGTGGGGACCTATGGGTTCTTCACACTTTGTGTGCATGAACTTCGGCATGACATATGTATCACGATTGAGTACAGTGACAGATCTATTTAGTCTTTGGCCTTGATTTGTGGCAAAAAGGGGGGGAAATTTGGGTATTTGAGAAGCAGATCCAGTTATTGTAGTTTGTTGATATCATGGTTTATTTGTTGCCTACAGCAGTTTGATCACCAAGCGATCATGAATTTGTTGGTCTACTGTTTCCTTCTTACAGTTGCAGGTACTTAGAATGGTTTCATTACAGTTGCAGGTACTGCGGAATAGTTTTACCAAAAACAAAGCCAAAGGGGGAGCTTGTTAGCCGCCTCCCAAATCCGCCTAAGATTAGGGGCAATTTTCATTATTTTAATTTTCATTATTTTTGGCAAAAGATTATGTCTCTTAATTGTCTTTATTTTTAGTAAAAGATTGTGCAGGATCTCACTTATATGGAAAGCTATCAATTTACTACAAAGATAATTATGAGGCTATTTTGATAAGGCAAAAAAGATTATGATTGAGCAAATCTTTAATTGAGCAAATCTTTGGAGATTGACTTGGGTAAAGACTCCTACAAAGGTCATTAATATTCACGATTGCTTGGAGCCCAAGATTGCAGCACTCTCATCAATATATATTGATGATCTCACAAGAATCAAGAGTGGCGGACGATGGAGAGCAAAGTCTAGATCTTATAAGAGCTATAATGTGGTTCGTGAGTCTGTCTGGAAAAACATTGTGGTGAGTGTTTAGTTTGCTTAGGAATTGTAATTGTGTTGAGTAGGTTTTGTTTGTAAACACTATATTCATTTGTCTCATTAAATATCCTTCAAGAGAATGAGGTGAGTATTCGAGAGAATACCCTAAGTCGAGGGGATCTCGCCAGGCTATACATCCATAGGTGGGTTAGATGGTCTAGGCAGTGAGGGTTACAAGGGAGTTGTCAATCACATAAGTCCATTGACTGTTGTAACCGTGAAAACATCTAGTGGATTGCCTATTTTGACCAGGGATTGGTCACGTGGTTTTTTTCCAGTTGGGTTTTTCATATTAAAATACTGTGTGTACTTGATTTACTGTCTTTTCATTTGGTTTCAATGTGTGAATTGAATGGCTTATTGTGGTTAATTGACTTATCACGGTTATTAATCTGCAAACGTGTTTAATTGTTTTAACGCACAGTCAAACGCAAAGCTGGAAACTAATTTTCAAACAATATGTAAATAATACACCCAACAAGATGTAACTCCAATTCTTTCAAAATTAGCAATCAATCCTATTACAGATAGGGGTAGTTTATGAAGCTAGAAATTTGGAAGTGTTTAAAACACATTGGGTCACCTAGAGATGGCATCTGGACTAACCCAACCTAGCTTACACAAGTCGTAGGTTAAGAGAACTAGGCCCAGCTCAGCCCAAGTTTTTAGTGGACTAGACTAGGCTGAGCTCATTTATCAAAATAGGACCCAACTCAGCCCACGAGTTTACCACCTTGGGTCACGAGCTGGGCTGGGCTGGATCAGTCCAGTTTATTATTTTTATTTTTTTGTGATTAGTGTACTTTTAATATATTATGTATACATAAGCATATACATATACAACTATTGATACACAAACATACACTACTGTTACATACACACGACATATATATTTATATAACTAAAAATAAATTAATTAATTGAGGGGCACTTGATCAAGAGAAAATATTTAAGTGACTTAAGCTTTACTTTTTTAAGATTGGTCAATTTAATAGTTAATGAGACATGAATAGATTAATAACATTAACATAAAATATTATTATTTATGGTATATTCCAATTAAGGTTAATACAATGAGTAGTTACACATATAAAAGGAAGATTAGTTCTACTATTCCAGCAATTACATATCAAATTTTTTTTTTGTTGAAATACAAGAAAATATTGCTTGCAAAATTTCTTGTTATTCATTAATAATTGATTTTTTTCAAATCATTTCTTAGAACTCTTACAAATGTAGGTTGTAAAGCCTTTGTGACATAGGCTTCAAAAGTACAATCTTTGCCAAAATTAAATGGTTTTTCTAATGTAAGAAAAATTTTGTTAAATATCTCATATTTATTTCATGCCAATAAAAAGGAGTAAATTGCTCCGGACCTCCTATAGTGTGTCAAATGTGCGTTGGACACCCCCTATGGTGATAAAACCCTCACCAGACCCCCTATAGTCCATGCTGCATTACATACGCACCTAAAAGTTATGTTTTCATCATATTTACTAATGGAATGTTTGAAATAAGTGTATTGCCCTTAATGGTATATTTACTTGTATTCTTTCCATTTACCTTTACTCTTTCCATTGCTTCACAAAATAAATCACTATTATTTTCTCTTCAAACTCACGATTTCACTCTATAAAATCAAGATTGCACATTTTAAAATTAAGATCGCAGGCTGTAAAAAATTGGAAAATAAAGATTGCACGCTATAAATACATTATCAGGTATGTATTGTTTCTATTTTATTGCCTCGTATTATTGAAATGGACAAGTCACGATATTTGCGGTCCCAGTGGTAAAACAATAAAGTTGTATTGTTGAAAGCGACAATATTTGTGAACCACTTTTCATCGTTGTGGTCTCATTTCATACTTAAAAAAATATTTGATTTTGTCCTTTAGGTTTTAGGGTTTTTACTTCTGCAATGTTAGGGTTTAGTTTAGGGTTGAAGTTAGGGTTTCATTTATGTGAATTAGGGTTATAAATTCTACAAATTAAGGATTCAATTTCTTCAATTTAGGGTTTCAATTTCTGCAAATTAGGGTTTCTGCGATTTAGGGTTTTTGTTAATTTGAAATTTAGGAGTTTTGCAATTTATGTGCTGCTCGATCATTTATTTGTGTATACAATGACTTTAATACGTATGTTATTTATTATTATTGTATGAGCTAGTATAGTATTTAATTAATTGTATAAATTGGTTATTTTAAAATGGAAGATGATAATGTTGGCATAAATGATGATGAATTTGAATTGGATTATGATTATTTTGGGATTGTATATGGTTGTCTTGACATTGAGTTATGGTTAGATGGTAGATTAGTGACAGAACCTAAACTTGCATATGTGGGATGGAAGAAAGAAATCATTCCTAATGTGGTTCTAGATACTCTGAATCAGTTTAAGTTTTTTGCTATGTATAAAAATGATGGAGGTGATAGTGAGGGAGTTGATGGAGGTGATAGAGGGACTACAACTAATGAGGGAGTTGATTAAAGTGAACTACACATTGAGGATGATTACCATGGTTCAAATGTGATGAATGAAGCCTTTGAGGATTTATCTACTAGGGCAGTACACATCAGATTTTCAGCAAGATGTTGAAATGGAGAATGAGGGATCAAATTCGGATGAAGATAATGATTCAGATTCTAATGATACAGATTATAAAATGGAGAATGAGGGATCAATTTCTGATACAGATTCAGAAACTCGTAGCTTGGTTTATGAAGACATTGAGGGGTTAAGTGATGAAGATATTTTCAAGGAGACTGGCGGGGAGGTTCAAACAAAAATAAACTTGGAAGGAGTTTTACCAAGGAAAAGAAATGCACTACTGAGAATCAGGCTAATGAAAAAGGTGATGAAGAGTGGGCCAGTGATGTGGAAGTGAAGGATTTAAATATGAGGGGTAGTAATAGTAAACTTGCCGAGAAGTGGTTCCCAGAGTTTATTGATGGTGTAAAAATGAAAGAGTTTGATATAATTAACGGATTTAAGTTTAAGAATGTAGTAGAATATAAGAGGGTACTGAAAGATTGGGCTATGAGAAAGGGCATTGATTACAGATTGGTAAAAAATGATCCCACAAGAGTTAGAGCCAAGTGTACTCATGCGGAAAGTCATGGGTGTACATGGACCATACTTGCATCTCCAATGAATGGTAAAGAAACTTTTCAAGTTAAAACCCTTGAAGAAGATTGCAAATGTGGCCACAAGTTTGATAATAAATTGGGTAACTACAAGTATATAGGTAAAAGGATAATGAAGCTTGTGAGGAGTAACAGAAATGAGACAACAACTGATATGCAATCAAAGATTCAGGAAAAGGTTAAAGTGATTTATAGCAAATACAAAGCAATAAGGGCTAAACAAGTGTCAATCAAGCATATAAAAAGGGATGTTATTCAATAGTATGCCATACTAAGGGACTATTGTGCTAAAGTGTTTCACTATAATCCAGGTAGTACTATTTTACTGAGGGTTGATAGGAGTTTGGATGAACCGAGGTTTGAAATGTTGTTTTTTTAAATGGCTACAATGAAGAATGGGTTTTTGCTGGTTGTAAGCCAATAATAGCACTGGATGGGTATTTTTTGAAGACATTGCATGGGGGAAAATTGTAAGTTATAGTGGGTCGAGATGGTAATGATAATATGTTTCCAATTGCAATAGGGTTGGTACCAATTGAAATGAGAGAGACATGGTCATGGCTCTTGTATGAACTACACAATTTGATTGGCAACCCTTATGTGAATGGTTGGACATACATTTTTAATAGACAAAAAGGATTGTGTGAAGTATTCAGTGATGAATACCCAAGTATACCTCATAGGTTTTGTGTACGTCACATGTATCAGAATTTTAAGACTAAATTTGGGGGGTTGGCACTTAAATAGTTGTTTTGGAAGGTTGTATCAATAGCAAACATCAAGGAATTTGATAGGTATATGAAAAGCATTGAGAAAGCCGATCCAAAAATTTATGGTAAAGAGAATGCATTTGAGTGGTTGACAAAAATACCGCTAGAGCATTGGAAAAGATCTCATTTTCCAACAACTACAAAGTGTGACATCTTGGTGAACAATATCTATGAGTCTTTCAACAATTACATCCTAGATGCCAAAGACAAGCCAATTATAACTATGCTTGATGTGATTAGGGGTAGATTGATGAGTCGGTTACAAGTAAATAGATTAGGAATGGAGAAACATGAAAGCAATATGTGCCCAAATATACTGAAGAGAATTAATAAATTGAAGGATGCATCAACTGCTTGGTGGGCTAATTGGTCAAGAAATGAAGAATATGAAGTTGTTCAAGACTGCTATAAACATGTTGTGAATTTGGATACCAAAACTTACACTTGTGGATGTTTCAATTGACTGGATATCTATGTTGTCACGCTTTGGCATGCATAAACAGATATGGAAAAAATATGGAGTCATATGTGGATCAATGTTATTCTAAATATGTTTATATGAGTGTATATGCAGATATGACTTATCATGTACCTGGACCACATGACTATATAGATAGTGGTGGTGAGGCATTGAAGCCATCACCGGTACACAAAAGGACAAGTAGGCCACCAAAGGCAAGGAAGAAGATTGTTAAGGATTTGAAAGAGCAAAGTGAAATTGTTTCTACCAGGAAGGGCCTGAGTATTACATGTAAAAAAATGCTTGCAAAAAGGACATAATAAGGCCAATTGCAAAAATCAATTCCATCCAAATTCACCATTATTGAAGGTAATCATTTATATTTGAAGTTTATTAAATTCTAAATGATATTGATAACTAAGACTAATACATTGTACTATGCAGACCATGAACAATCAAAATCAAAGCAATCAACAAGATAACAGTCAACATGAAAGTAATGTAGAACATACTCAGGCAACTATGGAGCAACAACAGTCTAATTCATATCATATAAGTAGTATTTTAATGATTACTTCATTTTATCAAAATCAAGGTCCATTAACAAGCAGTTTTTTATATTGAATGTAACAGAATACTCAACCATCAAACTTTGCATCTCAATAATCAAACCTGTCCTCTAACCTTCTACCAAGACCAACACCTATTGTTACTGTTAGAGGGAGAGGTGGAGGTAGAAGTAGAGGTACAACCTCTGATAGTGTGGGTGCTAGCAGAGGTGCTTTGGGTGCTGCATATATTGTTGGTCATGGCAGTAGTAAATGAGGGTGCTGCAAATGTTCGCATATCTCCAAGTCATGCTTTAAGAGGAAATGTTGGCATATCTACAAGTGGGGGTGATAGATCTGCAGGTGGTAATGCACTTGGTATTGGTAAAGCCACAGGTAGGGTTGGCAGATCTGCTGCTGGGGATGCATTAAGTGTTGGCATATCTGCAGTTAAAAAGACAAGCATGAGTCTTGCAATAGTAGAGGCGACAGATCTAGTAATTCTACATATGTTGAAGATGGTTCTAGCAATGAAGGGGTGGCTGGAAGAACTTACAGAAGATTTTGCAATGATGCCCTCACAAGTGGTACAATTGATAAAAGAAAATGGGTTGCAAGCATTTCTGAGGTGTTAGATAATATCAAGAAAAGAAATATAATATAGAACCATGACTTGACTTTATATTCAAAACATGAACACTTTTTTAGAGTTTCTGAACATGCACATGTAGCTTTTTTTTGGACTTGTAATATTTAATTAAGGAGTGTTCCCTATGGTTTCATCATGTTCAAGCGGGGCACATTTAGTTTGTTTTTGGGTGTTTACATTCTCATGTGTAGTACAATTAGCTTGTTTTTTAGATGTTTAACTTAAATGTGTATTGATAAGTATTATTATTGACAATTGTTCTATCATTATTATATAAGTTTGTTTTAGTTTAACTATTATATTATTGAGAATGAAGAATTTGGTAACATAATACATATTATTAAACAAGCCTTTATTACAGGGATACAACATTTGAAAATGAACCACAACAAAATTCAAGATGACTAATTACAACTCATCTTCCAAATTAACAATGGGCATCCCTAACTAACCTTTCATTGTAGGATTACAACAACGATGAGTATCACAAACAAAATGCACAAAATAACACCCGTAAGGTGAAGCAACATTTTTAGCTTTGTATCATCTTCATCACTCTTCCTTATCGTTTTCTTTTTCTTTTTCTTTTTCTTCAACATAGATATCACATCTTCTTCACTACCCTTATTGTTGTCGTCTTCTAATCTTTTAGTAACATCAATCTCAACTCATTTCCAAGATGCCTTGATCGGCTCACACCAATTATATTAACCGCATCTATCACAATTGTAGAACAGACAGCCTATTGAAGGCTTTTTATTGTCTATAACTACTCTAATCTCAGCCTTGCGATGGCAACGACACTTTGTATTCCTTAATCACAAGTCAAATGTAGGGTCTTTGTAACTTCGGCTCCTTTGACTTCGACTGTTTGATGTTGACATTATGATATGTGCTACACCATTAAACTCAATAAGCAACTCACTAACAAAGAAATAGACTAAGGTACTTATTATGGAAGTAAGAACAAAAATAAAAAAAGAAACAAAATGTACTCACCAAACCACCACGGCGGCCAAAGACTTTGTCACTCAAGCTCACTAACCACAAACCACCACGGCAGCGAAAGACTTCGTTACTCAAGCTCACCAACTATGACAGAGATGACAACTCACAATAGGCACAAATGACTTAGGGTTGTTCACTGACTTAGATTTTAACAAGAATGGGTGTTCGCTAATGTTTTATAGTAAAGTTAGGGGTATTTTAGACATAACAATATCATTAATAAGCACTAACATCTGCATATGTAGCGCGTGCTACACACTTTTGTTAGTTTGGACAGAAAAATTGACGGTATGGGGTCTTACGCAATGCAACATGGACCACATGGGGCTCTGGATGGGGTTTTATTACCACAAGGGGGTCTTACGCCCATTTGACACACCATATGAGGTCTGGAGAAATTTACTCGAATAAAAAGTGGTCATACCACTTGATGAAGAAGCATCTAATTGAGTTTAATTTGAAATCCATCACTAAATATATTAGGGTGGATACTTTTCAAATGCATTTTTAAAATACTTGTTCTAAAAGTTTTTTTTTCATAAAAATACTTTTTCGCAAATACTACTTTAACGTCATTAATAATATTAAGGGATATTAATTTTATTATAGAATATATATGTATGGATAAGGAAAGAAAAAAAATGGCTTAAGGTAGACTCCTTAATGGAGTAGGACTCTAACTAAAGCAATAAAATATCTTTATATAATATTGGCTAGGTATAACACATTCCATTTTTTCTCAAAAATAGTCTGCACACAGGAAGAAGAGGAGAATCCTTGAGATAACTCACAAACTAACACTCAAAATCAAGTATTGGAGCTAGAATAACATGATGTGAGTGTAGGCAAATGCTTCGTATCCTTAATGGCATAAGAATCATGTATAAAGATGCTTAGTCGTGACTATATGGTTGTTTATATAGATATTTGCTTTGTGGATATAGGTTTTTGAAGAGGGTGAAAATCTTGTAAAATAATTTCGAAATTTAATTGCTATCGTTTAGGAGGTAAGTGGTTGATCCTCACCTTCAAACTTTGATTTTGTTTTGCCTTATTTTGCTTATAAATATTTTAGGATTTTTTAGATTATTTTTCCTCTTGAATTATTTTCGACACGTTAAGGATTTTTTGGAAATAATTTTGTGTATAGTCTATTAGATTTGAAGTGTAGGGCAGAAAAGCATATAGACATGAATGATTCTGAAGAAAAAAAAAGAATTATTATGTTTTAAAGTCACTGTTTGTTAACTGTTCATGAATAGTGATGTCACTGTAAATAGACATTGACGTCATTGTACATGGACATTGAAAAGTTGAAAACTTCTTATCAAAAAAACGAATCCTTCTTGGATTCTATAAAAAAAAATTAATTATTATCTTACAATTATGAATAGTGAGGGGACTGAACGGTGACAACCCGACACTGTTCATAATCAATTTGGATTACTTAGGGAAAATGTATAAAAAAAATGCTTTTCAATTAATTGCAGAGTTGTTATTAGAGGTGTTTAGAAAAATAGACATATATTATCTTAATGTTATGGTATTAGAACTTTAAATAAGTTTAGTAATTATCAGTGCATGCCTGGATTTTAGACGCATTAAGTGTTTTTGAAAACTCAAAAAGAAAAAAAATATATTGAGACTAAAATTCAAAATGTTTTCAAAGGACTTAGTGATATTACTTTGGCATTTAAGGTTTACATTCAGAAAATATATGATTATGGAGCCTTTGTATGGACTTTTGATATTTGAGACTTGAAAAGAAATGTTGTGATTTAGAACCCTGATGGTGGGGGTTAAACACCAAGATTCAGGACCCTATTAGAAGGGGTTAAACACTAATACTCAGGATAATGCACTATTATAGAACAGGAATTCCTTTGGGGCTTTTGGTGGCTTGTATTTATCATACCACACTGTGTCAGAATAGTACTACCCGCTTGTAATCATAGCTAGCTCTCTGGATTTGTATTAGATTCTTCTGAATTTTGAATTCTGACACTTGTTGAATTCTGAATACATAAACTTATTTTGGCACTACTAGTTGTTGGAAACCTTGCATTGATCTCAAACTATCTTAATGTTAGGAATTGTATTCCCTAAAGACCACTAATACTAAGGCATCTCAGTGAAATGATATTATAACAATTATAAAATTAGTGCATTCATTATCAGCATGTTATATTTTCTCCCTTATTTGATGTATATGTATGCAAAAAGGCTCCTTGATACAAATAAATAACATAGGTGCGCGATGATCTGCATAGAAGGTCTATGCTATGAGGCTTGGATCATAACCGAATAGTGAAGTTGGGCACTTCTCTATGGTAAGGTTATAATGAGAGACTATCTTATTTGGTAAGTTGACCTACCTTGGTCATTGGAGGGGCTTTCCAAACTTCTCTTATTAGTGCATGTGAGTGTATTGAACGGGACGACAACAGATGTTATCTCAATGACATTACTATCATTATCAGAGAACTAAAAGCATCTTGAGCTACTAAGTGACCAATGCTCTATATCATGAGCATATGTTGATGTATCAGTGGATACTAAGTCATATGTTTTGATTCACTATGAATGAGATCTTATAATGGGTTAACAACTCCGTGTTTTGGATATATGGACTGGATTCATTGGATGGCATGCAAATGAGTCATGATTCTATGATATCTTAAGTGATAGTGAGCTACTCGCAGGAAGTTATATACATAGTCACTTAAATCTAAACGCTTAGTAATGTAGCTCGGGCTATATTAATACTAAACTTGTGGGTTACTCCCAAGAACAAGGGAATAGTATATGGGTGGTGATTATATGAAAGATAAAGGTCCAAGGTGTAGATTTAATCAAAATAGGATGATAGTGCGAATGCAAGACCTACTCTGTAGATTTTATCAAAATAGGATGATAGTGCGAATGCAGGACCTACTCTTGATTACGGGTAAAACATAAAAGGGCATTTCGGTCATTTTACTTAGCAGGCTAAAGACAAAAAACCTCCCTTGGAAGTTTATTAATTTCCATGGAGTACAACCCTAACTCTTTAATGGAATGAGTTAAGGTTAAAATGGTCAAAATACAGCTAGTGTCTTGCAAGGGTATTTTGGTCATTTTGTAGTCACGTCAATTATGTCTTCAGGTCCTTCTTCTAGTCATTTTCCTTTTATGGTGTACTGCTTCTTCTTCTACTTGACATTTGTGTATTAATTGAGTATGGTTTCCTATTTGGAGCATGCAGCAATTTAGAAAGTTAAGACATTACGACAAAAGACATTTTTAAGACAAAAATGTTTGTCCTAACTGACATTGTCTTAACGGCGTGTGGTTAACACGCTTCTGCGTGTGGATAGAGAGGATAGGCGTATGGAGCTGACTTAGTTAGGAGGAGATATTATTTGATTTTTTGAAATAAGAAAATAATATAGTTTATTTTAGATAATTCAATAAAATCAAGGTAAATCTCCTAAAGCTAACTAATTGCAAGATTCACTAAATCTTATTTCTCTTTCTCTCTCTCTTTGGACGAGTATATCTCTTAGCCAAGCCAAGAGATAATACATGACACACACAAAGTGGTACATGACCAAGAGTGAAAACAAGAAAGGCAAAGAAAAATTCCCACAAATTTTGACACACCATTCAGTAGGATTATGGAATAGAGGAGAAGACTCAAGGAATCGTGCTCTTGAGGGGATTCCTGTGCTTTTGACGAAGTTTCCAGCCACCATACAATAGCCTACAAGTTTGTGTGTTGTGGATGTAAGCCAACACGAAAGGTAAAATCGCATACTGTTTAATCTGGCATTAGATACATGATTTCGGCTATGTTCTTTGCGTGATTTCATGCCATTCTGCTTATGGATTATATTGGTTATCATATTTTGTTTATATACTAATTGTAAACTAGAAAAATTATGATTTGATGCCTAAGAATCCATAACCTTCACTTAACATATGATATTTAAGAGTTGAAAAGTTTTGATTAAGATATTATCTGACCTTTTGATGTCCCAAAAAGGTTTTTGTTTCTTAGGGATCGCATCTTACTGAGATTTGTGTCTTATATTGTTTGAAATATTTTGTTGCAAAAGAAGAAAAGTAGGCTTTGGACTTGGCTTGGTTAGGGTAGTGAACCTTTGCTTTGAACATTGAATAAAGCTCTCTTCAGCTGACGAGTGGTGAACATTTTATTGTTTTATCCATTATTTTAGTCTGAATTTGCGAGTTGTTTCAATTTTTTGGCTTAAGACTTGTAATCCTTATTGAATGTTAGGAGATTCTTTGGCTTATTTATGTGTTTAGAGGCTAAATTTCACGAGGAATAAAGTACTTTAGATGCTCTGCTACTCATTACTTGCTAGGCGTTATGTTGTGGAAATAGTTATGATAGGCATTAGTGTCTTGCGTAGTTAGGGAGGTCGTTCCTCTTTAATGCACGACATGTTACGCTTTGAAGACATCTCGTGATTATCTTGGGGCATGACAAGTTTTGTTTCAGAGCCAGATTTAGTGAATATGTGGACCTAGGATTGGATTTGGGTAGTTCGTGCATAGCCTTAAGTTTTAACAAATGTTAGTTTTATTGTTTTATTAATTTAAAAGTGTTTGTTGTGTCTTAGGAATCTAATGGCCCCTAAGAAGAAGAGTGTCACAAGCAGCAGCAATGCATCAATTCTAGAGTCCGATGATGAGAATGTACTTATTGCTGATATCGCGAGACAACCTAGGATCCAGATAAGGTAGAAGAGGCAAAAGACAACGGGGAAGAATCAGATAGGGTAGTCGAGGCTCTTTATCATCATTTGGCACAGAAGGTGCGCCATGAGCCTATGGTAGAGTTAGATGAGCAAACAACACTTGAGAAGTTTGTGAACATGCAACCACCCCATTTTTATGGAAATGACGATCCCTAAGAGGCTGGCAGATGGCTAACTACCATGGAGAGGTTGTTCCGAACCTTGAAACTTAATGAGAATAGAAATTTTTGAAACTTAATGAGAATAGAAATGTGTGTTTTAGCACCTATAGGATGGAAGGTATGGCTTTGGACTAGTGGAATATGAAACCAGAAGAAATTAAGGAAGTACTACCTAGCTAGACCGAGTTTAGGAAAATGTTTAAGGCAAAGTTCTATCCACGTTCATACCGTGACATGAAGGCAGTTGAGTTTGCAAGCTTGAGACAAGGGAAATATGACTGTGGCAGAATCTGCACAGAAATTTGCGGAGCTGGCTAGTTTTGTCCCATATACAGATCTGAATGAATATGAGAAAGCTAGGAAGTTTGAGCGGGGGTTGAAGGCAGAAGTTTGGTTACACATTGTATCTCGTCTTCACAATAATTTAACAGAGGTAGTTAAGGCAGCTACAAGGGTGGAAAGAGAGTTGAATTTGACGCAGCGAGCTCCTGCCAATAGCAATAAAAGGAAAGAGAGGAATAGTTCCAATCAAATGAAATATGGGCCGCCCAGGAAACAACAAGTTACTACTCAAAGAATTAGAAATGTGACTAAGTGTTCAAGATGTGGAAGTGCCCATGCAGGTGAGCAGTGTTGTTGGAATACTAGATCTTGTTTTCGTTGTGGTGAAATGGATCACCTTGTTAAGGATTGTCCCGTACTTGAAGAAGATACCAAGAAAAAAGGAGAAGGGAATTATGGAAAACAATCATAGAATTGCACTCAACTTTATATACTTACTCATGGTGATGCCCAGGCATTTGAGGATATTGTGTTAGGTATTCTTTTTGTTATGTCTACATATGCCCATGTACTTATAGATTCTGGTTCAAATTATTCGTTTGTGACCCCATCTTTTGCTTCCGTATCTGAATTGTGTTTGATATGCTTGAAACCAAATTATGTGTTGAGACCCTTGCAGGGAAGTCTATTATCGTTAATACAGTCTACAAGGGTTGTGAAATTAGAGTTGGGAATCATAGTTGACCAACCAATCTAATTGAATTAGAGATGAAAGATTTCGATGTGATCCTAGGAATGGATTGGTTGGCCACCTATTATGGCCAAATTGACTACTTTGGCAAAATGATGATATTTAAAATGCCTGGCAAACCTGAATTTGAATTTGTTGGGAGAAATCAGCAAGCACCTAAGATTGTATCCCATTAAAAGCTCCAAAGATGTTAATTAAAGGAGGTACCAGCTATTTCGCATGTGTTATAACTTCAGCCTTTGATGAGCCTAAGCTAGAAGACATACCAATAGTGTGCGAATTTTCTAATGTATTTCCTGAAGACATCCCCGGACTTCCTCTAAATGGGGAAATTGAATTTCAGATTAACTTGGTCCTATGAACTAGACCTATATATAGGGCCCCATATCAAATGGCACCTGAAGAGCTTAAAGAAATGAAGATACAACTAGAGGAATTGTTGGAAAAAGGGAAAATTTGTGCTAGTGTGTCACTGTGGGGTGCCCCAGTGCTCTTTGTGAACAAAAAAATATGGAAGTATGCGTCTATGCATAGACTACAATGAACTAAACAAGGTAACCATCAAGAATAGATATCCACTGCCAAGAATTGATGACTTGTTTGACAAACTTCAAGGGGCCAAGGTATTTTCAAAGATAGATTTGAGGTCAGGTTATCACCAATTGAAGATCAAGGCTGAGGACACACCTAAGACAGCATTTAGAACAAAGTATGGTCACTATAAATTCATTGTGAAGCCATTCGGTTTAACAAATGCTCCAGCTGCATTCATGAACTTAATGAATCGGGTATTCAAGCCCCTTCTAGATCAGTTTGTAGTTGTGTTTATTGATGATATCCTTGTATATTCTAAGAGTTGTGAGGAGTATGAGTCCCACTTCAGAACTGTGTTGCAAGTCCTAAGGGAAAATGAGCTCTATGCAAAGTTGAAGAAATGTGAATTTTGGCTAAAGGAATTTTCCTTTTTAAGGCATATGATTTTGGAGAATGGGGTGTCTGTGGATCCGTAGAAGATTGAGGAAGTGACCAATTGGCCTGCACCTACATCCATGATCGAGGTATACAGTTTCCTTGGTTTAACTAGCTACTATAGAAAATTTGTAGAGGGATTCTCCTGTATTGCCACTCCTATGACACGCTTTATGCATAAGGAAGTAAAGTTTGAATGGACCCTAGATTGCAAGGAGGCTTTCCGGGAATTGAAGCGACATTTGGTGTCAGCTCCTATACTCACTCTCCCTAATGATACAGAAGGTTTTACTATATATAGTGATACATCATGTGTCAGATTAGGTTCTATTTTGATGTAGTATGACAAGGTATTGCATATGCTTCAAGACAACTGAAGAGTTATGAACAGAATTATCCAACTCACGATTTAGAATTGGCAGCTATTGTTTTTTCCCTGAAGATATGGAGGCATTACTTGTATGGAGTTACTTGTGAGATTTTTATAGATCATCAAAGTTTGAGGTACCTTTTTACGCAAAATGAATTAAACTTGAGGCAATGAAGGTGGTTCGAGCTCATAAAAGATTACGATTTGCAAATTCAATACCATCCTGGAAAAGGCAATAAAGTGGCTAATGTTCTGAGTAGGAGATTGTATGGAAGCATGGCTGCATTGAATACCTCACAAGAGGCATCGATTTCATAATTTGAGAAACTGAGAATCGAGGTATCTCGTAAGTCTGAAGGTCATGTTTTTAGCCCATATATTGTGCAACCAACATTGTTGGAAAGAATAAAAGCCATACAAAAATAGGACTTGTACCTAGAGAATGTTCGAAGGGGACTAAAAAGTGGGCAAGATTCCTACATTAGGGTTCATGATGATAACATTTTGATATTTAAAGGAAGGATATGTGTTCCTAAAGACCCCACAATCAAGAGAGAAATCCTCGATGAAACCCATGGATCTCAATTTGCTATTCACCTTGGAGGAACCAAGATGTACCGTTGTTTAAGAGATCATTTCTAGTGAAGAAATATGAAGAGAGAAATTGGAGACTATGTGTCTAAATGTCTAATATGTTAGAGGATCAAGGATGAGCATCAAAAGCCTTTTGGACTGTTGCAACCATTGGATATCCTCGAATGGGCATGGGAATTTGTTACGATGTACTTCGTGGTGGGGTATCCCAAGACTCGATATAAAAATGATGTCATTTGGGTTATTGTTGATAGGCTGACAAAGTCGGCACATTTCCTACCATTTCGGTTCGAAACAACAACATAAGACTTGGCCAAAGAGTATATTGCAGAATAGTAAAACTTCATGGAGTACCAAAGAAAATTATTTCGGATCGAGACACGAGGTTTATCTCTCATTTTTGGAAGAGTTTACAAAAATCTATGGGAATGGAGTTGTTGATGAGTTCGGCCTATGAACAATTGAAACATTAGAAGACATGCTACGAGTGTGTATATTCAATTTCGGGAATGGTTGGGACACATACAATACTCTTGTAGAATTTTCTTATAATAACAATTATCAAGCAAGCATTAGAATGTCCCCATTTGAAGCGCTTTATGGAGAAAAGTATCACACCCCTCTATATTGGGACCTTGGGGAGAAGAAATTGTTAGGACCACATTTAATTGAAGAGGTAGAAGAAAAGGTAAAAATAATCCGAGCAAGGATCAAGACAGCACAAGATCACCAAAAAAGTTGGGCTGACATGAAGAAGAAAATATTAGAATTTAAGGTAGGAGACCATGTATTTGTAAGGGTGTCTCCCATAAAAGGAGTTGTGAGATTTGGTAGTAGTGATAAGCTAAATCTATACTACATTGGACTTTTCGAAGTTCTGGAAAGGATTCGGGATGTGGCGTATTGACTTGCCTTGCCGCCATCACTCTCAGGTGTTCACAATGTTTTTCATGTCTTTCAATTAAGAAAATATGTGTCAACCCCAAGCCACGTACTAAAACATGAGGAGGTACGTGTGAGGAAAGACTTGACATACGATGAAGAATTACAAACTCTCGTTTACCCATTTTGCTTAGAAGATAAAGAGTTGTCCTCCATTTGCTTCAAACTCACGCTCACCCATTTTCAACACTTAAATATTCTTTTGCAAGGTACTGTAGCAAACATTACACTTTCACAGCTATTTGGTACACAATGTTTTGCTTTTGCAGATAATTAGTTGAAGAAAGATGAGCACAATTTCTACACCCAAGGGTTACAACTAGATTCCACAATTCGATACGCTCAGGTACTCAAAGAGCATAAGAGATTTAGACTTATGTCAGAAGTATTAACAAATTAAAAGGAAAAGCGAAAATAAACATATGCGGAAGCTAACAATAGGAGTCACCACCAATGGTGACTCTAAACAATGTTAGAAACAAAATCTCTACATCTTGAATTATTCAGTATTATAAGCCTCAAAATTTGGTGTCCTAAGATAAAAAAAACTTATATGGAATTACACTAAAACCTAAATATACTTTGATAATAGGCACCAAGTAAATTCCGTACAAAAACTGGTTGTGCAGCAAAATATTTCACAGATAGATAACTTGATGCGATGCATGCTACCAACTCAAGCGTGATTGTCGCCATTGAAAGAGTGTGTTCGTGTGTGTGTATGCCTCGGCGAGTGAATGAATGTGTGTGCATGAGAGAAAGAGAGAGAGAATGAATGCAGAAAGCATAAGGTGTAGACTGTAAAGTCCCTGAACCTTCAAATAAGTAAAAACTTCGAAGAATGGGTAGAATGTATAACAGATGAAACTTCGAAGAATAGGTAAAATGTAGAACAGTGCAATTGCAATACCTATAAATTTATGTGAGCAAAAAATTCACATATTTACTTCATAAATGCCCAACGACTCAGTCTTATTCTGCTACCTCCTCAGCAGGAAAGGGTGTCTTCCGCTCTAAATCAATGGATGGTGATTTCTACTATAGATGGGTTTTATAGCTGTTTCACTACAAAAGACTCTGGTCCCTGACTATAAGGTTTCCTATTCGAGGAATCCTTTGACTTCTTCTTCATGCTTCCGCCTTCTATTCTCGTATTGCAGGAGGACGCCTCTGATACTTTTCACACATTCCACATAATCTAAATAACCTTAAAACCCATAAAAGACCAACTTAGGTTGCTTAAAACCCAGAAAAGACCAACTCATGTTGTTTTAAGATTCCTCATTTCTAAACTGTTCAGCATTCTGTGTAGCACGATTTTGTTGCCAATGAGATTCCAGAAAGACTTGGCCATGGTCTCTTAGATCTCAAAATATAGAACGAAATGAGTTGAGGCCTTCAGAGGAAGTTCCCCCTTGTATCAACGACAATAAGGAACTAAACGAATTCATGGCCCAAGGGTTGGCTCCGATTTCTGGTTGGCGAAGATCAGGTTGCCTTCCTATCTAACGAGGATTGCCCTCAGGGTTAGGATTATCTGGTCGGTTGTCAAGCCCAGGGGATTCACTTGCACCACTCGTTGTTATTGATGAATCAACTCCAACTCTAAGGCCTGGTCCTGAAGCCAAATCTATGTTATTAGGACCAATGTTCCTTGTATTTAACCTTCTGATATGTAGTGCTGAAGCAAGAATAGTGGAGCTAATATGGAAGTCCATATCTTGCTGAACATGCGATCGTCGATTTTGCACAAACCTCTGTAGAGCTGGAACCTGAGATAACAGGCCTTGGTTAAGTCACAACAAAGAAAAAAATACATATAGACTGATAGAGTAGCACAAAGATGATGCAAATGTCTCTGTTTTTCCCTTATGGATGCTGAAATTCCCTTTTACTGCAGATATACACCAATGAAAAGCCTTTTCTGAAAATCTTGGGAGTAATGGATTCCTAGAGAAAATGCACCAATAACTAAAGTGGCTGGAGTTCAGCTATAACAAAAAGAAACAGAGAGAGAGAGAGAGAAGTCGATAATAAAATACATGAAACTATACATTCAATAACCATTACGCATGCAGAAAACAAGGAATATCAGATGCAGCCACGTGCATATGCAAAACTAATGCCGAAGCAAAACCGTATACACTTTAAGGAAGTCAAAGAAGTTTCAATCATTCAAAAGGTATATTATTGAAGTCAACAAGATAAACACAATTAGCTTAAGAGAGAAAACGGATAGTTGCTGGAGAGAATATCTACATGATGCAAAGAACAAGAGAAGACAAGAAATTGAAAATATAGGAGCAGATCTATCACAGTTGTAGCACCTGTTACATGTGAAGAATGAAGTAAATTCAACTCTTACATGATATTCCCTAATCTCATAAAAGATTCAAGCAAGCACGCAAACACTTTAGAAGAAAGGGTATTTACACATTAGTTTAGGCTTAAATCAAGGAAATTCTAGGTTTTCTTATTAGATTAGGTTTCTTATTTGTTAAGTTTTGTATTCTTGTTTACAAAGTTTTGAGGCCTATAAATGGGCTCTCTTATTGTACTTTACTACAATATTTAAGATGTAGACATATGGTGACTCTATCGTTCGCTTCTGCATATAGGTATTTTAGTTTTTCTTATTATTTTGTTTAACACATGCCAATACTGCAGTTTTTACTATGCTACATAAATAAGCTACCGAAATCTACTGATGATGCCGCCTTAAGTAACCTACATTAAGATAGCACCTCAAAGTGCTCATAAGCCACTGAAACCATAAATACTTGAGAAGAGTCACCTGTATTAAATTCATAGCAAACCAAACAAGATACATCTACATATATATATATATATATATACACATCTCACCTCGAAGCGATTCCAAAAATACAGGATGAGATGTTGCATAAATGCAGCAGCTGTAGAGAGAGCTAGGTATGAAAATCCTGTGAGGGGGCATATTTCAGAGGGGTCATTTTACAGGAAGAACGCATGCAATTGAAACTTAATTCAAAGTTATCAAGTTGTACCATCAGTATATGAAAAGAAATAGATGTGAAACACCAGAAAGTAGAGCAAAAAGAAGCGAGGAAAGAACTTCATTGATATTGGTGTCCGGACGCTGCAGGTGAGTAACAAAGTTAGGTGTTAGACAAAGAAAAGTTTCAGTTCAGTAAAGCCCTACTCCCATAAACAGAGCAATTAAAAGGAGAACAAAGTTAAGATAACATAAATGAGTGATCCATAAAGCAAGAGATTGTACCACACAAATTTTAATCTAATCAATCAATTCTATTTCTATTTCATGTGTACAAAAAATTGGAGAAAAGAGGGGGAAGAGAGAGGGAGACATAAAGAGTGAGACAGAGAGCGACAGAGACCTGATCAACGTGAACAGTTCAGACAACCAGACAAGAACCAGAACCATGAAAGCCAATAGCTGGTCATCGTAAAACTCGAACAAGAAAAACAATATACCAATCATGATCTGCACATCCGACAGAAACACGGTTTAGTGGGTGGCCTGATATGCCGAACAAGAAAAATTTACAAGCAAAGGATATGTAGAAAAAAAATTCTCAACTAGGAAAAGCGATTGTATGCTTACCGGTACAAAAACTAGAGATTCAACAACATGCACAAATATCAATTGAAACGTTGGAAGCCTATGTCGAGCATGATGTTGGAGCTGTACTGCAGTTTTAAGAAAGGGATGTTATACAATACAGAAGAAGATGGAATTAGGTCAATGGTTCTTGATTAGATCACCATCAAGAAAGACCACCAACAGATTTAAGACCTAGATATCAGCTAAGCACAACATAGAGTAATTTTAACATCTATACCAAGTTCTATCTTAGAGGGAACCTAGAGAAACATTTGAGTGTAACATCTCAGTAAATGTTCCAAACCATGCATGATTCGAGTAACAGATTTTATAATACGTTTTACACAATTTAATGATGAGTACACTGCCTCCCTTTTCATACTACTTCACGTATATAAGTTTGCAAACTCTTACAAAATAGAAAAACAATGGATCAGAACAAACCTGTGAACTTTAGCATGCGAGTTTGTGTCTCCCTCAATGTAAATGAGACCGACATTGTGGTCATGAAGAAGACAAACAGTGACATCATAAGCACACTGCACTTAGTAACAAGATAATCTGCAAAAAAAAGCAGCAAGGCAGAAATCACTAGTGATGACTTTTGCTCAAATAAAAAAATTATCACCAAGATAGTACTTTACATATTTGAGTTAAAATGATGCTGAACATTATTAAATCACCAATAGCACAGCGCATCCACGGATCATTGTTAAAACAGCCTCAATAAGTTGAAAGCAAGATTACAAGAAGTGACTTCACCTAGTGGAATAGACTAGTTTGGTTGGTTTGGTTTAGTTTGGTTATGCAATTACAATAACAATTCTGTGAGAGCTTCAATGGCATATTGCATGACCAAGTACTTTGGACCAACATGTCATTATGCCAAACAACCCCAAAGCTGGGTATTTTAACATTACAAGTTTTCATCAATGGTCTAATAAAAGGCGAGACTACAAACATATCTCTAAATCACAAGCAAACTTGAGAACGTCTATATTCAGATATTGTTTACAATCCCCAACTGAAAAGATAAACTGCCTTCTCGGAGGCCAAAACAAAATGTCTGGAAAATCGAAACCCTACTTTATTAAAAATGACAAGGTGAATATTAAAATCTGGAATATTGGACACAGAAAGTATTGATTATAAGTCAGATTGAAAAGATCAAGCTGTAACTTTCCTCCATTTTGATTATCATCCTGGCCCATTACAACCTCATCAAATACACTCCCTCTCCCTATCACCATACAAATGTAAAAATAGAAAATGTAAAATGATCTCCACAACTGCCAAAGACCATTTTGCTGGAAAATTGAACCATGGTTAATTAGAATGACACTGTGAATAGTAGAATTTGAAATATTGGAGAAATAGAGAGTTTTGGTTTCAAGTCAAGTAGGAAAAAGATCAACTTATAGTTTTCCATGCTTTCCAAAACTCTTCTCCATTCTGACTGGCATTCTAGCCCATTAAAACCTTATTAGAGGCCCTTGCTCCTCATACCACCATATATCTTTGGCGATGAAAATGGACAGGTCCTATGGGTTTCTAAATAGACCACCCTCATAAGCTAGTCTAATACAATTAATGAAACGATCATTGGTCTCTGAAGTATCAGTATTTTTAGCTGATGTATAGCCACAAGATACTACGACACTCCCCTTGGTCTTGCTCAAGCAATAAAGGTTTTTTGCTAAGCTAGCCGCCTGTGAGTGGTATAAACAGGGGACATATAAGCATTTCTTGACCCACATCATCCTCTTTTATCTAAAAGTATGACAGAGAAACTTAATCCCACCATATGCTTCTGTAGGGCTTCCCCAACCATTTTACCAAATTGTCAAATGTATTTCTTTAAACTTATGAAACAATTTATTGCTCATTTTTCAATTTTGATACATAGCTCAAGAAATACCTAATTGATTTCTACAACTGCTCCCAGAAGCATCTATGATTACATCTCTTGTCACCACCTCTTTCACAATTCAGAATCCAACCCAAAAGTAATTAACAAGCAGACCAAAGGAAAGACAAAGCTCCATTTATTTAGTGTGGGAAACCGCCAACAGCAAAGAAATGCAGAAACTGCCAACAGCAAAGAAATGCAGATTTTCCATATAAAACAACAAAGATAACTCAACAAAAGGATAAACATAAACATCAGGAATCCCAAATTTAAGTGCTGTTTAACTATGTGAAAGAGCAGAAATTACACAATTCCATTTGTACCACAAGATGAGGGAAGAGAATGCAGACAACATTTAGTTCATTAGAATATGTTCCTAAAGGGCCTCCTAAATCCTAAATGCGGTAAAATATGGCTTTCTCCAACAAGTTCCTCTGAGCGTTTGAATTCTTGTAGAAAGGTGAAGGCAACCATATGTGCAAGTTCCAAACTTTCTGAAGCCTATAGAAAACCTGACCCCTATATTTCCCTCTGATATCTTGTCAATCCCCAAAGACGTCAACACTAGAGCTTAATTATTGAAACACCAATATTTATACCCTTAACAATAATCAGATAAAGTTTAAATGCTGCAAAGGAAGCCCACATTGCAAGTCATAATATCAAATATCAGCCAGTAGCATGATGTCTTAAAAATAGTCAACTTATCAATACCTGCTAAGTCATTGGGTTGATATTGGACTAGATATAATTATCAACTAGCTTTTGGATTTCAATTTAATCTTGATTATAATAGTCCAATTAGAAATTCATTTGCTCAAGTTACTGAAGGGTGCTGTATCAATGAATCTAAATGATTGTATAGCTTGCAGAGTAAAAGATATTGATCAAATTCAAAACAAACAAAAGGAAGATTAAAGAGAGACTGCATGAGAAACTTACCTCCAAATCTAGCCGAAGTTTCCGGTTGCTCATGTGCGTAGGTGAGATTATAGAACTCTTTTGTTTGATAGTTGTAAAGATATCCTGCATGTAAATACTAAGTATTACCTTGTATAACTGGTTCCTCTGATACAAGTTGAGCAAAGTAACCTTAAAGCTAAACTAATCAATCAAGATTCAAGAGATAATTAAAGAAACTAATTTTCTAGTTGTGCAAGGAAAAGGAAGAAAGTTTCCATCCATGCTACAGTGTGATGCATAATCAGAAATAACAAAGAGAGAACGAGATATCAACATACTATACAGATAGAGGGAAGAGGGTTCTCTTGGAGGCTACTGACCCATCTCAACATCTAGCCAAAAGCCTTTTTATATGCCATACTTAATAGTGTCAGTTAGGATACTTGACTATATTAGTTTCATCTTACAGTCCTCAAAAAGTTCCTGAAGTTCCCATGTTTTCTATTAGAGTCTCCCTTCTGAATATGGGAAAGGACAATTAGATGATGCATAATGAGAAATAGTAGACAGAAAAGCAATCAGAAACAATGGAGAAAAAAAAAAGACATGAACATACTATAACAGATAGAGGGAGGAGGTTCATGAGGGGGCACCTGCTCCCTCTTGATATCTCACCAAAAAATCCTTTATATGTGCGTACTTGCTAGTGTCAATATGGGAACTTGAGTATATCTGTTTCATCTTACAGTCTTCAAGCAGGTTGCAGGTTGCAGGTTGCAGGTTGCAGACTTCCCATGTTCTCTTACAGTCCTCAGGCAGTTTCCAAAGTTCTCTTGTATTTTTTACTTAGAGACTAGAATCCGAATAGCATTCATACTTTTCTTCTTTTTTCGTTTTTAACTGTGACTGACTCTGGCTTATATTCATCCAATTTTCTTATGTTCCTTTTTCGCAAAGCAGAATTTAAGACCAAAAGTGACCAATAAAGTAGAATGCCAAAATCAACGGCTTTGATGCTAGAGGAAGCCAAAAAAAGGAAAGACCAGAAGAAAAAGCTAGTTGGAAGACTAAATGACGACATCCTTTGTTTCCTTACCAATTGATTCCCTTACAATTGGGTTATGTATTTCTAATCTAAAATAAATTCATATAAGATTCACAACTTAAGTTATTCTCAATGGTTACTTCATATACAATATTTTACCATCTTACAAAGGCCCATAATCACTAACACTGAGAAAATCGATTATTATTTGGAATTAGTTTCTTTATTATTTATAATCACACACAAATATAGTACACTGAATTAATGTGTGGAATGTGGATTAGCAAATCATGTTAATAAAAAGGCTAAACAATTATACTCCCACCTTTTTTTGCTAATTTATACTAGCACTTTTGTCTAGTGAGCTTTTGGCCCCACTAATCCTGGCTTGTAGAGAACATACTACATGGAATGTAATGACAATGTCCCAGGTTTTGGTAGAAGTTGATGTAAACAAGAAACCTTTTCTACCCAATATAAAAGCACTGACATATGCCAATAAAACTCTAAGAAACCCAATACCCTTTGACACATATTTAATCATAAAACCGGAAAATAATTAACATAATGCAAGAATCCGTACGACAAAATTAACAACGATTACAGGATACTTTCCAGTTAGAGAGTGAAAAAGAAAATAACAAAATAGTCAGATTGCTGGCATTATGAGACTAAACTAGCAAGCAAACAATAACAAAAAACATAGGAACTTGTTTTATCCCATTGCAATAAATGACAGATATCAGAGGCTGAAAAGTTATTCGACACCAGGCATATACTTCTAAAGAACTACTAGGTACCTTGTCCAGGAAGATTCAACAAACTATTCATCAAAATAGTATCATACCCCACGAATTTGTTTATCAGAAGTTGCTGCCACCTGAGCAAAAGAATATTTCATTATAAGTATGTCATTAAACATAAATGCAACAAGTGTTGCTACACTTCTATGCTTGAGTTTTCCAACTTCAGTTTGGTTGTAAAGAACATTAGAACCTTGTATCTACAACAGTGTTGTTGTAATAAAGAAATACATGTTAAAGCTATCTTCTTCCATCCAAATATCTAACTTAAAGAAAAATTAATAGTACTTTTTTCCCTTGGTATATTGGCAACTTAGTTTTGGCAGGTTCTTTATGTCTTGAAGAAACTTCCAATACTTGATCAACTAAGCTTATCTCTATTATGAAACTGTCAGCAATTTGTACCAGTATTAAATTCACAACAAATAAGTTTGTCACAGCAATCAAATCTAAATTGCTTGTAGGCTATTCCATACATGACAGGTTACATTCTTAGGAAAACAAGAGGAAGAACTTGCAGTAAAGAAAAGTATGACCAGATCTAGAAGTTTGAAGCAAGTGGTTTATAAGAAGTCAACCCCATTCTTCCCCCCAAATATTAAAAAAATTTAGCCAGGACAAGGATACAAGGAAAAACTATCTACATCCAACCTGAAACAGATGTCAAAATGCTCTATTCCCTTAATAGGGTGGAGTAGCTAAAGATGATTTAAAGAGTAAATCAAAGAGAGACAAGACAGAAAGAGAGAAATGGCACATGAGCATCACCTGTTACCGAAACAAGGGTGCCGAGCTGAGATGCCAATATTAATTGTACGGATACTGTGACGTAACTTAGCCTCCTCAGGCAGTAAGAAATAACCCTAAACAACAAAATTTTCGGTATCACTGATAATAAGGAGAAACAAACAGCAAATTCTCGAGAACCGGATACCCAATAGTTGAGAAAAAACCAGGAAAAAGGAAGAACTAAGGTGAACAATACCTTTTCCATAGTGTACAGGTAAGTCGGCTCAAATGTCTTGCTTCTCTTCTCAAGCCACTGTACTGATATGTAAACAAAAAGCAAAAGCTGAGATAACACAGCCAAGAGGATGACATAGCACTTCAAAGTTGTAATTCCTAAACCAAACACTTTCAGATATAGGATCAATATCTACCTATTTCGAAATGAGAACATAGCTTGACTAATATACCTTGCCACTGGAAAGTTAGGCCTATATGTTACTTATCAATGAAGAAAGATTGCCAAAAAAGAGTTATACATAGAAGGAAAACATAATAACATATATCGCCTATAAAATCTTCATACTTCAGCAAATTATACTTCTTGACTATGTTAAGACATCATTCCATGTAAACACCTGATGGAATCAGTTTGACATATAGTAGTAATCATGCAACCAAAAAACAGTATTAAGGTTGAGGTCATGCATCACAAAATTTAAATAGGTAGTGCAGACTAATTGATGATTGGAATTCACAATCCAATACAAAATGCAACATAGACTAACAAGATAAAAGGATCACCCTACTCTACCTCAAAAAAAATCAGAGCAATCAAAAGTTCTTCTGGGAGTTCCAAGATAGCAGAATTTCAGGTCTCAAATGTTTCTAAAAATTATAATAATCTAATTCTCTGTTAATATATACTCTGTCATGGACAATTTTATGAAAGAATATAAGAGGTAAAAGAAAGAAGTAGAGGAAATGAAATAGACAGGTCTCTCTGACTCTTATTACCTGACTAATTTACACTGTAGTTCAATCTTCCAACTTCTGATATATATTTACGTTGAACTAATTTTCCAACTTCCAAGATATTCATAGTTAGAATATACAACTCCTCCTACATGGAAAAAATCATAAACTCTAAAACCACTTTATAAAATCTTGGGCTAGTCCTCCTAGACTAATTGGTTGTAGGATGGAACCCCATGATTCTTAACATTCATAATTTTATACATTGGAAAGAAAGAGGTCAAGGAAGAAATTCCTTCAACAGTAAGTGAACCAGTACAATTTGGCGTTGTCAACGACAGAAAGATCAACAATGGAACAGAGGTGACAAACAAAGATTTAGATATTTGCATCAAGTCAACAATCAGCAGAACTGATTCGAAGTTCAGAACTTACAGCAATGCAAAAAGCAACAATTCCACAATGCCTACTTTGAGTGTTTGACAAGAAACATTCAAACAAGTCATCAATTATCTGACTCTTCACTGTTTTATACCTAATATTGGCTCTCGTCTCCAGGATATTTAATGGGCTTGATTGAATTCAACAGATACAAACTTCACAGTTAACAATCTTATTGGCACTAAGTTGTACATGTGAAGATCACTATGCTACAAAAATAAAGATCTTAATCACATGACTTTGCAGCTGACTTTTACATGGGCCAAACAATAAAAACCAACAAAGTTTGACTTCTTAGTCATATCATTCGGATCTCCCACAATCATTCAGGCCTATAATAAGCAGAGAATAGACACAGGTGACTTTCCAACCAAAATTTGCAAGCCTTTTACCATTTGAAGACTGAAGGATATAGACACAGGCAGAGCAAAAAATACGTATACACAATATTTGGTAATGTATCATCTACATATCATACCAAATGGCATGTAAATAGAACTGCAAACAGTAACATATACCTCCAAGAATCTTCTTTGCAATTTTCCAGACAAAAAATAGGCGCCCACGCCACTTTTGGCCAATGTGAATTACAGCTGCTTTGAGTGATTCCTTAAGTGAGATGGAGAGCCTACTATGTAACACCTCCTTATTGATTTTGACTACAGCATCATCAGCTGCCGGCTTTGAGCTTTGGCTGCTGATTGAACTTTCAGTTTGGGATTCTAAAAATTCATCATCAGCCCTCCAAAAGTTTAGGGCTGATTTGCCCCTCCTAGCACTAGAACTTATCCAATTCAACCACATCTTTGCAGCCGAAATAGTTGATCCATCACCGTCCACATTTTCAATTGTCAAAGTCTCAGTACTAGCTTCCTCTCCAGGAGAATTTGTTACGTTGTACTCAGACTCATTCTGTGACCACAATCCAGCACCAGTAACCTGCACCAGACAAAAAAAATATGAGAAAGCTGCCTCAAAATAATAATACTTTCACTGCATATATAAGCAAAGCAGACTATGGTTTATGGGACTTCATGATCACAAGTATGAAAAAGAGTGTTACAAACCAATATTTGGTCATAAAAAAGAAACGCTCCAGACACCAGTGTACAACCCCCGTCCCCCACAACTAAAATATAAAGAGGCGAGAGATATTTGACTTATAAGCATGGTCAGCTAAGAGGAAAATCCAAGAGCATAGAAGCAACCAAATACACACCGTTCAGCATTTTAACCACCAGAGTTGGGAATTGATGTTAGAATTGTGGATAGCAGGGATATCATCATACTAAATCAAAGAAAAGGTTATTTAAACTCCAATTCTGTGCCTATCAAAAAAGCAGAGTACCGCTAAATCATTCAAAACCCCTTTGAAGAACGATCAGGATAAACAGGTGTCAGGTAGAGGTAGACATGTAAATCAAAGAATTGGAAGAGCTGAAGGAATGCCAGTGACCCTACATTTTTTTGCTTCATTTTCACTACTAGTTGGTTTCAATTAACAATATGGTTCTTGAAGACAGATCAACACTATTAGCTCTATGTCAACACGCCCTAACCATAGTGACCAGCCAACCCTACTGTTAGTGGAAGTTCCTGTACAGCCACATATAGTGTTCTAAGTCATTTACTTCTTCTCATCTTCCCTTTCATCAGGAAAACCTAGACGTTACAGACATTCTGAGCCCGATTGAGGCACAAAATGCAATTTACTAGATGTTTGTTTTAGTTTTGAAAATTAGTCCCCCACTGACCAGGTGGCATATAGGAGATGCTTTCTCTTTCAACTATTGACCATAAGTGAACCCAGATGGTAGCAGTCTCCAGGCTGCTGTCAATACTTATACCTTTTTTTCTTGGATGAAATAGACTCGTTAAACAAGCACCAAGAAGGTGCAATGCATATACAGCTCAATTGTAATGACACAAAGTAGTGGTAAGACATTACAATATTCATTGTGAAGTCAATGAAAATGAGTATTCCTTTTATCCGTCAATCGAATCTAACAAAAATAAAGCAAATTGTAAATTTCAAAATGGCTTAGTTTCTCAAAAAGGCATAACCAATTGGCTAGAAGAATCTGCAAATACTTCCTTGTCTTCCTACCCAAATTCCAAAGCAAGAGAAGTCTTCCACTAATTTTAGGCATAATCCATATTACTTTAAACGCAGAAGGCCCAAGAGTTTAGGAAATAGTAACCACTTCAAGGTGGAATAACAAGAGATGTGCAGTTCTCTTTCTCATTCTTATATGAAAAACAGTAATTGACATAATTCTGTCCCTTGATAATACTCTGTTCGACCAAAAAAACAAAAACTACCATACTCTCAATAGACAGTTCTCAAGCAAAAAATGCAAGTTCCTTAAGACTTTTCTTCAGTTGTATTTTCCAGAAAACAGCTCCTTCCTTGTTACAAACCATACTTTAACTAGTATCAGGCCCCTGAAACCCAATTAATTACACAAACACAATCTATTATTCCCTACAGACATCGTATAATCTCCTTCACTTGGCTAAACAAATAGCTTGTCTCTATGACAGTGTAATGCCGTCTTGTCCGCTTTCTATAGAAAACCAAAATATTAATAAATGTACAATGCCAAATGGATAATTACAATTACATACCTTAATTTGAATAAGCTGCGCCTCAGATAATTCAACTTTTGAAAGCTCACTTGAACATCCAGGCTATTTCAACATATTAAAAGCATAAACATCAAACAATAGAAAATTAAAAGGGCCGATCTCTAGTAGAAAATGAAAAATTGAATTAAAATTATCCTCATTCACCCATGCAATTGGTCATTGAAGTCAAAGCACGTTAAACTACCCTACACAACATCCAGGCCTTTTTTCAAATGTATAAAAATTACGAGTTAAAAAAAAAAAATTGAAATGAAAAAGTCAGGCTCTAGAAAAAATATAGTAAAAACTCAACTTGAATCATCCTAATAGACGGATTAAATCAATAAATAGCGCCAAAATATGCAAAATTACTGGAATTGTGTGTATGATCTTAACTGACAAATGAAATCAATAGTTAACGTCAAAATACGCAAAACTGCAGTAATTAAACAGAAAAATAAACGCAGACACACACTCTCACATATATCTATATATACATATGATCCTAATTGACCGATGAAATCAATAATTAACGTCAAAATACACACACACACACACACATAGCTTAATCGAAAACTCACAACGCCAACAGACTCACGCTCACACACACACCCACACACATATGATCCTAACGGACGGATGAAGTCATAACTAACGTCAAAATATGTAATTACTCACTCACTCACTCACTCTCGCGCGCGCGCACACGTCTGTGTGATCCTAATTGACGGATATAATCAATCACTAAAGTCAAATTACACAAAACTAACATAATTGAAATAAAAAAGCACATGCAGACACACACGTCAAAATACACAAAATTATCCTAATTGAAAATAAAACACACACACCTAATTAACGTCAAAATATGCAAAATTACCCATATTGCAAAACACCCACGCCATGCATATGAATGAAATCAATCATTAACGTCAAAATACGTTAAATTACCCTAATTGAAAGAAGAAGAAGAACAAAAGAAAACATAAACACACACACACACATAACTAACGTCAAAATACTCAAATTTACCAATCGAAAAAACACGCAAAATAAATTTACAAATTATATATAGATAGATAAGAAAGAAGGACCTGTTGAACGTAATTGGCATGCATGACGACGAGGATGCTGAAAAGAGTGACGGCAAGGAAGAGAAACAAGTATTCGAGCGTCGCTCTTATCCACGGCCTCAACATCTTCGACAACCGCTCTTGTACTCGTATGAACATCTGCTCTGGATCCATCTCTTCTTCTTTAATTTTTCTTCTCTTTATTATCTATCTTTCTTCTATTTAATTACCTCTTCATTTCATTTCATTTATAAGAAAGGTGATCATTAATTAATCATTTCGAAATTAATTCAAATTCGTGAATGTTTCATTGAATTGGTCGTTGGTTAATTAATTGAAATGATTGTCGTTATTTAGTAGCGTATATTGGCGGGTGTGTGGATGCTTTTGTTTGGAAAGTATCGTTGAAATTCAAATATGGAAGCTGAAGATGACGACAATGGCGACGATGGGGTTTGATAAAATCACGTATTTGGGCATGCGTAGCTTCGTGCCTCGCCGTTGACCAGAAAACGACTTTTGGCCCCATTTGTTTGACGTAAAATAACTTGTTAATCCCATAAAATAATTTATTAAGAAAAAATATTTTTTTTAAAAATAAAATACTAGAAACATTTTTTTAAATTTACAGTAAGTTCTAAAAAATTTTTTTTTTTTGAATTTTTTTTTCTTTCAAACGATATTAAAATATTTTTTTAAATTTTATACTAGTCATAATATTTAATCGAAAAATATTTTTTAATTAATCAATTTTTCAGTATTACTAAATATTAAAAAATTAAAAAAATTAACCCTTATTTTTTATTAAAAAATATTTTTTAATTAATTAATTTTTTAATATTATTAAATATTAAAAAATATTTAAAAAAAAAATTTACGGCAAACAAACGAAGCTAATAGGTCCAGTTTTCGGGACTAAAAAAAGAAAGAAAAAAGGTCCAGTTTTCCGAAAAAAGAAAAAAAAAATGGTCCAGTTCTTTTTTGAGTTAAGCGTGGGTTTGGATAAGTTCTTTTTTGAGTTGAGCGTGGGTTTGGATAGAATCACGTGCTAAGTTATGCGTAGTTGCGTGCTTCGACGTTGACCCATGGAAACGACCTTTTTTGGGCAATTTTGAATTATCTCAATTATGCCGGTAAAGTTTCATTGTTTAATCTATGCCCCAGATGAGTCCTTTTTCTTTTTCAAATTTTGGATGAATGTTTTGGAAGAAAAGAATCAGAGGATTGAAAAAAATTTCTAAATGAGGGCTAAAATACATAGGGGTTGTTTGAAAGAGTTTTTGAAAATAGTTTTTTTGTTTTCAAAAACAGAAAAACTTTTTTGGTATGGATTATTTTCAAAAATTATTTTTGAAAACTGTTTTGAAAAATGTATTTTCAAGAACAATTTTTTTTATGTTTTTATGTATTTTTGTTATCTTTCTCCTTCTCCCTAACATACATGAACACATTTTTTTTTCCTTAGTGCTGACAGTCAAAATGCGCACATACACACACACACTCACACATACACACACACAATGTCTCTCTCTCTCACACACTTACACTTACACACACATACTCATACATGCACACACACTCATACACGTGCACATACTCACACACACACACAAACACTCTCTTTCACATATACATACACTTACACTCACACACACATACACACACACTTACACATATACACACACATACATACATTCCGATAGACACACTCACACACACACACACCCCTATAGACTCACACATACACACATTCACTCACACACACACACACACTCACACACACAAACATATTCGCCCTCTCTCTCTCACACACACACACTCATACACACACACACACACTATAATTGCAATGATGACATGAGAGTGTGTGTGTGTGTGTGTGTGAATGAGAGTGTGTGTGTGTATGTGTATGAGTGAGAATATGTGTGAGAGTATGTTTTAGTGTATGTGTGTGAGTGTGTATGTGTGTGTGTGTAATTCTAAATGTATCTTAATTTTAAGAACTTGTTTAGAGAACATTTTTATGCAAATAAGTTTTGTTTTTTTGTTTTTATAAATTGTTTTTGAAACTGTTCTCAGAAACTGTTTTAGAAAACAAAAAAAACAAGAACACTATTAAAAAGGCCCTTGAGTGTTTTTCTTTAGTTTTATTTTAAGGGCAAATTTTATTACTAGTCCCCATTGTTGTCTTTCACTCTCAATTTAGTCCCTAATGTTACAAAACTAACACAATTAGTCCCATAATATTCCAAAAACTAGCGCAATCAGTCACTATCGTTAAATCAACATTATAAAACTAACCTTCTGAAGGGTAAAATAGTCTTTTAACTGATTATTTTATTTTTCCTTTATTTTTATCTCCTAATTTTTTAATTTTTTTTTGTCATCTTCAAACCTCCCCTCCCCCACCGCTCACAGACCTCCCACCCCAGCACAAACCCCCCGTACCAAGTCAACCCTACCACTACCCCCTTCTCCCACTATATCCAGTCAACCCCACCCTCTACCTCATACAAACCCCTCAACTTTGTCACTTATACACCACTCTACCCCCAAATAGACTTCTCCACCTATTACCATACCACCCACCCTACGTTATGCATAATTGTATTTGCATGTGCTATGGTGTATATTATGCATGTAATAATGTTGTGGGTATTGTTTGTGTGTGTATGTGTTGTGTTTGTGTTTTGTATGTAATTGTGTGTGTCTAATTATATGTGTGATCATGTGCGTGTGTGTTGTGTGGTGTGCTGTGATTAGGTAGCGGGTGGTTAGTGGGTTGGGGCGAAGGGGATGGGGTAGGGCGAAATAGATGAAGAAAAAAAAAAGAAAATAAATAAAAAAGGGTGCGGGTTGTTCCAAGGGTGGGGGTAGAGATGGAGGTGTGGCGGTGGGTGGGCGAAGGAGATGAAGAAAAAAAAAAGTAAAGGATATATTAGTCATTTTAACTGCATGGTAAAGGGCATAATGGTCAATTCATATGAAAAGTGACATTTTCCATCCATTTTTAATGGTTATCTAACGGGAAGGACCATTTGCACCATTTTTTTTGGTAACATTGTGGACTAGTTCTGCTAGTTTTGTAACATTGAAGACTAAATTAAAAGTGAGAGGTAACAATGAGGACTGATAGAGAAATTTGCCCTTATTTTAACTCTCATGTGACAAACAACAAAGTTTAGAATAATTTACCTTAAAACTTAATATCATGACATGACTAAGAGTCAATAACTTTGATTTGGAAACTCCTAATACACTTGGTACAATAGCAGTCAACATACAAGTAGTAGTTCACTACAATCTTAGGTAGCGATTCATATACTAAAATGAGGTTGGGAATGAAATGACATTCCTAACTCTTTTCGATTCTCATGCTTGATATGAATTAATGAACTTGGAAATCTCATTCCCACGTATATGGGAATAACCATTCCAAAGCAAACACATGGGATTAGCTCATTCCCATGTGTTTGGGAATGAACTTGACTACCATACCCCCTATAACATAAATTTTATATATAGTTTGTTTTACAATAATAATAATAATAACAAAAATAATAATAAAAATAACAATAATAATAATTAATAAATATAATAATAATAATAATAATTAATATTATTATTATTATAAAAATAAAAAAAAAAAATTAAAAAATAAAAATAAAAAAGTAATAATAATAATAATAAAATAAAATAAAAATAAAAATAAAAGTAATAATAATAATAATAATGAATAAAAATGAATAATAAAAAATAATAATATCAATAATAATAATAAAAAATAAAAATAAAAATAAAAGTGAAAATAAAAATAATAATATTAATAATAATAATAAAGATAAATAAAATAATAATAATGATAATAATAATAATAATAATAATAATAATAATTGTTGTTGTTGTTGTTATTATTATTGTTATTATTATTATTATTATTGTTATTGTTGTTGTTATTATTATTATCATTATTATTTATTATGTTTATGTTGTTTACTGTTATGTTTATTCTTATTTTTAATACTATAATAATAAAAAGGCAATTTTGTCATATTATAAAAGGCATTCCTATTACTACTTTTCATTCTTAGAGCATACCAAGCATGTCATTCGCATTTACAAGTTTATTCTATTCTTAGTTTCATTTCATTCATTGGCTCATTCTATTCCTGTCCAAATCCATTCCAATGTACCAATTACTACCTTAGTTTTTTTGGCTTTTTTTGTATGTGTAATGACTCAGCATTTTTAGTTATATCTATTTGTTTTAAGAGTCCAAAAAAAAAGGAAAAAAAGAGAGATAAGATAAAATAAGTGATTTGAAAAGTAAGAGTTTTTATTTTGTGAGATTTTGTGATAAGAACTCTGATAGAAATAGAAATTTTTTTAGAAAATAAAGATAGAGTTTTAATTGGTTTTGAATTCTGAGTGTCTATCAGATTATGATTAAACTTCTATGTAAACAAGCCATAAGACTTTAGAATCTCACAACTTTTGGAGAAAAATAAGAAAGTTAGGAGAAGATTTTATCGAGTTATAAAGGTTTAGAAGACTTTAAGTTTTGGTTTTGATTTCGTGATTATTGAGGTAAGTAGGATTTATCGTTCTTTCGTACCCCTTTGTTGATCAAAAAATTTTGTTCCACTCTTCATCTCATTTGGCACTCGTTATTGATTATTTTGGAATCATATTTCTTGATTCTCTGGATAAGATTAAGTGCGTGACATGTTTTGAGCCTATGGACTGTACAAGATGTGTATCGAACCTAGACGGCTAGGAGTTAATTAGCCACCATATGTTTTAGTGTGAATTGTGAACTTTGTATTGTGAATCGCGCTGCTAAGCAGCCATAGCTTGTTACAGTTTTGTTAGTTTTGATATTGTGTCATTGCATTAATTATTGAATTTCGTATCGATTATTGACCTATGAATTTTATTGATCTTTGAGCCTTAACTTTCCTTGGGGTGAGTTCTACTTACTGGGCATTGTTCCATGCACTACGTTATTTGACTCTTGCAGATAAGAACGAGTAAATAGAGGGGTAGACGCCTCTTTGATTTTTGACAATGAGATTTGACGATTGAGTTTAGATTTTTTTGTATTAGGCTTTTAATAAATATATGTATTTCAAATATTTGAAGTTTGGATTTTTTATAAAGGCTTTAGATGCTCTGTTTGCGATATTTATGTACAGATTATTTTAGTTTACATTATTGTTATTTTATGGTTTTAGAGCCTTGCAGGCTTAGGAAGTTGATTTTTTTAGGTTCGCGACAATCATGTTCCCGGATTTGCCCTAGCGAATTTGGGAGCGTGACAGTATGCTAAATTAGTTTAAATTATTATTATTATTATTATTATTATTTTTGTTGAGATTGGTCATATTATTGAAAGTTCAATATGATGTACACATTAATTTCTTAAGAATCTTCATCTGCGAGTTTTGATGCTAAAAGAATAAAATTTTGTTTGCTTCTTTATTCTAAATGAAAATGAAAAGTTGAATTAGAGCATTGTATCTTGAATTCCCATACAAGAAAATAATTTTTTTTGTATGTGTTTAAGTAAAATTATTACTTTTCTCGAAGGAAAAAAAAGATTTATTCAGTAAAAGTATCATGCGTAAATCACGATGATCTCTTATCTAGGTTTTTTACATTACAATAAACACCTTAAAGTAGTTTTAGGCAAATGATGCTAAAAACTTGTGTAAACTTATATAAGCAAACTTTAATTAAATATATATATCTCCATGAAATTGTAAGCAACATAAGCATTTTAAAATAATCAAAGATTTTGTTGCTTAAGCATTTAAGTGTTCGCTAGAAAAAATAATCAATAATAATTATCTAAATTCAGATATAGTAATAAAAAATGAAAAAAATAAAACTACATTAAAGAGTTGTAAGGTTATAAATTCAAATCTCATCATCAATTGTAACACATAAAGAAATATTTTATGTATCTCAAACTTTAAAAACATCATACTTGAGTCTTAATTATTAATAAATGAAACTAAGGTTTATGTAACATAGTCTACTCGTGGTTTCAAAGAACAAAATGGAGTTGTTGTCACGTTAAACAAGTAGAGATGAGGTGAATATAGGCTACAAAACTTTCTCAATATTATAATAATTATTATTTATTTATTTAAAAGAGATTTAAATAGTTTATACTACTTAAAATGTTACATACATGTAATACCCCCTAAACAGACATACACCTCATACTTAAACATATGCATACATATCTACTAATTGTCACCATGCTTATAAAATGTCATTTTATCTTTGGGGCCAACCTATAATTAGACTAAGATAACTAAATATCCTACACTTAAGTTAAGACTAAAGCTTGACCAAAAAATAAAATAAAATAAAAAGCAAGCTCTTTTTTTTTTTTCCTCTCTCCACCCGATTTCCCCAATACATGCCCTAGCTACTATTATAAGCCAAGTCAACCTGGCTAAATTTTTTTGGCTAAGAAGGATCTTGTAAAGAAAAAAACTTGAAGCTTTGTGCCTTTGAACCGTGGAAGGTAATGGTTTAATTAGATTTTTTTTTTAAACATCTTCTTATTATTATGTGTTTGTGTAGGTGTTTATATATGTATATATGTAGGTGTGAACGAATAGAATCATATACTAGGTTTGAAATATTTGTTTAGCTCATTTGTTGGATAACAACTAAACGTACAAATTTTGTAGAAAATGATGTAGATTTTGGTAAAGTTTGTGGGGTGTTATTCTTGGTGTATGAAGAAACTTATATAGTTGGTGTTTATAGATATGTGAATGTGTTGTACTGCTATTGTGCTATTGCCATGTATGCATGTGTAGTTGCTTTGGATTATGCATATTGACCATGTATGTAAGATGCTAGTTTATTAAAGTTGTGGATGTCGTGTGCGTAATTGCTTTGGATTAGGCATGTTGACTTTATGTAGGTAAAATGCTTAGTTTATAAAAATGAGTCTTATAGATATAGGTTGTCTTTTGTAGGATTTTGAAAAGTAAGAAGACAAAAACGTGCATGGAAAGAGAATTTGATAGGAAAAGTAAGAAAAGAGAATATGATAGAGAAATGAATTGAAAGTGAGGTTTTTGTCTTGACTTATTTGACATATATGATAAATTGAATTGTGTAGTTGTAGAAATTAAATTGACCTTGGTAAAATAACTGAGTAAGCTTGGCATAATTAATTGAGTGTATGACACTTATATGCTTAATGTTAGTCTATTAAGTATAACTTTTTGTATTCCATGATCTTAGTAAGAATGTTATTTTGCAGCATCCGGTTAAACTAAGAGTATAATTAGATAAATGAAACTATATTACTTTAGCACTGGATTGAGGTAAGTAGGATACTCACCACACACTTTCACTTTCTTTCAATTTGATTTATATACTTCTTATGTGCATTGATTCATTGTTGATATACCATTCGTTATTTCTTCAATATATCACTTGTTCACATTAGTTGTAGTCTGCGACACCTAGACTACAGGGTGTAATATATGATTGTCACTAGCCTCTAGTCATATTACAATGTTATTGTTACTGCCATGGCAGGAGAGCTAGCTACTCTTTATCAGATCAATGGTTATTATATTGTATTGTTAACCTGATACATAGAATCAGTGGTCAAATATATTGTACAATGGTTATCTATATTGTTATTATCGTGCAACTGTACAGGGATGTTCATATTCTATTTCATATGTTTCATACGCTATATATACTAAATGTTTAATTGATTTCTATAAGTCTTTCATAGGGTATCCTACTTAATGAGCTTTATTTGCTCATTTTATTATAATGTCTTTGCAGAGGGAGGTGGAGAGGAATATTAAGGGGAAGAGTATCAACGACAAGAGTAACAGGGATAGGAGTATCAGGGACCAGAGTACCCAGATGAGGACCAGGCGTAGACTTTAACTAGTTGCAGTTTTTTGATGCTGGACTTTATTTTTGTAATCGGTTCAGCATTATAGACAAACTTCCTAGTTAAGGATGATGTAATTTTTGAGGAAATGGATATGTAAATATACATAGAACTAAGTTTTGTGTATTACTTACAGGAGTTGTACTCGAACTGATAATCGTGGTATATGAAAAGACCCGATCCCTCGCGGAACCAAGTCTGATAGTAACTACTCGATCCAACCCCATTGCGATATACGAGAGAAAACAGACAAAATTTCCTATGTACTATAAGCAATCCAAAACCTATTCATTTCAAACTCAACACAAGCATTCACTCACAATATTTGATGTTTCAATATCTCTTTAGCTTATAATTTACAATTACAACTCAACCTTATCACATTACAATTCTAACTATGCATTTATTACATTACAAATGACTTATAGAACTCATAACACTCTCTTGACATTAGCAAGACAAAGTTATGAACAATCACGAACAAGATGGAACTCTATTGCAAAGTGGGCCCAACAACTTATGAACACTTCAAAATCCACCTTGTATCACTTAAAAATGTAGAAGAAAAAGGGGTGAGCAACTACATGCTCTGTAAGGGGAGAACAAGTACAGGGAGGTTTTGAAAAGTCTTTTCATGATGCAATGCACGTAAGCCAATAAACATTAACAAACTCTGAATAGTACAAGTGACACAAAAGCATTAAAACACGATAATATGGAACAATAAACATTCGATTAAGCTTTAAGAAACTATGTAAACACTTTAGAAAATGATACGATTCCGCTTGCTGCATCTATTCTTCATGCCGCTTCCATGAACACTTTAATGCTTAAACGCTTGTCGGCATCTCCTTATTACTCTCGCTTGGGTACTCCGAATGTACCCAAAACCTATGACCCAACACCCCAAGGCCTTCAATGACCAAGCGAGTGAATGAATAGGACGCGGAGGTTGTGCAACCAATCACTGACAAGCCCGTTGCCGCCCATTGAAGGCACAACACTACCGCGCCTCACTTAAGGTTGCAACCTTCGCTAATGCTCAATAGATCGCTTTAATAATCATTTAATAAGTGCGTAAAATGAGGGGACAAAAAAGTGAAGGAAATCGTTATAGGTTACATGATTCATATTCATGAACATGGCAGAAATAATATTGTAGGATCTTACTGTGATTAAACATGCATAGTTAATCTAGAACAAAAACATAATTTAATTCTTGAAAGAATAGTATAAAGTTTCACATACCTCTTGGAGCAAAATGAAACACAAAATCTTTACAAGCTCCCAATAGGATCTACACACCTACACAAGCTTCTGCTGTCAACTCTTGATCTTCCCTTCTATGACCAAAATCCACCAGAGAAAATCTAGTTGTAGGACTAAAATTTAAATTAAAAATAACTAGAAGAGTTTCTTCAAAAGATTGAAGCCTACTCAAAAGAGAGAAAATAGGACTCTTTAAAAGTTGGTGCAATCTTTTAGAGCTGTAGGAGAGGCCTATTTATAGGAGAAGAGTCTGAGAAAAAATATGCAGGAGAAATAATGTGGGATTTCTTTTCTTTCAAAATTTCCATAATAAATAAACCCAAAAAAAAAATTCTTATTTTTCCTCATCCTTTTTCTCTCCTTGGCTAAAAATCCTAGGCTAGCTTGGCCCTAGACCCACACGTTTTCCTAGGGACACGTGCCAGGGTCCTGGCTTAACCCAGGTGCTCTAATTAATTTTCTGTGCAATTATTTAATTTAATTTCAACCAATAATTAAAAATAGAAACCCCTTTCCAATAAAATAGAAATTCTATTTTTAATATCTAATTTCTAATTAAGTTAAATACTCTCTCTCATAGTTATTATTATAATATAAATATTACTCAAATGATTAATTAGCTAGAAAGGGGACTAAAAGATATATTTACCCTCTCACTAAAAATGAATAAAATATTCTCGCTAGTCTCCTAGCAATATTTTATCACTTTAATTTAGTCCACTCTACTATAGGACTACAACTGTACTCAAGGATAAATACTGTATTTACAAAAACAGCCTTCCGCCCAACTAAGTGATGAAATGACCATAATGCCCCTCTATACTCACTCGTAGTCAAGACAGGTTCCACAATGTACTATCACCTCTTGAACTACATCTCAAACTCCTTAGATCCTCTAAACCCACCATCCAACTATCCTTCAAGAGTTATCCACTTATCTAAGGGAGCTACCCTCAAGTGTAATACCAAGTACAATATCCTGTACTACTATGCATAGATTTAGGATGATATAGTCTCAGATCAATCTAAGGGAGTGATTAATATATAGACTTCTTATTGCAAATGCACGTTCCTTCTAATCAGGTTTTATACACCTAAACCACAGAGTTAGATGACCTAGCAATTAGACCACACCGATAATGGCTCAAAGTGCAAGTACCCGACTTCGTTGGTCCATCCATACTTGCTCAAGATTAAGAGCTATGGCCCACTTAGAAGCTCGTAGGTATAGGTGTACTCTTTCTTTGATAGTACGTATCTAGAGTACAAACCTACGGTGGTCCATCCAATGCATACACATGCGTAAGTGTAATAAGTTTGGAACAAATCCATGATCAAGACAAATCACCCTTATCCAAAAAGGAACTTATTCTACTATGACCTCTACCATAGTAAAATGCCCAGTTTTACCACTAAGTCATGGAAATAGTAATTCTGCTTATCAAGTAACCATGACTCAGACCTTTTGTGCGTAACCACCTCACACCTAAGTCAACACTTGAAGCAAGGATCTTTCATACATATACTAATACAGTCATCCACATAATAAATGAGAGAAGAACATGCTCATAACAATGAGATGATACTTTATTATTATTGTAAATATTCATATTATAGAAATGGCAAGTGCTAGTAGTCTTTTGGGCATACCAATCCCAACAGACTCTCACTTCCACAAAAAAACACTAAGCTAAGTCACCTAATAACCTAACCCCCATGGACTCAACATGCCCTAAGAACACCTTCTCCGTAAAAGTCTTAGTAAAAAGATCTGCTAAGTTATTTGTAGAGGCAATATTTTCCACCACTATATCTTCCCTTTGAATGAACTCACGGATCAAGTGGTACTTTCTCTCAATATGTTTGTCATTCCGGTGGTTCCTTGGCTCCTTACTCTGTGCCACAGTCCCACTATTGTTGCAATAGATGATTATGGACTTCTCTACTGCAGGCACTACCTCGAGCTCCAATATGAATTTTCTCAACCAAATATCCTCTTTTGCAGCTTCCAATGCCGCCACATACTCAGCTTCTATGGTGGAGTCTACGATGCAATTCTGCTTCACACTTCTCCATAAAATTGCGCCTCCTGATGGGGTTAATACATATTTAGAAGTAGACCTCCTAGAATCCCTATCAGATTGGAAGTCAGAGTTTGTGTATGCCAACAGAGTCAGATCTTCAGCTTGGTAGACCAACATATAATCTTTCATTCTCCGAAGAAACTTGAATATATGTTTTGCTGCTACCTAGTGATCTTGTCCAAGGTTTGACTAATATCGGCTAACCATGCCAAAGGCAAAGCAGATGTCTGGCCTATTACACAACATTGCATACATGAGACTTCCAACTACCGAAGCATATGGAACTCGTCTCATGTTATCTTCCTCTTTAGGAGTCTTAGAACACTGATCCTTAGAGAGAGGTACTCTATGTTTGGAGGGCATTAAACCCTTCTTGGAGTTTTGCATGTTAAACTTAGCCAATATTTTCTCAATGTACGAAGCTTGGGACAAAACTAGTACCTTGTTCCTCCTATCATGCAGTAGCTTGATCCCTAGAACATAACTAGCTTCACCCAAGTCCTTCATCTGGAATTGAGAAAATAGCCAAATATTTGTAGAAGTGAACAATCCTACGTCATGCCCAATTAATAGGATGTCATCTACATATAGGACAAGAAATACAACAACACGACTATCATTTTTCTTGTATACACATGGCTCATCAACGTTCTGCTCAAAACCAAAGGCTTTGACTACTTCGTTGAACCGTATGTTCCAAGCTCTAAATGCTTGCTTAAGTCCATAGATGGACCTCTTAAGCTTACAGACCATATTCTCTTGGCCTTTTGCAACAAATTCATCCGGCTGGGTCATGTAAATGGATTCCTCAAGATACCCGTTAACGAATACAGTCTTGACATCTATTTGCCATATCTCGTAGTCATAATGACATATGACGACCAAAAGGATCCTAATGAATTTAAGCATGGCTATCGGTGAGAAAGTTTCCTCATAATCGATCCCTTCTTTCTGAGTATAACCTTTCGCCACCAGCCTAACTTTGAAGGTTTCCACCTTCCCATCCACTTCTTTCTTTCTTTTGTAAACCCACTTACACCCTATGGGTTTTAGCCCTTTAGGTGCTTTTGTGAGATCTCAAACCTTGTTAAAGTACATGGACTCCAACTAAGATTCCATTGTCTTATGCCATTTATCAGCATCTATATCTGACACTGCTTCATCGTAACTAGTAGGATCATCGATCTAGTCAAAGACTACTCCAGAAAACTCTCCAAGCCATCGATCAGGTTGTGATATTTTTATCCTACTACGACGAGGTTCCAATGCCTTTAAAGGAAGTGGTTGTTCACTTTTCTGTTTCAGGAGTAGGTGCAGGTAATTGAGTCGAAGTCTAAGTGACTTCCTCTAATGTAGCCTCGACATTCGTCCTTTGATGGATAACACTATCATCATCCAAGTGTATAGTATGAGTACTTATCAGCACCCTCTACTCCTTAGGATTATAGAAAATTTCACCTTTGGTTCGCTTTGGGTAACCTATGAAGTAGCACATCTTAGACATTGGTTCTAGCATTGAGGCGAAGCTATTTAGTACATAAGCTGGACATCCCCAAATGTGGAAGTACCTTAAAATGGCTTTCGCCTAGTCCACAATTCATGAGGAGTCTTAGGTACTGACTTAGATGGCACACAGTTCAAGATGTATACTGCTACTTCTAAGGCATAACCCCAAAATGATATGGGCAGAGTCGCATGACTTATCATAGACCTTACCATATCAAGTAGGGTCCGATTTCTTCTCTTAGATACACCATTCAGCTGAAGGGTGTATAGTGTGGTTAACTGAGTCACAATTCCCCATTGTGTGAGATAGTCCTTGAACTCACCCTAGAGGTATTCTTCAGCTCGATCAGACCGAAGTGCTTTTATGGGTTTTCCTAATTGCAACTCCGCCTCATCTTTAAATTCTTTGAACTTGCCAAATGCTTCAGATTTGCGGTGCATTAGGTAAATATACCCATATTTTGAGTAATCATTTGTGAAGGTCATAAAATACTCAATGCCTCCTCGAGCTGGTATGCTCATGGGTCTACACACATCAATGTGCACTAATTCTAACACTTGACTTGCCCTATGCCCCTTAGAGGTAAATGACCTTTTGGTCATCTTTCCCTTTAGGCAGGATTCATAGTGATCCCATGGTTCAAGTTCTAATGAGTCCAAGAACCTATCCTTGACCAATCTCTGCATCCTGTTTAGGTTTATATGACCCAAACGTAGGTGCCACAAATAGGTGTTATTAATGGAAGCAATATTTCTTTTTAGAGAAGTTGACCATTTTGGTTCTACATTATGCACATTGGAAATAGTAGGATAGAGATAGAACAAATTATCATGCATGCTACCAGAACATATAAAATTTCCATTTCTACTAATAAAAAAAACCAGTATGGAAAGAAACAAAGTATCCCCTAACAGTTAACTGCGAAATCAAAATAAGATTCTTTCGTAATTCTGGAACATGATAAACATTATCTAGTTCTAAAACTCCATCATTAAATCGTAGGACTACTTTTCCAACAGCCGTGACCCAGACCTTTGCTTCATTGCCAACTCGTAAAACAAATTCTCTTTTACTCAATCTCCTTGTTCCTTGGAAACCCTGCAATGAATTGCATATATGATTAGTGAATCCAGAATCTACTATCCAGGAGTTAGTAGAATCAACAACTAAAATTGTTTTCACGAGATAAGTAAAGCATGTACCTGTCTTGCCATTAGCAAGGTACTCGGGACATTCGTATTTATCATGACCTTCACGGTCACAAACGAAACATCTCCCTATTAGGCCTTTTCCTGCCTTCTTCATCATGACCCTCCTTGTTTTCAATGTTTGTATTCTCTCAAGATGTCTTATCCCTTCCAGCTTCCTTATCAATAAATAAGTGGTCCAGCATCTCCCACTAGAGCGGGTCTGGTCCTTAAATTTATTAAAGGAACTGGGCAAGGTATCAAGAAATAAGTTAGTTTGTTCCAAAAGACTTATCATGGTACCCAACGTCCTACAGAAGCTTATGGCATCTAGTATCTTAAACACGTGGGCTTTAATGGATTCATTTTCTTGCAGCTTTGAAGTCTTTACCAAACTCCAAATTTCCAAGGATCTGATCATATTTGATGAATGCTCTATTTTGTCATGTCGAAACCTAAGAGGTTCAGAGATAGCAGCTAGAATGTATTCTTTGGCCTTAAGGTTAGCATTCTTCCATCTCTTCTCTAATATCTCATCCTTAGGGCATCGATGAGTGAGAACATATTTCAAACCACGACTCTCGAGTAGTGTGTCTAGCGCCTCTTTCCACATAAGAGAATTATACCCATTGAGTTTGTTCTCATGTAATATGGATATCGGTAAATAGTAATTGTATTCCATTTCAATCTGAATATTCATGCAATATAATAAAACTATGAGCAACTTATGTGTGACATATATATGTATAGCATGCATGAAAATAATATAGGAATTTATGAATGCTTTGCACTATCATATAGATAACCCCAAACTAGAACTAGTGCCTTAGTGATAGCTTCTATCACTATTAATCTGTGGCTTCCCAAGACCTGACAACACTTACTCCGAATGGAGGTTACTATCTATCTTGAGTTGAGTGTAAATACCATTCCTTAAGGGATTTCCTAGATAATTCTGATTTGAGCCTCCGAAAGGAGGTTACCCTAGCCAATTACCTATCAGGTGATCTATAGTTTTAAAACTCCACCGAAAGATGGCCGCTCAACGACCACCCTTTTGATGAATTCCCAATTTAAAATCATTCCATTAAATCTAGAATAATCACACCCTCCAAAGGAAAGTTAATGTAATCATTCATTAATGTGATTTAGTTATGGAAAGCCATGGGATTTCTCAATTCCCCCTCCTACTCAATTATTTGAATAAAAGGTTTCTATAAGCCTTTAATTAAGTCTAGGTTTCTAGGGTAAAAACAATCATCTAAATTGTTTCCCTAACCAATTTCTATTTCCAACTAATCCTTTAGACTAAGTCTAAAATCTAGATTAATTGATGACTTAATTATCAAGGACTTATAAACATTAAATGTTATATAATTTTGCAAAGAAAACAATTATGTATCCTAACATAATCAAAGCATAACTATATTTCTAACATTTAATAGTAAATGCCACACAATGACCAATTATATAAAACATACTAATTGTATCCTAGCATTTAACTTCTAAGTAAATACTATGCAATTAATAATTATGAAAGGATCACATAATTAAACTATATTTGTATTTCTAGTATTTGAATAAATAAATGCTACATTTAATAAAACAAAAATATGGGGCACAATTAATTAAAGTGTATCTAGCATTTATTGTAGCCAAATTAGGAGTTTCCATATTTATATAATTGTAAAAACACGACAAACAAAAGCTAGAAAAAGCTGGAAAAAAATAAAAAAAAACTTTAACAACCACGCGGGGCCCCCGCGTGACGCGTGTCACGCCTCAGGACCAAGACCCGCGGAGGTTAAGGTTGGAGCGCAACGTGTCAACCAGCTTAGGACCTGTAAGATTATTGTTTAACAACCTAAACATTCATTAACTTGCACAAGTAACTTCAAAAGAATGCTCATGGCATTTGGCATTAAAAGGCCACAACAACCTGTTTCATAATTACAAGACCTAGCTTCCCTATTCGTACCTCATACATGGCCAAATACGAGGCCTCAAAAGAATGGTATTCAAGCTTAGTATGTAGTTAATAATCCAAAAGAATATTACATAATATAGGGTTGTTCAAAAGTACATCATGGGTTTCTATTAACAATCTATGTCTTCAACACAATCATGAAAGTCAACAAAAACAGAAATCAGTCTCCTCACATAAAGCCTCATCGCCCTCAACCTATACAGTTGGCTCGGCCTCGGTCTCACCTGTATATATTAGGAAGATGGGTAAGCTAATCCTGCATATAGCTTTGTGAGGATGAGAAATTAAGGTTTTCACAAAGGTTTTATCTTTTCAAAAATAGTTTGATAACTCATGCCATGCACATAAGAATTGTTAATAATTGAATACCATATATATAATAATGTCAACAAAACAAGCACTCAATTATACTCTCCAAGGGTTATACCAAGCGAGAGCAGATAAAAAGGATATAGATACACGAACTGTTGTTGGAGGTGGCCAGTCTCGAACTTTCTTGTCAAATCATCTTCATCACACCAATTAAGAATGGGCACTCCAGAGGCAACCCAAAACCATGGTAACTAAGACTTATACCCGACGGCCTGATGCTGTCTAGGGGAATCAGAACTTCTACCATGGGGTTTACAAGCTGCTTGTATTACTTAACAATTGAACAAATGCATCCCAACTCTCCAAGGAAACACACCAAGTGAGAGTGGGCATTAATCAAGCAAGAACATATTTGGAGGACAACAAAGTAGGTTGTCTCCGTCATGCAAACATATTGAAGTAATGACATCCAACAAGTTCAAAGCAAACCAATACTTCATTAAGCAAAACTTAAAGTGCAATGCAAGATCAACAAATACATGTTCTTACATTGCCCAAATAATCTCCACAATGTTCCTTGTTCATGTTAGCTAACTAAGCAAGCAACTTCAACACTTTTGCACTAACCTAACTTAAATAGTTAATTTCCCTATCTTACCATACTCTAAATACTCTTGTTTTAGTATAGAATTAAATTTTATCGCAAGTAGATAGTTTTAGAATCAAACGGAACTTAATTCGGAGATGAATTGACCAAGATATGGTCATCGAAAAATTGTTGCGCAAAGTTGTCAAACTGAAAAACGGGTAGTTTGGTCGTGTTGATCACGACCGGGTATCACGTCCAGAAGTCACTGACTTTTGTCTGGTCGTGATAACATGACCGGGTTCATCCCCGGACAGGCACAATTTTCTCACCAAATCTTGCATCAAACCCAAACTTAACTCTATTTTTCTTCTACCTTTGCAACATTTATGCTTACACATTATCACCCATTTCATTTCCACACACATATGCTCTTAGATTTGCTAGGTTTTGCTCATAGAATCCAAGAGCTACTTAAAATCATCTAGGCTAACACCTAGCTACTACAACACACAACAAGATCAATCAACAAGTCTAATGCTCTCAACACCTTGCCTACTCTCTACACTTCAACACAAGAGCAATATGCATCCTCCAAGGCTTCATGCTAGTATACAAGAGCTACTCAAAACAAATAATGCAACCCAACAACAAAGCTTAAAGCCCTAAATCCTCAACAAGGTTCAAATATGCAAGATAAGTTCTTATACACCACAAGCAAGTTCAACAAGCTATTAAACCACAAGTTTAAGAACAATATGAATTTTACAAAGATTTTGAAAACATCCATCACCTTTGCAAGAGTTAGAAATGGAAGAAAATTGATTGAAAATGGTTGAAGAGCTTGAAAATGGCTTGCTTCTACTTTCCTTTTCCTTCCTTTCTTCTTCTTCTTCTCATTTCTCCCTTCTCTTTGGCAAAATCGTGTAGTGTGTATATGTGTGTGTTCAGATTGTGTGTGTGTGTTTGAGTCGTGTGGTATGAGTGTGTTTTAGTGTGTGTTTGTGTGTTTTATTGTAGGTAAGTAATAGTGCTAAAATATCCTACAAGCCTAATGACCACCTTACCCTCCAACTTACTTATGTATTGCTAATTTGTCCTTTTTGGTCAAATCCTAACTAATTAGTTAATAGTCTTAGCTCAATAATGTTCAATTAATTTCCTACGATGTCTAAAATATCCAAATACACGTAGTGAAAATATTTGCACGTAAAACGATGCAAGCGCACATAAAATGACATTAATGCATATAAAATGATGTGAATGCAACATGAATAATGCTACTTATGACTAGTTCTCGTGTCGGGCCTTACAACGCGCCCTCACTCGCTTGTGGGCGTCACATGCCCGCGTGGCTGCCCCTTTTTTTTCGTTTGTTTTTCTTTTTTTCTTTTTCTTGTTTGTGCAGTGTAGAAATTTGAGGATTAATATATATGTGGCAAGTTCCTTTTAATCCTCCTAAAAACTCTCTTATGCGATAAATAAGAATTCCTATCTAGATTTCTTAAACTAATTGTATTCTAATTAAGTTCTACTTACATGCCAAGTAACTTAATTCTAACACAATTAGCTTTATAAAAAAATATATTTAGAATTAACTAAAATAATTCCAAACAATGTAGAAACACAATTACAACATAAAATTCATGCAATTAAGATCAAATTGCAATCTATAATTTTTTTTTTAATGTTCATGTAATATCTATGTTTCTACTTTTCAAGAATTAAATTTCTTAAAGTAAAACTTGTTTAATTCACAGTGGCTTTGATACCACTGAAAGAAATCGTTATAGGTTACATGATTCATATTCAAAAAATTTCATGAACATGGCTGAAACAATCATGTAGGATCTTACTGTGATTAAACATGCATAGTTAATCTAGAACAAAAACATAATTTAATTCTTGAAAGAATAGTATGAAGTTTCACATACCTCTTGGAGCAAAATGAAAAACAAAATCTTCACAAGCTCCCAATAAGATCTACACACCTACACAAGCTTCTGTTGGCAACTCTTGATCTTCCCTTCTATGACCAAACTCCAACAAAGCAAATCTAGTTGTAGGACTAGAATTTAAATTAAAATTAACTAGAAGAGTTTCCTCCAAAGATTGAAGCCTACTCAAAAGAGAGAAGAGATGACTCTTGAAGAGCTGGTGCAATCTTCCAGAGCTTAGGAGAGGCCTATTTGTAGGAGAAGAGTCTGAAAAAAAATCTCTAGGAAAAACAATGTGGGATTTCTTTTCTGTCAAATTTTCCATAACAGATAAACCCAAAAATAATTTTCCTATTTTTCCTCCTCCTTTTTTTCTCCTTGGCCGAAAATCCTAGGGTAACTTGGCCCTGGACCCACACGTTTTCTTAGAGACGCGTGCCAAGGTCCTGGCTCAGCCCAGGTGCTTTAATTAATTTTTTGTGCAATTATTTAATTTAATTCCAACCAATAATTAAAAATAGAAACCCCTTTCCAATAAAATAGAAAGTCTATTTTTAATATCTAATTTCCAATTAAATTAAATACTCTCTCTCTCATAGTTATTACTATAATATAAATATTACTCAAAGGATTAATTGGCTAGAAAAAGGACCAAAAGACATATTTACCCTTTCACTAAAAATGAATAAAATATTCTCGCTAGTTTCCTAGCAATATTTTATCACTTTAACTTAGTCCACTCCACTATAGGACTACAGTAGTACTCAATGATAAATATTGTATTTACAGAAATAGTCTTCCACCCAACTAAGTGATGAAATAACCATAATGCCCCTCTATACTCACTCGTAGTCAAGACAGGTTCCATAATGTACTATCACCTCTTGAACTATATCTTAAACTACTTAGATCCTCTGAACCCAACATTCAACCATCTTCCAAGAGTTATCCACTTATCTAAGAGAGCTACCCTCAAGTGTAACACCAAGTACAACATCCTGTACTACTATGCATAAATTTAGGTTGATATAGTCTCGGATCAATCTAAGGGAGTGATTAATGTATAGACTTCTTATTGCAAATGCGCGTTCCTTCTAATCAGGTCCTATACACCCAAACCACAGAGTTAGATGACCTAGCAATTAGACCATACCCATAATGGCTCAAAGTGCAAGCACCCGACTTCGTCGGTTCATCCACACTTGCTCAAGATTAAGAGCTATGACCCACTTAGAAGCTCATGGGCATAGGTGTACTCTTTCTTTGATAGTACGTATCTAGAGTACACACCTACGGTGGTTCATCCAATGCATACACATGCATAAATGTAATAAGTTTGGAACAAATCCATGATCAAGGCAAATCACCCTTATCCAAAAAGGAACTTATTCTACCATGACCTCTACCATAGTAAAGTGCCCAGCTTTACTACTAAGTCATGGAAATATTAATTATGCTTATCAAGTAACCATGACTCAGACCTTCTGTGCGTAACCACCCCGCACCTAAGTCAACACTTGAAGCAAGGACCTTTCATACATATACTAATACAGTCATCCACATAATAAATGAGAGAAGAACATGCTCATAACAATGAGATGATACTTTATTATTATTGAAAATATTCATATTACAGAAATGGCAAGTGCTAATGGTCTTATGGGCACACCAATCCCAACAAAAAGTAGGTTGCCTCGAGCATTTAAGCATTGACAATCAATATAATTAATAAGACATTCAAGCATTAAGTAAATAGTATAACCGTTAAAACAGTTACGTACTTACCATTAGCAAATAAACTACTATGATGACCAATAAAGAATTTACAATTGATTGTTCAACTAACTCTTGCATTTAAACATTTAAGCAATCGATATAACTCATGAACATTCACGAGCTTATCGTTAGCAAAGCAAGCTTTAACTTCATGTAATAACTTTCATTAATAAGGTTAATTGGTTAACTCATAAGCAAGCAACACAAGAAATATCCATTTTCACTTGAAATCCAAAGATAGAAGTAAGTAAACTCAAGCATGAATTATCTAGTTTGGTTATCAACCCTAATGTCGTTTAAAAACTCGAAAACTGCATAGAAATGTAACTCTTTAAATGTAGATAGGTTTAGCATCAAACGGATCTCGATTCGGAGATATATTCAACAAGATATGACCTCTAGAATTTCATTGCGCAAATTATCCTACACCTACGCGAGGAATAGAACCCCACTGTAATCAGCTTAAATTATCACCTTAACCTCAAAATTAGCTCTTGAAGTAAAATCAGAGTTTATTCTACTATAAGTCTAGTATAACATATCCAAAAATTAGCCTCATTCATTAAGGTTTACCACATCAAAACCTTCACGCAAAAACAGTGCGCATGATTCTTTTTTAAACCTTGTTTTACTTGCATTAACATGTGTATAGATGTTAAGTATATTGCTATGAAGCTAAATCATTCATCTAAGCACTCAATCAAACACTTAACACTCATGTTTTCAACTAGCTCAAGACACAAATATCAACAACATATACACTCAAGGCTTTAGAAATCAACAACGTACTAGTCATACACAACAAAATTACTTCATAATCATTAGATTAACATGCAAATTCATGGCTCATCTATTATTTCACTACATATTATTAAACTTACCCCTAACAATTTAACAAGAAATATGCATAAAAACCATGAACCTCACCTTAGCATGAAGATAAGCACAAAAATTGCATGAATTGAGCCAAAATCACTTCTTCTCCTCTTCTTTTTTCTTTTTTCCCTCTCTTTCTTTTTCCTTTTTTCCCTTCTTCTTCCCTACGGGTTTAACCCCTTTTTTTCTTTTCTTTATCCGATTTTCTCTTCCTCCTTCTAGACTTTTCCTTTTGTTTTATCCTATCTAAGTCAAATTGGGCCAATTGGGCCAATTGGGCCTTTCAATTATGTTTGAAGAATTAAGCTAAGCCCAATATCTATTTTAATCTTCTTATGATCCAATTAAGCCCACTAAAAACGTATTTATTATGCCAATGTCTATATAATCCACTTACTTAAATGCAATACAAATATGTTTTAATTCAATTAGCATGAAACAAGTCACTGAATGCAAACAAATATAGGCAAGTTAGTAACATAATTACTGTCATCTAGTTCAGGTGTCATAGTATATAGATGCTCTGAAGTAGTTTTTGGAGATTGATTGTTATTAATAATTGTTGTGCTAGATCGCCTTGCAGGCTTAGGGTGTTTAACTTAGGTTTGTGGCATAACGTCTCTGAGTTTGCCCTTGCGAATTTGGGGGCGTGACAGTTGGTATCAGAGCAATAGGTTTATCGATTATAGGGGATCTAGGCATGGGTAGTTAGGTTTTCTTTATACTGACTTTGCATATATTATTGTATTATGATTGTAACGGGTTGGAAGTGCTTTCATGTCTTTTATGCAGAAAATAAAGCATCGTGCTAGCTTTAGTCAAGAACCTCCTTCTATTGAGATGGCGGGTCTCAATGGACACAACACTGAGACTAGAGAGTTAGGGCCTCAAATTGAGCCAACACCACAGATATATTCTGCATCAATTGTTAATGCTATGTTACAATAGGTAGTTGCCAATATGGCTAGAGAGGCATCAATGCCTGAGCTAGATGAGTTCCAGGTATGAAAAAACTTTACAGCTATGGGGCCACCATCATTTAAGGGGGGAATGATCCACAGATAGCTTATGAATGGCTCGATATTGTAGAAAGAATCTTCAGAGTGTTACATTATGATGATGAAAGAAAGGTTCACTTTGGAACTCACATGTTTCGTGGTAATGTTGAGACGTGGTGGAACATTAAGAAGATTGAATTGCATGCTCCAGTTAGTCTGGCAGATTTTCGTGAACTGTTTCAAGAAGAATTTTATCCTGAATCCTATCAAGACTTGAAGTAGGAAGAGTTCATCACCCTTAAACAAAACAACATGGGTGAATGAATATACAGAGAAGTTTAACGAGCTTTCTGAATTTGCGCCTCATATGGTAGTACCAGAGTGAACTAAGGTAAAGAGGTTTGAGTTGGGTTTGTGACCATACATATAACAGTTTGTGGCAACTCAACACCACCAAGTCTTTCGATATACCTATGAAGCAGTAGTGATTGTAGAGAGGGGGAGGGGGGGAAATATGCAATATCAGGCACAAATTCAGCCACATCAACAACAACAATCTGCGGGGGATAAAAAGAGAGATAGATCATGGGGTGTACCACAAAACAGTCAGTCTAGGGGTAGCTCTTCAAAGAAACCTTTCATACAGTACACCACGGGTCAGACTTTTAAATACAGGCCATATGCTCCAAGACTAACAGACCAGAGACCACTTTTAATAGTAGTACCTAAATGTATGCATTATGGTAAAACTTATCTTACTGAGACTTGTCGTTAGTTGACTGGGGCATGGGCAAGTCTATGGTGTGGATCTTCAGATCATCATGTTTGGAATTACCCTTGGAGATTAAGTGTTTCGGTAGCTGAGTAGAGAGGGGTTTGTCTACCTGTTATTAGGACAATTTAGAGACCAGCTCTTCCACCCACAGTTTGACCTATTCAGTAATTTATACCTAAAGGTGGTGGGCAGGGGTCTCAGCCTCGGGCTAGATTATATGCTTTGACTTATGGAGACACCTAGGCCTTTAACTCAGTGCTTACAGGTATCTTACGAATTTCTGATGTATATGCACATGTGTTATTTGATACTGGCTCAAATTATTCCTTTACTTCCTTGGCATTTGCATCCATGCTAAACATTTTACCCGAGCTATTAGAGTCAGCATTGTGTGTGAAATCTCCTGTTGGGGCGTTTATTAAAATAGATACCATATATAAAAACTGCATAGTACATGTAAAGGACAGGGAATTGTTAGCCAATTTAATCCGCTTGGATATGAAAGATTTTGATGTCATCTTGGGAATGGATTGGCTATCAACATATCATGGTTTTGTGGACTGTTTTTCCAAAAAGGTTATATTCTGCTTACCTGGTGAGTCTGAGTTTGAATTTTAAGGAAGAAAATGGGAGATGTCTTGTGTTTTATCCGCACTGAAGACTAAAAAATTATTGAGGAAGGGTTACGAATAGTTTCCAGCCTATGTGGTGAATACTGAGCAGAAAGAGCAAAAAGTTGAAGATATTCCTGTAGTTAGAGTATTCCCATATGTATTTCCTGAGGATATTTTGGGATTACCTTTAGTGCGTGAAGTTGAGTTTAGAATTGAACTCTTACCAGACACTCAGCATATATCAAAGGCACCATATAGAATGGCCCCAATAGAACTTAAAGAATTGAAGATACAGCTGTAAGAATTACTTGACAAGGGTCAGATTCGCCCTAGTATTTCTCCTTGGGGACCGTCAATATTATTTGTGAAGAATAAAGACGATAGTTTGAGATTGTGCATAGATTACCGTGAGCTGAATAAAGCTACAGTGAAGAACAAATATCATTTGCCTCGTATCGATGACCTATTTGATCAACTTCAGGGTGCTCAAGTGTTTTCAAAAATAGATTTGAGGTCAAGATATCACCAGTTAAGAGTTAAAGCAGAGGATGTGTCAAAGACAGCCTTCCGGACCAAATATGGGCATTATGAGTTTGTAGTAATGCCATTTGGCTTGACAAATGCTCCAGTACCTTTTATGGATTTGATTAACAGGGTATTCAATCATGATCTAAATAAGTTTATGGTTGTGTTCATAGATGATATCTTGATATATTCTAGAAGCCGTGAAGATCATGAGCATCATCTAAGATCAATTTTGCAGACTCTTCGAGAAAAGCAATTATATGCTAAGTTTAAGAAATATGAATTCTGGTTGGGTAGTGTGATTTTCTTAGGTCACATTATATTTAAAGATGGCATCTTTATAGATCCCCAGAAAATTGAAGCAGTGAGTAATTGGCCGAGACCGACTTTAGTTACAGAGGTTCGTAGTTTTCTCGATTTAGCTGGATAACACAAGAAGTTTGTGGAGGGGTTTGCACAGTTAGCTATACCTCTGACACAATTGACACCGGAAAGCTCTAAGTTCAAGTAGACTGAAAAATATGAACGAAGTTTCCAACAGTTAAAGAATTGTTTGATCTCTACACTAGTGTTAGCTATCCCTATTGGATCAGAGGGTTTTTCCATATACAGTGATGCTTCCAAGAGTAGTTTGGGCTATGTACTGATGTAGCATGGAAAGGTGATTGCGTATGCTTCCAGACAATTAAAAACTTTTGAACAGAATTACCCCATACATGATCTAGAACTAGCAGCAGTCATATTTGCTCTAAAGATCTGGCGCCACTATTTGTATGGGGTTACCTACAATATATATACTAATGACCAGAGTCTGAAATACATTTTTACACAAAAAGAATTGAATCTTAGACAAAGAAGATGGCTCGAGCTCTGAAAAGACTATGACTTGACAATTCATTATCATCCGAGGAAAGCTAACAAAGTAGCAGATGCCTTGAGCAGAAGACCACTAACAGCAATAGCAGCTTTGTTGACTTCACGGGAAAATTTAATTGAAGAATTTGAAAGATTACCATTGGAGGTAGTTATTCCTGGTGAAAAGGGTTTCTTGGCACCTTTAACTATTCAGTCTACGTTGCTGGATCGAATCAAGGAAGCACAGAGCAAGGATTCATTCTTAGAAAAAGTCAGGAACAAATTAGAGGATGGGAAAAAATCTGAATTTCAGGTACATGAAGATGGCATAATTCGGTACAACAACAAATTATGTATACAGATGATTTAGCACTGAAAAAAGAAATTTTGTCTGAAGAACATGAATCTTGGTTTGCAATCCATCCAGGTGGAACGAAGATGTATAGAGATATTCGAGAGCATTTCTGGTGGAATAATATGAAGCGTGACATTGGGGACTACGTGGCTAGATGCTTGACTTGCCAAAAGATAAAAGCTGAACACCAGAAGCCCTTAAGATTATTACAACCACATGAAATTCCAGAATGGAAATGGGATAGTGCATCGATGGACTTTGTTAGGGATTACCTAAGATAAGAGATAAAAATGATGCAATTTGGGTGATCATGGACATATTAACTAAGATAGTTTATTTCTTGCCTATTCGGGTTGATGAAAGTAGAGACAGGTTGGCCAAACTTTACATGGATGAGATAGTGTGCCAACATGGAGTACTGAAATAGATTTTATGTAATACCTCGATCCCTCACGAGACCGGAGCCCTGATCCAAACCCGAGGTCACGAAAAACAAGAGAAAACAGACGGAGTTTTCCCTATTTCTAGGCCTAACCAGTTATTTGCACTCAGAAGAAATAGCCACAACAATACCACAAAAGCATTCACAACATCCACAACCTCCCTTGAACATAATTCTCCAAACCTTCAAGGTCGTCCGAGCCTTTCTACTACAACAAAATATACATACAAGTATGCACTTCATTAACTATTGAAATTCTTTATTATAAGTTCGATTATCATACCACTCTAATTTTATTTACTTAACTTTCTTATATTTTAAGTTACCAACCAACCTTCCGTTAACCCCATACAAGCATGCAAACCAACTATACAATAAAGTAGAACATTTGAGTTATTACATGCCAATTACACTCAACCAATCATACATGCCTTTAACTTTACAATACAATCCTCTAAGAAAGCACAATTACATAAAAGACCCTAAGGTCTCAAAAATAATTACAAGCCAATCCAATTAACTAATTCACATAGAATCACATGTACAATCAACTGAGGCTAGCACATCTAATCACAGTAAGTCTCGAGCTTTCTCATTAACACTTTCTGAAGGCACTGAACCTGAAAAATGGTTAGAAAGAAGGAGTGAGCAACCACGTTGCTCAGTAAGGAAGGGAAACAGATATCCAGAGAGTTTTGAAAATGATTTTGTGCAATGCAATAACCAACAATTAAGTAAATTAACAATACAAACTAGCATATTAAACAAATAAACAAGCTAAACAATACACTTCAAGGTAAGTTAAACAATCACGAGAATACAATCAAAGGTAACTCTCCAAGGAACAAGGGCCCAAGCGAGAGTTACTCAAAAGGATACAATGTTGACCACGAACACGAACCACGAACCACAAACCACAAACCACGAACCACGAACCACGAATCCGATATAATAACGATAACGATAACTATAATGATAACAATAAGCCAGCATAACCCCAATCACTCCATTAGGTGGTAGCCGAGGTATACCGACAAGCCCGATGCCACCTGGCTTCCCCGACATTACCATGCCCAAATGATTGCGCAACCACGATACGATAACGATAACGATAGGGTGAGTTTTCACTTGAAGATATCTATAATTTTTAAGGAAAACCGATTCGATAACCATACAAGATAACATATACTAGACAATTTACAATCAATATAATAATATAAACAAGGGACAAGTATATATTCACTCAATTTATAACAAAGTACACATAAATATAAGCAATTACATTAAACTGTACAAATTATGAGCAATAACCAAACTAAGATGCACAAGAGAATGAAAACTCTCTCACCTCTAAATAGCCAAAAGATCCCTTCAAATTGTACCAAATCTCCTTCAATTACCACTCAAGAGTCAAGACCTCTACCTAAAACAACAACTTCATTTATCTTAAAGACAACCCAACCACCTTAAAACAAGTTAACCAAAATTGTTTGAAGGTAGTAGGATTAGGCTTAGGAGAACTTGTTTGCCCTTGAAGAAGCTTTGGAAGATCACTCTGTGAAGCTTGAAAGATGAATTTCTTCTCTTCCTTGGCTCCCTATCTCATGGGTTTGGGGAGGAAGAGGGTTATTGGGCATTTTGTGTTTTGTTTGCTTTGTTATATATGTGTATGTATTGTATTAATTATGTATAATATGTATATTTTAAGTGTAATATGTATTTGGCCCATTTAAAATGCAAGATCAAGTTAATTTTAAGCCTAAAAGTCCAATTAAATCCAACTAGCCCAAAACAATGTTATTCATAGTTTTTACTATTCATACGGTATGAAAAACATTTTCTTAATGCACTTTTCGGACATGCAATGCACAAAATTCTATTTTCCTCATGCCTTTTAAATCACAAGTATCATGAGAAAAAAATAAAAATCAGAAAAACAACACAATCAAAAACTAAGTACAGCTAATATCTGAAACTAGTTATTTGAACACAAATGCAACCATTAGATATACTAGAATGCATTATCTCCTACTCTTACTTAACAAGTTATTTGAACACAAATGACAACTTTATTACGTGAAGTTAAATCACAGTCAAGACATATAAAGACAAAATATTTACATTTAAGACATCTTATTCACATAATCACATACGATGCACTTAGCTTACAAGACAATCTAGACATTTCACAACTTACACAATAGACTCTTCATATTCTTTCTTTCATGCTAGCACGTTATTCACTTAGACAATCACACACTTAGACAAGTAAACAATCACGGAATCATATAATCATACAAGGCCACTTAAACCACAAACTAGATATAAATGCATAAAGCTCACATTAAGACACAACTTTACGCATTCCGAGCACATAACACATTTACAACTTAGCACATAAACCACATACAACACTCTATCCATGTAACATACTTTACAGGCACATAATCAAGGTCACTACCCAGTAGGCCGAAGATCCTTTCCCGGCTGAGAGCTGTCTAAGCTCTGATACCATCTGTAACATCTCGATCCCTCACAAGACTGAAGCCCTCATCCAAACTCGAGGTCACGAAAAATAAGGGAAAACAGATGGAGTTTCCCCTGTTTCTAGGCCTAACCAGTTACCTGCACTAAGAAGAAATAGCCATAAGAATATTATACAAGCATTCACAACATCCACAACCACCCTTGAACATAATTCTCCAAACCTCCAAGGCCATCCGAGCCTTTCTACTACAACAAAATATACATACAAGCATACACTTCATTAACTATTGAAATTATTTGTTATAAGTCCGATAATCATACCACTATAATCTTATTTACTTAATTTTCTTATATTTTAAGTTACCAACCAACCTTCCGTTAACCCCATACAAGCATACAAACCAACTATACAATGAAGTAGAACATTTGAGTATTACATGCCAATTACACTCAACCAATCATACAGGCCTTTAACTTTACAATACAATCCTCTAAGAAAGCACAATTACATAAAAGACCCTAAGGTCTCAAAAATAATTACAAGCCAAGCCAATTAACTAATTCACATAGAATCACATGTACAATTAACTGAGGCTAGCACATCCAATCACAGTAAGTCTCGAGCTTTCTCATTAACACTTTCCGAAGGCACTAAACCTGAAAAATGGTTAGAAAGAGGGAGTGAGCAACCACATTGCTCAGTGAGGTAGGGAAACAAATATCAAGGAGTTTTGAAAATGATTTCGTGCAATGCAATAACCAACAATTAAGTAAATTAACAATACAAACTAGCATATTAAACAAATAACCAAGCTAAATAATACACTTCAAGGTAAGTTAAACAATCACGAGAATACAATCAAAGGTAACTCTCCAAGGAACAAGGGCCCAAGCGAGAGTTACTCAAAAGGAGCTATGTTGACCACAAACACGAATCATGATCCACGAACCACAAACCCGATATAATAACGATAACGATAACGATAAGTCGACATAACCCTAATCACTCTAGTAGGTAGTAGCCGAGGTATACCGACAAGCCCGATGCCGTCCAGCTTCCCTGACACTATCATGCCTAAATGGCTGCGCAACCATGATACGATAACAATAACGATAACGATAGGGTGACTTTTCACTCGATGATATCTATAATTTTCAAGGAAAACCGATTCAATAACCATACAAGATAACATATACGAGACAATTTTACAATCAATATAATAATATAAACAAGAGACAAGTATATATATATTCACTCAATTTATAACAAAGTACACATAAATATAAGCACTTACATTAAACTGTACAAATTATAAGCAATAACCAAACTAAGATGCACAAGAGAATGAAAGCCCTCTTACCTCTAAATAGCCAAAAGATCCCCTCCAATTGCACCAAATCTCCTTCAATTACCACTCAAGAGTCAAGACCTCTACCTAAACACAACAACTTCATTTATCTTAAAGATAACCCAACCACCTTAGAACAAGTTAACCAAAATTGCTTGAAGGTAGTAGGATTAGGTTTAGAATAACTTGTTTGCCCTTGAAGAAGCTTTGGAGGATCACTCCATGAAGCTTGAAAGATGAAATTCTTCTCTTCCTTGGCTCTCCTATCTCACGGGTTTAGGGGGGAGTTATTCGGCATTTTTTGTTTTGTTTGCTTTGTTATATATGTGTATGTATTGTATTATGTATGTATAATATGTATATATTAAGCGTAATGTATATTTAGCCCATTTAAAATGCAAGACCAAGTTAATTTTAAGCCCAAAAGTCCAATTAAATCCAACTAGCCGAAAACAATGTTATTCCTAGTTTTTACTATTCATACGGTATGAAAAACATTTTCCTAATGCACTCTCTAGACATGAAATGCACAAAATTCTATTTTTCTCATGTCTCCTAAATGACAAGTATCATGAGAAAAAAATAAAAATAAAAAAAACAACACAATCAAAAACTACTACGAATAGTACCCATTTATACTATTTAGGAAACATCACATAAATGCACATAATTTGACACTAAAGTGGTAATTGCACATGCATGCGGGTCCGGGGTCTCACATTGTATCTGATCAAGATTTGAGATTCACATTCAGATTTTGGCAAGGTATGCAACAAGCATTGGGTGTGCAGTTAAGAATGAGCATTGCATTTCATCCTTAAATAGATGGTCAAACAAAGAGAACTATCTAGATATTAGAGGATATGCTTCAAGCTTGTGTTATGAATTGGGGAGGTAATTGGGATTCATATTTAGCCTTGGTTGAATTTTCCTATAACAACAATTACTAGTCCAGCATTTAGATGGCGCCCTACGAATCACTATATGGAAGAAAATGCAGAACTCCGTTATATTAGCATTTGGGTGAACGAAAAGTACTAAACTCCCAACTACTTGAAATTATAGAAGAAAAAGTCAAATGGATTATAGCACAACTTAAAAGAGCACAAGACAGACAAAATAGCTGGGCAAATATAAGGCGGACAGATTTGGCATTCGAGGTAGGTGACCATGTGTTCCTAAAAGTATCTCCTACTAAAGGCGTGATCGGATTTGGCCGTCGAGGGAAATTAAATGCATGGTATGCGGGTCCGTTCGAGATTCTGGAGCAAATTGGAGAAGTTGCATATAAAATTACTTTACCGCCATCATTGACAGGTATTCATAATGTATTCCATTTTTCTCAGCTCCAGAAATATGTATCCGATACCAATCACATTCTGCATTATGATAAGCTACAAGTAGGGGATAACTTAACATACGATGAATATCTAGTGGCTATTGTTGATAGAAAAGAACAAGTTCTTTGGCGCCGCAATATTCTGTATGTAAAGGTTCGATAGAACAAAAATTGTACAGACATAGAAGCCATTTGGGAACTAGAATCGGAGATGCGTGAAAAGTATCAATTTTTATTTGAAGTGCCAGGTAAAACCTAGTTTCAAGGATGAAACTTTTTTGAAGGAGGGAAAGGTGTAGTACCTCCTAAATAGGCATACTCCTCATACTTACACATATGCATACATATCTACTAATTGTTACCATACTTATAAAATGTCATTTTATCTTTTGTTTGGGGTCTTTTCATAAGTGGATAAAATAGTTGGGGCCAACCTATAATTAGACTAAGATAACTTAATATCCTACACTTAAGTTAAAACTAAAGGTTGACCAAAAAATAAAATAAAATAAAAAGCAAGCTTTTCTTTTCTTTTTTCTCTCACCACCCGATTTCCCCATTTCCCCAATACATGCCCTAGCTACTATTATAAGCCAAGTCAACCTGGCTGAATTTTTTTGGCTAAGAAGAATCTTGTAAAGAAAAAAACTTGAAGCTTTGTGCCTTTGAACCGTAGAAGGTAATGGTTTAATTGGATTATTTTTTAAAAAACATCTTCTTATTACTATGTGTTTGTGTAGGTGTATATATATGTATATATGTAGATAGGAATGAGTAGAATCATATAATAGGTTTGAAATATTTGTTTAGCCTATTTGTTGGATAACAACTAAACGTATGAATTTTGTAGAAAATGATGTAGATTATGGTGAAGTTTGTAAGGTGTTATTCTTGGTGTATGAAGAAACTTATATAGTTGGTGTTTGATAGATCTGTAAATGTGTTACTGTTATTGTGCTATTGCCGTGTGTGCATGTGTAGTTGCTTTGGATTATGCATATTGACCATGTATATAAGATGCTAGTTTATTAAAGTTGTGGATGCCGTGTGTGTAATTTCTTTGTATTAGGCATGTTGACTTTATGTTGGTAAAATGCTTACTTAATAAAAGGAGTCTTATAGATATAGGTTGTCTTTTGTAGGATTTTGAAAAGTAAGAAGACAAAAACGTGCATGGAAAGAGAATTTGATAGGAAAAGTAAGAAACGAGAATATGAGAGAGAAATGAATTGAAAGTGATGTTTTTGTTTTGACTTATTTGACATATATGATAAATTGAATTATGTAGTTGTAGAAATTAAATAGATCTTGGTAAAATAATTGAGTAAGCTTGGTATAATTAATTGAGTATATGACATTTATATGCTTAATGTTAGTCTAATAAGTATAATTTTTTTGTGTTTCATGATCTTAGTAAGAATATTATTTTGCAGCATCCGGTTAAACTGAGAGTATAATTAGATAAATGAAACTATATTACTTTAGCACTGGATCGAGGTAAGTAGGATACCCATCACACACTTTCACTTTCTTTCAATTTGATTTATATACTTCTTACGCTCATTGATTCATTGTTGATATACCATTCGTTATTTCTTGAATATACCACTTGTTCACATTAGTTGTACTCTGCAACACCTAGACGACAGGGTGCAATATATGATCAACACTAGTCTTTAGGCATATTATAATATTATTGTTACTACCATGGCAGGTGAGCTAGCTACTCTTTATCAGATCAATGGTTATTGTATTGTATTGTTAACTTAATACATAGTAGCAGTGGTCAAATATATTGTACAATGGTTATTTATATTGTTATTATCGTGCAACTGTACAGGGATGTTCATATTCTATTTCATATGCTTCATACGCTATATATACTAGATGTTTAATTGATTTCTATAAGCCTTTCACAGGGTATCCTACTTAATGAGCTTTCTTTGCTTATTTTATTATAATGTCTTTGCAGAGTCACAAGGTATCCTACTTAATGAGCTTTCTTTGCTTATTTTATTATAATGTCTTTGTAGAGGGAGGTGGGGAGGAATATTAGGGGAAAGTGTATCAGGGACAGGAGTACCAGGGAGAGCAGTATCAGGGACCAGAGTACCCAGTTGAGGACCAGGCATAGACTTTCACTAGTTGCAGTTTTTGAGTGCTAGACTTTATTTTTGTAATCGATTCAGCATTATAGACAGGTTTCCTAGTTAAGGATGATGTAATTTTTGTGGAAATGGATGTGTAAATATAAATAGGACTAAGTCTTGTGTATTACTTATAAGAGTTATACTCGAACTGATAATCGTGGTATCTAGATGCTCTGATATAATTTTTAAAAATTGATTATTATTAATAATTATTGTGCTAAATCACCTTGCAAACTTAAGTTGTTTAACTTAGCTCTGTGGCATCACGTCTTCAAATTTGCCCTTGTAAATTTGAGGACGTAACAATGCGAGATTTAATCTCGAGAACTCTCGCATTAATATTTGTCTTTTAAGGTAAGAACTGGTATAAATTAGCAAAAAGACGAATTGTCAAAAAGATTTCACCAAAAGAAATTGGCAAAAAGATCAAACACGGTGGTCACCATAAACTCAGAATAAGGCGGGAAAACAAGGCGCCATTTATTGCTTAAAGACCCCCACACACATAGAAACACACGCAGTGCAGAGAGTGTGTGTGAGAGAGAAGATGATTGAAATAGAAGATGAAGAATTCCTATTACAAGTGGCCGCCGTAGAGGCGGAAGCTGTCTCTTCCACAGCCATAAAACGCCGCAAAATCTCCGAATCCACCGCCACCATCACCGCCACCGCTGCCGTCACACCTCAAGTTCAAAACGATGTTGTTGTTCAAGAAGGAGCCTACCTAGCAGCTCTAAAAGGAAGCAAAAGCCAGCTCTTCCAACAGAAATTCACTTCCAATTCTAGAAACTATAACAATCACATCAACAAAAGCGTTAATAATTTCAATAATTCTAATAACAATTTTAATTATAATAATAACAATAATAATCAAGTGGTGTTTTCCGATGGTGGCTCGTGCTATAAGTGTGGGAAATTAGGGCACTGGGCACGCGATTGCGATGCGAATGGAAATGGTGATGTTGCTGACAAGGCATGTCCATGTGGATTGGGGAATTGTATCGTCCTCACTGCTAATACGGAGAAAAATTGCGGCCGCAAATTCTATAAATGTCCTCTCCGACAGGTTAGTTTAGTCCTCTCTGTCTCTATATGTGTGTGTGTTAGTGTGTGTGAAATTGCAGAAAAAATTTATTCTCTTGTAATTTTGCAAAACCCAGGGTAAAACACTTGATGATAATGTACACATAGTATGTGTGTGTGTGTGTTTTTTTTTTTTTTTGTAGCGTCTGAAATGGCAAAAAAAAAAAAAGAAAATTATTCTCTTGTGACCTTGCAAAATCAAGGTACAACACTTCATGCACAGTGTACAACACACATAAAGTATGTGTGTTTGTGTGAAATGGTGGTAAAAATTTATACTCGTGATGGTGCAATACCAAGGTACAACAGTTGATGCATGATGTACAACACCCAATGCATTTTTGGACTTGTGAAGTGTACATAATGATTTTTGTGAAATACTTTTGATAGCGAAGGGAGTTTCATAAGCTGAGTGGTTGAGTAACTAAGATACTGTGCTAGGTTGTAGGTTCGACTCTCTTGGGATATGTTAGATGGTTTAGGATTATTATCGTTATACTAAAAATAAAAGAATGAAAAATTTAATCTCTTATGATTTTTCAAAGACCAAGGTACGACACTTTGTGCGTAATGTACAACGTTCTCATGCACTTTCAGACTCGTCATGGCTTACATACTGATGTTTTTGAAATACTTATGATAACTATGGGAGCTCCATAGGCCTGAGTGTAGCTGCGATCCCCTTGGAATATGTTCAATGGCTTAAGATTATCATCGTTGTACTTAAAAAATAAGAAAATACTTTTTATAGACGCTTTTTTTTTGCTTCAATGTTTTATTAAGGCTTTTTGGTATTTTATTTTTTATTTTGGAATTTTGTGAATGCCTTTATTCCTTTTTGGCTTAACTTCTTGTTTAGGAAAATGGAGGCTGTGGATTCTTTGAATGGTGTGACAACTCTTCAGGAACTGATGGCATCACTTTCAGAAGCCAAACTAATGCATTGAATACTTTAATACCTGAACTTTCATGTCCATGTGGTGCTGGCTCTTGCTTGATCTTGACAGCAAAGACGGGGAAAAACATTGGTCAGCAATTCTATCGATGTCCGGCAGGTCAGGTATGACTTATATGCATAGCGCCACTCACATTTTTCCATTTCTGCTATCCATGCTCTGCATAATTGATTACTTTACCGTGTTGAGAGATGCTATTAATTCTCTACGTAAGGTTAGCTACCTGCTGAGTTCTTTTTGATCATTTTCTTTTGATAAAAGAAAGTTAAAATTTCAAGAATCTCTCTGCACGCATAGTTTCTCTGAGAATTTGAAATGTTCCTAGCATTATATGGAACATAAGCTCATGGAAATACTACTATTAGCATCTAGTTCTGCCACAGTGAGCAAAAGCAGTTAAAAATATGAGAACCTATAGGGCTAAAATAAGAGTTGATGAACCTTACAATTTCCGAAGTTCTTGATATGCTGCACTGACAAACTCGTCTTGTATTACATCATAGCAGGACTTTTGAAATCTGAGGAAAATCCAGGACAGAAAGTCCTTGTGATCTATGTTATGTGATATACAATTAGTTGAGATAAATGAGAACTACAAAGAGTTTAACTTGTAGAATTAAGGTAGAAAAGTGGTTATTAATGGGGAAACAGAGAAAAAATGTGCTTGGAGGTTTGGTGGATGGTGATTTAAGATTCTGGCTGCAGATAATGTGATGCAATAGAAGGAGAAAATCCCATAATGGCTCGCTTCCAACATGTTAAAAGAAAGGAGAGAGAACATTATAGTGGTTGATGAGGCTTCACTGATCTATGATCTAATTGTCCAGAGAAACTGCCTTCACTGGGAGGAGTGGTTGGGCTGGGTTAAGCTAGGAACGTTGACCGCAAACGAAGGATGGCCAGGCCTTGGTTCTCGGGGTTAGTCCATGATAGAAATTTGATTCAAGCATTCTAGTCTTATGGCTCGCGTATTCCCAAGGACTTTATACGTGGATAAACTTTAACTATGCATGTATAATCTTATGTCACTTGTCTGTGCAACATATAAAAACTGATTAGCACTAATGCTTATTCCGTAAGATTTTAAATTGTAGAGTGGCAGCCAAGAACATCTCACGGGAAACAAGTGACTTAGCATAAGCAGAATAATCAAAATTATGAATTGTGCCTCATGAATATTATCAAATCACCTCGCACATAACTTATTTGACTAATTGAAGGTGGGTTATAGTAAGATCCAAGCTATCAATGTGCTTGAGCCTGACACATGCTTAACTTTTCTAGCCTTGCTTTTGCTATATACTCTTGCATTGGGCAAAACTTGGAGATTCTAGAACTGCAGGCAAGGATTTTGGGCTTTCTTGTTTGTTACATTTGTGACATTTTGCCATTGAGTGGGCTACTTAGATTTGAGAATGAAGAAGCCATAAAGCGAAATAAAAGGGACTTCCTTTAAGGTGAATGGATCTGCTAATTTTGAAGCCAAACTGGGCGTTTTAATATCTTAGAACATGCGAGTATAGCAGCTTTGGTGTCTTTATTGATGGCAACTAGTAAAGCAAACTCAGAAATGGATTTCTTATGTGCTTCTGTAGGGTCTGAGCCTGAAAAGAATTAGCGGAAGACAAAGAACGGATAATCTATCTGACGCTAACATCCTGTTATGAGAGATCTCTTATACATTTACATTCTCATGTGTGGGATTGAGAATAAAAAGAGTAATCAATGTTGCTTACATTCAGATATGACTTCAATTATATATGGTTGAATCTATAGATCAGGATCTTAGGTTATGATGAAAGAAATGAACAAGAGTAAGAGAGCGGCAATATGAAATTAGTAACGGTTGAAGAGGATGTAGCAGCAGTTAAACTTTTAAGGTGAGATATACTTCAATTACATTATAATAGCTGCATTCGGTTATGATACATGGTGCCTTGACCTTGTAGCTAAATTGATAGATTATAAGACAATATAGTTCAAGCTAGCTCGTCCCTGCTTTGTTGAATATTGACAGATCATTTATGCTCTATGATGGTTCTTGTTCAACCTCTGAAGACAAAGAACATTATTCAGTGGGTGGCATAGCATATAGTTCTGGGATTGTGGGTTTGTTGAAGTATGAACTAGGGCTTATAATACACTGTTAGCCCACGAAAATATGTAGGTTTGAGATTAAACACATGATCTCTTATGATTATTAGAAAAATTATGCACGCTCCTCTTTGTGAACCTGGTATAGGAGGGTTGTCTTGGACTATGTTTATCATGTTTGACATAGTGGGTTGCATAATAAACTACAAATGGAGCATATATATTTCACTTATATGATTCTAAACCTCTAACATTGAAGGTTGGTTGAACTGGCATGGGTAGCATCTGCTGTAAGGTTTAATGGCCAGAAACTTGAAGTTCAATGCAGGCAATGCTACTGTATTGAGATAATACAATCTTACTAAATCTGGAGTTGAGGAGGGCAGGCGACCAACTTTTCTAATCCCCTGAATTTGCAATGGAAGTTGCAGTTTCTTCTACCCTTCCTGGCTAGCCTATCTTGTCTTTCGCGGAATCACCGGTGACTGCTGATGCCGCGGCAGGATCGCAATGAGCTGGCGCTCCATAAACAAATTCCTTAGCAAATGAATACGCACTATTCTCCCAGCTTATTCACTATTGAGAGGCTGCTCTTCATTCATATTGATCAAAGTCTCGGGGCTCTCAATTCAGAAGATAGAAACCTACGGGATACACTACCATTATGTGCTATTATTTGAATTCGAAGGTCAATCATTCCCAGCTTGGATATGAAGGTATGGGGGGAGATTAAAAGGGAGTATGTTAGTCAAATAGAGGGCTCTCACGGGGGCGTAGTCCACGGCTTTAGCCTTAAGCTAGGTTGCGCTATAGTTCTTGTATTGGGCGAACGAAAGCCACCATCCGTTCAGCCACAAAATGGTGCGTGGCACCTGTGTCAACCATAGCCGGGGAGGTTAGCTACATTCATTGGGTTATTCGGTCACTACCTCGTATGCTCACTCCCTAAGCTTTTGAGGACTACGGGAGTGAGCTATGAGGCCGTTCCTTCACTCCCAACGAGAATCGATAACATAATGTACACTTTTTACCGAGTATTAATAGCACATTATACTAGCCTTAGTAACGTCTTAGCTCTGGATCCTCCCTGCTTTTAGAAATGAATGGATCAAAAAGGGGCTTGGTTCTCTATTTCCGGGCCGGGCGGAAGGTGAAGGCCATAAGAGAAGATTTCCCTCCCGCGTTGGAAGAGGGGAAAAAGATGCTTCCGACTTTCGTCTCTGTTCGACCAGTCGGTCTCACAGTCAAACTTAAAGCTCAAGGCTTAACCTTCGTGTTAACCTTACTGCTAACTATCTCGTGACAAATATGTAAATACAGGCATTTCACCATTTAAGAGATCTTCTTGAAAATCAAAGCAATATTATGTACTTTATACACTCAATAGAGTCTCAGAATATAAATGATGGACTTGAGAATTTGAAGACTAACTAGTATGGATAGTAAAACGGTGACATCCCTTGTTCCCATCTCAGATGCAAAGCCTAAAACTTGGACTTGATAGTGGACATTTTAAAACATGATCAAGTTTAGTTAGGATACTAAAGGCTTCACTTTTAGCACTTTATATGTCTGGCAGCCTTATATTGTTGTACTCTGATCTCTCTCTTCAAAAAACAGAAAATTGCCCTTTTATCGGGTTCATGTTATCTTGCAGATTGTTTAGTCTATCTCAAAAGTTTATGCATTGTACATCCTCTGGAGCCATTTGAAATCCATTTGGAAGTAAGAGCACGAAGCACTTTAACATATCATACCCTAAAAGGATTCCTTAATGTTATGCAGAGGCAGAGATTCCTCTAAGCAAAATTGTATAATGTCTATCTCAAAGGTGTATTCATTATGCATCTATTCCATTTAGAAGTAAGAGAACAAGGCTTCGTCAACGTATGAGTTTCTTAACATGAGGTAGGAGACAGAGACTACATACTAAGCACAATTGTATAATCACATGCTACTCGATTCAAATCCTTCGATCTAATGCAATTCAACCCTCCATTCACAAAATTCTATTTCGTATTGTTCTGAATCTTACAGTTTTTCATTCTATTTGGTTCTTCATTGTTGGGAATAGACTATACTGTGTTCGAAATTTTTACGTGACAAAGCTGCTTCCAAGTTGCAGATGAATATAGATGTTTAATTTCCTGAACATCTTGAAACTATAACATCCTGCCTTGTAGCTGTTTCTTAATTCTGTTTATCCTTTGCAACATTTCAACTTTTTTGTTCAAAAAATCCGTTCAGCGAGCACCATGACAACTATTCTTCTGTAAGCTTGTTATGCAATGGATATAAATCCGTTCACCTGCCTTCAGTTGTGTAAATTTTATTGTCATAGACTTTGACAAAGCTGGTACTTTCAACTGGTAAGTTTCTCCTTCTTCGTTTAACAGGGAAGCTGTGGATTCTTCCAGTGGTGCAGTGATCATACTATCACCACTAGTGTCTCAAGCTCTGTCAACACCTTTCCGACTTATCAGAACACGAGTAACAAAAGTTATAACGCAAGCAATCTCTCCTGCTTCAAATGTGGCAAGGAAGGACATTGGGCAAGAGATTGTACACAGTCTTCGTCAAATTCTCCTGCTGATAAAATTGGAAAGAATTCTTCCTCAGGCACGTGTTTCAAGTGTGGTAAGCCAGGCCACTGGGCAAAGGACTGCATCTCTACTTCAGAGTCAAAACTAAGGTTTTCGCTATAAGACTTGAAAGTTGTAAAAGATTGTGATTTTCACCAAGTGGCTCGTCTTGAATGTGAACTGAAAGCAAAACGTCAGAAATTGGTTGATATGATGTAGATATACCCTTTGGTACGTATGTGATGCGAATTTCATTTTGGAAACGGGAAAAAGCCAATTTAGTCCTTCAGGTTTAGCATAAAGACTAAACAGGTCTTTGTGCTTTGGAAAAATATGTCTTTACAGGGACCTGTTTGGTCTTTATATCAAACTTCAAGGACTAAATTAAAATTTTCCTTTTGGAAACTAATTGACAGGAAGAACACTCTTCCCATCGTAGTAATACTTTGGAATCATATAACCGTACGCGGGTTTGAGCAGATGTAGACTAGATGCTACAAACACTCAAAACTCACTAATTGATGTGAATGCTTCACAAAGCTTGAGACTGCTTAATTACCAGGGGAACAATAGAAATGAGAAATGGTGAAAGAGAATTTAAAAGCTGCATCTGCATTGCATTCTAGTTTGAATTATACTCTCTATTGTTTAAAATTAGTTAATTTAGTTTTTCTAATTTTTAAAAAAATTCAAATTCGTCTTTATTATTTTTAAAAATTTTTTAATTTATTTCTTGAATATTAGGGATGAAATTCCAACTTTAGAAAAATAATATGGTTGAAATTAAATTTTTTAAAAAAATAAAAGAGACGAAAATGAAAATTTTAAAAATAATAAAAGAAATAACATGGATGAAACTAGGGTGAGCTTAACTTTACTAAAGGTGAGCTTTATTACTCTTTTCACATGAACATCACATGAATCTTCATATTGAATATCCATATTTCATAACAATCAATTAATTTTTTTTTTATCATTATCCCATTGGAGTCCTTGAGCCAGAAGCAACAAACATCATCTGTCCGGCCAAAAGTCGGTTTGAAATGATCAAACGACAACAAAGGTCAACTCCGACCCAAAAAAAAAAGAAGAAAAAAAAATATATATATCCAACGTCAACAATCTTAAAGACTAATGGCACGGCCACATATTTTTATATGAAAGGTATGGTTTTAAGGATAGAAATTTGAGGTGAACGAGGTGCCTTTTGGCTCAATCCAATGGGATTCTATCATATTGTACTCCATGTATTTCATTGTCACCTATTTATTCACTACAAGAAAAATAAATACAGACGAAAGATTTTTGTCCTTATTTTATCGTTACTTTTAATTAGCAACGAAATTTTGGATCAATCCAATTGAATTCTGTCATATGTACTCCATATATTTAACTGTTACCTATCTATATATCAAAGCTTCTTGCTCTGATGAAGGTTTAAAAAAAAAAAAATTTAAAAGACTTAAAAGAATTCATACCTCCTAAATCAAGATAAGATAAGGGATTGTCTAACCAAGATTACATAATAGACTTATATCTTCTCTCTTTAAACCACGTCTCTTGTGGTTTCGATTTTGTTAAATGAAATTTATCAACTTTAGTTAGTTTCTAACATTTTTTTTTTGTGTCAACAATTTGACATATAAAATTTTGTGTCACCAAGTCAAACCAACCTTTTTTCTATTAGACGGGACGGCTAAGTGTCAAAATATTCAAAATAGTTCCATTTTTAACAACCACCATTGTGATGTTGTCACGTGACTGATATTGCTTTTTGGATGAATAACACCAGATCTCATGTGATTTTCGAAAAGTGCACAACACCCATGTGATTAAAAAAACCACCAAATACCTCCCTTGTGGTTTTAAAAACCAAGAACACTTGCCCCAATCTTAACTTTCTGTGAAGTCAAATAACAGAAATTGCAAAAAGACAAAAATGGCATCAATTATTTTTCTTTTCACACTTTTCTCATTTCCCTTATATATATATATATTGAGAGAATAATAATAAAATCTTATTAGAATAATAATAAAATCTTAATAAGAGTATTCTTGTTCAAATAATAATCTTTATGCAAAAAAAAAAAAAACATGACAAGTTGCATGACACAAGTGTAATATACTCTCTGTCAAAATAGACAGATTTTTTGCTTATGACTGTTCTCATTTAAGTTTACTGATCTTTGTTTTCTGGAACACTTATTTTCATTCTTTACTTCTTTAGCATATATCTGCACCCCTAGTTGGGCTTGCTCCTACAGTCCACACATGTTCTAAGACACAAAAAGAGCCAAAAACACGCAGAGACACACACAAAATCGACACCAATTTCCTCAAGCTCAAGACCAACTGACAGCGTGAAGACCTTCACGTGGGTCATCAATTGATAGTATGGGCTCGAAAGATGCTACATACTCCATAAAGGCCAGAAAAGATTGCCATAAGTTCTGAGACTAACTTTAAGCAATTGGTCACTCAAAAACATTAAAGTAAAAGACATACAAAGTGGCGCAAAACTGACGACGGCAGAAACACTTACAATGTATAGAGACTTGTATAATGAAGTCTTGGGATGAACAATTACTTCATAAACCAACTTGAATTTCCTTCATTTGCAAGAAATCTGCTGCTCTACTTTCTTGTAGCTAAGTTAGCATATTTCAAATTTCCCTATCATCAAAGTCTAAATCATCTTCTACGAGGGCCCCTGAAGGACAATTTCTTGTCTCCATTATGTAATTGAAGGTGCCGATAGCAGAATCATCATAATCATAATGGACCAGATACCTTGCTGTCTAATGCATGATGCTAAGCTTCACTTGAAGCTGAGGCTGAAGGATTTTCTTCGCAGTCTCCTCAGTATCACTTCAAGAATGAATCGCGAACAGCTACTCAAGCCTAATACCATCCATGTTTAGTCTATATGACTCTTTTCCACTGACAAGTGTCCTAAGACCGGCTTTTAGCTCTGGTATTCCTTCCTCCAGGACAGCACAAACTGGGAAAATAGGAAGACCTTTCACTCTTTCTTTCAATTCTTCATACACTTCCTCAGCCCCTGCCTCATCTATTTGGTTTGCCACTACCAAGGATGGTCGATCAGCTAAACCCTCCCGATAAAATTCAAGCTCCAAAATGAAATCCTTCAGTTGTTTCCATGGTGGTATTCCTTTCCTACCATCTAATCCTGCAGCCAAGTCTACCACATAAGCCAGAACCTTTGTCCGCTCTATGTGGCGCAGGAAAGCATGTCCAAGTCCGCGATTTTCGTGAGCTCCCCTTATAAGGCATGGGATGTCAGCCACTGTAACAGAAAAATCATCATAATTTAAGTTTCCCAAGTTGGGCCTTAAAGTTGTGAAGGCATAGTGAGCAACTATGGGTTTAGCCCTTGACATGGCACTGAGAAGAGTACTTTTACCAGCATTGGGCATCCCTACAAGCCCCACATCTGCTAAACTCTTCAATTCTAACACCAGCACAACCTCAGAACCAGGCACACCCATACGACGTAATGCATCATCTTCACAAGATACTTCAACATCAAGGTCATTATTTTTCTAAATCCTTTTAGAAGTTTTTGAAAAACAAACATTGACCAAGCCACCTTCTCCGCCTGGAGCAATAGTTAATCGTTGCCCTGGCTCTGTTAGTTCCGCAATATTGTGTTGAATTTGTTCTGATAAATGCAATTCCTCTTCACTCCATTGTCCAGACATATCATCGTCACTATCCAAGTCTTCCCACCCACCACCATCACCATCTTCCTCCTGACTGCTGTTAGAAGTTTCTTCCTCAAGTCCAGAGTTATAACTGTAATGTAAATGTTTAACAGGTTGCTTTGGCCTTCGTTCATGCACATCCAGATTGCTCAGCTTGTTCTTGTGATCCTTCCGTGGAGGAGGGGTACGGGGATCAGTAAATTCCCTGTAAAGTGATTCAGAGCAACCATTGGCCTCAACTGTCATTTCTGAACCACTTCTGCAAGTGGAAGGAGATTTTTGAGAGAGTTCATGAGAATCAGAATCAAGTGAACCAGGAATCTCCCAGGGATCCAATACTGCAGAAGAGCTCCTTTCAACTGCGAACAAAATTTCACATTCTTTAAGATGAATTACAGTACCCACAGGTACACGGACAACCTAATAGACAGGAAAATTCTTGGGTAATACATGACTGTTATTTGATCAAACAGCTATACAGATATATTGCGAGAGTAAAAAGATAACTGAGAACCATGAAATGCAACCTTGTCAGCTCCTCGGCTTCCTATCATGTTTTTGGAAGCCCCATGTCCTCCTCTCTTTGCATTCTGAAGACAGCAAAAAATTATTCTGACAAGCTATACATATAAGAAATGGACACATAAACACAAACATACAAAGGGAGCAAATAGTAGAGGACTGGGGGCAAAAGACAATATGATAGTGCAGCCAACAAGAAAATGGTGCATACAACATGATGTTGCAGGCTACTTAAGTTCCAAACAGCAGCAGAACATTCCAGTACCACATCACCCCCTCGTCCACCATTTCCACCTGCATTATTTGCATGCATTATATAAGATGCAAGTGCACTCACACAAGCACATAGAGAAGTAAATAAATTACTTCCCCTGCCATCAGCATTTGAAACATCATGGTGTGATAGAGCATATAGAGTCTCCAAACGAATATTGGAGCTTTTTTGTGAACAATAAAATTTTGGTGTAAGTCAAAAAAAGACAAAAAGCAATGGGAAATGAAGAAAAATATTTGGTTGCAAAGTTAGGCACACACAATTTTGGGTTGATTTCACATTACATGTGGGAAGACTTTTTGTGCAAGATGAGCCTATAAATAGAGGCTCAAACTTCACCATTTGAGCATCACCAAAACATCCCAAGTTAGAGAGAAAACATAAGCTTTCTCTTGAGTATTTTTCTTCCTCTTTTGTTGTTCTATATTTGTGAGTGAGAGTTAGTTTCTCCTATTATTTGAGAGAGTGATATTGTTCTCTCCTTATATTAGAGAGAAGGTTATTGTAAAATACTCCACATGATAGTGAAATCCTCCATTACTTGCCCGTGGTTTTTCCCTCGATTTGTTTGAGGGTTTTCCATGTAAATCTTGTGTCTCTACTTTCTCTGTTTCCATTCATATTTTAGCTGTGTGATACTGCTTATCCCCGACCATTCCGCTGCGCTGATACCCAACAATGATATAAGAGCCATTGGTTACGGGTCACTGGTATTCATACGGGGTTACTGTTCACAGTTACTATTCACATATATGGTACTATTCACGTAAATAGTATTATTCACAGTGAAATAGTGGGAGCCGGTTCAAGTTACAAAGCAGATTGTTGTTAATACTATGGCGGCAAAATTTGAAATCGAGAAGTTCAACGGGAGAAATTTTTCCCTATGGAAATTGAAGATGAAGGCAATCTTGATAACGGAGAATTGCTTGGCAGCAATTGGGGACAGACCAGCAGAGGTGACAGACGACAAGTGGAAAGAGATGGATGACAACGCTATGGCTAATCTGCACCTGGCATTGGCAGATTCCGTATTGTCAAGCGTTGAGGAAAAGAAGTCAGCAAAAGAAATTTGGGATGCGCTGACCAAACTATATGAGGTCAAGTCACTTCACAATAAGATTTTCTTGAAGAGAAGACTCTACACCCTTCGGATGAGTGAGTCCACATCGGTGACAGATCACATCAATACCTTAAATACGCTATTCTCTCAATTGACTGCAATTGGGCATAAAATAGCGGAGCTTGAACGTGCAGAAATTCTACTTCAAAGTATACCTGATTCATATGATCAACTCATCATTAGTTACACTAACAATGTTCTTTCAGATTTTGTTATTTTTGATGATGTTGCAGCCGCTGTTCTGGAAGAGGAATCTAGGCGCAAAAGTAAGGAAGACAGAATCGAAAGTTCACAACAAGCAGAGGCATTATCAATGGTGAGAGTTAGATCAACGAAACGTAGCTCTAGTGGGAGTAACAGCTATGGTAGATCAAAATCAAGGAGTAAAAAAAATATCAAATGCTACAACTGTGGCAAGAAAGGGCACTTCAAGAAGGATTGTTGGAGCAATAAAAAGAATCCCGAGGTGACAAATTCTCAGGGATGTGTGGCGACTGCACCAGATGATGGAGAAATTTTATACAGCGAAGCAGCAACTGTATCAAAGGGCAGAAATGAGCTCACTGATGCTTGGATAATGGATTCGGGAGCAACATAGCATATGACCTCTCGTAGAGAATGGTTTCACACCTATGAACCTGTCTCTGGAGGATCTGTGTACATGGGTAATGATCATGCCTTAGAGATTGCTGGCATCGGTACCGTCAAAATTAAAATGTATGATGGTACCATTCGCACCATTCAAGGGGTACGACATATGAATGGCTTGAAGAAGAACCTATTGTCCATTGGACAATTGGATGACCTTGGCTGCAAGACCCATATCGAGGATGGGATCATGAAGGTCGTCAAAGGAGCGCTTGTGGTGATCAAGGCAGAAAAGATCGGGGTAAATTTATACATGCTTTTGGGAGATACGTTGCAAGAAGCAGATGTATCAGTTGCATCAGCCGGTCAAGAAGAATCAACTATAATGTGACATCGCAGATTGGGCCACATGACAGAACGAGGCTTGATGATTCTTGCTGAACGTAATCTCCTACCCGGACTCAAGACAGTAAACTTACCTTTTTGTGAGCATTGTGTTACCAGTAAGCAGCATAGATTGAAATTTGGGAGATCTACTGCCAAAAGCAAACACATTCTAGACTTGATCCATTCAGACGTTTGGGAATCACCAGTTTTGTCCCTAGGAGGAGCCAAATACTTTGTATCATTTATTGATGATTAATCCAGGAGACTATGGGTATATCCAATCAAGAACAAGTCAGATGTGTTTCCAATATTCAAAACTTTCAAAGCGCTGGTAGAACTTGAATCCGGAAAAAGGATCAAGTGTTTGAGGACGGACAACGGAGGAGAATACACTGACGGGAGCTTCTTGGCATTTTGCAAGCAAGAGGGTATTCAGAGGCAATTTACTGTTGCACATACACCTAAGCAAAATGGTGTAACAGAGCGGATGAACAGAACTCTTCTTGAAAGAATGAGAGTTATGTTGGAAATTGCAGGTCTTGCCAAATCATTTTGGGCAGAAGCAGCTAGAACTGCCTGTTACGTGATAAACCGGTCACCGTCAACTGCAATTAGGTTGAAAACACCAATGGAAATGTGGACCGAAAAACCCGCAGATTATTCTACCTTGCACATATTTGGGTGTCCGGCATATGTGATGTATGGTTCCCAAGAAAGAACAAAGCTAGATCCAAAATCCAGAAAATATGTATTCTTGGGAAATGCTGATGGTGTTAAGGGGTGTCGCCTGTGGGATTCCACTGCCCACAAGATTGTCATCAGTAGAGATGTGATATTTGCAGAAGATAAACTGCAAAGTGAAGATGACAGCAACACTTCAAAGGAGACTACTACAATACAAATTAAAGATAAGTCAAAACAAGGAGATGCTTCTTCTGAAGTTGTACCGGAGCACGAGGAACAAGAACCAGATGATGCTGAGGTTACAGAAGTCCGACGTTCATTGCGTCAGACAACAAGACCAACTTGGCATTCAGATTTTGTCATGGCGAGCAATGCTGCATACTGTCTTCTAACGGAGGATGGAGAGCCATCTACCTTTCACGAGGCTATAAAAAGTCCCGATGTTGCCCTGTGGATGACAGCAATGCAGGAAGAAATTGAAGCTCTACATAGAAACAAGACTTGGGAGCTTGTTCCACTACCACCTGGACGGAAAGCCATTGGTAACAAATGGGTCTACAAGATCAAGCGAGATGGTAATGACCAAGTGGAGTGATATCGTGCAAGACTGGTGGTGAAATGATATGCTCAGAAAGAAGGAATTGATTTCAATGAGATATTTTCTCCTGTGGTAAGACTTACAACTATCAGAGTAGTCTTGGCCATGTGTGCTGTGTTAGACTTACATCTAGAACAGTTAGATGTAAAGACGGCTTTTCTTCATGGTGAACTTGAAGAAGAGATTTACATGCTTCAACCAGAAGGTTTTGTTGAGAAAGAAAAAGAAAACTTGGTTTGCAGGTTGACCAAATCTCTGTACGGTTTAAAGTAGGCGCCAAGGTGTTGGTACAAGAGATTTGATTCCTTCGTGATTAGCCTCGGGTACAACAGACTCAATTCAGACCATTGTACGTACTACAAGAGGTTTGGCGATGATGATTTTATCATTCTGCTGTTGTACGTGGACGACATGCTGGTAGCAGGTCCCAGTAAAGATCGGGTCCAAGAACTGAAGGCACAGTTGGCTGGGGAGTTTGATATGAAGGATTTGGGAGCAGCAAACAAGATTTTAGGGATGCAAATTCACCGAGACAGAAAAGGCAGGAAGGTATGGATTTCCCAGAAGAATTACTTGAAGAAAATCTTGCGGCACTTCAATATGCAAGATTGTAAAGAAATCTCGACCCCGCTTCCTGTCAATTACAAATTATCCTCAAGTATGTGCCCTAGCACTGAAGTGGAGAGGATAGAAATGTCTCGAGTACCGTATGCATCAGCAGTGGGAAGTCTCATGTTCGCTATGATATGTACGAGACCAGATATTGCTCAAGCAGTTGGTGCGGTCAGTCGGTTCATGGCGAATCCTGGTAGAGAGCATTGGAATGCTGTTAAGAGGATCCTACGATACATCAAAAGGACCTCAGATGTTGCATTATGTTTTGAAGGATCAGAATTTATTGTCAAATGTTTTGTTGATTCGGATTTTGCAGGTGATTCCGATAAACAGAAGTCCACTACAGGCTATGTGTTTACAGTTGCAGGCGGCGTGGTAAGTTGGATATCTAAATTACAGACTGTTGTGGCCCTATCTACAACAGAGGCTGAATACATGGCAGCTACACAAGCTTGTAAAGAAGCAATCTGGATTAAACGGTTAATGGAGGAGCTCGGGCACAAACAAGAGAAAATTCCCTTGTTTTGTGACAGTCAGAGTGCCTTGCACATTGCAAGGAATCCAGCATTTCATTCCAGGATGAAACACATAGGTGTTCAATATCACTTTGTTCGAAAAGTAGTGGAGGAAGGGAGTGTAGATATGCAGAAGATTCACACCAACGAGAACCTAGCAGATGTCATGACAAATCCAATCAACATTGACAAGTTTGTTTGGAGTAGATCCTCCTTTGGCCTAGCAAAGACGTAAGCAACATGGAATTGGCAAGTATGGAGAGATTTGAAGTGTCACCAAAATTTTAAGTGGGAGAATGTGAACAATAAAATTTTGGTGCAAGTCAAAAGAAGACAAAAAGCAATGGGAAATGAAGAAAAATCTTTGGTTGCAAAGTTAGGCACACACAATTTTGGGTTGATTTCACACTATATGTGGGAAGACTTTTTGTGCAAGATGAGCCTATAAATAGAGGCTCAAACTTCACCATTTGAGCATCACCAAAACATCCCAAGTTAGAGAGAAAACATAAGCTTTCTCTTGAGTATTTTTCTTCCTCTTTTGTTGTTCTATATTTGTGAGTGAGAGTTAGTTTCTCCTATTATTTGAGAGAGTGATATTGTTCTCTCCTTATATTAGAGAGAAGATTATTGTAAAATACTCCACATGATAGTGAAATCCTCCATTACTTGCCCGTGGTTTTTCCCTCGATTTGTTTGAGGGTTTTCCATGTAAATCTTGTGTCTCTACTTTCTCTGTTTCCATTCATATTTTAGCTGTGTGATATTGCTTATCCCCGACCATTCCGCTGCGCTGATACCCAACATTTTTCAAAACCAAAATTTACACAAAGCAATTAAAACAATTGACTAAGATGGATTCCAGGAAAATATTGATGAACCAAATATGTTAACAAAAATAGTCAGAAACAATGCAATCACTTCTAGGTCTATGATAGTATATGGAAAACAAACCATCAGGTCTGCCACGACGATCATGTCTGCTTCGACGAAAACTCACACAACCTTGCCCCCATCACCTCCTTTAGCCCATAGCCAAAATCGATCAATCATTCTACGATCCTGCAGCATAGACATTACATGGAGATCAAAGTAAAGAAAGATATATGACCCTGGTGGTACATGGCCTGCTCAGAGGAAGAGGGATAAAGACAAAGAAAGTAGGAAACTTGTAGTGGGGCAAGTTTTGGTTTCTTGTGGGGAACATCTGATAAAGAATAGCTTTGGAAAAACCATGTTGATCTTGAAAATTTCTCCATTGTCTTTATAAATGGGAGGAGCTTCCCACACTGTGACCACATCTTGGTTTATTTTTTAAATCCTCAGATTTTATAGGCACCACATAAGACATGTTGAGGGACTTTCTGGAAGTAACCAAAATCAATCAGACTCCAACGTGGTTGAACCCTGTGAAAGAAAGGAAGTGGCCTATATAGGAGTTAATTGCTTGCCGCCCCCCTGTATTTTAGTCGAAATATTCATTCACCTCTTGTGTTTTTAAAATAGGCTTCTTATTCTCTTGTAATTTTTGGAATGTAGCCGACCGCCCTTCTCCGTTAAAAAAACCGTCTAATTTAACGGCAATTACAATACACGCGCTTAAAATGTGATTTTTTTATGCTTTTGGTTTAAATAAATTTGTTGTTAGACAAAAATACCCTTTTAATAAATTGCTTGTTGCCCCCCTGTATTTTTGCTAAAATACTCATTCACCCCCTGTGTTTTTAAAATAGGCTCATTACCCCCCTGTGTTTTTTCGATTTTAACTTTATGTAAGGGTATAATGATCAATTAACTAATTTGGTAACGTTTGCTAACAGAATAAGAGATTTTGGGTGCGTCACCTTAATCGAAAAAACACAGGGGGGTAATGAGCCTATTTTAAAAACACAGAGAGTGAATGAGTATTTCGGGCAAAACACAGGGGGGGCGGCAAGCAATTTACTCGCCTACATAGTGTATCTGAATTAGCCAACCTAATTAACCTACAAAGTTGAAAAAAAGGTGGCGTCGCTCAAATGAACAACTTGCTGGCACTTTGACACAAAAACAAAGTATTGTACACAAAGCGTATAGGAATAAGGACAGATAAGGAAAGCCATATTACTATCCAAGAGATTAAACTGTTCATGGCAGAGAAGAAAAGAAACATGAATGGGGGTTGATAAAGAACTTGAAGTTCCATCCTAAACTAATTGGTATTAGGTGAAATAGCTCAAAATCTTTTGTAGTGGAACTCATTATTTATCAACCTGGTCACAATGATATTTTCTAACACTCCTAACATTCCCCCTCTCGTTGCGTAACACAGACGACAACAAATGTGTAGCATGAAACAAGACTGATTTCCACATGGATGTATAGTTGTCAAATCATAAATCAAATTATCAATATTTTGAATTGTTAATTGTATCAAATCATGAATTGTAATGATTAAAAATAGGTTCAATATAGTATATTTGCATAAACCTTAAAATAGACTGATAAAAAGGTTATCACAACATTATCACCAAGAAAAAGACTATCAACAACAATAACAGCCACCCTTTCTCTTCATCACTTTCATTTTCACTTGTGTCTTCATATTAGCCTTTTCTTATTATGGTTTGTTGAATTTTATTATGGTTTAACTGATTTCTTAAACAAAATAAGGTGGAAAAAAAATAAAGAATGTGACTTGAACTAAATGCAGTACAGAAGCGAATCATACATTGAATCATAAGATTCATTATGATTTGGTGAATCGTACAATTCATCATGTACATCTCCGATTCACAAGTTGATTCATATTGTGTTATTCGTGAATCGAACTGAGTCATAAAATGTGTATCGTGAATCGTACAATTTGGAAAACTATGCATGAATGAACTTAGGACCAAGGAACAATACCACATGTAATGCCCCGGGTATGATTAATAACTTGTCAATACATTTCAGTGTAAGTCACTAGCCCAAAATACTTAAACCTATGTTGACAGTAGAAATGAACCCAAGCCATTACAAACCATTTAAATACCCATTATAGAATCAATATGAATGTTTGCCCTACTCAAAGACGAAATGCCCTCATCACGGCACTGTCATTACACAAGTTGAATCTCAACTAGTAGACATTTAGTGTTGACCTCTGCCACTTATAGGACCCTATTGTTTGCTAAGATACCATGATAAAGAACATAGGATTCCATTCTAAAAACCCATTAGCATTACGTGGGTGTGCCAAAACCTTACACGATCATGATTTATTAATGCCAAACAATTTTATAACATAAAGTGATCAATATGTGAGGATGAACTTGAGGGCAAGATGTGAAAATATGTCTGACTAAAGTCTAATTTTGTTAGGAATAACTAAGCTTGGAAATCAGGTATAACAGGATAAACAAAAGGAATTTTAGTTATATTTCAACGCAAAAGAGTTTATATTTGCAATTTTCAAATAATGGCAATTGGCTTCATACTGGAGCCAACAGTAGAAACCTCAAAAGTATTAGAAAGTATCTATACTCGTAAGAAGTTCTATATAAAAATAGTTTTATAGGACCAGGAACTTGTTCGGCCTTTTAAGGCTTGAAGAGTTTTACTAAAATTATGATGTATAAAAATTAAAGAATGGGCATCATTAAATTCTCAACCCTAAGATTGCTGTCGAAGAATCAGTTTCAGACAATTAGATTGTGAACTATTGACCAAAGAAAACTAATAAAGTTAACGGGACAAAACTTCCCATATAAAACAAAAGGAAAAAAAAAAATTTGTGTTCCTAATAATTCATTCTGATTCCTGAGCTGGAAAATCTAATAGACTGATATATACAATATACAAAGAAAGGTTTAAATATTGACATAATTCATTATGATTCTTGTCAGTTATGGCAACGACAATTGACAGGATTACTCAGTTCATAGATGAACAACGTTAGACGGTGGCTCAGCTTGCAGTTAATCTTGGCCGTGGTAGAGATAGGGCCGAGGGCAGTGGTGCTACGGGAGGTAGTAATTAGCTTGAGAAAGTCTTGAAACATAGGGCATCAAGCTTCCTGGGCGAGCTAGATGATAAGATGGCTGATAGATGGATCAATAAAGTTGATAAAATCTTTAACGTGCTTGAATATAATTATGACAGACGGATTCACATTGCCACATTTCTTCTAGAGAGTGATGCTGAAAAATGGTGGAGAACTGTACAACAGAGATGGACAGATGAGGCCGTACAACGTACCTGGGCTAATTTTATGAGTGAATTCAGGGAGAAATACATCTCCGAGGTGACTCGGGAGAGACGGGAAGATGAATTTGTTAATCTGAAACAGGGTAGTATGATCGTCGCCCAGCACAAGGCTGAATTTGATCGATTGTCCCGTTATCTACCAGAGTTGGTTCGACCCGAGAGACGTAGAATTCAGAGGTTCATTCGAGGACTGAGAGGGGACATTAATTTGAATCTGTCTACTCAGACATTTGCCACATTCTCAGAGGCGGTACAGGCGGCTTCAATGTTTGAGAAGCTTTAGGTCAAGTTGATTGCCAATTCTAGCTAGCATAGTAAGAGGCATGCAGTTTCTCAGGGACAGTGGGCACCTCGTCAGACTTAGTCAGCGCACAATCACAGGTCAGACCTACATAGAGCCAGCCACAGAGCCAGACTAGACTTGTTACAGCTAGGTCTAAGCAGGGTAGTATAGCTACCTCTACATACAGAGCTCCTACGGGAGGCACTACTGCGTGGAAAAAACAGCAGTGCAACTTCTGCCAGCGTGGGGGTCATACAGAGGAGAATTGCTGGAGGAAGTCAGGTAGGTACACAGGTTGCGGAAGTGAGTAGCACAGAGTCAAGGATTGCCCTAAATACAAGAATCCTCAGGGACAAACATTAGGGCAGACGAGTCAGACTAGAACGGCAGGTTCAGTGCCGGTACAACAAGCTCAGGCTCGAGCATTTGCTTTGGATGCGGAGGAGCTTCCGGATATGACTGCGGTGGTAGAAGGTACTTTTCTTCTTAGTGATCAGTCGGTTAAAGTTTTAATTGACTCTGGGGCTACACATTCATTTAACACACCCGTTTGTGCACAAAATGCTAAATTGAAACATGATAAATTATTGCATAAGATTGTGGTATATATACCTATGGGTCCGAAGTTTGTTATTGAGTCTATTTGTAAGGCATGCAATATTTATATTGAGGGTCGCGTGTTTCTTGCTGATTTGATTATTCTACTATTTCGTGACTTTGAAATTATATTGGGGATGGATTGGTTGGGAAGATACTATGCACAACTTGATTGTAGGAAGAAGATTGTGAAATTAGAAATGCCTGACCAGCTTGTAATTGAGATAGTTGAGAGTAGAAAATCAACGGGGACCCCTATAATCTCATCTATTAAAGCATCAAAAATGTTGGGTAAGGGTTGTGAGGTGTATCTTGCTTATTTAATTAATCAACCTGGGGGCAAATTAAAATTAAGTGAGATGCCGATTGTAAAAGAGTTTCCAGGAGTGTTTCCTGAGAAGTTGCCGGGTTTGCCACCTGATAGAGAGATAGAGTTCGTGATTGATTTACTACCAGGGACTACCCCTATCTCTAGGACTCCATATAGAATGACTCCCCCTGAACTACAAGAGTTAAAAGTACAACTGCAGGGTTTACTTGAGAAAAGATTCATTCAGCCTAGTTCTTCTCCCTGGGTGTACCAGTCTTATTTGTTAAAAAGAAAGACGGATCCCTTCGTTTGTGTATTGATTATCGGGGACTCAATCAGGTGACAATAAAGAATAAGCATCATTTGCCTTTAATTGAAGAGCTATTTGATCAACTACAAGGTGTAAAAGTTTACTCCAAGTTTGATCTAAGACAGGGTTATTACCAGTTGAGAATCTGAAAGGATGATGTTCCTAAAACTGCTTTTAGAACAAGATATGGTCACTATGAGTTTGTCGTGCTGCCGTTTGGCTTGACTAATGCTCCCGCCGCATTTATGAATTTAATGCTGAGAGTATTTTGACCATATCTAGACCAGTTTGTGGTTATTTTTATTGATGATATACTGGTATACTCAAAATCAGAGACTGAGCACGAACAACATTTGAGAATTGTGTTACAAACCTTGTAGGAGCATAAACTGTTTGCCAAATTTAGTAAGTGTGAATTTTGGTTGGAACAAGTTGTTTTTCTAGGTCATATAATTTTACAGGATGGTATTTCTGTTGATTCGGCAAAGATTGAGGTTGTGTTGTTATGGAAACGACCTGAGACTGTTACTGAGATCCGCAGTTTTCTAGGTTTCGCAGGTTATTATAAAGATTTGTCAAAGATTTCTCTAAAATTGCTGGAGCTTTGACTCAATTTACTCAAAAGAAGACTGTGTTTGATTGGAATGAGAAATGTGAGCTAGCTTCTAGGAACTGAAAAAAAGGTTAACTACTGCTCCAATTCTTGCTTTGCCAGAGGGAACTGACAACTTTGTGATCTATAGTGATGCTTCAAAGGAAGGTTTAGGATGTGTATTGATGCAGAATGGAAAAAGATTACATATGCCTTAAGAAAATTGAAACCCTATGAACTTAACTATCATACGCATGATCTGGAGCTTGCAGCTATCATCTTTGCACTAAAGAAATGACGTCACTACTTATGGGGTAACAAATTTGAAATTTTACAGATCACAAGAGTCTAAAATATCTGTTCTCGCAGAAAGAGTTGAATATGAGGTAGAGGCGTTCGTTAGAGCTGCTTGAGGATTATAACTGCACTATTAGTTATCTACCAAGTAAAGCCAATATTGTTGCTGATGCTTTGAGCCGAAAGACTACAATTGCTAGTTTGATTATCAAGAATTGGGAGTTCATGGAGGAGTTATGCTTGTGGAAACCAAAGACTTCAAATTCAAGCATTCAATTTGCAAGTCTACAAATTCAATCTTTGTTGTTGTCGAGAATTAGAGAAGCACAACAAACTGATCCTCAATTGTTGAAAATCTTAGAAAAGTCAAAAGGGGGAGAGTTGGATTTTAGACTTCATGATGATGGCATTCTCAGATTTAAAGGAAGAATTTGTATTCCAAGTGAGCCAGCTTTACAGAAAGAAATACTAGTAGATGCACACAATTCAAAGTACACAATCCACCCAGGTAGTACAAAAATGTACAAAAATTTGAAACAGAACTTCTGGTGGAATAACATGAAAAGAAAAATTGCTGATTATGTAGTTAGATGCTTAACCTATCAAAAAATTAAAGCTGAGCATCAGAGATCGACCGGGTTGTTGCAGCCTTTGGCTATTCTTAATTGGAAATGGGACCACGTTACTATGGATTTCGTGTCAAACTTGCCAAGATCTTCGAAGGGTAATGATTCAGTGTGGGTAGTTGTTGATAGACTGACCAAGACTTCTCACTTTATTGCCACGAAGAAAACAGATACTCTTGACAAGTTAGCTGAGCTGTATGTTGAGAATATTGTTAGACTTCACGGGACTCCAAAGAGCATTGTATCCGATAGAGATCCCAAGTTCACATCACAATTCTGGTAGAAGATACAGAAAGCTTTAGGCACAACATTGAGCTTCAGCACATCATATCATTCGCAAACTGACGGACAATCACTATTAGAATACTTGAGGATATGTTACGAGCCTACATTCTGGACTTTGGTCGGAGTTGGGAGAGATATTTGCCATTTGTAGAATTCGCCTATAACAATAGTTACCAAGCTACTATTGGTATGGCACTATATGAGGCACTGTATGGGCGTAAGTGTAGATCTCCTTTATATTTGGATGAGGTTGGAGAGATGAAAAATATTGACCCTATTTTGATACCAGAGATGAACAAAATGATTGATAATGTGCAGCTTATCAAGAAGAGAATGCTTACAGCACAGAGTCGGCAAAAGAGTTATGCAGATAAACGCCGTCGTGATTTAGAATTTGTTGTGGGTGATCGGGTATTTCTAAAAATCTCTCCTCGTAAAGGTTTGATTCGGCATGGAAAAGAGGGTAAACTCAGTCCAAGATATGTGGGACCATTTGAAATAATTGAGAAAGTTGGCGCATTGGCCTATAGATTAGCTTTGTCTCCAAGTTTGGGTAGACTTCACGATGTCTTCCTTCAGAAATATCAGCCAGATCATTCTCATGTTCTTGAGCCAGAGCTTCTAGAGATTAATGAGACTTTATCTTATACGGAGAAACCTCTTCGGGTTGTGGACTGGAAGGTTCAGGAACTTAGAACTAAAATCATTCCGATGGTTAAGATTTTGTGGAATCATCACAGGTTAGAAGATGCTACTTGGGAGAGAGAAGATCAGATGCGAGAAAGATATCCAGAGTTATTCATCAAATCATGTAAGAATTGCGTGGACGCAATTAGTTTAAAGGGGAGAGGGTGTGACGCCTGGGACATCTATCATTCTTACAATTAACTGTTGCATGTCTATTTGTGCATTTTTATGTGCATTTATTTATTTTGTCAATAATTACTATTCAACCTGATTTTTGACTTTCTATTTTATCTGAATTAATAATTTACCTAAGTTATATTACTTATTTGAGGAAAGAGAAAAGTGAGCATTTGAGTAATTCGCATTAAGAGCATTCGTTTAGAAAATATTTTAGCGGTTCGAGTGAATAGTAAAATATTAGTTAGTAGGCTAAATGAAATTAATTGCATTAGATTTGTTTAAGTAGGTTTTATAAGTTATTTTGGCTTATTTTTATTGTCAACACAACACACAAAACTAATATATATAAAATACTTACTCAATAATACACATACATAACATAATAGCATAAAAAATAAAAAAATTAATACCCTCCATGTCCCCCAAACCCGAGAGCAGCCAAGGAAGAAATAAATTTTTTTTGCTTCATCAAATCTTGATTTCAAGCTTAGCCAAGCCATTTTCTAGTGGATTCAAGAGTTTGCAAGCCTATTCCTAGCTCCTACTTGCATTTGGTGAGGGATTTTAGCACATCTTTTGCATCTTTTAAATGTTGATAACTTTCTTGAATTCCTAGATTTGTTAGTAGTTGCTTATTGAATGTTTAAAGATGGTGATATATGATGTTTACATGTAGTAGAGACCTTGTTTGTGAAGTCTTAAAGCTTGGTTATGGAAATTTCTTTAATATGCTATTGAGGAAGATAATGAATAGTAGATTTTTTAGGATTTTGATAAAATTTGCTTTAGAGATTGATTCAATGCTTCAATTAGGTGCTTTAGATGTTAATGAGGATAGTCTAGTGTCCCCGTGTAGTTTAATTGTTCGGAACTTAGTTAACACGTGAAATTAGCCAAATTTAGAAAGGGGTTTTGATTGTAAAGTGAATTCGGGCACATTTTGAAGTTAATTTGGGGTTCCACTAGGCATGGAAGCACATTTGGTACTTTCGTTGCATTGAATTGCGAGGCGGATTGGGTAGCTATAGTTCAATGCACCCTCGGGGCCTTCCTAAGCTTTCGTGTTAAAAGCGGGTTTTCAAAGCCTTAGTGGTTGTCTTTTAGTGTCTTAGGGATGTAGGATGCTTGGTTTGGATAGATGGTGCTTTGTGATTCGATAGGATCCTATTTTGAGTTAGTTGACAAAGGGGAAATGTGCCAAAACTGAGTTTATTGATAGTATTGATTTAAAGACTTCCCTAGCACGCTGTTTGTATGTTTATGGAGTTGTTTATATGTTGAAATTCATGTTTGAGGGCAACCTACTTTGTTGTCCCTCTTTTATGTGTTTAATAGCTTTTATCATCATATTGCTATATTGTTGTGTGTTGTGTTATTGTTTGTTGGTTGCACAACCACAATGTTCGGGATGGGTGTGATGGGCCTTGTTGGGTGGCGTTGGGCTTGCCAGTGTTGGTTGCCCTAGCCCCGTACCCTAGTCCCTCTCTCGCCTGGTATGGAGTATGCTAGGGGGTGTTGGGTTGTAGGATTGGGTATATCTGGAGTACCCATTGGTGTTTGGGATGCCGGCATATCATGGTTCACAATTTGAGGTTCGTGGATCGTGGTTCGTGGTTTGAGGGTTGAAGTGATAAGGGTCAAAGATCGTATCATTTTTAATGTGTAATACTTTATTATTTATTTGTGCTTTAGTTGCTTAACTGCTTTACTTGTATTTAATTGTTGCATTGTACGAGCATGTCCTATTAGACTATATCCCTCACTGAGCAATTGTGGTTGCTCATACCTCGCTAAACATGTTTCAGGAGGTACAGAGATTGATCCCCAGTTCTTAGTCGTAGAGGGTGAAGAAGAGGTGCAGTTGGAGGATGAGTTGTCTTGATTTCTGTGTGCTTACTGCTTGAGGTTGGAGTGTTTGCTAGTTGGATTATGTGAAGACTTGCTTGTACTGTAATATGTTCTATTTTAAGCCTATAGGCTTATGTATAATTGTGTAGTTGAAGGCTTGTAAAAGATAGATTGATGTAGTAGGGTTGCGTAGTAACGACATGTAATAACTTGCAATTCTGCTTGCTGTTTTGTTGCATGCTTGTGTGATAATGAAGTCGGTTGTTGGGTTAGATTTAACTTATAAGAATGTTTATATGATAGCGTTAGAGTGGTAAGACAAGTAGATTAAAAATAATGGATTTCAATGGCTTAAACCTTGCATGCTTGTATGCTGTGAAGTCTTGTTTTGCTTAAGGCTCGGATGGCCTTGAAGTTGGGAATTGTTGGAGTTGAGGTTGGAGAATGATGTGGTTTATATTTGTGGCTTTATTTTCTGTTTACAGGTAACCAGATTATCCACGGTACAAAGGAGACTCTGTCCATTTGTCAGGTCCGGACTTAACCTCTAGCATGGGGTTGGGTCGGGGGATGACATTTAGGTAGTATCAGAGCTTATAGAATGCATGAGTCGGGATAGGTTTCTAGGTCTGTAGGGTAAAGGTCTATTATATGAAAGAGTAATTGTGTGAATAAGTGTTACTTTGATTGAATAAGTGGAAGATTGATTAAGTAGATGTGTACCGATCAGGTCATAAGAAGATGTGAACCTGAGGACGAATTTGATAACATATTCCAATTTTGCCACTCTGAAGCTTGTGGTAACCATTTTGGAGGTAAAAGGACAACCGCCAAAGTCCTTCAGTTTGTGTTCTTTTGGCCCACTCTTTTCAGAGATGCCCATCAAATTTGTAAGAATTGAACTTGATGTCAACAAGTTAGGTATATCTCAAGAAGAGACATGATGCCCTTGTCACCCATTTTAGTTTGTGAAATATTCGATGTATGGGGTATAGACTTCATGAATCCTTTTCCTCCTTCCTCTGGGTACACCTATATTCTTGTAGTTGTGGGCTATGTGTCCAAATGGGTAGAGGCAGTGACAACCCGAACCAATGACCATAAAGTCATGGTCAAGTTCATTAAGGAGAATATATTTTCTCGATTCAGGGTACCACATGTATTTTTAAGTGATGGGGGACAACATTTCCATCACAGGACACTTGAAGCATTATTGAAAAATATTCTGTCTGGCACAAAATTGTGACGCCTTACCACCCACAAACAAGTGGTCAAGTGGAAGTGTCGAATAAGGAGATAAAATCAATTCTACAGAAAATGGTTAGGCCCGATCGCAAAGATTGGTCAAGTCATCTACATGATGCATTGTGGGCCTACCGTACATCTTTTAAAACTCCCATCGGCATATCCCCGTATAGATTGGTATACGGTCCACTTCCTTGTTGAACTTGAGCATAAAGCTTATTCGGCTATTAAAGCCCTGAACTTTGACATGCAACAGGCAGGAGAGGGTAGAAAATTGATTTTGAGTGAGTTGGAAGAGCTTCGTTTCAAAACCTATGAGAATGCCAAACTCTACAAGGAGAGAATGAGGAAACTTCATGATAAATCTATTCTGAGAAAAACCTTCTCCCCTTCTGATAAAATTTGGTTGTTTAACTCCAAACTAAAGTTTTTCCCAAACAAGTTAAGGACGAGGTAGGATGGACCCTATGAGGTGCTTGAAGCATATCCTTCTGGAGCTATCAAGATTAAGCACCTCACAGATAAGCGAATCCCTAAAGTCAATGGTCAGCAATTGAAGCATGCATTCAATCCAAAAGCAGTCCCTCATGAAGTTTAATCGTTGAACTTTGGGACCCTGATTACCTTCCATAAAAAAGGATTCCGCCAAGCTGATGCCATTAAATTCAGCGCTTCTAGGAGGCAACCTAGATTGTTCATATTTGTTCAATTTGTTAGATATTTTTCGTGATCATATTTATTTTTGATTCCTTCCCTATACTTTTTGTTTAGATTTACTTAGGTTATTTAACTATTTTTGCTATGTTGATGATAGTTTTGATATTGTTTTGTCTACTGATATATTATGAGTTGCAGAGAGATTCATCTTTTCACAAAGATAATAGACATATTCTTTTACATCAACAATGAATTGCTTTACATCAGGTGATTTCTTTCCCTACTACTACATTTCATTTTAAACCTGATTGACATGTGCTGGACAATAAGCATGTAAGGACCTGTACCTACATCCTGAATGGTAATATATAAATAAGTGTTACTCATGTGTTTGGCTTACTTCACTTATGTGTTTGGTGTTTTGTGCTAAGGAATAAGTTTAAACTAGGAATATGTGTGGCAAATAGCATATCAAACTAAGTATTCGTTTCAATTCACCAGTATATTAGGACAATTTGTGCTTGGAAGTGACTGGAAATACCTACTAGGGTTTGGCTGTGGAAGTCTACTAAGGAATAGGGCAGCAATAAGTTGTGTTAGGAACTTGGTAAAAATAGGTTGATACACCAATTACTATTGTTTGAGCTATTGGGGTTGGCAGTGAGGGAACCATAGGAGCAATGGGATAACTTGAGGCACTCGAAGTTAGCCAAATTACCGCTATAATTAATGTGATACTAACTTATCTTGGGGATTTATATTTGATGTGGAATGAAACAAAATGGAGACTTTAAGTAAATGGATTAACAATAGGCTACTTATAATATATTAATGTATTTAGGAGTTTGTACCTATTATGACCTTTAATTATTTGGAATGTCGATAGTAGGACAATAAACTAAATATTATTTGAGGATATCAATTTGGTAGTAGTGTAACACCCCGGCTAAGCGAATACCTGGCCACAAGGGTCCAAGGCAGAGGCACACCAACGATGCACACCAACAACATATTGTCCGCTTTGGGTTACCCCACTGGGCCCCTCACGGATTTGTTCCCCCCGTGCTTCCACGGGAAAACGCGTGTTGTCGAATATAAGGCGGAACCCCGCTCTATATATTCAATAGCCCCAGCTCGTAACCAACCGATGTAGGATAGCTTACGCATATCCGCCCCCACTAGGAGGACCCAGCGCCCTCGCGGGTCACTGATACAAAGGTCGGCCCGCTCTGATACCACTTAATGTAATATGCGTAAGCTATCCCACATCGGTTGGTTACGAGCTGGGGCTATTGAATATATAGAGCGGGGTTCCGCCTTATATTCGACAACACGCGTTTTCCCGTGGAAGCACGGGGGGAACAAATCCGTGAGGGGCCCAGTGGGGTAACCCAAAGCGGACAATATGTTGTTGGTGTGCATCGCTGGTGTGCCTCTGCCTTGGACCCTTGTGGCCAGGTATTCGCTTAGCCGGGGTGTTACAAGTAGGGCATTTGGGGATAGTTTAAACATTAGGAATATCGAATCTAGTCTTTCATTTGGGTTGGAAATTAAATAAGTTGCCATCACCAACCTGAATAGGTTGTATTCTAATTGAATAAAAATTGTATTACTCAATATGAATTAGAATTACCTTAGTTAGAAAGGTACTCATTTCTTAGGAGTGTTAGAATTAATGTAGCTTACTAGTAAAGGATTATAATCGCAAAGTCTTTACCTGTATTGGGTTTATATGAAAAAAAAGGGGAAGCGATGGTACAAACTTAGGATAAAAAAATTTATCGAGCAAATTATTTGGACGGTAACTGGATAGTAAGGCTTGGTTTATAAAATAGAATCTCGAATGTTAGTCTACCTAGGAGATTTTGTTTAAACGGTCCGTGAAAGATTTTAATTCTTTAGCTATCTTGAAACATTTCTCTAAATCAATCTAGTAACCCCAAGTATTGGATCTTATTCAAGTTGTATTATCTTTATTAAAGTTATCTAAATTGCACCATTAGCAAATGTCAAGGCCGACACCACACAACGTCCTTAGCTTAACCAAACAATGCCTCGTCACATTCCTAGCGAGCAGCTTGCTAAGCAGCTTACAGGACCACCAGTTGGTAAGTCTGCCAATTACATCATAAATTTACAAAGCTGAGTTATCAAAACTACTAAATTCTATCTTAAAAACAATTATCTCATTGCTACATAGCCTATTCTCATTGCACCGCTCGGCCATGCATACCAAATTCTATCTTCAGCCAACATGTTGCCTTGTCAAAACACCTCACCATCCTATTCTTTCTAGCTTAGCCAGCGAGCTTATAAATGCCCACCTCCATCGCGAGCCACATAGCCTGAGCTACTACCGTTTTCATCATTGTTTATTATAAGCTAACAAAATTACGCAGCACCATACAACCTTCATCGTTCTTCATAGCTGGCCACCTGTACCGTAACATGCACCAATGATTTAGGATATGCTAGCTTAGTTTATTAGTACTATTATCACTGCCTATAGCTAGAATTAAGTCGTGGCTTAAAATTGCGCAATTTTCGTCGTGATTCAGCATGGTGTTGCTTGAAGTGTCAGCATGCATGGAGCTGTGGCCTCACGATGAAGCACGCAGCAACTTAGGGAATTGTTTAACTTTGAGTGATACGATCCAATAAGATTGAGGCCATGGCTTTATAAATAGACTGCTGAGCGTCGGGTTTAACACACACAAAAATAAATAAATCATCATTAAGCTTTTAGTATTCTTCTTAAGTTAGAAGGCAGCCTACAATTTTCACAAAGATAAGGTGCGGGTTCCTTTTCAAAACGCATTATTGATTTGCTAATATTAGTGACGTGAGATATATGATTAATGTGTCAGTTTTTCACAAGTGAAGCATTATTGATTCCCTTTGCTTAATTCTCTTATATTTACGAATGTTACCTTACCAGGTATGCCTTATGTTTTAATTAGAATTGATTTATATAAAAGTTAAAGACATCATAAACCTGTTCATAAATGTACAGACTTTATTTTAAAGTGTGTTATTAATCTTCTGTCATACAAGCTATATGTGGAAATAAGTAGTATTTAGGCGAGCCTTACTACAAATAAGTTACGAAAATGTACTAATGTCATGAACGGATTAGATTACATGCAAGCCTTATTACATATAGGTTACGTAAATGAATTAATCTTAGTAGTCACCTAAGATTCTATGAGCTGCTAGTTGGATTTGAAATGAATAAAATGGGCTATGAATGTATCGTGAATTATATTTGATATAAGGGCTAAATCAATTATTCTACTTGTAGTAGTAAACTCTAGTATCCTATTCATCAGTTTCCCTGATAGTAGAACACCTTATTAAATTTAATTTAAATTAACTTAGTACTACTCACATGATAGTTTTTAAGGGCTAAGTCAACTGTATCGATTCTTGACGTGACCACTCTTAATAGTAAAACTTATGTATGTGGTCTACTTAACTATGACTAGCAATTTAATACAAGGTCCCTAATTTAGCCAAGTAAACTCTAGTTGGTATAAGACCCTATATGGTTATAAAATTCAATAAGTCATTTTATCTATAAATTAGGATTGCCTACAAAATTTTCATATTATACTTATTTCCACAATACTCGCTTAAATCAGGGTTTTAATTGAAGGTTACCTACCATATTTTCATGTCATGCCTATTACTAAGAATATTCACTTAACTAGGGTTTACCTACAAGTTATTTACTTTGACCTTTTAATTATACCTATCTTAATATTTTAACTATTTTCTTGTTAACAAACAGAACAGTAAAGACACGACATTTTAGTAACAACAATGCAACATCTACTTAATTAACTGGGCATTTTAATTGACAACTAAGCAATTTACTATTTTATTGTCAGAAAATGATTTTGGTTTATGAATGTGCTCGTCTGGGATAACCTCTTTTGTTGATCCCATACTATCTGCTATATGTTATATGACTACTTGTGCATGCTTGTATGCTACTTGGGGGTTGCAACCTCAGGCGCGATAGCTTGCACGAACGTCGGGTGGCATAGGGCTTGCCGGTGCTCCTGTGTCTATTGTAGTCCTATTCTCTCTCTCGCTTGGTACCACCCTCGGAGAGTTAGGTCGTAGATTTTGGATACAATCCGGAGTACCCTTTTGGGATAGATAAGAAGTTGTGATCTTGATCCGGTCGGTCACCTTGTGGAGACAATCTGTATACTTTGCAACATGATTTGTGCATGTAATTCATATATTGGTATACTTGATATGTTTGCATTGCATCATGGTTTTCAAAACTCGAAAATATTTTCAAAACATCCCCGATTGACCTCCCTGCACTGAGTTCTTTTGAGTTCATGACCCTTTCCTCCCCATTTCAGGTTAAACAAAAGAAGATAGTGAAACCAGTTAGAATAGAATGTGTTTATCCTGCTTCATGGGCAACCCAGATTTGCTAATCCCGAGGCTTATTGAGGTCAATTTGCACCAACAGGGCTCACACAGTGAAGACTATGAGGATCTTAGCATACCTCACCATCTAGTCTATGATGTCATAGTTAACGTTGTTCCAGTTGACTTTGGTTTTGGACCATAGGAGATAGCCTATGTACTTTATTTTAGTCTAGATTACGAGATGTAGGCCATATGGAATAGTTGGATTATCCAAGCTCGTTTTGACATAGCTGAATCTGGGCTAGGAAACGATTGTAACTTGGGATGTAATTAAAGAAATGATGTAATATATAGTACATATCTTGCCTTTTATATGTTTAGATTTGCAATTGCATACTCTTTATCCAATCTTGGGAAGGGAAAGATTGGGTTTGGGGTCGTTACAAAGCAAACCATAGGTATGGGGATGTAGCATTTGTCATTTTGTTGCTACTTGCATAATTGCACTCTTATTGTTTTACATTGCTATTTGCTTGAGGATAAACAAACTTTCGGTGTGGATGTGTATAATGAATTTCATGGTAAATTTTTTCAAAAATATATAAGAAACACACCATTTTGATGTGTTAAGATGAATTTGGTTTTGAGTTGGGAGAAAAGTCATTTTATGGTTAGGTAGGGGATAATGCTTGGTCATGTAGTTTCACAGGATGGTATCCATGTGGACCCAGCCAAGGTTGAGTTAATAGAAAAGCTCCCTGCACCCAAAATGGTGCGGGATATTCGATCATTCCTTGGTCATGCCGGTTTCTATCGGCGTTTCATCAAGGATTTCAGCCATATTGCTCGACTGCTCTCAAGTCTTTTAGCACTTGATACTCTATTCCATTTTGATGACAAGTGCTCTAAATCTTTTGAGAAGCTAAAATCCTTACTTTCTTCTGCCCCTATCATCCAGCTTCCCGATTACAGCCTCCCCATTGAGATGACCAAGCTAAAATTCCGGTTTCTATCGGCGTTTTATCAAGGATTTCAGGATGGGCTACGGACCACTAATAGTATGTATTCTAACTTGTTAATAGGTACGAACAACGTATTAAAACGAGTTAATATCTTCATATTTTTCTTGTTTATGAAGTTTAGACATAATGTGAGAATTTTTGGACTACTAGATTGAACATTAATTAACATTAACGCAATGTTAATTGAGAACAAGTTAAGTTCAATTTAAACGGTTATTGATTTCTTATGAGATTTCTCTATAAAAGTACGCACGCTAATGAAGTACAGACCAAGTTTATTTTTATTTGGAAAACTTGCAACTCAAGTGAAGTTTTACTACGTTGTAGGTGGAATCACAATTCTATAATTCAAATTAAAATCGATAAATCTTATTTTTGTATAAAGGTCCGTAGCCCATCCGTGGCCATTGGCTACGGATGGGCTACGGACCACGAATAGTATGTATTCTAACTTGTTAATAGGTAGGAACAACGCATTAAAACATGTTAAGATCTTTATAATTTTATTGTTTATGAAGTTTAGACACAATGTGAGAGTTTTTGGACCATTAAATTGAACGTTTATTAACATTAACGCAATATTAAGTGAGAACATGATAAGTTCGATTAAACGACTATTGATTTCCTTTGAGATTTTTCTATAAAAGTACACATGCTAATGAAATATGGACTAAGTTTATTTTTATTTGGAAAACTTGCAACTTAAGTGAAGTTTTATTACGTTGTAGGTGGAATCACAATTCCATAATTCAAATTAAAACCAATAAACCTTATTTTTGTGTGAAAGTCCGTAGCCCATAATTCAAATTAGCTAGCAGACACTTTCAGTCCATAAGAATTTTATTTAGACGAAAGAGATCTGCAACAAGCTTTCTGTTGTTTCATATAAGAATTGAAACCACCTATGTGAGATAATACGTATCAGCTTGAAGAATCTATCAAATGGTTTTCGAATATTTCCCAAAATCAACTAAAAGATACATGATCATTGACTCAAACAACTTATGCTGAGCGAATATGTATTAGCTTGAAGAATCTATCAAATACTTTCTATATCTCCCAAAATCAACTAAACGATACATGATCAAATGACACAAGTTCATCACAGAAGCTACGTGGTAAGACAACTTTTCTATTTGTATAATAACCTTTTGTGATCAGCGTATGTACAAATATTAGTCTTCTGAAATCAAGTTGTTGATAAGTACGCGATAATTGAAGAATAAACTATACTAAAGAATAGATAAAACCTCACCATTGGCATGTCTTCCTCCTCCATACTTTTTGTGTTGAAGCTTCTTTTCACATTAGAGTGCCAGTGATGGTAGTCAAAGGCATGTATGAAATGCCACATACATCCAGGATGATAAACATAATCCTCAACTTCATTGCTTAAATGCTTAATATACATGTTCCTTCCCATACTTCAAGTAATACTTATAACACAGCAGAAACCAATCTCCTCCTTTGTTCTAATCAACCTGATAAAACAAAAACAAATCAAAAACTATACCAACTGCCCTTTTAAGTATAGAGCAAAGAAGATTCGGAACTCAAACTAAGCTAGCTGACAAAGATAAGAACAATCTATTTTACCGCGTACGCGAAAACAATAAAACAAATGAAGCATAAGATACTAAACTGCGGTTTGACATGGAATTCAAGAATATCAACATCTTGTGTCCCGAATACATAATATGCTAAACTGTGTTTTTGACATGAAATGAAGATCAAGTTTTTAATTGAAAATAAAAGATTTACAGGTGGTAGAAAAATATAAAATTGATGATCAGATAAGATGAACTAAAAATATTGCAAGCGTCAACTAGATACTCAATGTGGAGAAATTTGACACAGAAAAACAGATAGGGAAAACAATATTATGATCAAATGAGCTGAGAGAACTAATGAAAACAAAATACTTAATTACTCACTGCCTCAAGGAAAAAGTTATATATGTTAATGTTAAGGTAGAAAAATGACGAGTTGTAAGTGGCCTTTACGTACTGCCTTGATGCCTGCAAAACAAAGAGAGCTTGACGGGTCTAGCCCGTATTAACACTCCGATGCTTAAATTAGCTTGGTGTTTCTGCAGAGAAGTAGATGTATATGTGTGTATAAAATGTGAGTATCAGATTTTACCTCTCTCTTCTCCCTGCTGAAACCTTTGCCTTTTATAGGCACCATGACCATTGAAGTCATCATGGCTGCTCAATTAAAGAGAGAAGTCACATGGTTGCTGAGTCACAAAGGAGAAATCATCATTGCAGCTGAGTCAAAAAGATTAAAGGTGCAGCAGTGGATCATCATTACAAGTATGGTGGAGAATTATCTAGGGCCTAATGGATATTTGTTTAAATAGATTAGTGGAAGATTAGCTGGAGATGCCCTGATTTTATAGAGCAATGTTTATCTGTGTCTTTTGATTTGAGGTCTTAAAAAGTGACTTTCTGATAGCCTTATGCCTCGCCCAAGCTTATAAAATTTATCCACGCATGAAGGCCTGATTAAACGTCCGAGGTCCTCGAGACCTCGGATTGATTTGGTCCGAGGTTCCTTGGAACTCAGATTTTATATCTGAGGTCCAAAGGACCTCGGTTCTCATTCCGAGGTCCAAGGGACCTCGGATTATCCTATTCCGAGGTCCCTTGGACCTCGGAATCAATGTCCGAGGTCCAAGAGACCTCGGACATAAATTGTCCGAGGTCTCTTGGACCTCGGAGATAAAGTCCAAGGTCCAAGGGACCTCGGACAGATATTGTCCGAGGTACCTTGGACCTCGGACATAAATTCCGAGGTCCAAGGGACCTTGGATTAATCTATTCCGAGGTCCAAGGGACCTCGGGTCTCTTGGTCCGAGGTCCCTTGGACCTCGGATCTCTCAGTCCGAGGTTCTTTGGACCTCGGACCTCATCGTCGGACCCCTCTTCTATTTTTTAACTGGGGTGAACTTGCGTCAATTTGCAATTTTGTAAAAGCTCAGGGGTTTTATACATATCATGATGCCCCCTCAGTTCTTGGAGCTATAAAATAGGTTCGGGAACTGATTGTGATGCTTTGGCAACGTCGAATCTAGTTGATAAATTATTTTAACACTGCTTTGTCTTCTGTGCAATTTGCCACCTACCACCAATAATGTAGCCTTGCCACTTGTCAAGATCTGGTGTAGTGACTTTTGAATTAATGGTAAGGATTTGAAATTCTTGGTTTTCCCTCCTGTACTCGGTTTCTTTTGTTGGGTCATGCTTTTCTAAAATCCTTTACTGTTGAAGGATAATTTGATGACTCTGGGGGCGTGTCCCCAGCCTTGAACCTTAGGGATCGTGTCCCCGGCTTCGAAACTCGGGGGTCGTGCCCCCGCTCTTTGTCCTGAAACTCGGGGGTCGTGCCCCCGGTCTTCGTCTTCAAACTTGAAACTCAGGGGTCGTGCCCCCGGCCTTCGACTTGAAACTCAGAGGTCGTGCCCCTGGTCTTTGTCTTGAAACTCGGGGGTTATTCCCCTGGTCTTCATCTTCAAACTTGAAACTCGGGGGTCGTGCCCCCGGCCTTCGACTTGAAACTCAGGGGTCATGCCCCTGGTCTTCGTTTTGAAACTCAGGGGTCGTGCCCCCGGCCTTCGTTTTGAAACTCGGGGGTCGTGCCCCCAGCCTTCGTTTTTTAAACTCGGGGGTCGTGCCCTCGGGTTGATTCGCAAGAAGTGTGTCTCTCTTTTTTATCTATTTTGGAAGTTGGTCTCCTATTTCAGGATTTGACTCTCTTCCGATAAAGGTTTGCCTTAGTAGATCACATGATATTTGTCTCAAAGAATTACAATCATTGACAGAAACTTAGGGCGCGAATATCAAATTCATTGTAGAGACATAATTTGTCTCGACATAAACAACAACTAAACATTCGAAGAGTGTTTTCTTAGCTGCTCTATGTGTCAAACCTTTCTCAATTCTTTACCGTTGAGGTCTTCGAATCTGTAGGCTTCTAGCTTGACCTCTCTTCCGGTTTTCTCTTCTTAGGGTCTTCTTCCTTCTCCGCCATCGCCACCTCTTCTACTTAAATATACTTCTCAGCTCTGGTCATCAACTCTATCATGTTCTGTGGGGTCTTTTTGGCTAAGGAAGCATGGAGCAACTCGTTTGTTACCCCCTTTGTGAACGCCTGTATTGCAAAACCCTAATTGAATTGCGTACACTGAAGGGTTGCCTTATTAAAGTGAGTTGCATACCAACGGAGAGTTTCTCATTCTCTCTGCTTCAAACCGAGTAAGGATGTAGTGTGGTGGGTCGGCCTAATAGCCGAGGAAAATCTCCCAACAAACAAATCTGCTAACTGTGCATAAGAACTGACTGACCCTTCGTTCAGTTCGTCATACCACACCCTGGCCGCTTCCACTAAAGTTCCTGCAAAAGCTTTACACACCCAAGCCTCTGGCAACTCCGTGAAATCCATTTTGTGCCTGAACACCGCCAGATGATCTTTAGGGTCTCCACGTCCATCGTAGGTAGGCAAATGAGGCAATTTGTACTGTGCGGGCTTTGGAACCTTGTTGATGGCGCGGTTAAAGGGGTTTGGGCCTCGAAAAGCCCTTGCGACCGATATTACACTAGTAGTGCCCTTTATTCGGGTACTTTGAGTTAGGTCTCATGCTGCCATACTTGAACTCTGTGATGACCTTGTGGAGTTCATCGTTTCTTTGCGTTGCCTCCTAGCGTGAACTCGCTGTCTGGACTCTTTTGGTTTGGTTGTGTTTCTGGCTGATTGGGTGTTTTGGCGTGAGTGATTTTGTCGGGGCGTTTGATATGGTTGAATATATGGGTGGTGAGGTGCTGGCTGAGGTGTTGGGTTATGAACGGCCTGTTTCAACTCCTCCAGGGTTTTTAGGATATAACCAAGATCTGTTAGCTGGTTAGTTTGCAGAACCTGTGTTGCAGCAGTGGGATGCTGCCACTCTGTGTTCCAAACAGGTCCTTGTGGATAATATGTTGGTTGGTAGCTTTGGTATTGATTTGTGTATGTGTTTGTATATGGTGGACGGTTTCCAGCACGTATCTCCTCCTCTGGCGGCGGTAACTCAGTTTGTTTAAGGTTAGAGGTCTCTCCTGGACAGAACTGCACATTGGGCGGTTCTCCAGCTTCTTCTTCATGTACACTTGCAATGTTTTGACTTCTGGTAGTTACCATGATGAAATCTTGTGATAACTCAGTGGGGAACTAAGAATCGGCCCCACGGTGGGCGCCAACCTGTTAAGGTAGAAAAATGATACGTACTACCTTGATGCTTGTAAAACAAAGAGAGCTTGACGAGTCTAGCCCATATTAGCACTCCGATGCTTAAATTAGCTTGGTGTTTCTGTAGAGAAGTAGATGTATATGTGTGTATAAAATGTGAGTATCAGATTTTACCTCTCTCTTCTCCCTGCTGAAACCTTTGCATTTTATAGGCACCATGACCATTGAAGTCATCATGGCTGCTCAGTTAAAGAGAGAAGTCACATGGTTGCTGAGTCACAAAGGAGAAATCATCATTGCAACTGAGTCAAAAGATTAAAGGTGCTGCAGTGGATCATCATTACAAGTATGGTGGAGAATTATCTAGGGCCTAATGGATATTTGTTTAAATAGATCAGTGGAAGATTAGCTGGAGATGCCCTGATTTTATAGAGCAATGTTTATCTGTGTCTTTTGATTTGAGGTATTAAAAAGTGACTTTTTAATAGCCTTATGCCTCGCCCAAGCTTATAAAATTTATCCACGCATGAAGGCCTGATTTACCGTCCGAGGTCCTCGAGACCTCGGATTGATTTGGTCCGAGGTTCTTTGGACCTCGAAGTTTATATCTGAGGTCCAAAGGACCTCGGTTCTCATTCCGAGGTCCCTTGGACCTCGGACAGAAATTCCGAGGTCCAAGGGACCTCGGATTATCCTATTCCAAAGTCCCTTGGACCTCGGAATCAATGTCTAAGGTCCAAGAGACCTCGGACATAAATTGTCCGAGGTCCAAGGGACCTCGGATTAATCTATTCCGAGGTCCCTTGGACCTCGGACAATAATTTTGAGGTCCTCGGGTCTCTTGGTCCGAGGTCCCTTGGACCTCGGATCTCTCGGTCCAAGGTCCCTTGGACCTCGGATCTCTCGGTCCAAGGTTCTTTGGACCTCGGACCTCATCGTCGGACCCCTCTTCTATTTTTTAACTGGGGTGAACTTGCGTCAATTTGCAATTTTGTAAAAGCTCAGGGGTTTTATACATATCAATTAAATACCCTGAGTTTCCATCCTAAAACCGATTAGTACTAAGTGGAATTGCAGGTGAAGTTAACAAATTATAACCAGTATAAACCTTCATCACAGAGAAAACATAAACCAGAAACAAATAACAGAGAAGAATTTTAACCCTTCAGCTAAGAAAACAAGCCAACAGGGAGGTTAAGAACGATGATTTTGTCTAGGAGGCTAAGGTCATTCAGTTATGGTTGTTACAAAAGGAAAACAGAGAAAGAGAAGACTCAAGACAAATTTGTTCTTGAATGTAACTATGATATGTAACTTCTTTATCTTTCTTTCTATATTTATGATAGTTATGTATTTAATGGAGGGTGTGTGTAGTGCTCTGCTTGAGAGAATACGTTAAAACTGGAGAATAGACCCCAAGCATTTTAGGTGCCTAATTTGTACCAGTCAACAAACTATCTCAGTATCACAGCATTCATTGGACATATTGTTTATATTACGGGATTTGTGGCTTTAAAATAAAAATGGCTAGCGAGAGAAGACAATTTATTCTTCTTTGATGTGATCATGCCTTAATTAAATTCTTTGTAACAAAACAAAACATGTAAAATGCATCATACTCCTTTGTGATTTGTCGAATGTGTTCGTCACCTTCTCGTGATACCGTAATTACCTCAAATACCATTTATACTTTTCATAATATTGCAAACACACCCTGCCATTAGGTGTTCAATACAAGTTACTGTGCATGTGTCTCAATTCTAACTTTGCGACTTTCAGTCATCGGAGTATATGACCATAACGATAGAGAGTTATTTGTAAAAAGCTATGAGGATTTGATGAGATCATTTTGGTAAGATGAAATGAGTAGCTAGCTTTGAGGATAGGTGTGGATAACGAGCTTATTATGAGTGGCACAAGGTGAGATTGTGTATTTTAAATAAAGTGGCAATAGCGGTACATAGCTTGTTATGAAAATCACAATTGCATATTGTGTATTTTATGAGATCACTCAATACAATAGGGTATACTTAGCTTGTTATAAATAAAAAAAAGAGGGTGTATGCATATTTAATGAATGATATTGGCATCATTTCATCCTTTATATTAACGGAGTTAAGGTTTTGGGTGATTTTGCCATCTTTTAAAAAAATACAAGTAGTTCATGAGATAATTAAGATACCATAGAGGACGTAACCAGCACATTGTACATGTTATTTAGTCAATTCTTATGTTTGGGTGCATGTAATTAATAACTGCTGATCATTGTTGACCAAAGGAAATAATAGTCAATGATTATGGGAGAAAAACATCAGCTCCACCCAAGCATCAAGGCAAATGTCAAGCCTTACCATAAGCTTTAGTCAATCTCAAACAAATGGAAACATATATTTTTTGTATATTATTAGGTATGTATCTATGGGATTCAAATCCCTCAATCACAGCTAGTAGTTTGTGTTTAAATGTAAGCATTGTATATGAAGCATTTGGTGTGGTGAAGAATCAATACAAAACAAATTCTTGTATTTCTTATGGCCATCAGAGCCTGCTAAAGCTCTCGTAGGCATATTCACTAGATCCAATATTTTTTTTCCTTTTCTCCTCCAATTACCACCTAAAGTCTCATTATGTCTACCACTTTGGAAGATACATCTCATCTTTCACCAAACATGACTGTCAGCCACAACCAAACTATATCTACCAATCTTATCTCCATTAACGCTGCTGCACAGTTGCCACTCAAACTCAAGGGCTCGAATTATCCCATTTGGCGAGCCCAATTTCAAACCTTGCTCTTTGATTATGACCTTAGGCAACTTTTAACCTAAACCCATATTCTCAAAAATAGAGAAAAAAAAATAAAGGCACCAAATGGAAGAACAACCTTCCAATTTGGTGGAATAAACCCTAGTCAAATACTTTTTACTAGCCAATCGACTACCTCATTTGTTTGGTGACAAATTTGTTTAGTGTTAATATCCTGACTCTTTAGAAAACGTTTTCTAGCATCTTTCACAAAGTGATCAAATATTGTCTAGTCAAGCATTGACAAACTATAGAAGCCTTCAACAATTTCAAGGCTATCTGATCAACTCAATAGACACACGATCTAAGTTGTATGATTAGATCATAAAACATACTTATCTAACCACCAAGGCTTCTGCTTGGTTTAATATGCATGGATTATTATACAAGAAGAATCGGGTAAGAGAATGGGTTTTGGTGATAAATGGTGTAAATGGATTCTTAAATGCATTTCATCCACCATTTTTTTGGTTATTATTAATGTTGGGTTTGTTAGATTCTTTTAAGGCTTCTAGAGGTTTGCGCCAAGGGGATCCCCTATCCATTTTCCTTTTCATTTTGATAATAGAAGCTTTAAGTAGAATGATTTTGAATCTTGTTTGGGATAATTATTTCCAGGGTTTTCATGTAGGGAGTCAGAGAAGAGAGATTACAATTTCTCATCTTTTGTTTATAGATGATACAATTTTATTTTGTGAGGCGGATATGGATCAAATGATTAATCTTCGGTGCCTTTTTCTTTTATTCGAGCCGGTGTCGGGTTTGAAAATCAATCTTCATAAGAGTGAATTGATTCGGGTGCGTAATGTAGAAAATATGGATGAGTTAGCTTTTGTGTTTGGTTGAAGGGTGGGATCTCTTTTTCTAACATACCTTGGGCTTCCTCTTGGAGCTAAATATAATGAGGCTACAGTTTGGGATCTTATTGTCTCAAGATTTGAGAAGGGATTGGCAGGATAGAAGAGAAATTTCCTTTCGAAAGGGGAGAGACTAACTCTTATCAAAAGTACGCTTCCAAATCTTCCGGTGTATTTTATGTCTCTGTTCCCTATCCCAAGTTCTATTGTGAAGAGGTTGGAGGATATACATAAACGATTCTTGTGGGGTCTGATGGGAGATAAAATTAAATATCATCTAGTAAGGTGGGAAGTAGTTAAACAACCTATAGACAAGGGCGAGCTTGATATCAAGTCTCTTATTATCTTTAATAAAACCCTCCTCGACAAGTGGTTGTGGAGATTTATGACAGAAAAGGAGAATCTTTGGAGGAAAGTAATTGTGGCGAAATTTGGGGAGACTTATAATGGTTGGTTGACGAAAGTTAGGAGAGCCCCCTATGGAATTGGCTTTGGAAGATGTTAGCCAAGATATACTAAGAGGGGAAGAGGGGTAAATTAGGATAGAAAGGCAATGATACTACTTTTTCGGATATGATAAAGATCAATTACTTCAATGAAGCAATTAATCAAACACAATGCATGCACAAATAAAAAGAGTTAAGGAAAGAAGAGAAAAAGAGATGATGCGTCGATTTTTAGGTGGTTCGCTAATCTACTCTACCACCTAAGGTCTTCCTCCCCAGGCTTTCCACTAGCTCTACTAGTAGTGTTTCTTCACAAGTTGGTGAAGCACAAACTAACACTACAAGATCTCTTGACTCCACAAGAGTTTGTACAAGCCTCTTCACTTCTTTGAATTCACAAAGAAGATTTCAAACACTCCCTATACAATGATTCTCTCAAAGCTATAGTAGTGTTTATCTCACAACAAGAGTGAATAAATGATGAGTTCAATAAACTTTCTTTAAGATTGAATAGATACAATTTAATGCTCTCTTGAATGCTCAATGATTTGCAAATTAAAGCTCAATGAATGATCAAGCAAATGCGTTTTGAAGATATGAAAGCTATAGAACAATTGCTTAATGTTAGAAGAGGTAATTTTGGCAAATGGGGTGTTTGAAAATATATAGAAACTAAATGGGTATATCTTTTCAAACACCTGCACCATCCGGTCGACCGAATGGTCACCCAGATCAAGGCATCTTTTTTTGTCAAACTCACTGCCAGGTGAGTCATCAAGAATTCGGTCACCCGGATGCTCGACCAGATCAAAGCATTCTTTTTTTTTTTACCAAAGTTTCTGCTGGGCGAGTCATCAAGGACCCGATCAACCGGATGCTCAACCGGATGACTCGTTTTGCGTATAGATTGAAGCTTGAAAGTTTAAAACGATTTTCTCAAAAACCCATAAACTTAAGAGTCTTTAAGAACGGGGTTTTTCAAGTATTCAAAGGCCCATAAAACATTTTTCAAAACTCTTGTAAAGATTTAAAAATGAATTTGTAAACCAAGAGTTTAAAACATTTTTTCATTTGAGCTTTATCATGAAATCAAAAAGAGCAAACAACAATAAATAAACCCGGTACCCCTTATGTAGCCACTTCTCCACTTATGACTCCCTCTTTGATTTCTGAGATCTTATCTTGAATCTTTACTTGAACAATTTGGATTTTTCCATTTGAGAAGCTTGGATTTGATTATGATTGAAGTCTTGGAGCTTGATCATTCTTTCTTGGCTTTTGAAGACAATGAAGATGTTTCCCATCTATGACTAATTGAGATGTATACACTTTGTACAAATTATGATTATATATCATAGATCATTTGATTTAGATTTAGTTATTATCAAAATATGAGATCAAAGCCTCTAAGCTAACAATCTCCCTTTTTTTGATGATGACAAAATCTAACATATATAAGCATATTTCCATTTGAAAGTTTGGTATGATATTAATATGTAAGCTCAAAACACATTAAAGATAAAAACCATTTAACTCATGCTTTCTTGCATATGCTCCCCCTCATTGTATGCTCTCTCTCACAATAAGCATACCATACAAGGATGAGGTAATTAAGCATGCAAGCAAAACATATATCAATTATGCCAGCAAAACATATATTAATTATGTTCATACTTTTAATGCTTCATTCATACTTCTTCCCCTTTTTGACATCATCAAAGGACCTTAGTCTTCCCCCTAAGTATATGCACAATTAATCACAAGTAGGCATTTTTCATAAGCTAAGCACACAAAGCACAACAACAACCTATCCAAACATAATAATCATAAGAAAAACAATAGCATCAAGAGTTAACTAAAGGCACAAGAAAGTTAAATTTGACAGTTTTGTTAAGATGAAAAAAATAAAGAGTTAGGTTTTGGAAAACATAAAGAAAAAGTGTGCAAGAAAAGTTTTGAAAAACTTGAGCAGTTACACTTTAATCTTCTTCCTCTTCAGCCTTATCCTCCTCGCCATCCTCATCATTTAGCTCATCTCGGTACTCCTGATACTCAGGTTGAGGTGGAACATAATGGTAGTCTGGAGGCATGGGAGGTACTCCGCTATGCTTCTGAATCCAAGCAGTATAGCAATCGGCCCATTGATTCAGGTTATACTCTTGGATACAAACAGTCTCCATATCTCTCTTCACTGTTTGATGCTGGAGATTCATTTGTTTCCTAAGTGATTTACCCCAACTATTGATTTTCCTATTCAAAGAATGAGTCAATGAACTTTCTAAACTAGCTCTCATATTAGTTATAGCTGCAATAATCCTATATGTGTCAGACATAGGAGCAATAGATGGAGGCACATGTGATCCAGAACAAACACCACTTGATCTACCAAGGTATCCCCTATGTTTGGTTCTTTGCTCAATCCATATTGGATCCTCGTCCATTCTCATCATCTCCACCACCCAAAGTAAAGACCTCACCATTCACAATATCAAGCTTCATACACTTAAGAGAACTACTATAAAAAAAATAGGTCCTGGCATTCACAGCTTCAAAATGACCTGGAGAAGGAACATCCAAGAGCAAAAACATATGACACAATGGCATTCCATAAGCAAACAAGTTTTTAGCCTTTGTTGTATGAGACATATGTTGAACTATGATGTGTGAAAGATTAATCTTGGTGTGGTTGTACATGAAATACATAAGATACCTGGTGAAAAGAGGTATTGTACCATCCTTAACTTGTCTAGGCATAATTACTTCCATAAGAATGTAAAGCATAAGCCGTATTTCCGGAGTAATTTGGTTTTTAAACAGCATAAACAAAGTAGAATTTTCGGTTCCTTCCCACAAAAATGCTATAACACTTTCTTGTATGGGTGTCGGGAGAAAATCAATGCCTTTGCTAGAACAGGATTTCAAGCCTCTATTAGGAATATCTAACAAACGAGCAATTGTGCTTTCACTAAGATTAACAATCCTTTCATGTACCCTACTTTGCAAAGCACTATTATCTAGTTCAAGATTTTCATAAAACTCTCTAACCCAAACATCTCTAGCAATATTTTCAAGTTTTAATAAAGGAACCCAACCTTGAAACTCAATTAACTCAAGAATTTTAGTACCTTGAAGGAGAGAATCATCCACTAGTTTACCCTACATAATTCGTTGCTTTGGATAATCGTCAGGAGTTGCCCATTGTCTTGAGGAGCTTAAGGTGAAGGCAGTTTTCCTCTTCTTCCTTTGTCTAGGAGCCATGAATGATACAACAACTTGAACAATGGATTTAGAATTTTGAGGTTTTGAGAGTTGAAAGAGAAAGTAAAAAAAAATGGTTTTGAAAAGAAGAAAGAAGAATGGTTTAAAAAACTCAAAAAATTGGGTTTAGAAACCCTAACCGCGCCCATTCAGTCTACCGGACCAGCCAGCCACTCGCCCGAACAGTCGCCCGACAGTGGCTTGGTTCTGGGCCAGTGATCCAGAAGACTCACTCACCCGGGCGCTAGCCCAGATGCTCTGTTTTTACAAACATTTGCCAGTTTTGATTTCTTTAAACGAGTTTTTGCATGCCCATCTCACGTCGAATGACACAAAATTGATTTTCATGCAAGGGTTTAGTAAAATTATCAGCAAATTGATATGATGTATCAACAAATTCAAGTACAACATCACCTTTTTGTACATGATCACGTATGAAATGATGTATAATTTCTATGTGCTTAGTCCTAGAATGTTGGATTGGATTTTTAGTGAGATTAATAGCACACGTGTTATCACATCTAATGGGTACATGATCACATTCAAGGCATAGTCAAGCAAGTTTTATTTCATCAGCAAAATTTGGGCAACACAATTTTCGGCGGATACATATTCGGCCTCAGTTGTAGATAAGGCAACACTATTTTGTTTTTTGCTAGACCGTGAGATTAAATAATGACCTAGAAATTGACAACTACCACTGGTGCTTTTTCTATCAACTTTACATCCTACATAGTCGGCATCAGAATAGCCTGTAAGTTCAAAAGATGTGCCCTTTGGATACCAAAGTCCTAAATCAATCGTGCCTTTAAGATACCTAATAATCATTTTTACTGCATTTAGGTGCGATTCTTTAGGATTAGATTGAAAATGAGCACATAAGCATACAACAAACATGATATCAGGTCTAGATGCAATTAATTATAAAAGACTTCCAATCATACCTCGATACTTCTTTTCATCAACCGATTTACCTTTATCATCTTTGTCAAGTTTGGTTGATGTCCCCATTGGGGTGCTCATTTCTTTAGCAGTCTCAAGCCCAAATTTTTTGATGAGTTCTTTTGTGTACTTGGCTTGATTAATGAAAATTCTCTCATTCGTTTTCTTGATTTGAAGTCCAAGGAAGAAATTCAACTCTCCCATCATGCTCATCTCAAACTCTTTGTGCATACATTTTGAAAAATACTCACAAAGAGATTCATTAGTAGCACCAAAGATAAGATTATCAACATATATTTGCACAAGTAAAATATCTTTACCTTTTCTTTTTACAAATAAAGTTGACTCTAATTTACCTTAAGTAAATCCATTTTCAAGAAGGTATCCACTTAATCTATCATACCAAGCCCTAGGGGTTTGTTTTAATCCATACAGGGCTTTTTCAAGTTTAAAGACATGATTAGGTGAGTTTGAATTCTCCAATTTGGGAGGTTGTTCCACATATACTTCTTCTTGAAGAAATTCATTTAAAAAGGCACTTTTGACATCCATTTGAAATAATTTGAAGTTCATAAAACATGCAAAAACAAGAAGCATGCGAATAGATTCTAATCTAGCTACGAGTGCAAATGTTTCATCATAATCTATTCCTTCTTCTTGTTTATAGCCTTGCTACTAACCTTGCCTTATTTCTAGCAACTATTCTGGATTCATCTAGTTTATTTCTAAACACCCATTTAGTGCCAATTATGGGATATTCCTTTGGTCTTTCAACAAGTTTCCAAATTTTTTTTTTTCAAATTGATTAAGCTCTTCTTGCATAGCCATTATCCAATCATCATGTAATAGGCTTCTTTCACATTTTAGGCTCAATTTGGGAAAGAAATACAATGTGTTCACAAAAAGTGTTTAAGTTAAAACGAGTTCTTACACGTTTGGATGGATCACTTAGGATTTGATCATTTAGATGATCTTTCACAAACTTCCAACATCTTGGTAAGTCTTGATTGGTTGAAGGAGGTTGGTCATCTGACATTGGTTGATCTTCCACATATGGTTGATCCCTTGCATTCGATGTTTGTTGATCTATTTCGTTTGATGAATTCTTTTGATCACTTTGAGATGTCTCATTCCTTGTTTTGAAATGATAGGTTGATTTTGATTCTCAACTTGTTGAATACCTATATCATCATCATCCTTTCTTGACATAAATGGATTAGTTTCATCAAAATTCACATGCATTGATTCTTCAACCGCTAGAGTTCTTTTGTTATATATTCTATATGTCTTACTCCTATTTGAGTAACCAAGAAATAATCCTTCATCGGATTTGGCATCAAATTTTCCAAGATGGTCTTTGGTGTTTAAGATAAGGCATTTACAATCAAACACTCTAAAATGTGCAACATTTGGTATTCGTCCTTTCCAGAATTCATAAAGGGTCTTTTTAAGAAAAAGGTCTAATTAAGACTCTATTAAGCATATAGTAAACCGTATTAATGGCTTCACTCCAAAAGTATGTAGGCAAGTTGTTTTCTTTTAACGTAGTTCTTGTCATTTCTTGTAGTGTTCGATTCTCTCTTTCAACTACCCCATTTTGTTGAGGAATTCTAGGAGCTGGAAAAATTATGCTCAATGCCATGTTGTTCACAAAAATCCACAAAAGATGAATTTATAAATTTTGTGCCTTGATCACTTATGAATGCAAGTTATAAAATAGTCTTTCTCATTTTGAACTCTTTTGCATAATTTTACAAATTCATTGAAGGCTTGATTTTTGTGGGACAAAAACATAACCCAAGTATACCTAGTGTAATCATCTATAATAACATAGACATATCTTGATCCTCCTACACTAACCACATCCATTGGTCCAAAAAGGTCCATATGAAGGTTTTGTAATGTTTTAGATGTAGTAACTATGTTTATGAGTTTAAAAGATGTTTTATGTTGTTTTCCAAATTGACATGCATCACACAAATGATCTTTTTTAAATTTAGCTTTTGGAAGTACTTTTACAAGCTATTTTCTAGAAAGTTTAGAAAGTAAATCCATGCTTGCATGTCCTAATCGTATATGCCACAACCAAGAGTCATCATTCATAGTCATTAAACAATCAACGTTTTGGCATGAAAGACTTTCAAAATTAATGGTGTAGACATTTTCATGTCTATTTGCAATAAATAACACCTTATCCAAATTGTCATAAACAATACAACATGAAACTTCAAATTCAACTCTAAATCCATTATCACATAATTGACTAACACTAAGCAAATTATGTTGCAAACCTTTCACGAGTAACACATTATGGATAGATATTGAATGTTCATTACCAATGCTACCCCTTCCAATAATTTTACCTTTCCCATAATTTCCATAGCTCACATTTTCTTTGATTTTCTTGTTGAGCTCACAGAAAAGAGATGGATCTCCGGTCATGTGTCTTGAGTATCCACTATCAACAATCCAACTTCCTTCATACTTGATCCTTAGAGCAACTTCTTCATCGTCCTTTGCCATAAGACAAACGATGTTGGATACTTCTTCTTCCTTTCCGTTTTTTCCATCGGTTGAAACGTCATCCTCAATGCAATTTTCCTTCATGGCTTTTCCTCTTTTGGACTTGATTAACTTTGGGCAATTTGCTTTCATATGTCACGGTTTGTTGCAATTATAGCACCTTGATTCTTCATTTGGTTTGCATTTCTTCCTTGGATTGTTGTTTGAAGAAGTTCCTCTTCTCATCTTTTTGTATTTTAAGAACTTCTTGAAGTTCTTTGCAAGTAGAGCCATTTCATCATTTTCACTCTCATCTTCATCACTTGAATGAGTTTTTGATGCAAGGAGAGCAAATGACTTCTTTGCTTTCTTTTCTTGTTCATCTCTTAGTCTTTCTTGATTGAGAACTAGTTCTTCAGTTTCAAGGTTACAAATGAGCTCATGCACTTTCAATTGTGAGAGATTTGTTGACTCTCTAATTGAAGTTACCTTTGGCTTGTACTCCTTTGGTAGTGCAAGGAGAATCTTCCTATTGAGTTCTTCATTTGGATAGGACTTGTCAAGAGCACTAAGGTTGTTGACGATTTTTGCAAATCTTTGATGCATCTCATTTAGTGATTCTCCGGACTTCATCCGAAATGGTTCATACTCATGAATGTAGAGACTGATTTTTGTATCTTTGACTTGAGTTGTTCTTTGATAGGATAGCTCAAGAAGCTCCCATATTTCATGAGCCAATGCACATTGACTTACTCAACTATACTCCGTTTCATTAAGAACACAATAGAGTATGTTTTTTACTTTTGAGTTCTTGGTCAACATAGCTATATCATTATCATCAAATTCATCTTTGATTTTTGGAGTCTTCTTCTTGAACTTGCTACCATCTTTGTTTTCAATCTCAATGACTTTGATTGGAACAAAATGACCTTCTTCTACAATCCTCCAAAGAAAATAATCAACCGATTGAATGAAGGTTTCCATCTTGTTCTTCCAATAAACAAAGTTTGTACCTGTGAAAAATGGAGGTCTATTAGTTGAATATCCTTCCATGTAGGGAGATGTAGTAGTATTTGCCATGATCTTAACTTTACTAGATGTTAAGTTATATGTAAATCCCTAGCTCTAATACCACTTATTAGCCCAAGATATCTTAAGAGAGGGGGTGAATTAGGATAGAGAAGCAATGATACTACTTTTTCAGATATGATAAAGATCAATTACTTCAATGAAGCAATTAATCAAACACAATGCATGGACAAATAAAAAAAGATAAGGAGAGAAGAAAGAAAGAGATGACGCGTCGATTTTTAGGTGGTTCGCTAATCTACTCCACCACCTAAGGTCTTCCTCCCCTTAGGTTTTCCATTAGCTCCACTAGTAGTGCTTCTTCACAAGTTGGTGAAGCACAAACCAACACTACAAGATCTCTTGACTCCACAAAAGTTTGTACAAGTTTCTTCACTTCTTTGAATTCACAACGAAGATTTCAAACACTCCCTATACAATGATTCTCTCAAAGCTATAGTAGTGTTTATCTTACAACAAGAGTGAATAAATGATGAGCACAATGAACTCTCTTTAAGAGTGAATAAATACAATTTAATGCTCTCTTGAATGCTCAATGATTTGCAAATTAAAGCTCAATGAATGATCAAACAAATGTGTTTTGAAGATATGAAAGCTATAGAGCAATTGCTTGATGTTAGAAGAGGTAATTTTGGCAAATGGGGTGTTTGAAAATATATAGAAACTAAAGTCAATGGATTTACAACGACTATATCTTTTCAAACACCTATACTATCCGGTCGACCGGACAGTCGCCCGGATCAAAGCATCCTTTTTTTGTCAAACTCACTACCGGGTGAATCATCAGGAATCCGGTCGCCCATATGCTCGACCGGATCAAAGCATTCTTTTTTTTGCCAAAGTTTCTGCCGGCCGAGTCATCAAGGACCCGGTCGACCGGATGCTCGACCGGATGACTCATTTTGCGTATAGATTGAAGCTTTGAAAGTTCAAAACGATTTTTTTGAAAACCCATAAACTTAAGAGTCTTTAAGAACGGGGTTTTTCAAGTATTTAAAGGCCCAAAAAACATTATTCAAAACTCTTGTAAAGATTTAAAAATGAATTTGTAAACCAAGAGTTTAAAACATTTTTTCATTTGAGCTTTATCATGAAATCAAAAAGAGCAAACAACAATAAATAAAGTCGGTACTCCTTATGTCGCCACTTCTCCACTTATGACTTTCTCTTTGATTTCTGAGATCTTATCTTGAATCTTTACTTGAGCAATTTGGATTTGGCCATTTGAGAAGCTTGGATTTGATTATGATTGAAGTCTTGGAGCTTGATCATTCTTTCTTGGCTTTTGAAGACAATAAAGATGCTTCCCATCTCTGACTAATTGAGATGTATACACTTTGTACAAATTATGATTATACATCATAGATCATTTGATTTTGATTTAGTTATTATCAAAATATGAGATTAAAGCCTTTAGGCTAACAAAAGAATATTGCAAAAGTTTGGAGCTCATTCATGAACCATGTTTCCTTTGATATGGGTAATGAGGAGAAGGTTTTCTTTTGGCTTGATAAATAGGGTGTTTCACCAAATTCTTCTCTAAAGGATCGATTCCCTAATCTATTTTCCTTGGCAAGGGACAAAAAAGATACTATTGATCGGTGTGTGTAGGGGACAAATGATAATTTTGGGTAGAATGTGATCTTCTTAAGGTAGGCCAATGATTGGGAGTTGGAGGAGTTTTATAACTTTTTTGAATATCTTTATAATTGTATTGTTATTCAAGGGAGGGAGGATAGAATGAAATGGAATGTGGTTAAAAATGATGTTTTTACGGTCAAATCTTTCTATAGAGCTATTTTGGGTGACATACAACCTACCAATCTTGGTGTGTTTCCTTGGAGGGAGATCTGGAACTCTTGTGCCCCGACTAGAGTTGTTTTTTTTGCTTGGGATGTGACTTGAAGAAGAATTCTAACGTTGGATAATCTTCAAAAGAGAGGACATTCTATTATGAATAGGTGCTTTCTGTGCAAGAATGATATAGAATCAGTGGACCACTTACTTCTTTGATGTTTTTGGACTAAGAGTCTCTGGGAGATGACTTTTAACCTTATGGGTATTCAATGGGTTGCTTCGAAATCCTTTAGTGATGAGATTAAAACGTGAAGTGGTTTAAAGACATCCAAGCACAAAAAAAAATATTTGTACGGTACTCCTAGCCATTATTTGGACCTTTTGGAAGGAGATAAATATGAAAGCTTTTGAAGGGAAAAAGTTATCTATTCCTCTTTTGAAGTACTATTGGCTCAATGATCTTTACTTTTGGATTAAAAGCTCTTGTAAATTTGATATTAATAGCCTTCAAGAAAGTTTAGATAGTTTAATTAATTGATGTCTATATTTATTTGATGTACATATTTTTGAGTTGCACCCTTTTAGTGCATATCAATAAAATTATATATTTAAAAAAAAAACACAAATATTTTACATAACCTCACAAATAAACTACTTATTGCCATTAACGTATAAGACATAATATATAAGCTAATTTCTTTTTTCTGCCCCAACAAAGAATTGGTGAGCTTAACTGTTAACAATTGTTGTGATTAAGAAGGAAAACTTTCAACATTCGATATACACATGGGAAACTACAAACAAAAAAATTAAAAATTAAAAAAAAAAATTCAAGCAAAAAACTTCTTCAAGCAAAAGACGAGATTAAAAACACAAGCTCAATCAACAACTCTTCTGCACCACCAAGCCACAAGCTCAACCAACACTTCAACTAAAACCAATAGTATGAAGATTGTATGGTGACAGTGAATGGTTCAACCAACAGTTCGACTAAAAGGTTTCTCTAATGAAAATTGACACGACACTTTATTGAATGAAATCTTTAACTTTCGTAACGTTAGATTTGATCTTCCAGCAGATTATGGTGAAAGATGACAAGAAAAAAAAAAAAAAAAAGAGTAGAAAGAGGAGGTGTTTTAGACGTTGCTGAAATGAGGAAATATGAGAGAAGATTGTGAGATCTGTTAGTAAAGTTAGTTTTCAAGTTTGCTACTAAAGTAGATGTTATTTACAGGCATACCATTAATGAAAACAACGCCTCCCTATTTTTCAATGTTTTGAGAACAAAAGTTTAGAAAACAAGTTTTAATTGTTTTGCTTTTTTTGGTTTTTGAGAATAGATTTTTGAAAATATTTTTTGAAAACACTTTTTTAAAACCATTCCATTCAAACAAATTTTTTAATTTTTTTGTTTTTAAAAATCAAAAAATAATTTTTAAAAATTGTTCCAAACAATTTTTACGTTTTTTCCGATGAAATGACAAGATAATAAGATAGCCATTGGTATATTAGAATGAATTTGAGCAGGAATGGAATGAGCCAAAAAATGAAATGAAACTGGGAATGAGAATGAATTAAGAGTAGTAATGTGAATAATTTGTATAGTATAACAATATTGCTCTTTTATTATTATAATATTAAAAATAAAAATAAAAATAAATATAACCGTAAACAATATAACATAAATAATAATAATAATAATAACAATAACAACAACAATAAATAATAATAATAACAAAATAAAAATAAAAATAAAAAATAATAACAACCACAACAAAAAATAATAAAAATAATAACAATTATTATTAATAACAACAAAAAAATAAAAATAAAAATAGTAACAACAACAACAATTATTATTATTATTATTATTTTGTTTTTATTTTTATCATTATTATTTTCATAATAATATTATTATATTTTTTAATTATTATTATTATTATTATTTATTCACTATTATTATTTTTTATTTTTGTTTTTATTTTTATTTTCATGATTATTTTCATAATAGTAATAATAATTATTTTTACAATAATAATAATAATTATTATTATTATTGTAAAACAAATTATTTATAAAAGTTATATTATATAGGGGTATGATAGTCAAGTTTATTCTCAAACACATGGGAATATGTTATTTCTATGTATTTGGTCTGGAATGACTATTCTCATATATGTAGAGATGAGATTCCCTTTAAAATAAGATTCTCAAATTCATTCTCTTATACCAAACATGATAATTAAAATAGAATTGAAAATGTTATTCCATTCTCAACTCATTCTCACATACTAATCACTGCCTAAGTAATTTTTTATTTCCTTTGAGAAAATACAATTGAACAATAGCTTTTTAGATGAAGAAATTTAAGCATGAGGTTTTCAATTTCTAATTATTTAAATTGAAAATAGAAGCCGATACTAAATTCATGGCTCTTTTAAAATAAAAATAAAAATTCAAGCGATGTCTAAACTGTACAACACATATCAAAATATGTCATTCATGAAAATTAATATTGTAATTTCTTACGCTCATAACAAGGGACATACTATTAGACCAAAGACTTGTTGATTCATGGTTCTATACCTTGAGTCTTTTCTCATTTCTGTTTCATTTTTTAAATCAAAAGTAGGGTTTGATGCCGTTTTCCAACCATTGGCTAAACAATCAAATTAAAACCTTCTGTCTTTTCTTTTTTCTTCTGCTAAGTAAAACAACCAAAAACTTGTGGAATCCCTGCAAAGATAGATGGTAGTTTATGTCAGGTCTCCAACGCTTTCCAATTAAATTCTTCCTATTCTTTTTTATTGGATTACATACTTTTTATTTTTCTAAACCATTATCAAAATATTTAATGTTAATCATCTATTTTTTTCAAAATCAACAATAAGAAACAATATTTTTCATCTGAAGATTGTACACTGTTAAATTGTCATAAAATTATTCCAAGCATCTAAAAATGATCACGATTATTAACCCAAAATAAATAAATAAAAAGCTTAATAGGCAATTGTAGAATGTGTTCGCTAAAACTTACTTTACTACATGTATTGACTCTTAGCTAGATAACATACTGGTTTTTGTAGTGATCAATATTTGGTATCGACTAGGTATTATTTTTCATATATTGAATTGAGTAATCAACTTAAAGATAATAGATCCAATTTAAATCACAAGTTAGAAAAACCTTATAAATAACTTTCCATTAACTTTGCCAAAAGAAAATAAGAATTTAACACTGTCATCTCTTGTCATCCCTACCAATACTATCATCATTCATCTTTTCTCCGATTGTTCTGACAATTCTTAACTATAAAATCTACTTTTTCTTCTATCTTACCTTATTTTACTTTAATTTCTTATCTTTTATGATTATTAACTTGAGCATCAGAGTATGTGTCTTTACAACACCCCCACCAATGTCCTAAGGTCATTTAACCCTTCTTATCTTCTAAATATTGTAAGCTTGTAGTATCCACCTAAAAAGGACCAAGAAGTTTCTAATCCCAAATCCTAATTATAAATTCTAGGGTCTACAATTTTGAATAAAAAAATTATATTTACACT